>OW240912.1:55513268-55891433 GCA_933207985.1 Pelobates cultripes
TTTTGTTTTTTAAAATCCAAGTTTTGTGTCACCAGATCTAATTGGTGGCACTGGTCAGCGTATCCACTGTTAGCGTAACACACCCGCTTTAAGGACACTGACTGCTATTCAATCTATAACAGTGAAAAAAGTGTTTTGTTTTTTTAAATCCAAGCTTTGTGTCACCAGATCTAATTAGTGGCACTGGTCAGCTTATCCACTGTTAGCGTAACACACCCGCTTTAAGGACACTGACTGCTATTCAATCTATAACAGTAAAAAAAGTTTTTTGTTTTTAAATCCAAGCTATTGTGACACCGGATGTAATTGGTGGCACTGACTGGGGAAATGGGCACAGTATGCACTGTGAGCCTGACACAGAAGCTGGCAGCAGTGGCAGACAACTGACTGCTATTCAATCTATAACAGTGAAAAAAGTTTTTTGTTTTTAAATCCAAGCTATTGTGACACCAGATGTAATTGGTGGCACTGACTGGGGAAATGGGCACTGTGAGCCTGACACAGAAGCTGGCAGCAGTGGCAGACAACTAAGTGCATTTACATTACATAGAAAAAAAAAATCCAAAAAAAGCATACCCTTATCCCTAACCTAGCTATGCTTTTCCCTATCTTATGAACAGCAGCTACACTTTCCCTCCTCTTACTAAGCATGCAGCTTGAGAATGAATCTAAAATGGATGCTGTCCAGTAGGTGGGAGGGTCTGCTAGGGAGGCTGTGCTGCTAATTGGCTGGAATGTGTCTGCTGACTGTGAGGTACAGGGTCAAAGTTTACTCAATGATGACGAATAGGGGGAGGGTCGAACCGCGCATATGTTCGCCCGCCGTGGCGAACGCGAACATGCTATGTTCGCCGGGAACCGTTCGCCGGCGAACCGTAAGGTACATCACTAGTTTCCATATACCTGAAGCTAATGTTGTCTGAGAAATAGTTGAATTGCACTCATTAAATCAGCATGCGCCATGTGCAAGTACTGAATGTCTTTTCTGTCTTGCATTCATTGCTTGCACATGACGGATGCTACTCCGGTCTCACCAGGGATGCACACAGGTTTAGTTTCTGTAGTGTAGTGGTTATCACATTCACATAACACACAAAAGATCCCTGTTTCGAAACCAGGCAGAAACATTGCTTTCGTTGCCTTTTGCATTCATTTTTGTTAGAATGCGACTTTTCAAAGTCTCTTTGCAAATTTCAAGTGCACCTGTTCTTTTTGTCATATTCCCTACAATGGAAGAAGGGTTTTGTGCAAAAATCACCGTCGACACAAACAAAACTCATGCTCGCTGTACTTTCAGAGATGGATTTTCTACTAAAAATGCAAGAAAATCATGTCTACTGACATGAGCGATCAGCTTGCTGAATAGAGTTGTGGAGAAAGTGACCTTGCCACTGGTTTTTGGAGAGGAATATTTGCCAACCTTTTGCCCTGTGACTTTGGCCCCTTTTAATTTGTTTTGGCTGAGAGACCCTATTTGTGGCTATTGGGACTTTAGACAATGGTTCTTCGAACTCCCGAACAGTTGAAGTAGCCACCATTTGACATTTGAACATGCAGTGGCGGCCATCTGGAGCTAGTTTCGGCATGAAAACCTTGCGGTTCCCGTTCGGTTCTCCAGCGGCACTTTGCCGCCAATCTATGGAACTGTTTTGGGCATGAAATCCCTGGTTCGCCTGGGCAAAAATATGACTTCCATGAAATTTCTGAACCCCTGATTTGATCTGGGTGATAGTCATTTGAATCTGGGGACTTTTTAATATGATGGGTATGCAGCAAACACCTTCCCCCAATTTTCCTGCGCAAAGTTGGCATTGTGGCAGTTTTCGTAGTTTAGTGGTTATCACGTTCGCTTCACACATGACAAGTACCAGGTTCGAAACCTGGCACAAACATTATTTAAGTTGCGTTTTTTGCATTTGGAAATGCACCTCCTTTACTATGAATCCAAAAATCACTTATACATGGCAAGACTTAAGTGATCTGTTAGCTGAATAAAGTAGTTTCCAAATACCTGAAGATAATGTTGTCTGAGAAAAAGTTGAATTGTATTCATTATATCAGCATGCGCCATGTGTAACTACTGAATGCAAGACAGAAAATGAATTTTGCTCTTTCTAAAGAGCATACAATTTAATCTCAACACAGCGCCAGCTGTTTTACTAGCAAATGTGTAGATAGTGTGTAAAACCTCTATAAAAATAGTTTTTTTCCCCATCTGTCAATACCTTCTTCAACATAGACTCAATGCCAAATAATTAATTGATAAAGGAGAGCAGTAGAGACCTTTCACAGCATTTTCTGTATTGCATTCAGTGCTTGCACATGGCGTATGCTACTCCGATTTGCACAGGTGTAGTGTTTATCATGTTTGTCTCACATGTGAAAGGTCCCCGGTTCAAAACTGGTAAGAAAATCATGTCTATTGACATGAGCATTCAGTTTGCAGAATAGAGTGTTGTCCAAAATCAGCAATGTTTATTATGGAAGGATGAACATCAGTTTCAGTATTGCATTAGAGTCCTTTATAAATCTCTTTCATGTTTTACTGCACCTAATTAATCTGTTCTCATAGCATTTATTTGAAGAACAACTGAGAATATTAACAAAATGCGGTCTATTACAAGCGATGGAATGACAGATTAAATAGTTTTTCTGGCATTTTATCAAAATATACATTTGCTGACCATATTTACCCTCTTTCTGGTCATACTGTAAACACTTTAAAGATCCGACTAATGTTATGTCTCAAAGCTGATTTTTTTCTGTAATATCTTATTAGTACGTTTTAAAGATTTACAGTTACAAAAATCTAAAGTGAAATAATGTGTCATCAACAGTGCAAATGTACAGATACAAAACTCAGGGTGAAATGTATCAAAGCTAGAGTTGAGTGAACCCGAACTGAAAAGTTCGGGTTCGTACCAAACATTAGGTTTTTTTGGACCCTGGACCCGAACACGGACATATCACTGTATGTTCAGGTTGGAGTTCAGTGTTCGGCGATTTAATGGCGCGTTTTCAAAGGCTGCAGGGCAGCCAATCAACAAGCGTTTGACTTGTGTGCCCTTGGAAGCCATCACAGCCATGCCTACTAATGTCATGGCTGTGATTGGCCAGTGCAGCATGTGACTCAGCCTCTATATATAAGCTGGAGTTGCGTAACGCCGAACGCACATGCTGTCTTATTAGTGTAGGGAGAGGATGCTGCCGATGATAGGGACAGCTTAGGAAAGAATTCTGCAGACTAGTACATTAGTGGGGTAGGGTGCACTTCATATCTGAGAGTCAAATAGAAGCTTCAAATACCGTGGTTACATCAGAGTTTTAAAAAGTAAATTTTTTTTGGTGATAAATAGCACATTAGTGGGGTAACACATTAGTGGGGTGCACTTCATATCTGAGAGTCAAATAGAAGCGTCAAATACTGCTGTCACATTTCAGTTTCAAAACTTCAAATTTATGGGGTCCTAAACTGCTAAATAGTATTTTAGTGGGGTGCACTTCATATCTGAGAGTAAAAGCGAAGCGTCTAATAGTGTGCTTACTGCGCAGTTGTAAACATTCTTATTTTCTGGGTGCTAATCTGCTAAATAGTACATTTTGGGGTGTGCACTTCATATCTGAGAGTCAAATAGAAGCGTCTAATAGTGCACTTACTGCGCAGCTGTAAACATTCTAATTGTTTTGCTGCTAATCTGCTGCTTACATTGGAGTTTTAAAAAGTCGATTTTTTTTTTTTTTTTGGTGCTAAATAATATATTTGGGGTGTTCACTTCATATCTGAGAGTCAAATCAAAGCGTAACTTTGATTCAAATTCACTACATCGGTCACTTGTAATATTGTTTCACACCTACAACACTTGTTACACAGATCTTAGTGATAGAAAACAGATAGATATCCCCTGGACTGCAAGGAAGGGGAGGCATGACTGCTGCCCTGCAGTAAGGGGTGGGAATATAAAAGATACAATGTTGCCTATATTAGTGGGATATAAGAGGGAGAGCAGGGGGGTGGGACTCACCAGTGCAGAAGGAGCAGTCTGGAACAGTTTTCAAAGTTCCAGAGCCCTTTAGCTTCTAGCCTTCTGCTGTTAAAAAATAAAATAAAATAAAAAGCATTTAGTTACTTTACTCCAGTGTTAACTGCAAGCTAGGCCTTCCCTGCAAGATGGCTGATTTGTCAAGGGAGGCTTTGCTGGGGGTGCTGCAGGCCTACCTGGCTTCCAATGGATCCTGTTCTCTGGCAGAGCTGATGGCCGACCTTCCCCAGGCCCGGATGGAAGTGGAGCAGCCAGTGGCGGAGACCCCTTCTCTGGCCCGCGGGAGGAGGCTGAGGCGTTCTAGGTCTCCTTCCCGCCTTTCCCCCAGTCCGGTGCGTAGAGGAGGGGGATCGGAGGCCGGGACCAGCGGGCAGGAGCCGGCGCCGGAGCATGGAGGCGGTGATGGCGGATCCCGGGCTTCCAGGAGGCAGCTGCGGGTGGTGAGAGCTGCGGTGAGGCGGGCCCAAGATGGCGGAGCGCAGGAAGAGCGCTCGTGCAGTCCTCCTTCTCTTCCGGTCCGGCAGGAAGTGACGCATCGACGTCTGACGTCCGGGCGGTGCGTGGAGACGCCGGTCGTCACAAGGGGCGCGTACATGACGGACGCACGGCGCACAGTGCGGACGTCACAGGCCCCACCGGAGAACCCGGAAGTGCACGGAAATGCGGCGCCGGAGCCCCAGGGGAGTCGTGGGGGCACCCAAGATCGGGATCGGAGGGCTGTACAGCCCAGGAGAAGGCTGGGGGCGGATGCCCTGCAGCAAGGAGAGCCCAGAACTCGGGGGCTGCCGGACAGGAGTCCAACATGGGACAGCACCCAGTGGAGGCTGCAGGAGGACTCGGAATCCGGATCAGAGGAGGAAGAGTTGGACCAGAGGACGGCTCCCAGACCTCGCCAACCTGAGCGGGCTACCGTGGCAGCTCCACTAAGCGGTGAGTTGGCTTGCGCTAGCGCTTGGGGTAGCCTAGCTGGGGGACAGGGTGCGCTAGGGCAGGAGCAGGCTGCGGATAGGGAATTGTTGCGCTTGCTCAGGGCAGTGGTAGATAGGTTGCCAGCTGCGCATAGCCAATCAGGGGATGTGCGCAGGGTGCTGGAGGAGGCTCCAGCCGATAGGGCTCAGGCGGGGGGGGGGTTCCGTCCCTCTCTACCAGGTTGTGAACTATCCCCCTTGGGCATGCATGTCTCAGGGGAGACACGGGATAAGATTATTAAAGGGGAATTTGTGGACTTTTTGTCCCTGGTTTCCCCGGACAGGGATTCTGTGGATCGACCACGTCGTGGTGAGCCACAGGACCCTGAGAAGGGTAAGCAAATCCCACGAACGTTTGGGAATTGGTTACAGGGTTTCGCGGTTTTCGCAAGTATTCTGACCCGTCGGTTCCCGGATAGGGCGCCGCCGCTGTTCGGATACTTGGATCTGATTTGGGGTGCGTATAAGGTGTATGGCGGGCAGAGCTGGTTCCATTACGACCAGCAGTTCCGGCAGAAGATGGCGGCGTGTCCTGGATTGGACTTCGGCACGCAGGATGGCAGCCTGTGGCTGTTACTCATGACGCCTAGTCGTCCGGCGTCCTTTCCAGGGGCAGCCGGCACCGGAGCTTCCTCCGGTGCGCCGGCTGGGCAGAAAAAGGGAGTGTGCTGGCTCTTCAATGAGAGCCACTGCAGGTGGTACTCCTCCTGTAGGTTCAAGCACGAGTGCTCGCATTGCGGGGGGGCTCACCCCGCCATGCGATGTTTCAAGAAGGCGAAGCAGTCCATTCCCAAGGCAGGGTCACAAGAGGATGGTTCCAAAGGGGAGGACACCAGTGAGTGTGGCAAGGATGTTGCCATGGCTCGAGGCCTACCCAAAACGCTGCGATGCCACGGTGTTGGAGGAAGGGTTTTCAGTCGGATTCTGGATCCCCTTTGTCTTCTCGGCGGAGCCACGGTTGGCAGATAATCTTCGGTCGGTCAAGGGTAAGGAGGAAGTTTTGGGTGCCAAGTTGGGAAAAGAATTGTCATTGGGGCGCATGGCGGGGCCGTTTTCTTACCCCCATTTCCCAACTTGCGGGTATCGCCCTTGGGGCTGGTACCTAAAAAGGAGCCTGGCTCCTTTCGGTTGATTCATCACCTGTCCTACCCGGCTGGGAGGTCGGTGAACGATGATATCGATAAAGAATTCAGCAGGGTGCGTTATGCTTCGTTTGACAGGGCCCTGTCATTGGTCAGGGAAGCGGGGTTGGGGGCACTCCTGGCTAAATCAGACATCGAATCGGACTTTCGGTTATTGCCGGTTCACCCAGAATGTTATCACCTGCTGGGTTGTCAATTCCAGGGGTCGTTTTTCTACGACATGTGCCTTCCCATGGGTTGTTCGATATCGTGTTCTTATTTTGAAATGTTTTCCTCGTTTTTGGAATGGTCTGTGGTTCAGTATTCGGATTTGGATTCGGTGACGCACTATCTCGACGACTTCTTGTTTGTGAGTCCTCGGGAGGGTGACGGATGTTCTCGGTTGTTGTCGGCCTTCCGTGCAGTGTCCGCGTGGTTTGGCGTACCAGTGGCGGAGCAGAAGACGGAGGGGCCAGCCACTAGGCTGTCGTTTTTGGGCATCGAGATTGACACCGTGGACATGGTTTTTCGCTTACCGGACGAAAAGCTAATGGTCCTGCTCAAGCAGATTGACTTGGTAAAATCGGCTCGAAAGGTACAGTTGCGCACGATGCAAGTACTGCTGGGTCACCTAGCCTTTGCTTGCAGAGTCTTGCCCATGGGTCGGGCCTTTTGCCGGCGCTTGTCATTGGTGACGGTTGGTATCAGGGAAGCTCACCATTTTATTCGGGTGTCGGCCAAACTTAGGGCTGACTTGCAGGTATGGAGCGTCTTCCTGGGTAGGTATAACTGCCGATCATGCTGGTTGCGGGAAGCGATTCCCAATGCCGAACTCGAACTGTATACGGATGCATCGGGATCGGTAGGGTTTGGGGCTTACTTTCAGGGCAAGTGGTGTGCTGCTGCTTGGCCGGCGGCATGGCGTGAGCTGGAGTTGATGCAGAACCTTACGTTCTTGGAGCTGTTCCCCATAGTGGTGGCGCTAGCACTGTGGGGGGACGAATTGCGGAACCGGGTGGTGGTTTTTCACACGGATAACATGAGTTTTGGCGTGGCCAATTTTGTATGGCCTCCACTTTTGCTGTTTGGGGCTTAACTAGTCCTCTCCCAATCGAATAACCCAGATGTTTTGCCTCTTCCAAACCTATAGTACACTTAGATGGGTTAGCAGTTAAACCATCTAAGCGGATAGAGTCCAGTACTGCCTGCACTTTGGGAAGATGTGAAGCCCAGTCAGGACTGTGAATGACTATGTCATCTAAGTATGCGGCCGCATAACGGCCGTGAGGCTTCAAAATCCTATCAATCAGTCTCTGAAAAGTGGCAGGGGCCCCATGTAACCCAAATGGTAGCACCTTGTATTGGAATAATCCCCCTGATGTAGAAAAAGCTGTCTTTTCTTTTGCTCTGTCTGTAAGAGGTACTTGCCAATAACCCTTCGTCAGGTCTAAAGTAGTCAGGTACCGAGCCTTACCCAGTCTCTCTATCAGTTCATCAACCCTTGGCATTGGATAAGCATCAAACTTTGACACACTATTTAATTTACGAAAATCATTACAAAATCTTATCGAGCCATCAGGTTTTGGCACCAGTACTATAGGGCTGTTCCACTCGCTTTGGGATTCCTCAATAATATCAAGATCTAACATTTTCTTAATTTCAGCAGCTATAGCCTCTTTCTGTGCTTCTGGGATTCTGTATGGTTTAAGGCTTATCTTCACCCCTGGTTCTGTAACAATATCATGCTTGATAACGTTAGTCCTGCCCGGAACTACAGAAAATACATCCCGGTTTCTACCAATGAAGTCCCTTACTTCCTGTTTCTGGTGGGGGGACAGGGTGTCTGGTATATTTACTTCAAGTTCACTACAAGTCTTATCAGTGACAACTGAAGTAGTTAAGACCTCTCTGTCCTTCCAGGGTTTTAGTAAATTAATATGATATATTTGCTCAGGTTTCCTCCTATCGGGTTGTCTCACTTTATAATTAACTTCTCCAACCTGTTCAATAACCTCATATGGGCCATGCCAAGATGCTAGAAATGTATTTTCTACTGTAGGGACCAAAACAAGTACCCTGTCTCCTGGGTGAAAAACTCTCAGTCTGGCATTTTTATTATAACTGTTTTTCTGGGCATCTTGGGCTTTCTGCATATGTTCTTTAACTATTGGCATGACAGCCGCCATCCTATCTTGCATTTGAGCTATGTGCTCAATTACACTACGGTACGGATTGGATTCCTGTTCCCAGGTTTCTTTTGCTATATCTAGTAGACCTCTGGGATGATGGGCATATAGAAGCTCAAAAGAAGAGAAGCCCGTAGAAACTTGTGGCACCTCCCTTATGGAGAACATTAGATAGGGTAGTAAGCAGTCCCAATTCTTACCATCTTTGTCAATTACTTTTCTTAACATACTTTTTAAGGTCTTGTTAAACCGTTCTACCAGTCCGTCTGTCTGGGGATGATAAACAGAAGTCCTAAGATGTTTAATTTGAAGTAGTTTGCATAACTCCTTTGTAACTTTAGACATAAATGGTGTACCCTGATCTGTCAAAATTTCTTTTGGTATGCCCACCCGGCTAAACATGAGCATGAGTTCTCTCGCTATTGTCTTTGCAGAGGTGTTACGTAGGGGTATTGCTTCTGGGTACTTGGTAGCATAATCCAGAATCACCAATATATACTGATGCCCCCTTGCAGACTTTACCAGAGGACCCACCAAGTCCATTGCAATCCTCTCAAAAGGTATTTCTATTATAGGCAATGGTACCAGAGGACTGCGATATGCCTTAAAAGGGGCGGTGTGTTGGCATTCAGGACAAGAAGAACAATAATTTGCAACTGAAGCAAATACCCCAGGCCAGTAAAACCTCTGTAAGACTCTTTCTCTTGTTTTTTCTATGCCTAAATGTCCCCCCAGTATATGGCTGTGTGCAAGATTTAGGACTGTGTGTCTGAAGGGCTTAGGAACAAGTAGTTGTTTTACAACATCCATCCCCTTTTTCTCTACTCTATAGATCAAATCATTCTGTACCTCAAAATAAGGAAAAGAAGGGGCTCTATCTAGTTGTACTGGATCATCAGTTGAAACCTGGATATTTTTACGGGCCTCTGCAAGAGTGGGGTCTTCCCATTGCGCTTTCCTGAAGTTAACAGGACTGACTTCTAATTCAGGGAAGTTAATGCCTTGATCCTGATCGTTATCGGTCTCCTGACTCTCGTGGCCCTGGTCATCTCCTACTAAAGCTGGCCTGTGACTTGAGGCTTCAGCCTTCTCTGGTCTTATGCCTAGTCCTTCCCATTCTATGTCAGAAAAAGGGAACACATTTCTAGAATCATTTGCTATACAATCATGAACTATTTTTCCTGTAGACCCCCACAAGTCTAAAAATTGGGGAAAATCTCTTCCCAATACCACATCATAAGCCAATTTATCCACTACACCCACTCTATGATTAACAGTACCGAAAAGGCTTTCAAATTTTAGCAAAGCTGTAGGATATTCACGTTTGTCACCATGAACACAAATTATACCAATTTTCTGAAATGCATCAACATCGGCTTCAGGTACAAGGCATTTTGTTATCAATGTCGCCATACTTCCGGAGTCTAATAGAGCTCTAACATCTTTCCCATTCACCCTTATGGAACATATCTGTGGATTGTGACTACAGTTGGCAACAGCAGATTCCATACAATTCAGCAAACAAGACAATTGTACATCCTGACTAATCATATTGCATTGCATTGGTTCATCAATCAAGGGACAGTCTCTAGCTTTATGTCCAGGTTCATTACACAGGAAACATTTCATATTATCAACTGTCCCCCACCTAGACCCTTTTCCAGGATTAACATTTCTAGGCATAAGCGTATGGGGTCCCTGAGAATATGTCTCTTGTTCCTCTGTGTCTCTGAAATCTTGAAAAATCTTACCAGGTCTTTCAGGAGCTGGAGTCTTAACTCTCTGCTTAGCCTTTGTGTTGTTGAGCCACTGTCTATCATATGCAGCCACATATCTTTCCACCAAACCAATTAACTCATCAGCTGTTTGTGGATCACTCTGACTGACCCATCGACGCAGTGAAGCAGGCAAGCCCCGCAGGAATCTGTCCATCACAAGAAGTTCCATGATATGGCTTGCCGTATTTATTTCTGGTTGTAACCACTTTCTAGCCAGATGTATCAAGTCAAACATCTGGGATCGGATAGGCTTCTCTTGGTTGAAAGTCCAGGCATGAAATCTTTGGGCACGAACTGCCATAGTCACACCAAGTCGTGCAAGGATCTCAGCCTTCAATTTGGAGTAGACCCCTGCCTGTGCTGGTTCCAGGTCATAGAAAGCCTTCTGGGGTTCTCCAATAAGAAAAGGCGCCAGTATGCTTGCCCACTCACTCACCGGCCACTCTTCTCTCTCAGCTGTCCTCTCAAAAGCTAGCAGGTATGCTTCCACATCATCTGTAGGTGTCATCTTCTGCAGGTAACGGCTGGCTCTGATCATTTTAACCTCGGACTGCGTCCCATCCGAGACTCTGGTCAGTCCCTTGGCCAAAGCCTGTATCTCCTTCTGTATCATACTGGTGACCTAATGTTGCTCCTCTCTGAGCAGGCGGTTTGCCTCCACTTGAGCTGCCATAACCTGCTGGATCATAGCATCTGTGTTGGCCTTTTGCGTAATTACCAATTGCTATAGGGCCGTAATATTTTCCTGTTGTGCGGCTGTGGCCTCCTGCTGTACGGCTGTAGCCTTTTGCTGCACCGCTGTAGTTTGCAACAAAACTTTCACAATTTCCTCCATATTTCTCCAGGCTTATTTGGCTTTCAGTTAATACCCACAGGCTTCTTTAGTGCAGTGCCCGCATTCTCCACCATATGTGACAAACTTACTTTCCTGTGTGTGTTTGTCCAGGATCTTCGTTGTTGTGAAGTAACAGGATACAATGAACAGCAAATCTTCTTTCTCCACAAAACACCTTCTTTCTCCTCCAAAACACTTCCCTCCCTTCACCCTGCTTTAACTGCAGTTATATAGCTGCTCACAGCCCCTACAGGTGAGGCTAATGACCTCGTTAGGCAGTGAGCCAGAACTCTATGGAAAACCTGGGCTGGACTCATGCACAACCACTCTGACAGTGGGTGGAGAATCGGCCCACCCTGCTCTTCCGAATACTCCACCTCAGGGACCCAAATAACAACAGAGGAAAAAACCTACATTTAAACTTCACTTTCCCTGTGTAACGAGAATATACCCCTACACGCAGGATCCAGCTAAACAGAGGCAAATACAGAGGAGAGATACGTCTACCGGACCTTAGAATGGCCGGACTCGACGTATATGAGAGGAGACAGAGCCAGGAACAAACCGAGGTCAAGGGCACAGAGAGACAGCGTAAACTAGGACAAGCCGGGGTCTGGTACACGGAAAACAGCAAGCCGGCAAACAGTACAGATAAGGATAAAGCGAAAACGAAGTCAGAATACGAAGCCAAAGTCAATACGAGAAAACACAACTGAACACCACAAGCGCTAAAGGGAACTGAAACAGAAACCACGATAGGGCAACGAGCTAAGGGAAAAAGGTAAGTTTAAATAGCTTTAAAACGAAAGTGATTGGCTCCTGTCACTTCCACACCCACTATAGGTAATTGTACAGGGAGTGTGGTATGACAGGAGCCAATGGGAGCCTTTTGGCAATTAGGCTCCCACTGTCTCTTTAAGAGCGCGCCCGAGACTCGCGGCGCGCTCTTAGTTTCAGGCGGGACACGTGACCGCCTCACGCGGTCACTGCCCGCCTTCCATCCAAAGCAGTTGGATGAGCCGCGCGCGGCTCGTGCAGCCGCAGGACCGCGCGCGGCTTGAAGAGAGGACCGCGACCGGCCCCCGGTTAAGGTAAGTAACGCTACAGTACCCCCCCCTGAGGACACGCCCCCCGGGCGGGTAGGACCAGGCCTGGCAGGAAAACGAGAATGGAAAGAGCGCACAAGACGGGGAGCATGGACAGCATCAGCCGAAATCCAACTGTGCTCCTCAGGCCCATAACCCTTCCAATGTACCAAGTACTGAAGTCGACCCCTAAGGAAACGAGAGTCAAGAACAGCAGACACTTCAAACTCCTCATGACCCTCCACCGAGATAGGAGGGGGAGGAGGAGTATGCCGGGTATAGCGGTTGCGTACGAAAGGTTTCAACAATGAGGTGTGAAAAACATTAGGAATACGTAGATTCTTAGGCAGGCCTAAGGCATAAGAAACAGGATTAACCTTATGTATAATACGATAAGGTCCAATGAAGCGGGGAGCCAATTTCATAGAAGGCACCCGGAGACGAATATTCCGCGTGGAAAGCAAAACCCTGTCCCCCACAACATAGGACGGAGCTGCTCTGCGATGCTTGTCAGCCTGAGCCTTCTGGCGAGTAGCAGAGTCCACCAAAGAACGCTGAACCTGCTCCCAAGTATTACGCAAACCAGCCAAATGCTCATCCAGAACTGGCATGCCCTGTGAGGAGAATGCAGCCGGAAGAACAACGGGATGCTGGCCATAGACAACGTAAAAAGGGCTCTTGCCGGAAGAATCATGAGTGGCGTTATTCCGAGCAAATTCAGCCCAAGGAAGCAGGTCAGACCAATTGTCCTGATGGTGAGACACAAAACAACGGAGGTATTGCTCCAGAGACTGGTTGGCACGTTCAGCAGCCCCATTAGACTGGGGATGATAAGCGGAAGAAAATGAGAGAGAAATACCCATTTCTGAACAAAAGGCCCTCCAGAACCTGGAAATAAATTGGCTACCCCTATCGGATACAATAGATACGGGAATCCCATGTAATCGAAATACTTCTCTAGCGAAGATATGAGCCAGTTCCTTGGATGTGGGCAACTTGCGAAGAGACACGAAGTGAGCCATTTTGGAGAACCGATCCACTATCATCAGGATCACTGTGTTACCATTTGAAGGGGGTAATTCAACAATAAAATCCATGGACAGGTTAGACCAAGGTCTCTCGGGAACGGGTAACGGATGCAACAGCCCACAAGGAACTCTACGGGAGGATTTCATACAGGCACAAGTAGTACAAGCACTTATATAGTCAGTGACATCCTTTCGTAAGGAATCCCACCAAAAATACCGAGAAACAGCTGACACCGTTTTGGAAATACCAGGATGTCCAGCGGTCTTAGTATCATGATATAATGACATAATATCCCGTCTCTCAGGAACATCAATGAACAGTTTATCATTAGGCCTCTCGCTAGGTGCCATGCTTTGTTTCGCTTGTATGGCCTGCAAGAGGGACGAGGAAATAGACAAAATAGTAGTAGCTATTATCCTGTCTGGGGGAATGACAGGAGTAACATCAATCTCCTGTTTGTCAGTAGTTTCGAACTGTCTGGACAGAGCGTCTGCTTTAGTGTTGCGATCACCTGGCCTATAGGTGATAATAAAATTGAAACGGGACAAAAATAGTGACCACCTAGCCTGCCTGGAAGACAATCTTTTGGCTTCGCTAAGGTAGGATAGGTTCTTGTGATCCGTAAAAATGAGGATAGGATCCTTAGTTCCTTCTAACAAATGTCTCCACTCTTTAAGTGCTAAAATAATAGCAAGGAGTTCGCGATTACCCACATCATAATTTTTCTCTGCTTTGGACATTTGTTTAGAAAAGAAGCCGCATGGATGCAATGGCTTCTCAGGCGACTCTCTTTGGGATAAGACAGCACCTACCCCAATATCCGAAGCATCAACTTCAAGAATATAGGGCAGTGAGGGGACAGGATGCTGTAAAATAGGTGCAGAGGCGAACGTAGTTTTAAGAAATTCAAAAGCCTGAAGTGCCTCGGTAGACCAAACACGAGTATTGCCATCCTTTTTAGTCATACGGGTAATAGGTGCTACAATGGACGAGAAACCTTTGATAAAACGTCTATAATAATTGGAGAACCCAAGAAAACGCTGAATAGCTTTCAGACCTTGCGGTAGAGGCCATTCTATTACAGCAGCTAGCTTCTGGGGATCCATACGAAAACCTTTAGCGGAAATCAAATACCCCAAGAACTGGACTTCGGTTTGGTCAAACAGACATTTCTCTAGCTTGCAATAAAGACCATTAGCAAGAAGGGTCTTCAAAACTGTCGTAACATGTCTGTGATGAGTGTGTATATCTGTAGAATATATTAAAATGTCGTCCAAGTATACGATAACAAATGTGTGAATAAAATCTCTCAAGACATCATTAATAAATTCTTGGAATACTGCTGGGGCATTGCAAAGCCCAAATGGCATAACAGTATATTCGTAATGACCGGATCTAGTGTTGAATGCAGTCTTCCATTCGTGATTTTCCTTTATACATATCAAATTGTATGCACTCCTAAGGTCTAATTTAGTGAACACAGTGGCATGTTTCAGCCTGTCAAATAATTCTGTAATCAAAGGTATAGGGTATGCATTTTTGATAGTGATTTTGTTTAGACCTCTATAATCTATACACGGTCTTAAATCACCTTCTTTCTTCGATACAAAGAAGAACCCTGCTCCAGCTGGAGAAGAGGATCTCCTAATAAACCCTTTTTCTAGTGATTCCTTGATGTACTCCTCCATGACACGGTTTTCTTGAACCGATAAGGGGTACACCCTGCCCTTTGGAGGTATAGTGCCAGGCAACAAGTCAATAGCGCAATCATAGGGTCTGTGAGGCGGTAATTTCTCAGCCTCCCTTTTATCGAAAACAGTCTTTAGAGATAAGTACTGAGGGGGTATAACCGTAGACAAAGGAGGACTGGTAGGTACCTCAATAGAATTCAAAGGTGTGACTTCCAACGTACAAGACTCGTGGCAGGCCTCACTCCATGATTTTATTTGCCCTGTCTCCCAGTCAAAAATGGGATTGTGAGCACGTAACCATGGATACCCTAATACTAACTGTGAAGAGGGAGAGGTGATGACCTGGAATCGAATGGTTTCATAGTGTAAAACCCCTGTGTACATGTGTAATGGTACAGTCTCATGAGTAACAACTGGAGAACTTAATGGTCTACCATCTATGGCCTCAACGGCCAAGGGTATCTCCTTCTCTCTGATGGGAATGTTGTTTCTCTTTATAAAGCCAGAGTCTATAAAATTTTCAGCTGCCCCAGAGTCAACCAGAGCATATATGTTGTCAACTATACAAATCTCTCCCATATATAAAGAAACCGGGAGAAGCAAGCGGTTAGGAGGCAATTTAGGAGACTTAGATATCACACCCAAGGCCAGTCCCCTATAAGGTCTTAGGTGCGAGAGTTTTCCGGGAGTAAAGGACATTCCTTTACCATATGGTCTCTCCTACCACAGTATAGGCAGAGTCCCTCCCTTCTCCTATGTAATTTCTCAGTATCAGAGAGTTTGGCAACCCCTAATTGCATAGGTTCCTCCTCAGACACTTTAACACTCTCTGGTATATTAACTCTGGGGTTAATGGGTGTAACAAAACGTCTATTCCTGTTCTTGGTATAGAGCCTGTCACGAATTCTATTATCAATATCAATGAGGTAATCGATAAGGTCCTCTAAGGCAATAGGAAGCTCCTTAGCTGCTACCTCATCCAATATCGTATCTGACAAACCTTCCATAAAGGCAGTAGTTAACCCATTGTTGGTCCAATCTACCTGCGAAGCAAGAGTGCGAAACTGAATAGCATAATCAGCCACAGACCTAGAACCCTGTTTAATTCTCATTAATGCTCTCGCGGCATTCTTTGACCTTTTCATTGTGTCAAAAGTTCTACGAAAAGCCGTAAGAAAACTGTTGAAATCATGTACCATAGGTCCATTAGCTTCCCAAATAGGATTTGCCCACTCAAGTGCCTTATCGGTAAGTTGGTGCATAAAGAACCCAACCTTAGACCTCTCTGTGGGAAATGAACGTGGATACATTTCGAAGTGAAATTCAATCTGATTAATAAACCCTCTGCAAGTCTTAGAGTCCCCTCCATACCTAGGAGGAGGTGTTAAATGGGCCGAAGTATTAGGCAAAGTAGATACTTCAGGGAGAAGGGGCGTAGGAGGGTTAGGTGTAGTTGCTGGAACGGTTCTAGCTAGGAGCGTCTGGAGAGCCTGAGCTATTTGATCCATACGGTGATCCTGCTCTACAAATCTTGCCTCATGGGACGCCATCTGTTGAGCTAAATCTGCGGGGTCCATGGCCCTATCGTAATGTAACGAGAATATACCCCTACACGCAGGATCCAGCTAAACAGAGGCAAATACAGAGGAGAGATACGTCTACCGGACCTTAGAATGGCCGGACTCGACGTATATGAGAGGAGACAGAGCCAGGAACAAACCGAGGTCAAGGGCACAGAGAGACAGCGTAAACTAGGACAAGCCGGGGTCTGGTACACGGAAAACAGCAAGCCGGCAAACAGTACAGATAAGGATAAAGCGAAAACGAAGTCAGAATACGAAGCCAAAGTCAATACGAGAAAACACAACTGAACACCACAAGCGCTAAAGGGAACTGAAACAGAAACCACGATAGGGCAACGAGCTAAGGGAAAAAGGTAAGTTTAAATAGCTTTAAAACGAAAGTGATTGGCTCCTGTCACTTCCACACCCCCTATAGGTAATTGTACAGGGAGTGTGGTATGACAGGAGCCAATGGGAGCCTTTTGGCAATTAGGCTCCCACTGTCTCTTTAAGAGCGCGCCCGAGACTCGCGGCGCGCTCTTAGTTTCAGGCGGGACACGTGACCGCCTCACGCGGTCACTGCCCGCCTTCCATCCAAAGCAGTTGGATGAGCCGCGCGCGGCTCGTGCAGCCGCAGGACCGCGCGCGGCTTGAAGAGAGGACCGCGACCGGCCCCCGGTTAAGGTAAGTAACGCTACACCCTGGGGCTGCATGTGCTTACCCACGTCAGGATAGTGGCTGTGCAAAAGCCTGGGTGCCAGATATACACCTCTGACCACCATCCCCAACACTCTGTTACAATATATATATATATATACACACAATACGATGGGAGTTTTGCACTCCAGCTCTCCTCCAGATCTTGGCCCGGTGCTCAGCTGCACACAAATACAGTCTCCAAAAAGAAAGCCGGCACTCAAGGACTTCAGCATGAAAAAATAGGCATTTAATCCAAGTGATCAACGTTTCAGTTCACAACTGTGAACTTTCCGCAGGACACCCTGAGGAAAGTTCACAGTTGTGAACTGAAACGTTGACCACTTGGATTAAATGCCTATTTTTTGAATATATATATATAATATCTTTTTGGAGACTATATATATACATACACATACCCTGTTTCCCCGAAAATACACCCTACCCCAAAAATAAGCCCTAGCCGGATTATCGGGGTGGGCTGCAATATAAGCCCTACCCCGAAAATAAGACCTAGGCATTGCACCTTTGCGGCCTGGCGAGACTTCCTTCTTCTACCGTATGAGGAGGAGGGGGAAAGCGTTGCGGGCCGCGGCATCGCGCAACGTGATGACGACCTTTCGCAGCGCCGTCAGTCTGCCTTCACGGATCTTCAGCGGAAGGATCCATTTCCGGGCGGTGAGGCACCCAGTGGTCGGACTCGGCGGGCAAGGAATCTTTGAAATGTGAGTAGATATTTTATGTCTGGGACTGAATTAATTAAAGGGGGGGGTGTGAATTAATTAAAGGGGGGGTGAATTAATTAAAGGGTGGGCTGGATTAATTAAAGGGTGGTGGATTAATTAGAGGGGGGTGGATTAATTAAAGGGGGGTGGATTAATTAAAGGGGGGGTGGATTAATTAAAGGGGGGTGGATTTATTAAAGAGGGGGGTGGATTAATTAAAGGGGGTGGAGAAAAGTTGTTTAAATGTTGTTCAATGTACATACCGGTACCGTAAATAAATAAGCCCTACCCTGAAAATAAGCCCTAGTGTGTTTTTTGTGACTAAAATTAATATAAGACCCGGTCTTATTTTCGGAGAAACACGGTACACATACATACATACATATTATTATAGTGTGTAATTTAATTCTCAGTGTATTTCTATATTAATATATGCATATATTAATATAAAAATACACTTAGTATGACATTATATATATTATATAATTATATATCTCATATATACATACATATATTGTAATTTTTTGGTTTACTAATTATTTTAATTTTATTTTTTCAGGAGTAGGGAAATTGCCCCTGCAAGCAGATGCATGGACGCCTATTGCAGCCATGTGACCACTCCGTCAGAGCGATCACATGGCCCGCGGGGGTCTAATTTGATGAGGGGGCTGTCTGGGCTCTCAGGCATTCCCTTAAGACCGGATCAACGCTGATCGCCGGTGAGGGAACGGCCGTGATCAGGTAAGTGCATATGACAGCGGGGACATTCTATGCCTCCTGCTGGCGTTTAGGATCGGCTCATTAATGTCGTCCTTACAAAGTTAATAGCAATCCATTCATCATTGAGTTTTGAAAAAAATAGATTAAAAAAAATATGTAGTATATGTAAAAAAAACGACACAAACTCATTCCTACCTTTATTACAAATGGTTGACTGACCCAAGGTGCATGTATATTGTAACGAACCCTGAAGTGGTAGCCAGGGGTTCGTCAGTTTTTAACCGAACGGCAGAGAGCAAGGGTGATTATAGCTCGCCGTTCGGTTCTCCGTTTGCCAATTAATCCCAAGTAAGTGAAGCGCTCAAGCTGAAATTATCCAAAGTAGTAATCATGTATCCAAACATGACCCGAAACATGATGAAGGTTGCAATAGGAATCAATTTTATTGTGCCACACTGGCTTTTATGCAAGTTTCCAGGCCAGGGGAACACCCTCCTGGACCTTGTGGAAAACAGGACACAAATTCAAGTAACCAATAAAAATACAGAGCATAACAGGGACACTCCCAACACAAACAGTAAATCCCCTCCTCCTGCCTGGACATAATTGGGTCTGATAAAGGGGTAACTCAATTATCTCAGGAAAGAGGGAACACAAATTTTACAATTTCTGGAAAGCACCCCAAAACTTATAGGCCCCCCACAAATGTCACATCCCCTGATAGCCCTGATCTGGGTGACCAACATATCAAAAAATCACCCAGATCGGTTCAGGGTTTTTTGATTTTCATGGAAGTCCCAAGTGACCGACCGCACACGAGGCTCCTGCCCAAAACAGTTCCATGATTTCAGTGTGGTCGGTCTATTTCGTTAAGTCCAAATAAACGAACTAATACACGAATGGATCCCTCTGGCTCATAGCAGTGATTGTTCCCCTCGTTCATATGCACAAATTACCGAACAGCACTCTCCTAGCTGTCCAAGGAAAGGAAGCAGGCGTTCGTCAGTTTGACTGGTGGTTCTGGAAGTCGAGTGTCCGAAAGAATAAAAAAAGGTTCGAAATATTATACGAATGGGATAGAGAAAGCTGTTTTTCTCACATATATTTTAAAATTTTATATCTACTTCATTTTGAAAAATCTATTTCCTCTCAAATGTGATGAAATAATTATTATAGTAGTTTTTGCGGTGACAGTGGTCGTTTAAGTTCCCCTTCCACTTATTTATTCTACAAGCTTTTCCCCTTGCAAGGTTCCATGATATGGAAAAACCCAAGAAGTGTAAAATCTCTTGTCAAAAAGACCTCACGTGAAAGATACAGACAGGTCTTTGTGTAAAAGACAAGCCTCACCTCGCATTCCATTTAAAAATAAAGTGTGAATTTCCACAATACAGTTTACTTAAACTATTTTCTACTAGTTGAACAAGGGAATAGTATGATAAGAGAATAGTGTGACAAATATAGAGTCATTATTACAGCCTGTTAGAATTGTTGTTTATCACTCAATAGTGTTGACTGTAACTGTGACCACAGGTAGTGTAATACATGTGAAGTTAATTTTAACATTGCTATTTGATAACTATTGACATGTTCTTTGCTTTCTATATGTGATTTTGTCCAGAAAACAAGACACAAATTAATTTTGTGGACTGACATAGAAAACTCCTAGAGACAGATCGAACCAGCTTATACAGACACATGTACATACTCCTCAAAATATCATTTTAGAGAGTAAAGTAACTATGTAACTATGAAACACAATAACATAACAAAAAAACAAGAGGTAGGCAAAACAAGCCAGATTTGCTGGCATTGGGGCCGAGAGGAGACGGAAAGCAATATAAATTAAAATAGTTTTAATTGAAGAAGGGAAGTAAATAGCAAGCAACACAATAAAGTGCAACTAACATTTAAAACTTCTGTAAACTTCTGTAAACTAATAGTTTAGATATGTAAAACGTAGATCTGTAAAACCTAGATGTACGTATCCTCAAAACCCTCAAGAGAACCGATATGTAGTTGGAAAGTATACCTCAGAAGAATGTAATTAGAAACAGAAATAGGACAGTGGAGAAGAGATGGGAAAGATGAGTTGTGTGACAGAGTTTACAACACTCTTGTAAACATTTTGCTAAATTATTATGCTGCAAAGTGTCCCTTGGCATTTTTCCATATGTTGGCACCTGTGCTCAGGTGTGGTTTCAAACCCAAATTTTAGCCCATATTTCCTTTCCACATATCAGATCCAGCATTTCCATCTGCTAAGGAACACGGGAATAACCATCTATATATTTTTTTGAATTGACTTTCACTTATTAACAATGAACAAAACAGTAGTTAAAAGAAAGCACAATTCACATTAGAAATAATGATATAGTAATGCCTCCCTGCATGTAAATAAAATAAAACAAATTACAGAATTGTGTAAAACCTATATATTTATGAAGGCATTGCTATGCTTTAAAAGTCTTAGTATGAGCGCTATGATTGGTTGGTTTGAAACCAACCAATCACAAGGTTCTGATAGACAAGTCTCATCTCAGGATTTACTTGTCAAAAATGAATCTATCTTCACCCCCCTCCCTGACTACGTGAAACACAACACGCATGTGTATAGATATATACATGTGTAGATATAAATCACATTGTACAGCACTGCAGAATTTGTTGGCTCTTTATAAATAACAATAATAATATTGATATACACATGCCTATGGACCTTCACTCAGTCAGGTAGGATGGTGAACATGGATTCATTTTTCATCTTTTTATATGATTTAGATTTTTTTGGTTTTGTACCACTCTGGAATTTTTATTTTATAAAGTCATTTTCTTTTTGTTCAAAGTTGAAGATTGGAGAAAATATGGGGTATGTTCAATCTTACATTAAGCAGTATGTGTGTATGGATGCATGTATTAGGCAGTGTGTGTTTATGGATGTACCCATTAAAGGACCACTCTAGGCACCCAGACCACTTCAGCTTAATGAAGTGGTCTGGGTGCCAGGTCCCTCTAGGATGAATGCTTTTTTTTTATAAACATAGCAGTTTCAGTGAAACTGCTATGTTTATAAATGGGTTAATCCAGCCTCTAAAGCCTCTAGTGCCTGTCTCATTGAGTTTGCGTGCTTCTCACTGGGAAAATCACAGTGAGAAGATGCCAGCGTCCATAGGAAAGCATTGTGAATGCTTTCCTATGAGACTAGCTGAATGCGCGCGCAGCTCCTGCCGCACATGTGCATTCAGCCGAAGGGGAGGAGAGGAGGCGGAGAGGAGGAGGAGAGCTCCCCGCCCAGCGCTGGAAAAAGGTAAGTTTTAACCCCTTTCCCCCTTCCAGAGCCGGGCGGGAGGGGGACCCTGAGGGTGGGGGCACCCTCAGGGCACTATAGTGCCAGGAAAATGAGTATGTTTTCCTGGCACTATAGTGGTCCTTTAAGCAGTATGTGTGTATGGATGCATGAATTAGGCAGTATGTGTGTATGGATGTAGGTATTAGGCAGTGTGTGTTTATGGATGTACGCATTAATCAGTATGTGTGTATTTCAATGCAAGTATTAAGCAGTATGTGTGTATGGATGAGCGCATTAAGCAGTATGTGTGTGTGGATGTACCCATTAAGCAGTATGTGTGTATGGATGCATGAATTAGGCAGCATGTGTGTATGGATGTAGCTATTAGGCAGTGTGTGTTTATGGATGTACGCATTAATCAGTATGTGTGTATTTCGATGCATGTATTAAGCAGTATGTGTGTATGGATAAGCGCATTAAGCAGTATGTGTGTGTGGATGTACCCATTAAGCAGTATGTGTGTATGGATGCATGAATTAGGCAGTATGTGTGTATGGATGTAGGTATTAGGCAGTGTGTGTTTATGGATGTACGCATTAATCAGTATGTGTGTATTTCAATGCAAGTATTAAGCAGTATGTGTGTGTATGGATGAGCATTAAGCAGTATGTGTGTGTGGATGTACCCATTAAGCAGTATGTGTGTATGGATGCATGAATTAGGCAGCATGTGTGTATGGATGTAGGTATTAGGCAGTGTGTGTTTATGGATGTGCATTAATCAGTATGTGTGTATTTCGAAGCATGTATTAAGCAGTATGTGTGTATGGATAAGCGCATTAAGCAGTATGTGTGTGTGGATGTACCCATTAAGCAGTATGTGTGTATGGATGCATGAATTAGGCAGTATGTGTGTATGGATGAGTGCATTAAGCAGTATGTGTGTGTGGATGTATCCATTAAGCAGTATGTGTGTATGGATGCATGAATTAGGCAGTATGTGTGTATGGATGTAGGTATTAGGCAGTGTGTGTTTATGGATGTACGCATTAATCAGTATGTGTGTATTTCGATGCATGTATTAATCAGTATGTGTGTATGGATGAGCGCATTAAGCAGTATGTGTGTGTGGATGTACCCATTAAGCAGTATGTGTGTATGGATACATGTATTAAGCAGTATGTGTGTATGGATGAGCGCATTAAGCAGTATGTGTGTGTGGATGTACCCATTAAGCAGTATGTGTGTATGGATGCATGAATTAGGCAGTATGTGTGTATGGATGTAGGTATTAGGCAGTGTGTGTTTATGGATGTACGCATTAATCAGTATGTGTGTATTTCGATGCATGTATTAAGCAGTATGTGTGTATGGATAAGCGCATTAAGCAGTATGTGTGAATGGATGCATGAATTAGGCAGTATGTGTGTATGGATGTAGGTATTAGGCAGTGTGTGTTTATGGATGTACGCATTAATCAGTATGTGTGTATTTCAATGCAAGTATTAAGCAGTATGTGTGTATGGATGAGCGCATTAAGCAGTATGTGTGTGTGGATGTACCCATTAAGCAGTATGTGTGTATGGATGCATGAATTAGGCAGCATGTGTGTATGGATGTAGGTATTAGGCAGTGTGTGTTTATGGATGTATGCATTAATCAGTATGTGTGTATTTCGAAGCATTTATTAAGCAGTATGTGTGTATGGATAAGCGCATTAAGCAGTATGTGTGTGTGGATGTACCCATTAAGCAGTATGTGTGTATGGATGCATGAATTAGGCAGTATGTGTGTATGGATGAGTGCATTAAGCAGTATGTGTGTGTGGATGTACCTATTAAGCAGTATGTGTGTATGGATGCATGCATTAGGCAGTATGTGTGTATGGATGTAGGTATTAGGCAGTGTGTGTTTATGGATGTACGCATTAATCAGTATGTGTGTATTTCGATGCATGTATTAAGCAGTATGTGTGTATGGATGAGCGCATTAAGCAGTATGTGTGTGTGGATGTACCCATTAAGCAGTATGTGTGTATGGATGCATGTATTAAGCAGTATGTGTGTATGGATGAGCGCATTAAGCAGTATGTGTGTGTGGATGTACCCATTAAGCAGTATGTGTGTATGGATGCATGAATTAGGCAGTATGTGTGTATGGATGTAGGTATTAGGCAGTGTGTGTTTATGGATGTACGCATTAATCAGTATGTGTGTATTTTGATGCATGTATTAAGCAGTATGTGTGTATGGATGAGCGCATTAAGCAGTATGTGTGTATGGATGTGCCCGTTAAGCAGTATGTGTGTATGGATGTACCCATTAAGCAGTACGCATAGGCGTGCGCACGGGGTGTGCCGGGTGTGCCTGGGCACACCCTAATCCCCGTGGCACGCCTATGGTTTGAGTCCTGCAGGAACAGCGTCCCTGCACTTTTTTTGAGCAGGAACGCTGTTCCTGCAGGCACTCAGTGCCCCCTGTTTCACCTCTTGCCCCTGTCATAGGGGGGGGGGCAAGAGGTGATGGATTCCCCACCCGTTCAGCGCGCGGCGAGGGAGCTCTCTGCTGTCTGCTCTCTGCTCCCTCTCGCCTCGCGCTGATGCCGGGAGCCGGAATATGACGTCATATTCCGGCTCCCAGCTCCAGCAGACAGCCCGCGCGGCGAGAGGGAGTAGAGAGCAGACAGCAGAGAGCTCCCTCGCGGCTCAGCTGGAGAAAGGCGCCTGCCCCCACTGGACCCCAGGGACAAGTCCACCAGCACTCCAGGTAGGAGGCTGGGTGGACATTTTTTTTTAAAATTAAAATATAATAATTTGTGTATGTGTGTGTGTGTGAGTGTCTGTGAGTGTGTGTCTGTGAGTATGTGTGTGTCTGTGAGTATGTGTGTGTGTGTCTGTGTGTGTGTGTCTGTGTGTGTGTGTGTGTGTGTCTGTGAGTATGTGTGTGTGTCTGTGAGTATGTGTGTGTGTCAGTGTGTGTGTGTCTGAGTATGTGTGTGTGTCAGTGTGAGTGTGTCTGTGAGTATGTATATATGTGTGTGTGTGTGTACGTATATATACACACACACACGCAGAGCCGGCGCTATCTGAGTGCCGGCTCTGCTCTAAGCCTTCATGGGCCGGCGGGGAGACCAAAGATCTACCTCACCGGCCCACAGCAGCATGGAGGGAGGCAGTAGAGGACCCAGGCTGCTCTAGACAGAAGCTCCGCCAGGTTCCTCTCGCCATATCTGAGCGTTGCTGCGGCAACGCTCAGATCTCGCGAGAGTTAACTCTAGCCCCGCAGGCTAGAGTTCACTCTCCACTGGACCACCAGGGATGGCACATGGCAGCAAGGATTTACTAATCTGCCAAATCCCTCCAAACATACAGCACACACACATACAGCACCTACACACATACAGCTCACACACACACAGTACACTAACCGCACCCTCACATATATATCAATTCAGCTGAATTGACTTACTTTTTGTTATGATTAGGGTGTGTTGCTGGCAGAGATGGAATTATCAGTGTGTGTGTGTCTGAGTATGTGTGTCAGTGTGAGTGTGTCTGTGAGTATGTATGTATGTGTGTGTGTGTGTGTGTGTACGTATATATACACACACACACGCAGAGCCGGCGCTATCTGAGTGCCGGCTCTGCTCTAAGCCTTCATGGGCCGGCGGGGAGACCAAAGATCTACCTCACCGGCCCACAGCAGCATGGAGGGAGGCAGTAGAGGACCCAGGCTGCTCTAGACAGAAGCTCCGCCAGGTTCCTCTCGCGATATCTGAGCGTTGCTGCGGCAACGCTCAGATCTCGCGAGAGTTAACTCTAGCCCCGCAGGCTAGAGTTCACTCTCCACTGGACCACCAGGGATGGCACATGGCAGCAAGGATTTACTAATCTGCCAAATCCCTCCAAACATACAGCACACACACATACAGCACCTACACACATACAGCTCACACACACACAGTACACTAACCGCACCCTCACAAACACACACAGCACCTTTAAAAAAAACACAACACCCTCACACACAGCACACTAACAGCACCCTCACAAACAGCACCCTCACAGGACAAACATACACACACAAACACCCTCACACACAAACAGCACAGTCACAAACACGCACCCTCACACACACATCACATTAACAGCACACACAGCAGTGTGTGTGTGTATATATATATAGATAGATAGATACATACACACACACGCGCGTGGCGTGTGTTTGTGCTTTAGGGTGCACACCCTAATGCAATAGGCTGCGCACGCCTATGGCAGTACGTGTGTAAGGATGCATGAATTAGACAGTATGTGTGTATGGATGTAGGTATTAGGCAGTGTGTGTTTATAGATGTACGCATTAAGCAGTATGTGTGTATTTCGTTGCATGTATTAAGCAGTATGTGTGTATGGATGTGCGCATTAAGCAGTATGTGTGTATGGATGTACGCATTAAGAAGTATGTGTGTGTGTATGTATGCATTAAGCAGTATATGTGTATGGATGTGCGCATTAAGCAGTATGTGTGTATGGATGTACGCATTAAGCAGTATGTGTGTATGGATGTATGTAATAGGCAGTGTGTGTATATGGATGTACGCATTAAGCAGTATGTGTGTATGGATGAGCGCATTAAGCAGTATGTGTGTATGGATGTACCCATTAAGCAGTATGTGTGTATGGATGTACCCATTAAGCAGTATGTGTGTATGGATGCATGAATTAGGCAGTATGTGTGTATGGCTGTAGGTATTAGGCAGTGTGTGTTTATGGATGTATGCATTAAGCAGTATGTGTGTATTTCGATGCATGTATTAAGCAGTATGTGTGCATGGATGAGCGCATTAAGCAGTATGTGTGTATGGATGTACCCATTAAGCAGTACGTATGTATGGATGCATGAATTAGGCAGTATGTGTGTATGGATGTAGATATTAGGCAGTGTGTGTTTATAGATGTACGCATTAAGCAGTATGTGTGTGTGGATGTATGCATTAAGCAGTATATGTGTATGGATGTTGTATTAGGCAGTGTGTCTGTATGGATGTAGGTATTAGGCAGTGTTTGTTTATGGATGTACGCATTAAGCAGTATGTGTGTATGGATGTATGTAATAGGCAGTATGTGTATATGGATGTACGCATTAAGCAGTATGTGTGTATTAGGCAGACCTAACTGGAAACCATATGGCAAAATTTAGGCCAAAATAACTGATCTAGAAGAATTCGCATTAATCAGTATGTGTGTATTTCGAAGCATGTATTAAGCAGTATGTGTGTATGGATAAGCGCATTAAGCAGTATGTGTGTGTGGATGTACCCATTAAGCAGTATGTGTGTATGGATGCATGAATTAGGCAGTATGTGTGTATGGATGAGTGCATTAAGCAGTATGTGTGTGTGGATGTACCCATTAAGCAGTATGTGTGTATGGATGCATGAATTAGGCAGTATGTGTGTATGGATGTAGGTATTAGGCAGTGTGTGTTTATGGATGTACGCATTAATCAGTATGTGTGTATTTCGATGCATGTATTAAGCAGTATGTGTGTATGGATAAGCGCATTAAGCAGTATGTGTGTATGGATGCATGAATTAGGCAGTATGTGTGTATGGATGTAGGTATTAGGCAGTGTGTGTTTATGGATGTACGCATTAATCAGTATGTGTGTATTTCAATGCAAGTATTAAGCAGTATGTGTGTATGGATGAGCGCATTAAGCAGTATGTGTGTGTGGATGTACCCATTAAGCAGTATGTGTGTATGGATGCATGAATTAGGCAGCATGTGTGTATGGATGTAGGTATTAGGCAGTGTGTGTTTATGGATGTACGCATTAATCAGTATGTGTGTATTTCGAAGCATGTATTAAGCAGTATGTGTGTATGGATAAGCGCATTAAGCAGTATGTGTGTGTGGATGTACCCATTAAGCAGTATGTGTGTATGGATGCATGAATTAGGCAGTATGTGTGTATGGATGAGTGCATTAAGCAGTATGTGTGTGTGGATGTACCTATTAAGCAGTATGTGTGTATGGATGCATGCATTAGGCAGTATGTGTGTATGGATGTAGGTATTAGGCAGTGTGTGTTTATGGATGTACGCATTAATCAGTATGTGTGTATTTCGATGCATGTATTAAGCAGTACGTGTGTAAGGATGCATGAATTAGACAGTATGTGTGTATGGATGTAGGTATTAGGCAGTGTGTGTTTATAGATGTACGCATTAAGCAGTATGTGTGTATTTCGTTGCATGTATTAAGCAGTATGTGTGTATGGATGTGCGCATTAAGCAGTATGTGTGTATGGATGTACGCATTAAGAAGTATGTGTGTGTGTATGTATGCATTAAGCAGTATATGTGTATGGATGTGCGCATTAAGCAGTATGTGTGTATGGATGTACGCATTAAGCAGTATGTGTGTATGGATGTATGTAATAGGCAGTGTGTGTATATGGATGTACGCATTAAGCAGTATGTGTGTATGGAGGTATTACAGTGTGTCTTTATGGATGTATGCATTAAGCAGTATGTGTGTATTTCGATGCATGTATTAAGCAGTATGTGTGCATGGATGAGCGCATTAAGCAGTATGTGTGTATGGCTGTAGGTATTAGGCAGTGTGTCTTTATGGATGTATGCATTAAGCAGTATGTGTGTATTTCGATGCATGTATTAAGCAGTATGTGTGCATGGATGAGCGCATTAAGCAGTATGTGTGTATGGCTGTAGGTATTAGGCAGTGTGTCTTTATGGATGTATGCATTAAGCAGTATGTGTGTATTTCGATGCATGTATTAAGCAGTATGTGTGCATGGATGAGCGCATTAAGCAGTATGTGTGTATGGATGTACCCATTAAGCAGTACGTATGTATGGATGCATGAATTAGGCAGTATGTGTGTATGGATGTAGATATTAGGCAGTGTGTGTTTATAGATGTACGCATTAAGCAGTATGTGTGTGTGGATGTATGCATTAAGCAGTATATGTGTATGGATGTTGTATTAGGCAGTGTGTTTGTATGGATGTAGGTATTAGGCAGTGTTTGTTTATGGATGTACGCATTAAGCAGTATGTGTGTATGGATGTATGTAATAGGCAGTATGTGTATATGGATGTACGCATTAAGCAGTATGTGTGTATTAGGCAGACCTAACTGGAAACCATATGGCAAAATGTAGGCCAAAATAACTGATCTAGAAGAATTCTCCAATTCGGCTACAGTCACAGTTCAGCTGTTTTTGCTTAAACTTTGCAATTTGGTTTTCAGTTCACTGCAATTCAGAGTTTAGTGAATAAACCTCTATGAGATATTGACCAGGAGCTAGATAGACCTCACAAGAGACTAAACAATGTACAAATAAAAATAGAAAATATAAAGAATAAAAAAAATATAAACATAAAATAAAAATGAAAATAAAAATAAAGATCCAAATAAGTCCAAATAAAAGTCCCCAATATATATATATATATATATACAGTTGCAAGAAAAAGTATGTGAACCCTTTGGAATGATATGGATTTCTGCACAAATTGGCCATAAAATGTGATCTGATCATCATCTAAGTCACAACAATAGACAATCACAGTCTGCTTAAACTAATAACACACAAAGAATGAAATGTTGCCATGTTTTTATTGAACACACCATGTAAACATTCACAGTGCAGGTGGAAAAAGTATGTGAACCCTTGGATTTAATAAGTGGTTGAACCTCCTTTGGCAGCAATAACTTCAACCAAACGTTTCCTGTAGTTGCAGAGCAGACGTGCACAACGGTCAGGAGTAATTCTTGACCATTCCTCTTTACAGAACTGTTTCAGTTCAGCAATATTCTTGGGATGTCTTGTGTGAATCGCTTTCTTGAGGTCATGCCACAGCATCTCAATCGGGTTGAGGTCAGGACTCTGACTGGGCCACTTCAGAAGGCATATTTTCTTCTGTTTAAGCCATTCTGTTGTTGATTTACTTCTATGCTTTGGGTCATTGTCCTGTTGCAACACCCATCTTCTGTTGAGCTTCAGCTGGTAGACAGATGGCCTTAAGTTCTCCTGCAAAATGTCTTGATAAACTTGGGAATTCATTTTTCCTTCGATGATAGCAATCTGTCCAGGCCCTGACGCAGCAAAGCAGCCCCAAACCATGATGCCCCCACCACCATACTTCACAGTTGGGATGAGGTTTTGATATTGGTGTGCTGTGCCTTTTTTTCGCCACACATAGTGTTGTGTGTTTCTTCCAAAAAACTCAACTTTGGTTTCATCTGTCCACAGGATATTTTGCCAGTACTGCTGTGGAACATCCAGGTGCTCTTGTGCAAACTGTAAACGTGCAGCAATGTTTTGTTTGGACAGCAGTGGCTTCCTCTGTAGTATCCTCCCATGAAATCCATTCTTGTTTAGTGTTTTACGTATTGTAGATTCGCTAACAGGGATGTTAACATTTGCCAGTGACTTTTGTAAGACTTTAGCTGACACTCTAGGATTGTTCTTCACCTCATTGAGCAGTCTTCGCTGTGCTCTTGCAGTCATCTTTACAGGACGGCCACTCCTAGGGAGAGTAGCAGCAGTGCTGAACCTTCACCATTTATAGACAATTTGTCTTACCGTGGACTGATGAACAGCAAGGCTTTTGGAGATACTTTTATGACCCTTTCCAGCTTTATGCAAGTCAACAATTCTTAATCATAGGTCTTCTGAGAGCTCTTTTGTGCGAGGCATCATTCACATCAAGCAATGCTTCTTGTGAAAAGCAAACCCAGAACTGGTGTGTGTTTTTTATAGGGCAGGGCAGCTGTAACCAACACCTCCAATCTCATCTCATTGATTGGACTCCAGTTGGCTGACATCTCACTCCAATTAGCTCTTGGAGATGTCATTAGTCTAGGGGTTCACATACTTTTTCCACCTGCACTGTGAATGTTTACATGGTGTGTTCAATAAAAACATGGCAACATTTCATTCTTTGTGTGTTATTAGTTTAAGCAGACTGTGATTGTCTATTGTTGTGACTTAGATAATGATCAGATCACATTTTATGACCAATTTGTGCAGAAATCCATATCATTCCAAAGGGTTCACATACTTTTTCTTGCAACAGTATGTGAGGAAGGCTGAACTTGATGAACTCAAGTCTCTTTTCAGCTATGTAACTATGCAATTATAGTGATATTGTTTTGTTTATCTTATATAAGGATTGGTGACCCTTCTGTTCCAGTTTTAGAGCTACTTTCCTCACTTTCTTAACTAATATTTCTCTTACTCTTTATCGTGAGTTTTGGAACACATATATTTAGGATTCCTAACTATCCCTTTTGGTACTCTGTGAGATTGTATTTGCTTTCACGAGGGTGCGGCAAAATTGATCATTGTCTAGGGCGACAGAAATCCTTGCACCGGCCTTGTTTGCACTCCTAACGCTGTTATGTTTCTTTAGTCCCATTCTGTTGAGCAAGATATTTAAAAACTGGACGAGTAACAGCTTGTTATAAATGTTTATTCAAATACTTTGTTATTTGCTAATTCTTAGAGGTATTCTAGAATTGTATTTTCATCAAACAATGGAATGTATGGCCATGTCAGGGTTAGGAAATCTAGATTTCTAAAGAAATAGATAAATTATATACTACGTGATTTCCTTGTTAGCTTTTGTGATATGACAAATGTATTTTTCACTATTCAGGCTAAAACCTTGCCGAGAAGGTTTCTAGATTTCAAAGGAGACTGTAGGCATTATAATAATTTTATTTCATTGAACTGGTTATAGTGACTGAAGTCCCCTGGTACTGTCCGTTCATTGTAAGTTAAACCTATTTTTGAGCAGTTTAACACTGAATGAAGGTCCTTGGCCACTCTCAGCAGTACAAATTTATACAAGCAGTGGGCGCTGTGATAAGCTCAAAATGGTCAATGACACTCTTCAGAGCCGCTCTTTGCTGCTTCGGCTAATGCATCCTCATTAGCCCAAACAGTACAAAGGGATTCAACTGCTGGGGACTTTTGTTTAACATTAAAAATGAAAAAACAGCACTAGTGGTCGCCATACAATATAACCAATTCAATGAGATGAAGGAGTTACAGTACCTACAGTGCCCCTAGTACTATTTAGTTAAATGTATTTGCTTCAGAGGCTGTAACATTAAGCTAAACTTTGTCCCAGTCCTCTGGGGGTCTACTGCAGCTTCCTCGGTTCAACAATGGATGGATAGGGTTGGATAGCATAAAACTGTTAAAATTCTCCTTTATGAAGTTTAAAATCTTGTGCAAAGAATATAACAACATGTTTAACAACAAAGGAAGCGATGATAACTCCAATTCAAGACAGAATGGATAAATACATAGAAATTAGTATGTGTGGAACACCAACACCTTGCTGACAAATTGACATATATAGACCAGGATTTAGAAGGGATAGTTATATTTATTTTAACATAATCTTACCTTTAGTTTGGCATTTATATAAATTTACTATAGCTATAAAACCTAGTGGGTTAATTTACTAAGTAACAATTTGCATTAACTGCCTCTCTAAGCACACACAAACCTTAAAAGAGAATATGAGATCTCTAAGAAAGGGCAATAGCTTAGAGAAACAGAATAACTTGCCCTTCAATTAGTCCTTGTTCAGGTCTTAAAAATGTTTTCGAACACTTGTGCCATTACAAAAAGAAACTATAGCATATGCATATCAGACTGATCCCACCAAAAAGGACAGTAAAATGCCAGCAAGTCCTCTTTGCAGGAGATACAGCAACCTTTGGCCTTCCTTGGGCCTCTTATTTACCATAAGGGCCAGGCTGTGACAAAAATTTGGTCCAGACATTTTTAATCACAGCAGCTTGGTGGGAGGGGGCTGGGCCAGAAAGGGGAGTTTTGTGTCATCATGAATGACAAGCACGGCCGTATAGAAATTGAGCATGTTAGTTCAATGCTCTTCACTGTTCAAGAGATCTCGCATTAGAAAAAGGTCCTTGTGGCGGAACCAACCTCGCCACTGGGCATTGGAGAAGCCTGTTTGCCTGTTTTCTGCCCCTTTGAATATTTGAGGTGTGCCCCTCCCCCGTTTCCTGTCTATTGTTCTCCAGCAGACCAGTTGGAACTTGTTGCTAAACTTTAACCCCATGGAGATTTGACTGTGTTTGTGGGATCTGAGCGCTGTTCGGATATAGTGAGAGCTCAGAACCAAGCTATCTGGGGATAGGTTGTATGTGGGGGTTCTGTTCAGTATGATAGGAATTATGTATTTTTGTGTGTTTTTGCTGTTGTTGTAAATGGAGATATTTTCTGTATGCGCTTACCACACCCACGCCATGCTTGCAGTCGGTCAAATAGGTCTTCCATCTATCATTTGAACCACTGGACCAATTTGTATGATTTTGACACATGTTTGTATTTGGAGTATGTTGATTCTGAAAATGTAAGTTTTATGTGAATGTGATGTATAATTTTAAAGTTACAACTACGTTTCTGTTAGTCCACCCATTGTACAGCGCTACAGTACTTGCTGGCGCTATATAAATAATAATAATATGTGTCAATGTAACTGTGCATGTGTGCCAATCTGTGTGTGGATTGCTCGTAGTGTATCTCTGTTAATATGTGTCTATGGGCATCTGTGTGGCAGTGTATGTGTTTCTGTGTATGCAAATGGCATTTGCCTCTGTATGTGTGCATGGAATGCATATGTATATGTGAACACATTTACATGCAATCATCAATAGTACACACAAACAGACCCCAGCATTCAAACGCCAACACTGTACACAAAAACAGTTCTGAGTTCAAATGCCAACACCACACACAAACACACCCCTGCATTCACATCCAACATTATACACAAACACACTGCGGCACTCATACACTTACACTACATAAATAAACCTTGCATTCAAACACTAACACTACACAACCTGTATTTAAATTCCAACACTACACACAAACAGTCCCTCTGCATTCAAAAGTCAGGATTATACAAAAATATACAAACATTCACACAAATATACTATATACAAAAATAAGTCATGTGATTCTGAGGTATGGAGTACTTCCTTAGAATTATTTATTAACATGTTGCAAAGACAGTTTACATAAATAATATTCTTATATATAAGAACTCGTTTGCTTCAAGATATTAGGATTTCTATTGAGACCTTGAGGGATATCATGAAATTTTCCCTAACCCCACTTTAATTTTACTTTATATACAATTTGCTGCTATTAAAGTGACATAAAGGGCTAAGGATCTTAAAAATCTACTGGTTAGATCAGACATTCATACTTATTAATTTTTTGCATTTAATTTTGAGTGTGGTATCATTTTTATAATTTTGATATTTATTGGAGGTTTTCTCTGAGGACCACCTCAATACCAGCACCATTAGAGATGGGAAAGTGCCGGTACATATGCATATGTTCTAAAGGTATAATGAATTGTGTGTTAATCTCTACATGTGGATAGATCAGTTCAGATACCCCTCACAAAAAGGTTTTTAATAAAGGAGGTTCCAAAACAAGCAGAATTTGGTGTGAAGAGGTTTCTTTTTTGCTTTTCTTTTCCACTTTTGCATTTATCTAAATACTGAACAAATTAGTCTGTACTGCTAATCACGGAGTCATTTAGCACCTTAGGCTATTAGTAATAAGGAAGCACAAGCACTTGACTAATACTATTAAACATATTAGACTTAGGTAATCAGGAATTCTCCGGTCAGATCCTCTTTAATGGGATCATACTGCATACATTTTCAATGTGAGTGTATTTGCTTACAGGGGATCAAGTGTGTTTGTAGGGGATCCAGAGTGTGTATAGCGAATGTAGTGTGTTTGTCAGGAATGTAGTGTGTGTGTGTGTGCGTGTGTGTAGGTGGTGCAGTGTGCATCCGTAGAGGATTCATAGTATGTATATGTGTTGTACTGTCTATCGAGGATCTAGCTCAGGGGCGCACAAAAGGTAGATCCCCAGATGTTTTAAAACTACAGCTTCCATGATGCTTTGTCATTCTAAAAGCATACACAGTATCATTGGAGTTGTAGTTCTACAACATCTGGGGATCTACTTTAAGGGCACCCCTGATCTAGATTGTGTAGGGGTGCAGTGCGTGAGGGGTGCAATGCGTGAATGATTTGGGTGGGATAGGCCTGTAGTGTGAGTAGAGGATGTGAGATGGGACCACATCAATATATATTCACATTTGTTTTATTTTTTTATATTACAATAAAAACACAAGTTATCTTTATACCCCCCTCCCTTTTTCTTACCTTTAGCTAGTGGCACGAGAAATTTAAAACCTGGTGGTAATTAGTGATTCTAGGTATCTAGGTACACTCCTCTTGCGAGCTCCAGCATTGTCCTGTGTCAGAGAATTGCTGTGATAACTCATGGTAACACTCTGAACTGCTGAGCTTACAAGAGCAATGTTCTGCTCCAGGGTGCAGACCAGAGCGTATCACTTCCTCCCAGCTCACACAGAGCCAGCCACGCGGGAGGAGGGGGTGTTGGGGAAAAATCAGCTATAAACGGGACAAAGACTAATCCTCTCTTCCTGGGGAAGGGTAAAATGCTTAATGGAGCAGTGGGTACTCCTTGTCCCTGCTTGGGGAGGTCTTACTACTACAGCAAGGATAGGACCCAAATCATCATCATCATCTTTAGGGGACAGGCTGGGGTATAATGGGTATAGGGTGTAATTAGGAGGGGGTAATGATTTGGAGTTGTTAAAAACAGTCTCCCTTGTTTTCTTTTTATTCCTTTAATTCTTTTTCCCTCTTGTGAAACAGGGTACCAGTGAGGGACTATCTTAAGCCAGTTCTCACCTCCCCGTCTCATGTATTCCCTGTCCCATCCAGGGTCATCCTCATACATAGAAACATAGAAACATAGAATGTGACGGCAGATAAGAACCATTCGGCCCATCTAGTCTGCCCAATTTTCTAAATACTTTCATTAGTCCCTAGCCTTATCTTATAGTTAGGATAGCCTTATGCCTGTCCCACGCATGCTTAAACTCCTTTACTGTGTTATACCAAGGGAAAGATTTCCTTTCTCTTAGGAATAATCCCTTAATCATACTCATATAGAAATCCTCATTAGCCCCACCTTTAGAGAAGGAGCTTTTACTACCCTGTCCTTCTGTCCACCCTAACATATTATCTACCCAAGGAACCCAATGTTTCACTAAATAAGCCCCTAGTTTTCCAGCCCTGGCAACATACTGTTTGCCGTTTTCCCCTGGGTTAGGCAGGGGATATTTTTTAAACTGGGAAGTACTCATTTCGGACTCACTGGCAATAAGGACTGGACTTGGAATTGCTGGTTAATCAGTGATGAAGGACAGCTGTCTTGGAATCAAGGTTCTGACAAGGTCTGCCACTTCTCCACGAGCTGGAGTGCTAAAAACCAGAAATTCCAATCACTTGACAACAATGGTTATTCAGGGGATTGGGGCAGCTGTTTGGAACACATGGGGTCCCACAAACTGTCCCCTCTCCTCGAGCTTTATGCTTAAAATCAGAGGTGTCAAGGTACATAAGAATAGCACAGGATCTATACAGCAAAATATCACAAGCAAGCAAGTAGACACACAATAAAAGTTTGGGAGTACGGCTAAACATCCATCAAGTAGAGGATTAAAACAATTCCCTTTTAGCAATATTACATTGTACCCTACCAAAGGCGTGATTACTTTTTATAGCCTACCAAAGAGTAGCCTCCTACCAAAGTAGAGACTGTCTCCCAAAGACAGCAACTGTAAAAAGTCCCTTAGTCTACCTTAGACTTATGCAGTAAAAATCCCCTTTAAATAAATAATGCGACGTGTGAAGGGGAGCAAAAGGAAGGGAATTGGTGTCTGAAAGACACAATTCTCTTACCTTTTTACATCTCCAGTTGCATCCCGCTACTGACACCAATTTGTTGGGGAAAAATCAGCTATACACAGGACAAAGATGGATGCAGACCGACCCTCTCCCTCTCTGTAATTCCGTGAATTGTTAAGGAGACAGAATCAATTCAATTTTTATTGAACACACCTTATATTTATACATATCTTTCATGATGGTGGGGGTATGAGCAGTTTCATAATAATTACATAATAGTTGCATAATAATTGTTTATCACAAGACATAAGCAGCTGTTTCTTGTTATATCTATAGATGAGCGAACCCGAACAGTAAAGTTCGGGCTCGTACAGAACATTACGAATTTTGACCCCGAACACAGACATTTCAGTAACAGTTCGGGTTCGGTGTTCGGTGTTCGGCGTTCGGCGATTTAATGGCGCATTTTGAAAAGCTGCAGGGCAGCCAATCAACAAGCGTTTGACTTGTGTGCCCTTACAAGCCATCACAGCCATGTCTACTAATGGCATTGCTGTGATTGGCCAGTGCAGCATGTGACCCAGCCTCTATATAAGCTGGAGTCACGTAGCGCCACATGTCACCTGAGCTCTTATTAGTGTAGGGAGAGGATGCTGCAGCTGTGAGGGACAGATTAGGAAAGAATTCTGGTGTTGAATCTGCAAACTACAGCGAATAATTTTGTGGGTGATATACTACATTTTTGTACCCTGCCCTGAGCCCAGTGCCACAGAAAAAATAAGCAATCAGTCTGTTTGTTAGGTGGGCACTTGCAACTGCATGTGTGCCAGGCACATTATTTTAATTCTGTTCTGGTAGCTCAGTGGGCAACATCTAGACATTTTTAAATACTGCTGTGACATTGCAGTTTGACAATTTCAAATTGTTTTGGTGCTAAAAAGTAAATTTGGGGCATGCACTTCATATCTGAGAGTCAGATAGAGCTGTCAAATACTGTGGTTACATCACACTTTGAAAAATTCTCATTTTTTTTGGTGCTAAATAGTACATTTGCGGCCTGCCGTACATATCTTGCAGTCCAATAAAACCCTTAAATACTACTGTTACATTGTTGGTTTAAAAAAAATCACACTTTTTTTGTGCTAACTAGAACATTTGCGGCCTGCAGTGCATTTCTTGCAGTCCACTAAAACCCTTAAATACTACTGTTACATTGTTGGTTTAAAAAAATCACACTTTTTTGTGCTAAATAGAACATTTGCGGCCTGCGGTTTAGGGAGAGTAGGCGACAGAACCTTCAGCGTTATTTGGTAGGCCCGAATGCCGCTCTACGAATGGTGAGGCCAGAACAAGTACAGGCAATAGTAGATTGGGTGACTGACAGTGTCTCCAGTTCCTTCACATTGTCTCCCACCCGGTCCCCTGCTGAAAGCTCAGAGTTGGCACCTGCAGCCCATGGCCATCTGTCTTTCATCTCAACCCCTTGCAAATCAGCCAAGCAGTCTGAGCCACAAGTCATGCAGCAGTCTCTTATGCTTTTTGATGACTCTGCTAGCGGGGTTTCCGTGGGCCATCCACCTAGCCCTGCCCCAGAAGTGGAAGAGATTGAGTGCACTGATGCACAACCACTTATGTTTCAGGATGTGGACATGCGAGGACCACCGCAGCACGTCTCTGATGATGACAAAACACAGGTGCCAACTGCTGTGGCTTTCTGCAGTGTGCAGACCAGCAAGGAGGGCAGGGTTGAGGAGTGGTTTGAAGATGATGTGGAGGATGATGAGGTCCTAGACCCCACATGGAATCAAGGTCATGCAAGTGACGTGCAGTTTTGAGGAAGAGGCGGTGGTCGCACAGAGGCACCAGCACAGCATAAGAGGGAGCAGGGTGCAAAAGCAGAGCGGCCGTCCCCTAGACAGTACGCCTGCTACTGCCCACCGCACCCAGGGACCGAGCACACCTAAGCCAGCTCCAAGGAGTTCCCTGGCGTGGCAGTTCTTCAGACAATGTGCTGATGACAAGACACGAGTGGTTTGCACGCTGTGCAGTCAGAGCCTGAAGCGAGGCATAAACGTGCTAAACCTGAGCACAACCTGCATGACCAGGTATCTACTTGCAAAGCACAAGCTGCAGTGGAGTAAGCACCTCAAAAACCAAGAAAGGTCTCAGGCTCCTTCTGCTTCCTCTTCTGCTTCTGTCTCGGCCTCTTCCTCCACCTCTGGAGTGACAATGGTACCTGCCACCCCGCAAACAGAGGATGTGGCAGCAACGCCACCATGTCTGCCACTGTCCCCAAGCATCTCCAGACTGTCCCATGGAAGTGTTCAGCTGTCAATCTCCCAAACACTGGAGAGAAAGAGGAAGTACCCCCCTACCCACCCGCGATCCCTGAAAGCCAGCATTTCAAAATTCATGGCCTTTGAAATGCTGTCATTCCATCTGGTGAAGACGGACAGTTTTAAAAACCGGATGGCGGGGACTGTCCCACAGTACGTGGTTCCCAGCCGCCACTACTTTTCCAGCGAGCCATTCCTTCCCTGCACAACCAATTGGCGGACAAAATCAGTTGTGTACTGCGCAACTCCATCTGTGGCAAGGTCCACATAACCACTGATACGTGGACCAGTAAGCACGGGCAGGGATGCTATATCTCCCTAACTGCACACTGGGCAAATGTAGTGGCGGCTGGGCCTGAGGCGGATATCAGTTCGGCACGTGTCCTTCCGCCACCAAGGATTGCAGGGCATTTCTCTTTGCCTCCTGTTGCCTCCTCCTCCACTTCCTCCTCCTCTACCACCTCCTCATCCGGTCAGTGTAACACCTTCACCACCAACATCAGCACAGCCAGGGGGAAACGACAGCAGGCTGTTTTAAAACGCATATGTTTGGGTGAAAAACCCCACACTGAGCTGTGGACGGGCATGGAACAACAGACCGATGAGTGGTTGTTGCCACTGAGCCTCAAGCCCGGTCTGGTTGTGTGCGATAATGGGCAAAATCTTGTAGCAGCTCTGGCCCTAGCCGGTTTGACGCACATCCCTTGCCTGGCGCATGTGCTGAATTTGGTGGTGCAGAAATTCCTGAAAAACTACGCAGATATATCAGAGCTGCTGCAGAAAGTGCGGGCCGTCTGTGCGCGCTTTCAGCATTCTCACTCTGCTGCTGCTCGCCTGTCTGCGCTGCAGCGTAACTTCGGCCTTCCCGCTCACGCCTCATATGCGACGTGCCCGCAAGGTGGAACTCCACCTTGCACTTGCTGGAGAGACTGTGCGAGCAGCAGGCGATAGTGGAGTTTCAGCTGCAGCACCCATGGGTCAGTCGCTCTGCAGCAGACTTGCCCTCCAATAGATCCTCGTTAAAGGATTTAAAGTGTACTCATTCCAATTACAGGGCCTCATAAGAGTCCTGTATTGTTATTTTTCGTCACTACCTCCACGCGTCGGGAGTAGGTAATTTGCGCGCCTACTGCCTTCCTTGGATGTGGAAGTCGTTTCTCAGGCTCCCTCTCCGGAATCGAACCTTGATTCCCCGTTACCCGTGGTCACCATGGTAGGCGCAGAAAGTACCATCGAAAGTTGATAGGGCGGACATACGAATGCGTCATCGCCATCACGGGGACGTGCGATCGGCCCAAGGTTATCTAGAATCACCAAAGTGCCTGCGCAATGACTGCAGAGTTGCCCACATTCTAACTTGTGCTGATTACTGGGTGGCCACCCTGCTGGATCCCCGTTACAAGGACAACGTGCGTCACTGGAACGTGATCGGAAGATGCGCGACTACAAGGGCACGCTGGTAGATGCGCTGCTGAGGGCATTCCCAACTGAGACCATGGGCTCAGTGGAAGCACAAGGCGAAGGCAGAGGAGGAGGAAGAGGTCGCCAATGCAGCTGGGGCACCGCCAGCACTTCAGAAGGCAGGGTTAGCATGGACGAAATATGGGACAGTTTTGTCAGCACGCCACAACAACCAGCACTACCAGCTGATATGGAACGTCTTAGTAGGAGGCAGCATTTCAGCAACATGGTGGAACAGTACGTGTGCACACACCTACACGTACAGACTGATGGGTCTGCCCCATTCAACTTCTGGGTCTCCAAATTGAGCACATGCCTTTTATGCCTTGGAGGTGCTGGCCTGCACTGCAGCCAGCGTATTGTCTGAACATGTGTTTAGCACGGCAGGGGGCGTCATCACAGACAAGCGCAGCCGCCTGTCCACAGCCAATGTGGACAAGCTCACATTTATTAAAATAAACCAGGCATGGATCCCACCAGACTGGTCTGTACCTTGTGCAGAATAGACATTTATACCGGCCTCACCCAGCCATTGTTATACTCAAGTGCACTTATTTTTTGTTTTCCTTTTTTATATGTCCCAATATTTTGGGTGCTACCCCAAGGGAGCCAGGCGCTGGAAAAAAGGTAAGGGATTAACCCCTTCCTCCCCCTTAACCCCTTCCTTCAGCGGCATGGGAGTGGGACCCTGAGGGTGGGGACACCCTCAGGGCACTATAGTGCCAGGAAAACGAGTTTGTTTTCCTGGCACTATAGTGGTCCTTTAAGCTGAAGTTGTTAAGGTGACTATAGTGTCCCTTTAACCTCAGTGTTCTCACTTGTACTACAGTTTGGGAAGAAATCACTATGTAGCTTAATGATAACAGTGACCTCTATTGGCCTATGATCAGTATTACATTTTTTCCCAGACAGATTTGAAAAGTAAGCTAATTAATGTTGTAGTTGACACTTATACTACAGATTACTTATCTCAGGACCTTGACAGTATTGAATAAAACCTTTAAATTGAACATATTTGTTTTGTATCATTTTTATGTTAATATTACTATTTTAGATGAATAAAAGTTAAATTTTAATTCACAACCACATCGTAACTGCTGTGGTTCCCCTATTTACCACTATAAAGTCTTAAAAAATAGAATTTAGCAGAGCTAACCGTACAGATATCTTAGCTATAATATATAGTTAGTAAGAGTTCCTCTAAATAAAATATATAAATAATTGAGAATACAAAAAAAATTGGATTTTCTTGGAAGCAATACAGTTTTGTCTTTTAAAATATTTTATTAAATACAAATATAAATAGACATATAACATCTTAATAATTTACAGTAAAGTTTGTATGATTAAAGTATATGCTTGCAATATCAGTAAAGTATAACAACATACCCTCTTGTAGCGTCTCTGCATCCAAAATTCTCTCATCTGTCTCTAATATTAATAACCTATAGACTGTAAGCTCGTTTGAACAGGGTCCCCTTCAACCTATTATTCCTGTAAGTTCTCTTGTAATTTTCCTATTTATAGTTACTTCCCCTCTCACATAATATTGTAAAGCGCTACGGAATCTGTTGGTGCTATATAAATGGCAATAATAATAATAATAATAAGTATACATATTTATACCCTAGATTTTCAATTAGGTTGTGACGAAGTGCCCTTCGCCACTTGTGCCTGGAGAGGACTGCTTGCCCGCCTCTTGCCCTGTGACTATGGCTCCTGGGATGTATTGCCCTTTAAAGACATGATTTGGGCATAATGGATGTGTTGTGCTGCTGCTGGCCCTTTAAGAACCATCTGGGGACATACTGTGGAGTTACTGGGTGGCCACCATTTCCTGTATCAGAAGCACATGGCGAGAACAATGGATGGCGGCCATTTTAACTCACAGACACTGTTTGGACTTTTCAACACGGTGCCATCTCGCCAGTATTTGGTGCACAGAGACATCGTGCAGTGGTTTTGGACTATACAGCAGGGGACACATTATACAGTGATTGTTTTTCATTTAGCCTGTATATGTTCTGCAGAATCTGCATTAAACTGTATTTTCCAAAGTACTGAACGGATCTGGGTGAATTTTGGATATGTGGTTCACCCAGATCCCCCGGTTCCAAGGATATACTTTTTATGGGGTTATTGCATGTTTTGGGGTCCCTGTGTGTTTTATGAAACTGTATTATTTCTGGCCAGCAGATAATTGAGCTTTGTGTATTGTAGAAACTCAATTATCTAGCCTGGCCCAGAGGAGGAGTTTTGTGTTGCATAAATTGTGAGTTCTGTGTGCCAGTAAATCAGTCTTGTCCCAGCATTAAGCCTTGGCTCATGTTTGGGGGAAGGGATACCTACACTCTGGGGATTGCTATAATCACTTACTCCCCAGAGGAAGCTCTTGCAATAGCTTGATTTGTTCCTGTTCCTGCTCTCTGGGGAAAGAGAGGTTCACCCACTGGAAGCTGGATCCTGGCCTTGGGTCCAGGGTGGGTGGAAACAGCAGAGACCCCGGCGCAGTTGCATCGCTGGAAGTGGGGTCTGCAGTGCTGATGGTGTCGGTTGGAGTGCTTGGAGTCCTCAGCGAGCACTAGGAGCATCGATTGGCGGAGGTACTCAGTCGGAGTGCCAGCGTTCCGTCACATTTGGTGGCAGCGGTGGGATGGCATCCTAGTGCGAGGACCAGCAGCTCGGAGACACCGGTAACGTGTGGAGTTACAGATTTATAATTGAGAGCAACGTTAGCCTCTGCGCAGCGTCCCTACCTACAGCAACATGGAGCTAGCAAGACCCTGGACAGCAGCCAGTGAATTGCAAATCCGCCTGTCACAGTGCTATGAGGGTGCTGATTTCATGAAGGAAGTAAAGGCACGGCTGGTCTGGTTTGGCCCAAACCCTTCAGATGAGGTGGTCCATCAAGTTATGCGCCTGTTGAGTGCTGAGAACCAAGACGCACGGAACTACGAGTACCAACTGTGGAGTTTGGGGGTATTGACACCCTGTCTCCAGCGACAGAGTGAGTTAGAGGGAGAGGAGAGCAGCGACCTCCCTTCCCAGCGGCAGTGCACCGTACAGAGGGAAGAGTCAACCGGTCTCTCTCCCCAGCGGCGGCCTGAGTTCCAGGAGGAGGTGATGGTAGATCCCTCCCCCGTACAGCAACCAGCGTCCTGGGGAGGGGAGGCAACCGGCCTCCCCCTCCAACAGCAGCCAGAGATACCGGGAGAGGGGGAAGACAAACCTAACCACACTGGCGCAGATGGGACCGCGGTCTCTGTGCCAGTCCTACAGGGAGGCTGGACGGGCAGTCCAGATCCCCAACCAACCCCGCAGGGATGCCAGGAGGAGGAGGTAAGTGAAACTTCCCCTCCCCAGCTACATCCCAACCGGGTCCTGGGGGCAGTGGATGAGCCTGCGATACCCACTGACCCCCTCCCAGCAGAAGAGCTGGCATCTGGGAAGAGCTTTGTTAGCCTCTGCCCCCCCTTTTCCCCTGTATCAGAGCCTGACTTACCACGGGTTACCCCAGTGGAAGAGCTGGCAGCAGGGCAGAGCGCCGCTGGCCTCTGCCCCCCAAGCAACACCAGCAGTTTGCCTAGCTGCACCAGGGAGACCGAGAGTGCTGCGCTGTCCCACTACAAACGTGAACCTACAGGCCAGTACCATTTATTGTGGGGGGGGTTACTCTGCGTATTTTTCTTTGTGGGTGGGCTGCCCGACTAATCTAGGTACTGACCGGCAGAAGGTCAGGTACCTGTTTAGTCTTCCCCCTAAAGGGAAGATGTGTGACGAAGTGCCCTTCGCCACTTGTGCCTGGAGAGGGCTGCTTGCCCGCCTCTTGCCCTGTGACTATGGCCCCTGGGATGTATTGCCCTTTAAAGACATGATTTGGGCAAAATGGATTTGTGTTGTGGTGCTGCTGGCCCTTTAAGAACCATCTGGGGACATACTGTGGAGTTACTCGGTGGCCACCATTTCCTGTATCAGAAGCACATGGTGAGAACAATGGATGGCAGACCATTTTAACTCACAGACACTGTTTGGACTTTTCAACACGGTGCCATCTCGCCAGTATTTGGTGCACAGAGACATCGTGCAGTGGTTTTGGACTATACAGCAGGGGACACATTATACAGTGATTGTTTTTCATTTAGCCTGTATATGTTCTGCAGAATCTGCATTAAACTGTATTTTCCAAAGTACTGAACGGATCTGGGTGAATTTTGGTGAATTTTGGATATGTGGTTCACCCAGATCCCCCGGTTCCAAGTTCTGTGTGCCAGTAAATCAGTCTTGTTCCAGCATTAAGCCTTGGCTCATGTTTGGGGGAAGGGATACCTACACTCTGGGGATTGCTATAATCACTATACTCCCCAGGGTATGATCACTAAGTTCTGCTAAGAGCTTGTTCCTGTTCCTGTTCTTGCTCTCTGGGGAAAGAGAGGTTCACCCACTGGAAGCTGGATCCTGGCCTTGGGTCCAGGGTGGGTGGAGACAGCAGAGACCCCGGCACAGTTGCATCGCTGGAAGTGGGGTCTGCAGTGCTGATGGTGTCGGTTGGAGTGCTTGGAGTCCTCGGCAAGCGCTAGGAGCATCGATTGGCGGAGGTACTCAGTCGGAGTGCCAGCGTTCCGTCACATAAGTCATGTTAGGAAAATTGAAAAACTAACCTAATCTATCTTAGTTTGACCATTAACGCCTTAAAACCGGAGGGCGTACTATTACGTCCTATTCTAAGCGTCTCTAGACGCCGCAGGGCGTAATAGTACGCCCTCTGGTTTTTTGTTACTTACCCGGTTGCCGGCAATCCCATGCCGGCGATCGCGGTTGGGGAGACTCACCTCCGGCCCCCCCGGCCATGTGAGAGTGAGATCCTTGTGAGGACCTCACAATCACATGGCCGGGTTAGCTGGCTGCTGCATTGCCAGCAGGGGGACTGCCTGTTTTGACTGTTAGTCCCCCTGCTGGCTGGATATAAAATAAAATTAAAATCAGTGTAAAAAAAATAAATAATATACTTAGATCATATATATATACACATACACACACAGACACTGTCTAGGTGTATTTTACTATATATATATATATATATATATATATTAATATCAAATTACACGTAGACTGACACTGATTAAATATATAATTATTGTTATACATATATTTATATATAATATAAAAAAAAATGTAAATATGTTAAAAAATAAAATTAAAAAAATAATTAATTCAAAAATATATAGATGTGTGTTATTTTGTTCTAACTGTATTGTGATATTAATATATATATATATTTATATATATTTATATCAAAATACACGTAGAACGAAATAATATATATATATACGTATATATCACTATATATTTACCTATATATAAATAAAAATATTTTTTAAAAATTATATATATATATATATATATATATATATATGTAAAAAACGAGTGCACTCAAGAGGTCTTCTTAGAAAATATATACTTGGTTTATTACAAAACGTGTAAAATATTCAAGACGATCTAGTCGACGTTTCAGTCCCCGAAGGACTTTTATCAAGACGGGGACTGAAACGTCGACTAGATCGTCTTGAATATTTTACACGTTTTGTAATAAACCAAGTATATATTTTCTAAGAAGACCTCTTGAGTGCACTCGTTTTTTACTTATATCCATTACGGCTGAGGCAGCACCGAGGAAAGCACAAGACCGACAAATTGAGTGCGGGATATTCGAAATTTATATATAGATATATATATATATATATATATATATATATAAAAATATTCACATACGTATATATATATATATATACACATATATTAATTCTACATATATATTTATGTAATATTTTTACATAATTGGGTATCTTAATTAATTACAATTAGCGGGACCTGCCTGACAACCCATGCCGAAAGTATAGGGAATTTAATTTGCTAGCACTATATTTAACCCTATAACTTTCCAAGACACCATAAAACCTGTACATGGGGGGTACTGTTTTACTCGGGAGACTTCGCTGAACACAAATATTAGTGTTCAAAACAGTAAAATGTATTACAACGATGATATCGCCAGTAAAAGTGACGTTTTTAGCACACACAAACAGCAATTACACGGACGATATTATTGCTGTGATACTTTTTACTGTTTTGAAACACAAATATTTGTGGTCACCGAAGTCTCCCGAGTACAACAGTACCCCTCATGTACAGGTTTTATGGTGTTTTCAAAAGTTACAGCATCAAACATAAGGCTTGTGTTTCATTTTTTTCATTAAAATTCGCCAAGGTTACGTTTCCTTTGAGACCCTATGGTAGCCCAAAAATGAAAATTACTCCTATGATGGCATACCATTTGCAATAGTAGACAACCCAAGGTATTGCAAATGGGGTATGTCTAGTCTTTTTTTAGTAGCCACTTTTTTTAGTAGTCACAAACACTGGCCAAAATTGGCGTTTTTTGCATTTTTCACACACAAACTAATATTAACGCCAATTTTGGCCAGTGTTTGTGACCAAATGGCTACTAAAAAAGACTGGACATACCCCATTTGCAATATCTTGGGTTGTCTACTATTGCAAATGGTATGCCATTATGGGTGTAAATTTCATTCCTGGGCTACTATACAGTCTCAAAGGCAACGTAACCAATCTGGCGAATTTCAATTTCAAATGTAATGTGCTATATTTGACCCTGTAACTTCCCAAAACACCATAAAACCTAAAAATAGGGGGTACTGTTTTACACGTGAGCCTTTGCTGAATACAAATATGTGTATTTTATTGCAGTAAAGCAAACAGTATTATGACAACAGCAAAAACATTTGTGAGGAAGGCTGAACTTGATGGACGCAAGTCTCTTTTCAGCTATGTAACTATGTAACTATGACATTAACAGTTAAAATGTCATGTAGAACTAAAAAAACTAAATTTCTTATTTTCTCCCATTTTTTTCATATTAAATTATGTTTCATAGCTAAATATTTGATATTAAATGAAAGCCCTGTTTCCCCTGAATACAATGATATATAATAAGGGTGGGTGCATTTAATATGAAAGAGGTGAATTACGGTTGGACAGACATATAGCGCAAATGCTAGGTTTTGTTTTGTTCACAACGTATACATTTGGCTTAGTCCTTAAGGGGTTAAATAGACTTAGACTTGACTTGATCATTTCACATGGCAACATCTTAATCGGTCTGTTGTCATGACCTAGATATCTTATCTATGTTTGGACTTAATTTAAGGTTAATCATGACGTAGGTAAGGTCCTAAAATAAATTAGGTCCAGGCACTCAGGATTGCTGCAGGAAGGCAGGTTTTTTTGGGAACAAAAAGTAGGTAAGGCCCTGACTTTGTGTCACACTAACCTAGGACAAGATGGCGTCTTACAGTCTAAACATCATATTCACTAACTCTGGGTAAGAGGTCATTTAGAAACCAACATTGTATGAGAATCAATATGTGCCATTTCTAACAGCTTGTCAGTTTGAAAAATCGCTGAAAGACAAAGTACACAGTTTAATAATAAATTCAACTTTTCATTCTAAAAATGTATAATATTTGCATGTGCCCATGAAAACATTATATTATTTTTTGCTTTTTGTGTTGGTGAACCAGCAGACAGATTGTGAATGTATCCGAGGTATATTTCTAGTCTCAACAGGGCCGGCGCGTCCATAAGGCGGCACAGGCGGCCGCCTTAGGGTGCACCGGCTCTGGGGGCGCAAAATTCCAGTGACGGGCAGGAGGGAAGTGCTCCCTCCTGCCAGGTCACCTTCTGGATCCCCGGCACGGTGTGCAGCTGAATTGGATGCCGAGGTGGCGAGGGAGCTCTGATCTGCTCCCTCACAGGCTGTTTACTGATGACGTCATATTCCGGCTCCCGCGGCATCAGCAAACAGCCTGCGAGGGAGCAGACCAGAGAGATCAGAGCTCCCTCGCCACCTCGGAATCCAATTCAGCCGCACGCCTCCCAGCAGCCCCACTGGACCACCAATGAGAGACCCACGCCAGCTCTCCAGGTAGGGAGGCTGGGTGGGAAATTTTAATTTAATTTAGATTATTAATTACTGTGAGTGTGTGTGTGCGCATGTGAGTATGTGTGTCTGTCAGTGTGTTTCTGAGTGTGTGTGTCTGTCAGTGTGTGTGAGTGAGTGTGTGTGTCTGTCAGTGTGTGAGTGTGTGTATGTCAGTGTGTGTGAGTGAGTGTGTGTGTCTGTCAGTGTGTGCGTGTGTGCATGTGAGTACGGGTCTGTCAATGTCTGTGAGTTTGTATGGTTCTGTCAGTGTATGTGTGTGAGTGAGTCTGTCAGTGTGTGAGTATGTGTGTCTGTCAGGGTGTGAGTGTGTGTGTCTGTCAGTGTGTGTGAGTATGTGTGTCTGTCAGTGTGTGTGAGTATGTGTGTCTGTCGGTGTGTGTGAGTGAGTGTGTGTGAGTATGTGTGTGTCAGTATGTGCGTGTGTGCATGTGAGTACGTGTCTGTCAGTTTGTATGGTTCTGTCAGTGTATGTGTGTGAGTGAGTGTCTGTCAGTGTGTGAGTATGTGTGTCTGTCAGTGTGTGAGTGTGTGTGTCTGTCAGTGTGTGTGTGTGTCTGTCAGTGTGTATGTGTGTCTGTCAGTGTGTGTGAGTATGTGTGTCTGTCGGTGTGTGTGAGTGAGTGTGTGTGAGTATGTGTGTCTGTCAGTGTGTGGGAGTGTGTCTGTCAGTATGTGCGTGTGTGCATGTGACTACGTGTCTGTCAGTATCTGTGAGTTTGTGTGTGTGTGTGTGTGTCAGTGTGTGTTTGTCAATGAGTCTGTCAGTGTTTGTGTGCCCGTCAGTGTGCGTGTGAGTGTCTGTCAATGAATGAGTGTGTCAGATAAGTGAGTCTGGCTGTCAGAGATGTCTGTGTGTTTGTCACTGAGTGTGTGTGACTGTCAGTGTTTATACACCCCTGACTGTAGCGTGGCCAAGCGGAATGTACCGTGGTACAGGAACTTCTGTTTCCTGTACCTGGCAGGACTGACAGGAAAAGCTCACTGTACCGGGATTCGCTCCGCTCAGCCACGCTACAAGAAAGGTAGGAGGCACACCAGGAAGGGGAGGGGACCACTATGGGGGTGGGTGGCACACCAAGGGACAGGGAGAGGAGGGGAGAGATACCCTAAGGTACAGGAAAAGGAGGGAGGGGGAGAGGAACACTAAGCAACAGGGAACAGAGGGGGGAGGGGAGAGGAACACTTAGGGACAGGGAAAGGAACACTGAGGAACAGGAAAAGGAGGAGAGAGGGGAGAGGAACAGAAAGGGTCAGAGAAGGGATGGGACCATTAAGGGACAGGGAGAGGGGCTGGATGTGAAAGAAACACACACCGGGGCTTGAGAAGGAAAGAGACACAAAGGGGCTGGGAGAAAAGGAGTCACACAAAGGGTCTGGGAGGAGTAAGACACAAAATGTGGGAGGATGTAAACTCTAAACCTGAGGTAGACCTTCTCTCCAACTAAACTCCACAGAAAATCGGTTGGCAGTCCATATGTTATGGGATAACTTAAGTGCTGGGTTATTTAAACTGGGGGATGTCAAGACACCATTTAGTAGTGCCAACAAAGGGTTTGCTTTAAGATTAACACAGAGAAGGTGGCTAATTAAGGCAAAGGCTTGTTTACAAAATGTCAAAATCTTTTTGCATTGACACCATACTCTTAAAAAAAAAAAAAAAACTTTCTTTTTTGGTTGGAAAACCCCTTTAACCATAATAAAATCAGTTTTTATTTATATATTTTTTGCACCCCTTATATATTTTATACATTTTTGTTTAGACTTAGTTACCCATCAGCAATCAGGGTAAGCCACGACATACTCTTGTATAGAACCTTTATTTATTATCAGCAAAAATATTTAGGCTACAAGGTTATAGGAAGAAAATGCAGGCCTTATTGTCTCTTTAATAGATTTCTCCAAATGTGTATTACTTGACGGCCAGACAGTGTGTTGTTTGCAAAACAAGATTGATGTATTGTTAGTCGGATGGATAGTTAAACATTTTATAGACAATCAGTTATTTGTTACACTTATTGTTACTCTTTATATTTGAAGAGGTATATGTTAAACATTCAGTCATAAATCATCTTTATTTTTAAAGGATGAAGTCAGTACTGTTTTCACATAAGTTTGATTCATTTTCCCCTGGATCCTTTCCATTCGATCCTGATTAGATAAACAGATGTTGTTACACTAGAAAGCATCCAGTTTAAAAAGGCACTATAGGTATTGCCCCATTTTTATACATTAAAAAGATAATGCTCTATGGGAAGTACACAGTGAGATGCGTTCTATGGGTAGTGAAGTGCACCATGTTATAATACTAAGCAGTACTACATGTCTAAGATGTAATATACGATTGCAGTGCATAGGACTAAGTTGTTGATTACTGCCATTGTACGAACGACTAAACTATATTGCTGTAAGAAAAAATGAGAACTGAAGGCTGTATTCAACGCCTGCTGGTTCATGTGAAAGTACCGCTGTGTCTTTGTGTCAATTGATATATTTGGAATCTATGAAAAATTTTAATAAAAATGATACATGGAAAAAAGAAATTATATATACATACACCTATAATGCCTTATAAATTATAATTTTTTTTTAAAGTCAGTATGATAATTAAAAAACAGCATATATTCAAATTAACTCAATTAGGTGCTGCAATTCATAAATGTTTTATTCTGATAAATTATTTATGATTATTAAATAAATCCCTGTCCTGCAGGCAATAGCTCAATAGGCAGGTAGCAAACAAATAATTATATATAAATAGGTTTTAAATTGCTGACTAAAAACCCAATAAGTGTAAGAGCTGCTGTCCCTTAGAAATCAGCAACCATGAATTTTCTAATAAACAAGTAGTTTTATAGCCGGGGAGGTGTTCGAAATCATGTTTATTAATTAAACCCAATAAATAATAATAAAAAAATAAAAAAACATATGCAAATACCCTTACAAAAATAAACATATATAAAGAAATAATGGATAGCTGAATGCAGAGCAATCACGTGAACATAGGAGCCACATGTAAAGCAAACTGGCATACAGAGCCAGCACGAATAGAGAACCAAAACGTTACTTAGATTCCATTATTGTTCTTGTTACTTTTTATGTGGCAGGTGAGCACACCACTTAATGGCCATTTGAGTGATACTAAAAACCTTTGCGTTTGAGTGCAGGGCTTAATCTTGTATGTTTGTATTTGCCTTTGTATCACACAGCCATGTTACAGTGCTACCAGATCGCTCCAGAGGGTCCGTAATCACGGTCATCCATGTAATATCCACAAGGCAAATCATAAATAGTGCATCCTTATTACATAAAAAGTATAGCATGTATTTGAATGGAATTTGTGTTTGTATGTACTGTTGTAAAACGATACATGGATGCACAGATTCAATTACTGACGCCCATGCAGATACACACTAACAGGCATGCATGCTATTTGAGACTTTATTGGTGCTTTTAGACATAATTATGAAACTTGAGGGAAAAAAAAAAAAAACAGAATTAAAGGGACACTATAGTCACCTGAACAACTTTAGCTTAATGAAGCAGTTTTGGTGTATAGAACAGGCCCCTGCAGCCTCACTGTTCAATCCTCTGCCATTTAGGAGTTAAATCCCTTTGCTTATGAACCCTAGTCACACCTCCCTGCATGTGACTTGCACAGCCTTCCATAAACACTTCCTGTAAAGAGCCCTATTTAGGCTTTTATTGCAAGTTCTGTTTAAGATTTTCTTATCCCCTGCTATGTTAATAGCTTGCTAGACCCTGCAAGAGCCTCCTGTGTGTGATTAAAGTTCAATTTAGAGATTGAGATACAATTATTTAAAAGGTAAATTACAACTGTTTGAAAGTGAAACCAGTTTGTTTTTTTCCATGCAGGCTCTGTCAATCATAGCCAGGGGAGGTGTGGCTAGGGCTGCATAAACAAAAACAAAGTGATTTAACTCCTAAATGACAGTGAATTGAGCAGTGAAATTGCAGGGGAATGATCTATACACTAAAACTGCTTAAATTTAGCTAAAGTAATTTAGGTGACTATAGTGTTCCTTTAAGGCAATATGCCACAAAACAGGATACTTGCCACAGAACATGTTACTTGCAAAAAATAAAGAAAGTCTGATTTCCAGGTAGGGTTGATACAAAGGCAGGTTGGTATCAAAGGCAGGCTGGTAACAGTGGCAGATGTCAAAAATCATATGTAAGAGTGGAGCAGGTTTGAAGGTAAGTCTGGAGCAGGGTTGAGGGTAGGTCTGGAGCAGGTTCACAGGAGCCAGGAACTGAAGTCTTTCAGGCAAATCACCAACTTCATTGTAAAGGCCTTGAGGTTAGTTGGGTGTAGCCTTTTGAAGCTGAAGCAAGTAATTAAACATGAGCAGGTGAGATTCAAGAACTACAGGCAAGGGATGCCACTAGTGGTAAATAATAAAATCAGAGCAGGAACTTGTTTTAAAAGAACAGAAATAAAAGGAACATACGTCTTGTTTGTCAGGATATGATCCTGCCAGATACACAGAATGACACACACACAGATACTAACACACATACAGATACACAGGCACACAGATAGACATGCATGCAAAATGTACATTTGTTTTATCCTCCCTCCTATTTACTACCTGTCGGGTGCAGGTGGATGGCTTCCCTGAGGTCCAATCGGCTGGCTGAGGCTGTTGGGAGTCAGTCTCCCCCAGTCCGCGCTCCCTTCGCTCTGCCTTTCCTGTGCAGCTCAATCTGTTACTTGGGAGGAAGTGACCAATGCTGAAATTAAAGTGGCCTGGCTGTGTTGTTAAAGGGTGCAGCGCTGACTGGGCCCGTGAGGACACATTGCCAGTGGATGGCCCTTCCTGTCCAATGTTATACCGACCCTTCTCTTTCGTCCAATTAAAGGATCACTATAGTGCCAGGAAAACATACTCATTTTCCTGGCACTATAGTGCCCTGAGGGTGGGGGCACCCCTCCCACCGGGCTCTAGGTTGAGGAAGGGGTTAAACTTACCTCTTTCACCAGTGCTGGGCTGGGAGCTCTCCTCCTCGGCTGAACGCGTATGCGCGACAAGAACCGCGCACGCATTCAGCCAGTCTCATAGGAAAGCATTCACAATGTTTTCCTATGGACGCTGGCGTCTTCTCACTGTGATTTTCACAGTGAGAAGCGCGGAAGCGCCTCTAGCGGCTGTCATTGAGACAGCCGCTAGAGGCTGGATTAACCCTAATGTAAACATAGAAGTTTCTCTGAAACTGCTATGTTTATAGAAAAAAAGGTTAACCCTAGCTGGACCTGGCACCCAGACCACTTCATTAAGCTGAAGTGGTCTGGGTGCCTATAGTGGTCCTTTAAACGCTAGTGATAGAGGTGCACTGAGGAAGAAAAGCACGTGTGGCCAGCGATGAACTCCTCAAAGCAGATGGAGGTTAGCTGTGAGAACAGAGTTGGACTTGGTTACAACAGGAGAAGCACCTCTAGTGTCATTCATTATGATAGCCACTAGAGACGTATTTAACCCTGCAAGGTAAGTATGGCCATATCTACTAAACAGCAATATGTTATAGTGCAGGGTTAAAACTTCAGGTCTACTGCACCCAGACTCCATCATCGAGTAGAAGTGGTCTGGTTGTCTTTAATGGTCCTTTAATGCTGTTATCATGAAAGTAGCATGATTCTAATTCACATATATTTTTAAAATATATATCAAATGTGAGCCATAGATAGAATTCACAGAGGTTAAATAGAATACATAAATACCTTGTGATTATCACTTACAGAAAGTTACAGAAGTTGAGCATAGTTAGATAAATACAACGTTACACACAAAAGGGTGCAATGAATTACAAGCCCCGGAGGCATGGATGGTTCGTGTTCGGAGCACATTCTCCCCATGAGGTAATGGCATTTGAGGCATTTTTCTTAAGGGCAAGTTAAATCAATAATAGATCTTAAACTTGCATGATATGAGCCTCCTAACCTATAATTACATTTTTTCCCCCTCCCTACCTAAAACGTTCTGTATTTCACTATTATTTCAGCTTTAAATAGGATAGGGGTAATTAAGGTTACACTCTAAACACCATAGCTACTACAGCTAGAGGGTATGGTGCAAAGAATTCTGTCACTGCTTTTTACCTAAAACCACTCTTTGACAGGTTTGTAAGAAACGAGGTTTGCTGCTTGGCTAATGAAGTATCAAATCTCTGCACTATTAAGTCCAACTATGGAAAACTAAGAACACTGGACTAACCATAAAAAGGTAAAAAAAAAAAAAGCTTAAATGGTTTGACATAAACAGAGGTGACTGTGCCCACACACTCTTTGTACCATAACCACTACAATAATGTAATGGATATGGTGCTTAGAATGTAACTTTAATTACCCTTTATCTTTTTATAAAGCTGGAAGATTATAAATAATGAAAAATCTATATAAAAGTTATTTTGAGGAAAAACGTAGAGATGCTATCTTATCATAAAAGTTTAACACCAGAACATTTTGCCAGTCTGTGTTTGTAATGGAAGAGAATTATTAGTGCGAGAAATACTTTTGATGGAAGAGAATACACAAGTCCTGGTTAAGTATTGCGACAGGATCTTTAAAGTTAAAGGTGTGAATCTGTTATATCTGTTATCTTTAACATGTTTTCAATGAAATTAAAATACACAGCCTTTAAAAGGTCAGATGACACTGCCAATCATCTATTAAATCATGAAGTCACCGTACAATCAGTTGAATCTGTCTTTCTTAGCATCACGTTATAACACTCGAAATTACAGGTGTGACTAAGAGAATGTTACTGGTAACTTTTGTAACTTTCTACAAGTAGTCTCATCAATCAGATTAAGTTGACATGCCTAGGTTACGTGACATTATAATCTTTAAAATTGTATGTTCTGTATTGTATCAGGTGTCCAAAGCACAGTGTCCAGACTCTCGCTAGGTAAAAGGAAACTTGATCTAGACATAAAGTTAAGACACTTCAACGTCTGTCAACAGCAGAGAGGACGTCATTCAGCAATTCACACAAGGGCCCAACCTAAAGGATTTTTTCACTTCCACCAAATATGTTGACAGCTAAGCTACACAACTCCTGTTGCGAAACTATGGACTTTTAGAGAAATAACAAAGAGAAAATGATCACTGGTGGTTTAGGAGCAACTGAAGACATCACTTAGACTTTAAAGCTCTAAAATCGACATTTTTTTTTCTTTTTTAATTTGTGTTTTATTTGTCTTGTACATGTAGTATACATCATAACCGTTGAATAGTTTTATCGATACAGACCATTTAACAAATACTGTGTATGGGTAAATGCAAGAAACAAGATAAGGGAAACAAACAGAAAACAAACCAAAACATCTTTCTTTAGCATATAGAACCATATATGTAGCAGAACAACAGTAAAGCGACTTATCAGACAGAACCCGGGTATCTCGTGCGCCGTTATGCAGTCTGTACAGTCTGAAGGTAACTAAGTTTCAGTGCTTGCATATTAGGTTCACCGCCATAGGGCAGTGCCCCCTGCGCAAGTGGATGGCACTGACATGTCGTTCTCCCTGGGGTTCGCACTTTTCGGAGCTGAAGACAGTCTATCTGCATGCAGTTCGGCTGGTATGCCTAGTCTCTATAGAAAAGTGTCTGGATCGTCGGACGACATTAGAGAATTGAATTCAGCACCATTTGTTGCCAGGAGGGAACCTTACACTCTCCAGCAGTATTTCCCCAAACATTCTCTCAGCTTTTTTGCCACCGGTGCAAGCCTCCTCTTCTCCACCAGTACTGCGAAGGGAATATCACTATATATTGCTAATGTGTTGCCTGCAAACTATTTGTTCCCAGTAGCTCTAGAGCAATTCATGGTCGCAGTTCTCTCTGCTATAACCCTCGTGGTTGCTATAGTGTCTCTGGGGACTCCACTAGGAGCTGGCGTGGACTTTCTCACTCTGAATACTGAGGTGATTTGAGGGGGGGCTGTGCACCCCTTAACTCCCATAGATGCAATCAGGTCTCGTGTGAACTGTTTATACAATCTAAAAACAGAAAAAAACAAATAGTGTGATATTGTTTAGTTCTATGGGACGCTGGTGACGTTATATTGCACTCACAAAAGTAAATTGTTTGTAGGCACGTAAAGATATCTTTGCAGGACGTAGACTTCTATACTTCTTTTTTATCCCATTGTACACATGGAAAAGAGAGGGAGAGAGACAAACATAGTGTACAAATTTAAAAGTTAAAACACCTTTTATTTTTGATGCACTCACAAAATGGATCTCTCAGACTTGCATTTCACAGTTATTTTTCCAGACCCATAGCAGCTTGAAGTCCAAGAAAATGAAATAGAAAAAAAACACAAAATAAACATTAAAGGATCACTATAATGTCAGGAAAACAAAGCGGTTTTCCTGACACTATAGTGCCCTGAGGGTGCCCCCACCCTCAGGGTCCCCCTCCCGTGGCGCTGAAGGGGATAAAACCCCTTCAGCCACTTACCTTAATCCAGGGTCGGGTTCCCTCGGCGCTGATGACCTCTCCTCCCCCGCCGACTTCATCTCCCCGTCCGACGTCAAAGGAGTCGAATGCGCATGCGAGGCAAGTGCCGTACGCGCGCATTCAAAGTGTCGGTAGGAAAGCATTTCTCAATGCTTTCCTATGGACGCTCTGCGCAATGGAGGTGAAATGTGTCTCCAGCATCGCAAATGCGCCTCTAGTGGCTGTCCTGAAGACCGCCACTAGAGGTTGGCTTAACCCCAAATGTAAACATAGGAGTTTCTCTGAAACTGCTATGTTTGCATCTGAAGGGTGAAACCCTGGGGGACCTGGCAACCAGACCACTTCATTGAGCTGAAGTGGTCTGGGTGATAAGTGTCCCTTTAAATAAAGTCACTGTGTGCTATATGTTTGCTTATCCCTCTGCAAGTTCTCATGTTACACTTGCTCTCTAAAGCACTATTTGGGGAGATGTATTAAAGTGTGGTGATAAAACTGTTGGTGATTGCATGACTTTCAATGTTATTATTAAAATTCGTAAAAGCGCCTACAAATTCTACAGCGCAGTACAATGGGTTGACTAACAGACAAATATTTTTAACCAGGCGAGTTGGATGCACAGGAACAGAGGTGATTAAGGGCACTGCTCAAATGAGCTTACGTTCTAGAGGGAGGAGGGTAAAGTGACACAAGAGGTAAGGTAGAAAAGTAGATTGCCAGAATAGTTTTCAATGAGGGCTTAGTTTTTTTGGGGGGGGGGTTTTGGCTTTTAACGTTGCACTAGTTTTCTGATTGCAACACTTTATAAACCTTGTGCAGTGTATAATTTTTATGTGCTCTATAAATTCAGAGATTGTCATCTATTCTTGTGGATAATTAAAATGAAAAGCATAACTACAACACCCTAACATCTGTTATAAATAACAATAAAGTGGGAGTTGTTACTATTGCACAGGAATCAAAACATGGGCTTTTTGCCATTTGATGTATCTGCCAGAAACATACAATTGGGGGTGAAACAGGATCCCACACCCAGGCACACCTTTAGTAAAATTGCATATTAAAATCGATAAATAGTTCAACATATGAAACAATAATTTCTGAGACTTGCACTTCTATGGGGTGTCAGTAGATGGCAGTATTAGCTACTTTCTAAACATGATTTCTTGAGGCCATGAGGTTTAAGAGCTTTGAATATTTATCACCGGGAAAATTCACATTTTAATGAAAACGTTTTATTTATTCATTGTTTCCCTTCTACCTTTGCATATTCCTTAAGTATTAGTAGTTAAAGGGACTCTCCAGTGCCAGGAAAACAATCCGTTTTCCTGGCACTGCAGGTCCCCTCTCCCTCTGCTTTTTCCTCTGCTGCCGCTCCTCCCCTTCATTACGTCAGCCGGCGAGGGAGACTGATCCCGCCCGCCGGCTGGGGAGACCTAATGCGCAATGCCGCACATGCGCATTAGACCTTTCCATAGGAAAGCATTGAAAATGCTTTTCAATGCTTTCCAATGGGGATTTTATCGACGCTGGAGGTCCTCACACAGCGTGAAGACGTCCAGCGACGCTATAGCACAGATAATCTGTGCTATGATCCCACAAGTGCCCTCTGATTACGTCATATTCCGGCTCCCAGCCTCACTCTGCGCCGCGTGAGGGAGCTGAGCGGACAGCTCAGAGGAAGAGCTCCCTCGCCAGCCGCCCGCCCAGCCCAGAGCCGCCCGCAGCCACTGGACCGCCAGGGAGATAGAGAACCCCCCCCCCCCCCAGCATTCCCAAAGGTAAGGAGGGGGGGGTAAATAAAAAAAAAATGTGTTAATGTGAGTGTGTGTGTGTTTGTTAGTGTGTGTGTGTGTGTGCGTGTGTGTCTGACTGTGTGAGTGTGTCTGCTAGTGTGTTAGTGTGTGTCTGTTAGTGTGTGTCTGTGTGTGTCTGTTCGTGTGTATGTGTGTGTCTGTCAGTGTGCGTATGTGTCTGTTAGTGTGTGTGTGTCTGACAGTTTGTGTCTGTTAGTGTGTATGTGTGTGTCTGACTGTGTGTATGTCTGTGTCTGACTGTGTGTGTGTGTCACTGTGTGTCTGTTAGTGTGTGTGTCTGACAGTTTGTGTCTGTTAGTGTGTGTGTGTCTGACTGTGTGTATGTGTGTGTCTGTTAGTGTGTGTGTGTGTGTGTGTGTGTGTGTGTGTGTGTGTGTGTGTGTGTGTGTGAGTGTGTGTGTGTCTGTTAGAGTGAGTGTGTGTGTCTGAGTGTGTGTGTGTGTCTGTTAGAGTGAGTGTGTGTGTCTGTTAGTGAGTGTGTGTGTGTGTCAGAGTGAGTGTGTGTGTCTGTTAGTGAGTGTGTGTGTGTGTGTGTCTGTTAGTGAGTGTGTGTGTGTCTGTTAGCGTGTGTATGCGTATCTGTCAGTGAATGTGTGTGTGTGTATTTAGAAGGCGGGGGAAGGGTTGGGTGGGGCTGGCGCAGGGAGGGGGGGCCTAGGGCAGCACAAAACCCAGATACACCACTGTCTAAAGGAGGGGTTAACCATGCAAAGTGATTATTGCAGTTTATGAAAACTGCAGTAATTACACTTGCAGGGTTAAGAGTAGTGGGAGTTGGCACCCAGACCACTCCAATGGGCAGAAGTGGTCTGGGTCCCTGGAGTGTCCCTTTAATGTAAATAAACTGTGCAATAATGAAACAGAATTTATCCAAGACACAGATACAATATGGGAAAGGTTCTCACCACATTATATAACTCATAGTGGGAAGAGTATTAAGCCAAGGTGGGTCCTTTAAACTGAGGAACAAGCTTCTTTTAAAGGGACACTATAGTCACGAGAACAACTACAGCTTATTGAATTTGTTCTGGTGAGTAGAATAATTACCTTCAGGCTTTTTGCTGTAAACAGTCTTTTCAGAGAAAATGCAGTGTTTACATTACAGCCTAGTGATAACTTCACTGGCCACTCCTTAGGTGGCTATTAGAGATCCTTCCTGGTCCATGGCTGCCTAAAATGCATCCAAACATTCAGTGTCTCCTCCCTCTGCATGAAGACACTGAACTTTCCTCATAGAGATTTATTGATTCAATTCATCTCTATGAGGAGATGCTGATTGGCCAGGGCTGTGTTTGAATCATGCTGGCTCTGCCCCTGATCTGCCTCCTTGTCAATCTCAGCCAATCCTATGGGAAAGCACTGTGACTGGATCAGGCTACCACTTCTGATGATGTCAGCAGACAGCTTGTTTTTCTAAAGCAAACAGCTTTGTGTTATTTATGGGTGCTGCAGTTGCCTTGTAATGTTGTATTTGTGCGTATGTGGGCTGTTATATTGTATATGTTCTTAGTAGTTTGTGGTGTTGTGTATGATGCGTATAAATGTGAGCTGTGTATGGGAGCTGCTTGCGGAATTGTGTATGTGGATAGTCAGTGGTGTTGTGTTTGTGGGGACTGTGTGTGCTATTTGTATTATTTGTATGAGGAGGAGGCTTTATCTGCAGCTGTGTATATGTAGGACTGTGGTTGGCGTCGCTGGGGTCTAATAAGGACCTGGGTGGACAGTTATAGGTCAAGGGCAGGAGCTGCAATAGCTGTGTGGATTCCCGTTCACGAGTTCAGGGAGGAAGTGATCTAAGATCACCTTCTTCTATATCCCACAATGCGTGATTTGGGGATTGTCCCTCACCACCTGCAATCACAGCTCAGTATGCACTAGCACAGGGGTAGGCAGCCTTTGGCAGTCCATATGTTGTGAACTATATCACACACACTGCTCTGATAGCCATAATGCTGGCAAAGCACCATAGAAGTTGTAGTCAAAAACATCTGGAGTGCCGGAGGTTGCCTATTCCTGCACTAGCAGATAGATATCTGAAGTTCCAATAGGACCCCTTTTAGACCAGAGCCTGTATGTGTATATATATATATATATATATATATATATATATATACAAGAGGAGAGGTATTTGTCGAAAACTTCCACCGGACACCAATTATTGTTAGTGGGGTAATAGGTGATAGTGACAGTCTGTCCTTTAGCAGTAGTTTTGGTATGGTGTAGGGATAGCACGTAGTGATCTAGTACTTTTACCAGATTCGACCTAGTGATGACGTCAGGGGAGTTATAGTTAGTGGTGGTAAACTCCTTGGGCCTAAGAAAACCGTAAAAAGCCAGATAGATGGCTGTTTTAATAACACGGTTTGTATGGGCTTCGAATGGTGAGGTGTCTAACAGATTGGATACTGACTGAAACAAGAAATCGTGAATGAGTAGTCTGAACGGTGAGGGTATAGGGGTGGAGTCTTTAATACCTTTTAGTATGGCTTTAACTTGGTAGGATGACAGAAATCGTTGTCTATTAGGCCAGGTTGTGAGGATGTGATGTTGAATACCTGTGACATACAACTTAATGGTGTTATATGATAGTGTCAGATGAAGGTGGCAAAAATAAATAAATGCGATGATAGTCTCAATGGAGTCTCAATGGAGAATTGGTCAGTGACATTAGAGTCCAGCAAGAATTTATTGAAAACATCATAAGCTCTGCCATATGCTTTCCTGGTGTTATTGGAAAGACCAAGTTGCGAAAGTTGTTGCCCGTGATAGAGCAATTCTTTTAGTCCCAAACCAATTCCTGCCACTGAGGTGCTGGAGTCGGTGTCGGGGTAGCTGTTGGTAGTGCTGCCCGGAACTCCTGAAACCAAGACCGTGATAAGTGATCTGCAGCGATATTGAGCACCCCAGGCACATGAATGCAAGTTAAAAGAAAACTGTGTTTAGCAGCTAGCCAAATGAGAGTCCTCATAAACCGCATGATGGCCAGGGAAGAGGAACGACCCTTGTTAACAATATGGCACGTTGCCATGTTGTCAGAGAAGCAACGCACCGTATTCCCAGACCAGCCAGCTCCCCACTTAACTGCTGCTGCCACAATGGGGTAAAGCTCGAATAAGGCTGATGTGTCTTTGAACTTGGGGATTGCAGTAATTTCCCCTGGCCACTTACCCCACATCCATTCATTGCCACAAATAGCTGTGAAACCTGACGTGGCAGCGGCATCCGTCCATAATGATACTGACTTATCTGACCATACCGGGATAAAAATGCTTATCCCATTCCAATTTAGCAAAAATTCTCTCCACATATGTAGGTCAGCGGTGGCATGTATGTCTAACGTAATGCGGGTGGTATCAGAGTGAAACAGGGGAAATAGCCTAAGCAAACGGGATATGAACGCTCTCCCCTGTGGAATTATTTTCATGGCAAAATTTAGGGAACCCAACAGGGATTGTAATTCTTTCCTATTACACGAGCCACCTGCTAGGTAAAGGTCAATGGCTGCTAGGATGCGATTAATCTTCTCCCCGGGGAAGCTAGCCTGCATATGTACATAGTTACATAGTTACATAGCTGAAAAGAGACTTTCGTCCATCAAGTTCAGCCTACCTCACATTTGTTTTTTGCTGTTGATCCAAAAGAAGGCAAAAAAAACCAGTTTGAAGCACAATTTTGCAACAAACTAGGAAAAAAATTCCTTCTTGACCCCAGAATGGCAGTCAGATTTATCCTTGGATCAAGCAGTTATTACCCTACATTGAAAGATTATATCCTTGAATATTCTGTTCTTGCAAGTATGCATCTAGTAGCCGTTTGAACATCTGTATGGACTCTGATAAAACCACTTCCTCAGGCAGAGAATTCCACATTCTGATTGTTCTTACAGTAAAAAACCTTTCCTTTGCCTTAGACGAAATCTTCTTTCTTCCAGTCTAAACGCATGGCCTCGTGTCCTATGTAAAGTCCGGTTTGTGAATAGATTTCCACACAATGGTTTGTATTGGCCCCGAATATATTTGTATAATGTTATCATATCCCCTCTCAGGCGACGTTTTTCTAAACTAAATAGGTTTAAATTTGTTAACCTTTCTTCATAGCCAATATGTTCCATTCCTTTTATTAATTTTGTAGCCCGCCTCTGCACTTTTTCTAGTGCCATAATATCCTTCTTTAGAACAGGTGCCCAAAATTGCACAGCATATTCAATATGGGGTCTTACCAGTGATTTATAAAGAGGCAAAATTATATTCTTGTCCCGAGAATGAATGCCCTTTTTCATGCATGACAATACCTTACTGGCCTTGGCCACTGCTGATTGACATTGCAGATTGTTGCATAGTTTGTTGTCTATAACAATTCCCAAGTCCTTTTCATGTGTTGTTATCCCTAATTCGCTTCCATTAAGGGTATACGTTGCTTGTGTATTCTTTACACCGAAGTGCATAACTTTGCATTTTTCAACATTAAATTTCATCTGCCATTTGAGTGCCCAGTCTCCCAGTCTATCTAAATCACTCTGCAGCAAAGTAATATCTTGCTCACATTGTATTGTTTTACAAAGTTTTGTGTCATCTGCAAACACTGAAACATGACTTTCAATGCAGTCTTCAAGATCATTTATAAACATGTTAAATAGAAGGGGTCCCAGAACAGACCCCTGAGGGACACCACTTGCCACCTCTGTCCAACTTGAAAATTTACCATTAATGACAACTCTTTGTACTCTGTTTTTAAGCCAATGTTCTACCCAAGAACAAGCATTTTCATCTAGACCGATTTCCTTGAGTTTGAACACTAATCTATTGTGTGGAACTGTATCAAATACCTTGGCAAAATCCAAATAGATCACATCCACGGCAACACCCTGATCTATACTTCTACTTACTTCTTCGTAGAACGCAATCAAGTTAGTTTATGTACACTTCCAAGATGATCGTATCTGGACCTTCAGTCTTTGTTGGCGAAACAGGTACCCCTAGTTGTGTGAACAGTCGTGGTATGGACAGGAGGCTACTAGGAGGTACCAGGTTCCTTTCTATGGTCAGGAAGTCGTCCAGGTAATGTATCACGGTTGGGCATTTACAGATGTTAAGCAGCATCCAGCACAACGTCTCAGCAAATATATAAAAAATCCTGGGGCTGCTCTTAGAACCAAACGTGAGGCGTGTGAAAAAATAATACGAACCTTGCCACTTAACACCATTTAAATGCCACAGGAAAGGGTGGATAGGGAGTAACTTAAAGGCGTTTACAATATCAGTTTTACTCAGCCATGCCCCTACCCCGGCAGAGAGGATAGCAGTGATGGCATTATCTATGGTCGCATATTGGAGGGAAAATTCTTCTGATGGAATAAGCGAATTGAGACTTGGGGTAGGTGATGCATGGGGAGCAGATAGGTCAAGAATTAACCTTTGCTTGTTGGAGGATTTGTTAGTGACCAGTCCTATGGGATTAGTTCTCCAGACCGCGAAAGGCGGGGAGACAAAAGGGCCTATTAAGAAACCTTCCTTCTGGAGGAGTAGGTTTATAGTGTCTGGAGCTGCTAGGGCTGTCTGCAAGTTTTTACATTCCAAGATTCCCGTAGGCATGTGAATAATACCTGTGTGAAACCCCATAAGCGGATTTTTAAGACTGCTAGGTATATTACCCGGTAGGGGATCCAGGCGCGCCGTAGCAATCGGGGTACCTAATGCAGAAGCTGACCGTTGCTGGCTATCTGCATCCAACTTGTCAAGTTTATCGGTAACACGGCCCAAAGAGGTGAGGACTGAGGACAAAACAGTATGCAGATCAGAAGACTGGCTGCCACTGGACCCTTCCCCCGCCCCTGAGTTATCAGTCTGTGTATTCAACAGGCTGTACAATTCTGCTTTCCTAGCAGTGGCTGGGAAAGGAATGTTCCTCTTCCGTAGTTCGGCAGTGATCCGAGGAATGGTCCATGCCCTGAGTGATGCAGGGCTCGCGTTGTCGTCACCCCGGGATGGAGTGACTGATCTAGCCGGTGTGCTGGGGATGGACAAATCTTCCCCGCCTTCGGGTATTTGTGACATGCTACAACATAAAAATAATATGTTATCTGGGGTCCTACTGCACTGGCTGGTGTAACTAATGCCAAGTGACGAAAAATTACTTAGAACGTGACTGGTGAGGCCCTACTAGTTTCCAAGCGGCTTTGAGAGGCACTATCTATGATTTGGCTCGTGTGGGGTACGTGGCCATTGGCATTATGGCAGGGTGATGGCCTCTCTGTGACTCGTAAAAGCATAAGACAGAATGGGAGTAACAGGTGAGGCCCTCTCTATGCAACCAAGCGAGGCGGCTAGCTATGAATTGGCCCGAGGGGATGCCTTACCTCCGAAATGAGGATGGGTGTTGGCCTCACGGGACCACTAATGTAAGGCGTAGAAGGCCAAGAAAAACATACCTGGAGGCTCCTATATTGTATGCCAGTATATCTAGCTTATTACCCGAAAAGGGTAGGTAGGGTGGGAGAATTTATCGAGAGCAACCTTATGAGCAAATTGCCAGGTAGTAGGATAAGGTGATACAGGCGATCTGTAGTAACCTATGAGAGTAATAGTGAGTTTCCAGGGTTATATCAATATGTACCCATCATTCCCCCTGCAAAACAAGATACCTACCGGAAAATATTCCAACAATAGAAGACTGGAATCAAATACTCCAAATGAGCAAGCATGCCTATGCCTAGTAATACAGAAAAATATACATAAGGACCCAGGTCTTGCGAGTCCACTAGAGGATCATTAATCGTGATTACTGACCTATGACAGGTGAAGAGTTGATAGGGTAGCAGCACCTTGTGGATGCTGTGATACTGCCACATAAGAGGATCATAATCTCTAAATTGCTAACCTTGCCCGACCATAAATATCTGCATTATATGTAATTACCAAACATTTAATACCCCTAAATGGGTAGTTATGATGTACGTGCTTAGATATAACTGAAGTAAAAACAGAAAGTAGACCCCGTAAGCCAAGGTATCACATTTCTTGTAACCCTCCTGTTGACCACCGGGTTTATTCAAGACATATATCATAATAAGCAAATACATGCCACAAACTACTGTTGGCAATACCATCAGGACAATTAGCACCAGTAGCTTTTTTATGACATATGTCTTCTTATCCTGTGACCAATGCACAAATATTAAATGTAATTATGCCACATGTCATAACCCTTATGACCACCAGGGGTCAGTCAGACATTTTAACCCAATTCACACCATATGGTGATAAAGTGTAACCAGGAGAAAGGGGAAGCAGGAGAGAGAGAGAAAAAAACAAAAAACAAAATAAAGGTCCAGCCACTAGATGTCGCCCTAATACATATAGCCATCTTACAATCTAATATTGAACAGCGTTTCGTTAACCGAACGGCCATAACCGAACGGCCAACCGAATAAACCCTGTTCAATCATTCCCATATGCATATATGCCATACCCGAACGCCGGCATTCGTTTTAAATATGTACCGAACAAGTGGTACAATGCGTGCGCCCGTCGACCACTGATGACGTAAAACGGCCGTGCCGAAACTTGCGGCGGCCGTAAGACTTACGATTTTGCGACCTGGTGCCGCCACGAGAAGCCCTGCGAAAACCCCTTGCCTGCTTTCAAGTCAGACAGCCGGAAACCGGAGGAACAGGACTCGTTGGGACCCTGGAAGCTGCCCACGAGATGCAGGTAAGCAGAATGGAGTCGGGACCGACCGGAAGTGACAACCTCTCTCCACAACTCGCCAGACCTAACAGGTAATGAGGGAAGGGCTGGTGCTCCTTAAGAAGGGGAACCAAGCCCCTCCCACAACTTCAGGCCATGCCTTCCATATATATATATATATATATATATAAATATACATTATTTTATAATCTTGGTGAATTGCATTTGTTTCTTTTACAATAAAACATAATTATTTAATGATTCTATTCTCTGTACAAATGTTCTCCTTCATTGAACATACTTTTCAGGTATTCTATTGCTTTCTATCAGTGGGTTGCCTAAGATACGGTCAGATATGGAATAATCAAAATGGGGCCATACTTGGTTTTCTGATTTTTGGAAAAAATAGAAACATAATGACACTTTTAGATTTTTAGCAATCATTTCACATTTTTCTCAGCATTATACTTTTCTTTCTAATACGGCACTTCCAACGTTTTTTATAAAATGTATTGACTTCAGTCCAAACACTTAGAATATTGTTATGGTAATATTTCCTGATGTAAAGGAGCCAATTAAATAAGCTTTGTAAAACTGAATGCACTGTTAAGGAAATAGGAAAACTATGTATCCATTATTTATTACTTCTGATAATACCTCCTTCTGTACTGTGATAATCTAATTTGCTAATAAGGCTTTATAAAGATTCATAAAGAGCTGAAACAGTGCTTGTGTAGTGTCTGTTCTTTCGTATACTACATCTACATAGAACTATAGCAGGATACAAATGTATTGGTAAGAAATACATTCCATTAGAAATGGAACAATAAACTAAATAGCAGATTATGTTAAATAGGAAGTAGGTGAGTAGGAGCTTGTCTATCTACCGTGAGTCCTCCCTCCTTTAACTTTAAACATTATCGATGTAGGATTCAGTTTCAAGGTAGTGACGGAATCCAGGCTTTGTAGTCTTAACATTCTGGTCTAATTTACTGACTATTTGGTTCTAGTCCTCTTACTGCCTAAAACAGGTTGATTTGTCATCAACATAAATAAGAATGTATTCGAATTTGTCATCTGGAGTTCTGGAATACAAGCACGGGTCTGTTTTACTCCATGGAACGTCTTTTGTTGTAACTACTTCAGCCATCTCTTTGTTCACTGCTCTTTTGCGACTGCAGCTGCTCCTTCTGAAATTTAGAGACATTGTTATATCTTCCAGGAACCTTACATCATGCTGTCTGTACATTAGAGAGGTTCTCTTTGATATTCCCATTTTGGAAAGCAGTTTGTGACATTTAAGCTCTTGCGTTGTCTTACCAGCTCTTACATTAAAGGACCACTATAGGCACCCAGACCACTTCACCTCAATTAAGTGGTCTGGGTGCCAGGTCCCTCTAGTTTTAACCCTGCAGCTGAAAACATAGCAGTTTCAGAGAAACTGCTATGTTTCACTGAGGGTTAATCTAGCCTCTAGTGGCCATCTCACTGACAGCCACTAGAGGCGCTTCCGCGATTCTCACTGTGAAAACCAAAGTGAGAAGAAGCTGGACGTCCATAGGAATGCATTGAGTAATGTTTTTTTATGGGCGGTTTGAATGCCCGCGCAGCTCTTGCCACGCATGCGCATTCAGATCTGACGTCGGCAGGGGGAGGAGAGTTCTCCAGCACAGAGGGAGCCTGGCGCAGGAGAAAGGTAAGTGGCTGAAGGAGTTTTAACCCCTTCAGCCCAGCAGGAGTGGGACCATCAGGGTGGCGGAGACCTAATGACCCTATAGTGCACTATAGTGGTCCTTTAAGGAGTGTTCATGTAATGGTAAATGTATTGCATACCCTTTTAGAGGAAATATTGCATTCTATCTGTTGATGTTTCCTTTGAAGGTCCCCTTGCCTCTAGATGTTTTTTAATTCTGGTGGCAGTTCTGTGAGTGCCCAAGTCTTATTGATTTATTTTTGCTGCTAGTGCTTCTTTCCACTTGCTGATATTTTTAGGGTTGAGTTGATCATCATATTGCTTGAACAGGGGTTCTCATTTATCTCCCATTTATTCATAAAAATGGAATTGGGGGCACAACCAGAACATGCAATCTTTATTAGCAATGCTGCTGCCAAGACCACAATATATACAAAATACAGATCAAGGGCACAGCGCACACACAAACAAAATACACGTTCACACCTTACAAGGCCACTTGCAATCAACTATCCTAGAAAAAAAACATGGGGACTTGGTTACACCGCATAGCTACACTGTGTCAAGTCCAAGATTTTGCCAAAGTACAAGCGTTGGCTCAACCCAAAACGAATCTGGTCTCCTATCCTCGGGTACATTCAAATCACTTGATTTCCTTACTTCCCTTTGTGTATTTATGCCTCATCCCTTTAGATTGTGAGCTCATTTGGACGGAGCCCTCTTCAGCTACTATTTGTATGTCATACATGTTTTGTTACCATTACATGTTTCTTGTATCCTATTTGTACCCCAAATTATTGAAATGATTACTTGTGCAGCCTCTCAGTAGTATCTCTAGGTATCAATAAAGGGATGGGAGAATACTGCAGAACAAATAGTGACAGATACAGTATGTTTCTTTCTAACACACTTATCATGAGCGCTACCGCCACCTACCTTATGGGCCACTTTCAGCTAGGTAGGGGGTCTTCTTTAACCTCTGCAAGTTACTGTTGTACATTTGGAGAATGTTTTTGGATAGTTTTCTGGAAAAAACAGTATCTGTAACTAATTCATTTAACAGGCAGATTTTTCAAATATAGATAACATACATATTTAGTCTAATAGATGTCACTTTGCTCCTGAATGACTTCTCAGTTTAAAGTGATCCAAGTTTCTGAAAGCATGTGCTGTGAGCAATGGGGGTGAAAGCTTTGACTTGATAATTTTTCAGTTTCAATTGCTAGAATTTACACCTTGCTCCTAAGTGCCCATTCATTTCCTCAGAGTTGTGAATCCATTGTTATTCAAACATTTGATTGACAAAAGGCTTCTTTCTCGCTATGAAACATACAGGTAATACTCTAAAAATTAGCATTTCGTGCAAAAGTTCATTTATTTCAGTAATGCATCGTAAAAGGGGAAACGAATATATGAGATAGACGCATTACATGCAAAGCAAGATAGTTCAAGCCGTGATTTGTCATAAGTGCGATGATTATGGCTTACAGCTCATGAAAACCCCAAATCCAAAATCTCAGTAAATTAGAATATTACATGCAATCAATAAAACAAGGAGTGTACATAGAACAATATCGGAACTCTGAAAAGTATAAGCATGCATATGGACTCAGTACTTGGTTTGGGCACCTTTTGCAGCAATTACTGCCTCAATGCGGCGTGGCATGGAAGCTATCAGCCTGTGGCACTGCTGAGGTGTTATGGAAGACTAAGATGCTTCAATAGCGGCCTTCAGCTATTCTGCATTGTTCGGTCTCATGTCTATCATCTTTCTCTTGGCAATGCCCCATTGATTCTCTATGGGGTTCAGGTCAGGCAAGTTTGCTGGCCAATCAAGCACAGTAATCCCACGGTCATTGAACCAGGCTTTGGTGCTTTTGGCAGTGTGGGCAGGTGCCAAGTCCTGCTGGAAAATGAAGTCAGCATCGCCATAAAGCTCGTCTGCGGAAGGAAGCATGAAGTGCTCCAAAATCTCCTGGTAGACGGCTGCATTGACCCTGGACTTAATGAAGCACAGTGGACCAACACCAGTAGATGACATGGCTCCCCAAATCAACACAGACTGGGGAAACTTCACACTGGACTTCAAGCATCTTGCAGTGTGTGCCTCTCCATTCTTCCTCCAGACTCTGGGTCCTTGGTTTCCAAATGAGATGCAAAAGTTGCTCTCATCAGAAAAGAGGACTTTGGACCACTGAGCAACAGACCAGGTGTGTTTTTCTTTAGCCCAGGTAAGACGCTTCTGATGTTGTTTGTTGTTCAGGAGCGGCTTGACAAGAGGAATACGACATCTGAAGCCCATGTCCAGGATCCGTCTGTGTGTGGTGGCGGCTCTTGATGACTCCAGCCTCAGTCCACTCCTTGTGAAAGTCCCCAACACTTTTGAATGGCCTTTTCCTGACAATCCTCTCCAGGCTGTGGTTATCCCTGCTGCTTGTGCACCTTTTTCTTCCACACTTTTCCCTTCCACATAACTTTCTGTTAATGTGCTTTGATACAGCACTTTGGGGACATCCAACTTCCTTCGCAATTACCTTTTGAGGCTTTCCCTTCTTATGGAGGGTGTCAATTATGGTTTTCTGCACAACGGTCAGGTCAGCAGTCTTCCCCATGATTGTGATTCCTACTGAACCAGACTGAGAGACCATTTAAAGGCTCAGAAATCCTTTGCAGGTGTTATGGCTTACTTAGCTGATTAGAGTGGGACACTGTGAGCCTAGAATATTGCACCTTTTCACAATATTCTAATTTACTGAGATTGTGGATTTGGGGTTTTCATGAGCTGTAAGCCATAATCATCGCACTAATGACAAAGCACGGCTTGAACTATCTTGCTTTGCATGTAATGCGTCTATCTCATATATTTGTTTCCCCTTTTACATTGCATTACTGAAATAAATGAACTTTTGCATGATATTCTAATTTTCCGAGTATCACCTGTATATAGAAAAACAACATTTTTCATAAGGATACTACATTGACCTGAGGGCAGCATAAGAGGTCAGAAAACACTAAAATTGTGAGAGAACTTTGAGAAAGTACGACTCAAATAATGTTCCTTTGGTTCCTCACCCAGTTCTCCTCCTAGTTGTAGCTCACTTGTACAACCATGGAAAGAATGTTTCCATTTACATATCAAGCTGATTCCACCCAAAACAACAGTCTAGATGTGAAACAGGTTCTCTGTACAGGAAATATAGCAAACCCAGACTATGGTTTCGGCCTTAAAGGGACACTATAGTCACGCAGACCACTTCAGCTCAATGAAGTGGTCTGTGTGCCAGGTTCCTCAGGTTTTAACCCTTCATATGCAAACATAGCAGTTTCAGAGAGACTGCTATGTTTACATTTGGGGTTAAGCAAGCCTCTTATGGCTGTCTTCCGGACAGCCACTAGAGGCGCATCTGCGACGCTGGAGGCATGTTATTCCTCCATCGCGCATAGTGTCCATAGGAAAGCATTGAGAAATGATTTCCTATTGACACCTTGCGCATTCGGCTCTGCTGACATCAGCGGGGGAGGAGAGGTCACCAGCGCCAAGGGAGCCTGGCGCTGGATAAAGGTAAGTTGCTGAAAGGATTTTAACCCCTTCAGTGCCACGGGAGGGGGACCCTGAGGGTGGGGGCACCCTCAGGGCACTATAGTGTCAGGAAAACCGCTTTGTTTTCCTGACACTATAGTGATCTTTTAATTTAGCTTTGTTAGTGAAGTGTGTATAAAAACAATGCAGGCATAGTGAGGAAGGATCCATGTTTGGATTACTCAGTTACCTTAGGGAGGCCCCAGATATTTTCAAACAAAGCACAATTAAAGTTTTAGTGGATCCCTGTTTATGTCTGCAGATAGGTTTAGCTCACTTATACCATTGTAGAGAGAATCACATTTGCATATTAAACCGATCCTACTTAATACAGGGTAACTAAAGTCGGGATGCTGTGGCCTTTTCTTCTGTGATCCTCTTAATATTAGCTATGAACATTATTCACACAAAAGTCAATTTTTTCAAATAATGTCTAATCACGGTTTATTGTGCTACAAGACCAGCAATAACAAATGGTAATTCATTCTATGATATAGAATAAATAGTCTGTGTGTACTGCAACATCCACCACCATTGAAGTATTCAGTTTGCTGATCAGGTGGACAAATACCCAGGTGAGAAAAAGGAGCTAGAAAGGATGTAGAATGAGATGGCAGAAGCAGTCCCCATTGTGATAGGCCCACACAAGGTTCTATGCAAGTTGGGAATTGAACTCCGCATTTTCCTGGTAGGACATCAGTCTCCCAAACCTCTAATATACCCGTGCTAAAGAACCACCTATTGTCTAATATGGCAGGTGCGGTCATTACATATGGTGAACATTGTTGCTCTTTCAACAAACTACAATCAAATAGTCATATAAAAAAATCCTGCCTTTAATTTAAAAAAAAAAAAAATATTCCAAATGTTGTGTTAGTTGTGTACATATTCACTACGCACATCATACATTTGATTTCACCTGTACAGCAATAATAGAGGTATTAGCCAACATTGTATCTACACATTTGGTATTAATTTGGATGGTGTTCTACAAATTGCTACCTTGTCTTTTCTGGATGACAAGTGCACTTTAAGTTACACTTTGACTGCTGACTAGTTGTCTAACCTTGTTGACAAAAATGTTGCAATAGCTGATGTAACACAAATGGGATTTCTCGGGTCATACTTTTCATATGTAAGCAATTTACCTAGTCTGTTTATTTAGCATAAACACACTCGCAGGCTGGTGGAGAAAAAGCAAAGTCCGTGTTTCAGAGGTGATGTCATGCACCCGAAAGCTTATTGTTGAATGCAGTGAAAGATTAATTAGGGTCTGTTTATATAGGTTGCTTAGCTGCAAAAATGAGAAAACAACCTAAAAATAACATTAGCAAACCCTTCTTTGTGAATTTCAGTTTTGCCATTTTAAAAAGAAAAACAAAAATGCAAAACAAAAAGTGTCATTTAGATCAAGAGCAATGTATCGTATTTACACAAAGACATTTATTGTAGTTTGAAGACACATTACTGGAGTATTATTGCTGTGGAGCTCTGTTATACACTCTGACATAATATTGCAGCTTCTAGAAAAGAGTTATTTGTAGCCAAGATGGAATCTGTCCCTTCTAAATAGGGACACTTGGGAGAATGTGGAGCTGCTGTGATCACTGTGTAATCAGTGCACAGCAATCACAAGAGCTGCACACTCAAAACAAGGCATGAGTATCCACGCCAGCTCTCCTGGTTAAGGTAGGAAAAGGAGGCTGAGTGAACCTCCTTCTTATTTTATGAGGTTTTATTCACTGGTGTACATTCCAGAAAAGTGATAGTTCCCCTTTAAACTCTTTCGCAATAGGCTCTCTAAAGCACACATCTTTATAAAACAAGACCCAATACACAGTGAAAACATCAACCAACTCGATTTTGGCAGCTGTGACTTCAAAAGCTTTGCTTCAATGCGGTTGGTCTTTGCCTGTTCGAGAACTTCGATGTTGGTGAAGAAGTCATTCCAATGGATGTTAGATTGTGTGGTGAAACACAACTCAGAGCCATACAGGAAAGTGGTCAGTACGGCAGCTCTGTACACACTGATCTTTAGATGTACCTCTCTATAGATGTGTGTTGTTCCAGACTCTCTTATGCAGTCTGCCATACGCTCTGTTTGACTTTGCCAGTCTGCTATCTATTTGTCAATCTTGGCATCTGAAGAGATGATGCCCAAGGTAGCTGAACTTATTCAATATAAATACCAGGTAATAACTGGTAGGTTCCACCTTACCATAAAGAGGAGACCAGAAGTAACAATTGACAGGTAATTGTCGGGATAAAAGTATCGAGTGTCCAGTATCCAGGAGGTAAGGCCCCTTGTGGCACATAATAAATAGAGCACCTAATTGCATCCTTAATGTAACCCAGCAGGAATAAACAATCCTTAAAAGGCAATAACCAAGCACTGTAGAGCAGCTGATCTGTTCGTTGTATAGTAGACAACCAGCGTTGTCAATCATTACCTCTGGTTTCCTTTTTATGGAAAGGTGATACGTGGTATTTTTATTGAGGAACTTCACTTATGTCCTTTTCCTTCTGCAGGATATTATTATATTCATTGGTTCCTTAGGATGCAACTCATGTGACTGTTACACTTAGAGATCTTTATATTCTATATACTTATAAATAAGAGAGACAGAACACAAAGTACCTAGTACATTTTAATAACCATTAACACTGCTTTATTAGCAGATACACAAACTCATAAAATCTCAGTCAACAGCAGACTTTTCCAAAGTGTAAGAAATAATACAAAAAGTTAAAAATCACAACAAGCTTAATACATTTCGCAAAACTGGCCAGGTGACAACCAATGTTAATGTGCTTTTACTGTACATTGCCATAACATTAGGCTTTCTTCTACTACTGGTGAATTGTGTGTGTGTAATATATATATATATATATCCATCCCGGGACCTATGAACAACGTTCAGCACAGGACATAATTGATGGATCAATCATTTGGGTTTGCAGCATTTATCTGCAGATAGGTATATCCTCAGAGACTGGAGTATCAGTGGATCTTGGGGTTGGTTTACAGAACACGTTTGCAGGAAAAAGTCTTACAATTGAATGCTTTTCTATAGTAAGGCACAGATTTATATGCTTATCATAATAAGCCATATTATTACCATGTAAAGATAGAAAACAGTCACACCTAACCACCCGCTACGGTGCCGCTAACAATTAAAACAGAAAAAGTGACAAAAAAACAAACAAACATCAGGCAGTGCCAAAAAGTGAGCAAGACATACATTTCTTATCCTACGAGCCCTTGAAAGTGAGCAGTGACTCTCTTTCCATCCATGAAGGATATAATAAAGGCTATACAGTGCACTCATAACAAAACTTTGAGGGAAAAAAAAATAAAAAAATAAAAAAAGTAAAACATACTTCATAAACACAGATTTACAAGTCAATGAATGGTTACAAGCCACCCAGCCCTATGACCACACGTGCAAATAAATGGATTGTGACTTTCATCAGATAAGACTATAGAATTTGTATAGTAGCTAGTACATAGGTTAAAGTTATAACTAAAAAAAACAAAAAACCTTCTTCTGGAGGTAGAACCATAAGATAATATCTTATGAAGTAAAATATATATTACTAGATATATGTTAAAATATCTTATGCATTGCATACCTCTTACTATTGTGTGCTGGTTTAACTCCTCAAAGAGCAATGATGCATGGGGCAAGTTATAATCTCCAGGTATTTGACCAAATATTGATCCTGCCCTTAATACAACTACCAGCATTGTAGCTGGCAAGAGAGGGTTCACGTTATAGCATGAGTCTTGGGAGCCATAGTTAAGGACTATTTCTGTAACTTTATTACCTACTGGGGAAACCATTTATATTACTATTGGGAAAGTCATTTATATATTTATACTTAAAAAAAATAAGTTTTATTTACACAACTTTAAAGGGACACTATAGTCACCAACACAATGTTAGTTTAATGAAGCAGATTTGGTGTAAAGATCACTGCTCCATTCTCCACTATTTAGGAGTTAAATCACTGCCCCTAGTCACACCTCCCTGCATGTGACTTGCACAGCCTACCTAAACACTTCCTGTAAAGAGTCAGCTAATGTTTACACTTCCTTTATTGCAAATTCTATTTAATTTAGAATCTCCTGCACTGTCAATAGCTTGCTAGACCCTGCAGGAGCCTCCTGTGTGTGATTAAAGTTCAACTTACAGATCAGGAGTTACAAACTTTTAAAGTTAATTACATCTGATTGAAAATGAAAGCATTTTGTTTTCATGCAAGCTGTGTGAGTCACAGCCAGGGGAAGTGTAGCTAGGGCTGCATAAACAGAAACAAAGGTGATTTAACTCCTAAATGGCAGAGAATTGAATACTGAAACTTCAGAAGTATAAACTATACACAGAAACTGCTTCATTAAGCTAAAGTTGTTTTGGTGACTATAGTGCCCCTTTAACTTGCATCTATTGATTTTATTGTGGGTGAACTCTGAGCTACACTGATACACACCCAATCTTCCGAGCTCCTAGAAAACAGGAACACCGGGGCAATTAAATGGACAGAGGATTTGGAAAAATAGACAGGAATTGTCCTTTCTAAAGATGGACACTTTGAATGTCCCATCCAGTTCTTTCCTTGGCAGTGGAAAACAGGTGATATCTTGGGATATCTAATCTGGAAGAGTACTCCTGTACAAATGGAGTAATATTGTTTTCAGATTACTGGCCTGATAATTCTGTACACGGAGATAATGTTTAATCTAAGTGAAACAGCACCTGTAACCTACAAGGTGACAAGCTCTATGCTACAAAATTAAGTTGTCCAGACAACAATGAATCATCCAGCATTACTGGAGAGGCTTTTGTTTAATAACTTCCTTACAACTTGTTACGGACAAAATCCCTTATGATCCCCAACCATGCCCTCTTTACAATAATCTAAACCTGTACACTTCCAAATCACAAGATTGAATAAAATCTACCAGGGAAAACTGATGTTATTACAATATTGTATCTGTGATGGAACGATGATCTGCATTATAAATTACTCAATAAAAATGCAATGTGGCTCAAAGCAAGTTTTTTAAACTATTTTTTAAAAGTCAGTAAAGATGATGCAATAGCATCACTAGGATTGGTTTAATGCAGTGTAGTGTCTCATAGCATCACCAAATCATGGACCTCCTCCCATACCAGACGGTTTGAGATCCTTTGTGGTCCAGTGGTGAGCACTTCTGGTCTCCATCTTTACTGGGTGGAATTAAATTCTTGTTGCAAATTCCAGCTTTCTGATGTAAGAGTTTTGCCTCAGGTTACCACAGCAAGGTTCCAATACGGTCAGGGATAGCCGGATTTTGCAAAAGAAATACGCAAGGTCTGCAACCAATGAAGGTGCAGACCAGAAGGTCTCAGGGCACTCATTCAATAGGGGCATGTGGCTGTTGAGCGAGATCTTTGATCTCCCTCATAAGCCCAATAAGGTACACAGCACCCTCTGGCTTGGTTGCCCAGGTCACCCTAAGGCCTTTGCCGCCATAAGATAGCACCAGCCCTGTTGGTGTCACAGGGTGCAATCTGCACCCCCATAGTGATGCCGGTGGATGATGTGGTAATCCTGCTAAAATCATTTTTAAAAGCATACACTTAGGTGCTTTCGTCTCAAGTACAAATGATCAATTATTTAAAATTAAATTAAAAAAGGCAGAAGAAAACTTTTACCTTTTTGGCACTTGAGGGGAATTTTAATTTATTAAAACACCGTTTTTAAAAAGGAATTTAAATATAAATATTTACATATACTTAAATTCTAGATAACACATTTGAAGGAGGAAAGGAGAAAGCACACACTTTTCTCTTGCATGAATGGTAAGATATTGATGTTGCTGTAGATGCTGTATGCAATATCTCCTTATGTTCGGCCAGAAAACTAGTATGTGCGGTTGGATTGCTAAAAATTGCACACCTGCTTATCACAGAGTTTTGACCTCAGCGTCTTATATTTTGGCTTTCTAATGTGGTTAAACTTCCCAATTAGCAAGTATAAACTCAGTATAAAATTAAAAAATTTCAGCTCAAAACAAAAACCTTTTGTGAGCAGAATACACAACTTAAAATCAGAGGACACCTGAGTACATTAGTCAGACTCCCAAGAAACAAGCAATCGTCTGCCTGGTTTTTTGATGCCCCACAATACCACTTGCTGACAGATGCTTATCTCAATGTTACTATTTTTAGTTTTAAGTCTTGGTGTCCCTTTTCTCAGGGACATTTGTTCCAACACAGAACACAGAGTTTTACAAGGGGCAGTGGGCCTTGTTCCTCCGGCTCAAACTGCAAATTTAAGACATTGAGTAAGAATGAGTATAATAGCCGTTAAACCTCATTATAGAAGCTCCTGGAGTGAAATATTAGACTGTTTTATGCACCCTGCTCTTTGAGGCTAAATACAATGTTGATACTCTTAACATACAGACATTTCTCAGGGCCAACTATAAAGAGTGATATCATCAATTAAATAATCACTACTGAATTGTCAATTCAAATTATGTACAAGAGGGCAAATCCGAAACGATCCAGTAACGTGGCAATGTGCCAGGGATGTCCCTAAATCACCATAAAGCAATCAAGAGAATGGTCAATGCATTCCTTAACTTTTAAACACATTCACAGCTCATACATGCCCAATAACGCACATATGGGTTTAGGAGAATGTACATGATCAGGATACTTTGATATATGGGTTCTAGAATCTCCATCTTGGGGTAACTTTATTGTAACATTTCTTATTACAAGTGGACAGTATGTTTGTTTGCAAGTGTGACACCTCATAGAATATAATCATTAAAGTCTCTTTCATGCATTTTGTGATTTTACAGATGTAGAGCCCATTAAAATCCACAAGTGTTTATTTCAGCAGGGCCTTGTTACCTCTTATTCCAGTTCTCCTAAACTGTCTCAATTTAATTGCGTGTTTAATTTTCCCATTTAGAGAATTAATAAAATTATATCCTGCACTTCAAAATGCTGTCATGTATATTGTATTTTTTAAGAATTACCTGGTTTATTGTTTAGAACAGTCAACAGAGGACACTAATAACTAAGATAACATACCACCTACCTGAGTTGTCTCCCACTGGTGCCCAAATCAGACTCAAGAACTCAAAACATACTGCTCTCTGATTACTTAAACACAAGTGGGTCAACCCACCTGTTTTTTGACCTTTAAGTGGAGCTTTTGGTTGGATGGACTTACTATATTCTAGGCTGCACTGTGCAGGGTCAACTCAGTGAGGTATTTTATTAAGCTAAAACGATAAAACTAAGTTGTAAAAAGAGCAAGCTACTTCAAACAAGCACTCAATAACCTAAAAACAAAATGATTGCTTAACGTAAAACTGCCTCTGGTGATCTTCCCAAGTTAAATATCTCTAGGCACAATGGGGTTAAAAAAAAATAAAAAAAATGTAATTTAAAAAATAAACCACCTTAGCCGTTAAGCTTATAGCCCAGACTGTAAATAAAAACAGAAGTACAATTACTGAATAACTCACTATGAGGACATGCCTTTGTGAACATGCTTGTTTTCGCAACAGAAGCCTCTATCACTGTTTCCTTGTCACAAGAGCACAGTAATGACCGCACCATATCCTCATTCAGTCCCGCCAACGTGTCCCCTGTGTGGCAAGAGCTCACAAACCAAACAAAGTGCTGTCTGGGTGTTACTTAAAACAGCTTGTAGACATTGTTAACATAACACTGGAGGTGATAAAACCAGCTCCCACACCCACCCTCTTCTTTTCTGGTTTTGTAAAAATAGTGTCATCAGCACCGTGTGTATATTTTTATCTTATCTGTCTATATAGAAGTTATAACCAGCTGAGGCAGGCCTGAGCATCAGTGAAGAAGAGGTATGCGGCCATGGTCATTGTTCATGCCTGGTATACTTTTGCAGCAAAGAAAGAGATGGTGGGATTGGTGGGGTGGTGGTGTCGAGAATAAGGTCACTCGAAGCGTCGCAGGTGATTGTAGAGAGACTGCACATAGGTGAACACACACATGGGATCTGGCTTTCTACCCATCATTAACATGTCTTCCACTTCAATGAGCCGGTCACAGTGGGCAAACTTCCTGAAATTGCAAGGGATAAAGAATATGGTTTGTAAGAGGGAACTGAAATGGTTTATATAATAATTACAAAAAAGCAAGAGCATTCCATGCATACATACATACGCACGCACGCAGAACCACACTGCAAGAATAGAAGATTGTATTTTTTTGTAACGTTCCTAGAATGCCATGCAATAATGAAATGAGTAGAAACTGATTTAACATTGCCCTCAATTTTTTAGTATTTCTTTGGGATTTTTTTTCTCTTTCACTCTCTTTCTCTCAAACATGAAAGGCCCTCTCCTCACTTCAGCTTAAAGGGACTTAATTATGCATTTTTCCATTGGGGGTATAAATATATAAAAACAGCTTACAACAGGTGTCTACTGCCTTTGCAAGTCATCCCCTTCAAGCCACACCCAGACTTTCTGTGACTGTCCAATCAGACATTCCAATGCAGCTCAATGAGAAGTCTTTGGAAGGCAGGTGCTCTGGGCAATTGCTTCCTCTTGAAGGAAGTAACAGGACTATTTGTCTGACTGACAGCCAGCAGGTTGTAACAAGCTTAATTTATAAAAGTGCCAATTTCTATTGAAATCTGCACAGTTTGTAAAATGAAGAGACGACACACTCTTCACACATCAAGAGTTTCTGTAACCTTGAGTATTTTAAGGCTCCGGAGAGAAATTGGCACTTTTCTAATTCAATTAAGAAACACCGGCCAAGTTGTCAGTCAAAGGGCAGGGGAGGTTCTTTCCCCCTCTTCGATTAGCTCTACTGAACTAATGGAAGTGGCAGGCGTAATCTGCTAAAAGGTTTGCAAAGGCTGCAGAGAGAAGATTGTCAGCTTTTGAATGTATTTTTTTAGATATGCCCACAACGACCTCATGCATAAATAAATTGGGGGTATATTTACTAAATAGCACCCACCTCCCCTTCGAAGTGTTCCTTTAATAATTATTTAAAATTATGTAATGGGGCTCTTGCATTACCAGGCAAGCAGAGTTAAAAAATAAAATAAATAACAGTATCACTAGCAATTTAAGGAAACTGAATCTACCTGACTTAATGTCAGTCATGTGAGAATGATACAATATCAAAAGGTTCTGGGTTTAGCACTGGTTAATCAGATGGATGGACCTTTAGGGGGAGGAAAAGGCTGGCAGTGGGGCTGAAGCTTTTAAAATAGTCAAAAAGCACCATCCTTCATGAAGCAGACGACATGCCGTGATCGTGCCAATGTGCTTTGGGGCTTGCTTCATCCCGTGCCACATTCTTTGTATTTAATTAAAACCACTGTGACAGGAGTTCACTTCTGACCCGAACTTCACATTTCTATTTCTAACCACAGGATTTCTGACACTACCTTCTACTAAATCCCTGGGGATTACTGATGGTGCTTGATGGAGCGATGGTAATGCCACAGTTTGCATTCACCTGCTCCCCATGTGCTTGGATTTAAGGAATGGTTGGCACGGCCAAAGAACAAAATTATCACTGCTCTAAATCACTTCCACTGTACGTCTGCAGAATAACATCAATACCCTACTCCACTAATACTTGGGAATAAAAGTAGAAAGTGCAGCAGAACTGGCTGATCAAGTCAAGTCAAGTCTAGATAGTAAAATAAAAAAAACAGTCATGGTTGTGACTTTACTTTAAGCCAGACAATTGTAATTTTTAGGTTTTGACAATTTGTAGACACCTGCACAACAGGATGTACCGGAAAATAATTTCACTTCATTAGACCCTTTCCCACAATGACATCAAGCCAAGACTGTTAGAAGGAAAATAACTTCTAGGGTAGAAAGTAGAAACCACAGCTTACATTCCATCACAGTAGAATGCTACTTACAGGGTGGCCCATAAGTCCCAACTCATCCAGCACACAGATACACTGGATACATAAGATATACGGATGGGTAGGGACTTATGGGCCACCCTATACACACCACATGGGAGAGATTTAAAGGTAAAAGGGTTGAGGTTGTCTGGCTAGATAGAGGACAGCAGTTTTAAACTTAATGTCCTGCACTGTACAACCAGCAATAAAAATGATTAAAAGTACAAAAATAAAAGTATACAGAATAAGTAAAAGAGACCACTGCTCTGTCTGTGTTTGTTAGCAATCACAAAATACTACATGGAGATTGTAAGTAACGGTAGCTTCTTTGTTAACCCCTTAAGGACAGAACTTCTGGAATAAAAGGGAATCATGATGGAATATTTCCATCATGTGTCCTTAAGGGGTTAATAAACGCCTTTTTGCCACTCTAAATCATCCAATCCATGACTGAAGGTCCTGCGGCCTACTACACTAACAGTCAGTACGCCTACTTGGCGTTCATATGTTGAGAGAATGTAAGCAGGAAACAAATATATATTTAGCTGCACTAAAAGCCTGTTGTTCATCGCTTGGCTAGGATCAATATAGGAAGTACTCTGATTAGGGAAGACATTTGTAAAGATGTCGTTATTTGCATGTTTTTCTACATCTATGTAAGCAGGCTTTTGTACTAGAAGTGCTGTGTTCTACATGTGAAATGAGTCTCAGAATGCGCAGACTGTCTTTGGATCTTGTGAGCTCTGGACTGGTCCACATTGCACCAATGGCAGCTGCCTAGTCTTGTTTTAGAAGTGATCACTTTGGAAAGGGAACATGATCAATACACGTGGGACACTTGTCAAGCAGCAGCTGGGGATTATCAATACATAGAAAGCCCAATGGCGTAAAAAGATGATTGCAAAATAAATACTTTACAAGATGACTCATGCTGACATGCTAGTTAAACAATACGGAGACAGAAAACTTAACAATGTTCATAAATTAAACATATTTAGGTGACAGGTCTAATTTAAAATGCAACTAAACTCATACAAGAGGGTCAAAAAAAACAAACCAAAACAATGTTTAGTTTCGTGTCTATCCTCCAGGGCACAATACTGCCGCTGATAGCCATTGCGTTGTTCCCACAATAACACAATTGCTGTAATATGGAACGGATAGAAACCCTGGCTGGGTAGATAGTCATTATGAAAGATTTTAGTCTGATCAGCTGTGAAGTCTCACACCCAGGGTTATACACTAAGGCGATAATGTTCAGGAATTCAATGTGAATTCAAATTGAACATAAAATGTTAGACCAGAATAGTGAAACTGTAAACATGGCTGACTTGGCGAATTTTTCCAATTGAGCTATTTTGGCCTCACATTTGAAATTCACTTTAAATTCAGTTTGAATTCAAGACGATTCTCAGTTTATTGGAACTTTTTTCCCCCTTTTTGGTCACCCACCAAAAGAAAGGGTATTTAGAATCTTTACCACTGCAGACTTCAGAGTGCCCACATTTGTCAGGAAATTTTTATTTTCTTGTGTTACATTTTAATAACACCTGAAACATTTAATGATTACCGTATATACTCGAGTATAAGATGAGTTTTTCGGCACATTTTTTGTGCTGAAAAACCCCCACTCGTCTTATACTCGAGTGAGTGTCTGTATTATTGCAACTTACATTGCCATAATACAGACAATTTCCGCTGGGCTCATTACAAGCCCAGCGGTCCTGTTGGGGGCTGGCAGGAAGCGTTTACTTACCTTTCCTGCAGCTCCTGTCAGCTCCCTTCTCTCTCCTTCGGTCCGGTCAGCTCCACTGCAAGTCTCGCGAGAGCAGCGGGGTCAGAGCGTTGCCACGGGTTACCGTGGCAACGCTTCACACGGCAGTCACATCGCGAGACTTACAGTGGAACTGACCGGACCGGAGGAGAGAGAAGGGAGCTGACAGGAGCTGCAGGAAAGGTAAGTAAACGCTTCCTGCCAGCCCCCCTCCTACACAGTGCCCACCACTGGACCACCAGGGAATTAGAGCCCCACTCCCTGGCCAGCTAACAAGCAGGGAGGGGGGATGAAAAAAAAAAATAACATAAAAATATTAATAATTTTAAAAAAAATATTAAAATAATAATATAAAAAAAAATAATAAAAATGCCCACCACGGCTCTGCATCACATATACTCACACACACACACACACACACACACACTGCATTCATACACACACACTGCATTCATACACACACTGCATTCATACACACACTGCATTCATACACACACTGCATTCATACACACACTTGCCTGAAGGGAGCATGCAATGCATTATGGCTCAATAACCAACATTCCACTTTGTTGAGGAGAATGAAGCTGTAATATTCTACAAGGTTAGAAGTTAGATATGACTGCACACTCTGTAAACACATAGCACACAGATGACCGGCATCTCCACAGGGGTGACTAGGGGAGGTGGGGGTAACTGACATAGTATGAAGTCACAGTGAAAAAATTTCTAAAACAAACACAATGGCCATGTATTGTGAGTGAATGTCCACAAGAGAAGAGAGATTTAGAGCTTATTTTGCATTCGGCTGTTGTACCCAGAATGCCGGTGTTAGAGCAGGTTTAATGTCCACCAGTACTTTGCTTTAAACTTGTTTTACGTGTGTTGTTTTGGCAACAAGGTAACAAATTATTTTAGACATATTGAAACAATGGAAAATCCTCCAAAAAGCCACAATGTTTATTAAATCCATACCTACTAATGCTGCTGGATAGTATAGACACAAATTCTATACTTGCCCACAGTCATGCTCCCAGAAGAAGGGCACGTTGAGCATAGCTGTAAAGTAGGCATGACATCCTGACATGTGTGCTCTAGTTTGTCAGGTTACCCAGCCAACTATCAACAAGGGCAAAATTACCCTGAGATCACCAAGTACATCTCCACATCTGTTTTTAGTGCACCTTAAGTAATCAGTAATTTCCGTGCATGTTTTGACTATCAATATTCCCCAATCTTGTGTTGTGGCTAGTTGATTTTGGTTTCTGATCTCCATAATCCTTACACAGATAATGCATTTGCATTGTTGCCATTCTTGTTTCATTGAAATAAGATTGTTATGGACTATTCTTTTCTCTTTCCTTGGCAATTTGAAGGCCTGTCATTGCATTATTATTTTTTTTTTATTAGTTTCTACTGTTGTACGAAGTAGACCTATACTTTTAATGCTGGATCCCATCAAACAACAAGTTGTTTAATGGTAAATCTTAAAGCAATCATGAAGAGAAACCAAACACAGAACGGGTATTGTTCTAGAAGATAAAAAACCCAGAGAGCTGAAATTTTCAATTGGATCATAAAACTGACCCCCCAAAAATCTAGAGTGTGTGGTTCTACCCTCTCTGACAGTTATATGTTGTATTGAATCAGGAAGGATAGAACAACACTGTATGTGGTGCAAGCAAAGTTCACTTTCTCTTCCAGAAAGGTTTTAGTCAGTCCTTTGATATTTCAAACTATTCACAGAGATGCCAACTTCCCAAGCGAGAGGAGTACTGGATGCTCACTTTACCAGCTCTACTGCAAGAATGTGCCAGCTGCCAGCTCTATTTGCAGAATGCAGACCTTTCATTAGAGAGAGAGTTTATAGATTGCTACAGAGATGTATTTAAAGGGACACTCCAGATCACTAAACTTTGAAGAGTGTGTGCTTCTTCTAAAAATTAGAAATTGGCACTTTTATAAATTAACACAGTTACGCTCTCTGGCTGTCAATTAGACAACTGGTCCTGTTACTTCCTGGTTTAGTTAGCTCAGTGAAGCTATACTCGAGGCAAGTAATTGCCCAGAACACCTACCTTGCAAAGAATTATCATTGAGCTGCATTGGGAAGTCTGTGATTGGACAGCCACAGAAAGTCTGGGAGGGGTTAGAACGGGAGGGCTTGCAAAGGCTTTAGACTAGAAACTCACAGCTTTTGCAAGTTATTTTAGATATACCAAAATGAAAAAAAAATGCATAGTTAAATGCATGCATATTTTTCATTGGAGTATATTTACCGTAGTAAATAGTGATATATATATATTTTTTTTATTTGGGAAGTGAAGAGTATCTTTTAAAGTTTCATTTATAGCAAACACTCTCAGGCATGAATCACTGATACAAAAAAAAATGATTAATAGGACACTGGTGAGTTTTGAGCCTTGTTCTTAGTGATGTTTGTCTATTTCTACATTAGTATATTTAGTAATGTATAACTCACATACATCTTAAAAATAACTTTAATATGGACTAGAAGTATCAATTTAGTTTTATTTTTGGATCAAGCGAGTCTTCTGTGTTAAGCTATTACTAGGGATGTGCATTGGGAAAATATTCGGTTCGGCATTCCAAAATTCAGGACTTCGGCACTTAGGTTCAACACTTCGAAACTTCAGGACTTCGGATGTTCTCTTGCAGCCGCTTAGTAGATAACTCCCTAATTCCCATGGTATTAGGGAGCTATCTACCAAAAGGCTGAAAGACCTACATTGTTTTTTCAGCCAAATTTACTAATACGAAGTAAAAATTACTTAGTATTAGTACATTCTGCCCCTACTCGCAATACTGTGAGTAGGGGCATGTCTATTAAACAGTGAGCAAATGGGGCCCCCCTCCCGAGCCCTACCCGTGCCATAACAACACTCTGATTGGTTGATTGAAAGTAACCAGAGAGTTATGAGTCAAATTACACAGCTTGGGAAAATTCCAAAGAACTTTCCCACGCTGTGTAAAATGACACAGAGCACTCTGATTGGTGGATTTCAAGCTAACCAATCAGAGTGCTGTGACAGGTAAATGTAGAGACTTACCTGTCAGTCTCTTCCTTTACCGGTTAGAGCACTCTGAGTGGATGGCTTTTTTTGTTTTTGTTTAGTTTTTTTCAAGTGTGACGGATATTATGGTTTTTTATTTGGCCTTTTCTAGGGCTGAAAAAAGAAGATTTTAGAAAAAAAGAAGACATCACATTTTTTTACAGGTACTTAGTTAGTGTTCCCCCCTCACGATTTTTAGGGTGAGGGGTAGGTAGGGATTTAAATTTTTTGGGGGGAGGGGGTGACTAGGGGATTGGGGACCCCTAGTCACCTGGGGGGGGTACGATTTTTCCATTTTTATTTAGGGTCCCCACCTGCCGCTCAGGGGTAGGGGGGGGGGAAGGACAATAGGTCCCTCCCCCCTTTGAAGTATTTTAGGGCCCCCACCCACCACTCAGGGGAGGGGGACAATAGGTCCCCCCTCTTTTACAATTTACTTTAGGGCCCCCACCCACCGCTCTGGGGTGGGGGCCAAGGGGAGGACAATAGGCCCCCCCTTATTTTACTTCAAGGTGTCCCCCCCGAAGTGTTTTATGGCCTCCACCCACCGCTCTGGGGTGGGGAGGACAATAGGTGTTCCCCTTATTTTACTTTAGGTCCCCCACACACACCACTCAAGGGTGGGGGCCGGGGGGGAGGACAACAGGTGTCCCCCCCTTATTTTACTTTAGGACCCCCATCCGCTGCTCAGGGGTGGGGGACAATAGATCCCCCCTTCAGTTTAAAAGCCCCCACTCGCGTGTCACAGGTGGGGGCTCGTGAGGGGGGACTAATTTTTTGTTTGTGGGGTTTTTTTTTTTTTTTTTTTTTGAGCAGCCCCACGGTATAGCGAGTAGGGGCAGAATTTAGTAATACTAAGTAATTTTTACTTAGTATTAGTAAATTTGTCTGAAAGACCAATTTAGGTCTTTCAGCCTTTTGGTAGATAGCTCCCTAATACTGTGGAAATTAGGGAGTTATCTACTTACTCATCCCCATCCATTGACTGTAATGGAAGTAATTTACATTTTATATGAATGTGTGTTACTTGATTGTTGTAAGTGTTGCAAATGCTTACAGCTGAATCCTGGCTATGTTTGTATACTTTTTATTTAAACTGGTATACAGTGTAACATTCTTCATTCTTCCACTTCGGCAATTCAGCTATTCGGAATGAAACGAATTGCGCGTCTAACTATTACTACATCAAATAGATTGTTCATCTCCTATAGACTATAAGCTCGTTTCAGAAAGGCCCTCTTCAGCCTATTGTTCCTGTAAGTTTTTGTAATAGTCTCATTTATTGTTAAATCTCCCCCTTTGATAATATTGTAAAGCGCTACGGAATATGCTGGCGCTATATAAATACCAGTAATAATAATAATAATACTAAGATTTACTTAGAGCACCTGGTTTTACTTATGTATATTGGTCAGTATTGGAGAACATATAGATGTAAAATTAAAAAAACAAACAAAACTAAAACTTACTCTGCTGTGGAAAATGCCGTTTCAAAATTTTGCTTGTGATTTGTGGGGACCATTGAATCATAATCAAAAGCTTCTGGGAAGAAGGAGTGGACCAAGGCACAGAAAGCCATTCCATCGTTCCAACTGGACGAGAAGTTCTGGAGGTCAATGTTCTACAACAACAAAAACATGGCTTAGATTAGAACAGCCTGCAGCACAGCAAACCATATAAACACAGACTTTTCCCTCCAATATATGATTTACTAAACTCATAATTTAAAAGATTTAAATGCATTAGATGCATTGGTCAGTAGGTCAGTATAATTTCAAATTTCAGAACAAGGAGCTTAGATATGACTTTTGGAATGTGGTACTGTGATATGCTCATCCACTCCTGAGCAACTAAATTATGCTTTATTTTAGGTTCCCAGTTCTGTTTCTAGGTAAAACGTGTCCCTGTTTCTCTGGATAAATGGCTCCACCCTAGGTTCTTCTCACTATTATGGTTGCTTTTAGATTTGCCCTGCTTATTTACCCACAAACAAGAGTGGTGGTGGAGTTTAGTGATGGGCAGGATGAGGCAGATTCATTTTAAATAAACATTCTAATTAAAATATACACTATATGGACAAACGTATTGGGACACCTGACCATAACACCAACAGGGACTTTTAGGACATCACATTCTAAATAGACATTAACATGTAGTTAGTTCCCTCTTTGCAGCTATAACAGCTTCCAGTCCTCTGGGAAGACTTTCCACAAGATTTTGGAGTGTCAGGCACTGATGTTGGACAAGAAGGCCTCACTCACAATCTCCGTTTGTTCATCCCAAAGGTGTTCGATGGGGTTAAGGTCATGGCTCTGTGTGGGCCAGTCAAGTTCTTCAACATCAAACTCAGCTCTTCAGAATGACCCATTTTTTTCACAAATGTTTGTAAATGCAGACTGCATGGCAAGGCGCTTGATTTTAGACACCTGTGGCAATGAATCTGACTGAAACACATGCATGTAGTGTGTCCCAATACAGTGTTTAAAGGGAATCTATAGTGTTTCTATAGTATTACTAACACTATAGTGCCTTCTGTACCTCCACTCCCTCAGCTCCCCTGCACCTGTGGCACATAAAGGGTTAAAAACCCTTTACTTACTCACCTGATTCCGGCGCCAATCTTCCTCGGCAATGGGTCGTCACTATGCCTCCTCCAACGTCATCTCATGGGGGACCTAATAATGCGCGTCAAGCGCAGCAAATGCATTAGACCTTTTCATATAGGAAAGCATTGAATCAATGCTTTCCTATGGGAATTTCACTCATGCTGGATGCCCAGTGTTTAGGGGCTCAGAGTCTGCTACAATCCAGGTAGTCTGGTAGAAAGTCACTAGAGACAGTCTTAGCACTATTGCAGTTTCTCAAAAATTACATTAACATTCCACCAATAAACTGAAGTGGTCTGGGTGCCTATAGTGTTCGTTTCCTTTTTTTTTATTACAATATTAAGCCTTCTTTTTGTTAAAAATCTTTAAAAAAAAACCATAAAAAAACATACCAATATTCCCATGTCAACACAATCTCCTCACTGCAGCCCATTCTTCTTCTGGGGAGATCATGAACATTCATGATCTGTGTCCAATCAGATGCTTCTCAGAGATGCATGTGCAGCAAATAATGTTATCCACCCATCTTCTATTTGGAGCATTGTCTGTTCATAGCATCCGGCGTCAGCATACTTTGTATGCTGACACCTGATATCAAACAGATTCGATTATTTAATCTTTTTGTGTCAGAAGCCCCAGGTGTCTGTCTGACAGCCACCAACAGGCAATGCAATCACAAAATGTAAACAGTTTTCCGTTGCACGGCTGCAGGGACAGCACCTAGACCTAAAATAACTTCATTAAAACAAAGTGAGTTTGGGAGTGAGATTGTCTCAGTAAGTAGAAAATAGACATGATGCTTTTAACAGAGTAGCGTTACCAATAGGTTTTGCATGAAAGCTATGCATTGTTTCAACTGTTATTAGAGGGTTACTCCAACCATCATAACAACTTCTGTTTTCTGTAGTGGTTATGGTGATATGAGTATAGATGTGCAGTGTTTCAGCTTAAAACACTGCACATCCAGGACACACGTTTTAGGCAGCCTGGAATGCTGTGCCTTCTCTATGAGAAGCCTTTGATTGGACCTTGACAAGGCTCTTAAGATGTCAGACAGGGATGCGTCAAATAGCGCTGGGGAGCTTTGCCCGGCAGTGGATTAAGGAAAGTTAAAGGGACACTGTGGGCACCCAGACCACTTCAGCTCATTGAAGTGTTCTGGGTGCTGTGTCCCTTTTGCACTTAGTGCTGCAATGTTAAACATTGCATTTCCAGAGAACTGCAATTTTTACATTGCAGCACTAAGTCTGCCCTCAGTGGCTGTCTACCAGACAGCCACTGCGGGCGCTTCCAGGATTGTAATGGACTTTTGATTTAATGTTTTCCTATGGGGAGGTCTAATGCGTGGATGGAGGGGGGGGAGGCAGAGGGATCGGTAGTGCCAGGAATACAGCTTTGAATTCCTGGCACTACAGTATCCCTTTACACTTTAGTTTAAAATGCTCTTTAAAGCCTTTTTCAAGGTGGGACAATTAGAACAATTGCATTTTTCATTACTAACAATGAAAATTGGTTTGAGGAACCCTTTAAATGGTTACTCCATCCACCATGACCAGTTTAGTGACTTGAAGTTATATGAAGTGATTCAATTCACTATAGTGGTCATAGCAGTAAGTATGTGCAGCGTTTCTGCTTGAAACGCTGCACATACAGGAATTAATTTTAATTGTGTGCTGGGCAGCCTAGTGTCAATTCTGTGCATATTTTATATCTGACGTCAGTATGCAAAGCACACTGGCGACAGATGTGTTAATCTTCCGCCTTGCAGAAAGAGCGCCAGCAAGTGGAATATTGTTTTCCCCTCACTCCCAACTCCCCCTGCTAATTGCAGTTGAGCCAGCAAAATGGTCCAATCACAGGCTTATTTATGAGCCTGTGGGGCTCTTGTGACAATAGACAGAGGCATGGAAGTTAATGACGCAAGCTTCTTCTGGCTCTGGATTCCAGGTAAGTAAAAATGTTTACTTTTGCCAATATTATGCGGAAATATGCCCTCCCCCCCCATTAAGACTGTTGGCGTAAACCTTAAAAAATAATAATAATTCAGTGGGCTTAAAATAATATTCCCACATGGCGATTTAAAAATTTATGTTATTTCAGCAATTTGGTTGATTGAAAAAAATATGTCTACGCAATTTGCATGCTAGAAGAGAAAGTCAAATAATCGGATATAATCACTAAACTTAATTCTAGCTAAGTAAAATCTAAACTGAAATATTAGTGTCGCTGACTGAACGGTTGCTGTTGTCGACTACATTTGTCATGTGATCAGGCAACTATCAAGTAGTTCAAAAAAGAAATGTATCAAGTGGCTTAGACATAAAAGTTTCCAGATTTTACAACAATATTGAAGCCCATTGTCCGGCGGTCTCAGAATATTAGTTAGGACTGGTTGTGCAGAAAGTTCCAAAGTGTCTTTTCGTAACATTGCTTTTCGTTTTGTACAAGAATATACAGAGGACATTTTTACACAGCCCTAGGCTTCAGTAACAGAAAGATGGGGTTAACAAAAAATCCTCGGCTTATTTTAGATTTAAAATTAGAACAAAATGATATCGACTTCACTGCATCTTGTGTTGCACACAGAGCAGAACAAAGGCTTCCTTGTGTCAGTTCTACACACAATGTATTGGCGATGACACTTCTGGACAGCTCTGAGAACAAGATGGCATTTTTAGATATGCAGCCTCAAATAGCCCTAATGTCTCTGCACTCTCTCAGTCCTGGAAAATGTCTGTTTTTACCCTCCTAAAGCCATGCTCCAGAAAGCCAAACTGTGTGCAGATATACAATGTGACGTGCGTAGTTATGCACATGTTTATGTATTACATTCACAAGTGGCTGTGCGTTCGTAACTATGCTTGTTATTCTCTCGCTATTCCCATAAACACACTGTTTCCTTCCTTAATTTCCCTGAAAATCTCATAAACAAAGATAAAGTACGGAGAGCGGTTTCAGAACAGTTATTATGCACACAAAAAAATAATGCCCTTTATGTTTTTAAAATGATCATATTTTAATATTAGTTATTTTGCTTTATATATTTGTTACATATTGTATTAAAAATATATAACAAGATATCTGGGAAGGATTTGAGTTTAATGATTTTAGTGAAATTTGATTTAAAATAATCAGTGATTTGGTATGATAAAAAAAAAATGTTGCTTAAATTACATTAAACATTTTACTTAACAGCTAGAGATAAGCAGAAACATTTAAACTTTATTTTTGTAAAAAAAAAAAAAGAGCCCACTGGTTTTCTTTGGGATCTTTCAAAAAAAACTTTGTTCCATCATAAACAAAGAGATAGACTTATTCAATAAACTTCAGTTTTTAACAAATTAAATAGAACTATATTTAGGCAAAAAAAAAGACAAACTATGACTAAAGTTGAAGTGGAGCGTTTCTCCAAACCTGTGTTTGAATAAATCTTTCCATTTAGATTTAATTTGCTAAAATGTGGAGTTTAGTGAATAAATCTGAACATGTCAAACAAACGTCACGTCAATGAAAATTACATGATGTGTTGGGTTTCTTTTATTATGTTTTCATACTTAATTTTTTTTTTATATATCTGTAAGCCCATAACATAAATGAAAAAATTTCCCCTACGAAAAAACAAAATAACTATACAGTATAAACTTTTCAGGAAATACTGAGAAACACATCAGTCAGACTACATTTTAAAAGGACTAGTCTAATATAGGACTATTATACTTTCAATACTTTGAATTTACACCTAGAGTTTATAAGAAAGGTCTCTAGAAGACATCTGCAGAGTGGCACGCACAGACGTAAATAAAATAGCATTATTACAGGGAAGGAAACACATTCCTAAACAGTATTACCTTGTAGCCAATCGTTTTTGAGCGACACCATTCCAATAGGATCTGTTTAATGCTGCTGGCGCTGGCAACACCAAAACTCTGAGACCGTTTCAGCTTTACCTTGGATTCCCCCTTGCCCCTATAAATAGCACAACAGGAAACGGTTTAATAATGAGAAAGTGCACTCACGCAGACTGTAATTTCCACTATAAATGCAATTAAAAAAAGCAACCTGACTGGTACATTGAACGTACAAAAGGAATATAAATGAGTCAAGACCTGGATCGTGCCAGAAAGGATATTATATCCTATCCCCCCTTCCCCGCCCATTACTAGTGGTGTTTGCTATCCTTCAATACAGAAATTTAAAGCAAACAAACTACATTGATACAGAGTTAATAATAATGTTATAATAATTAAAATCAGATAAAGTACAAAAACGAATGGGCTCAAATGGAAGACTAGCTTTTAGTGAGGGCCATAAATGTATGACTAAGAAATCTAAACACAAAATGCATAACTTCAGATGAAAACATGATACAGACTTAAAGGGACACTTCAGGCATTAAAAACGGCACAGCTCGGCCATACAACATTGGACAGTGAGTGGAGCTGCAGGGAGACAAGAGGCCAGAATGACAAGAAAGGACAGGTATGTATTACGCAGAGGTAAGCAACGTTTGGCACACCAGATGTTTTGCACTATATCTCCCACATTGCTATTACAGCCATAATGCTGGCAAAGCATCATGGGAGATGTAGTCTAAACCACCTGGTGTGCCGAAGGTTGCCTACGCCTGTACTGAGCAGATCTCTACATCTGACTGTGGCTATGTTTGCCTTCCCGTGCATGTCCACTCAAAAGTGCTTTCTTGGCCCAATGCTGTGTATGTGTACCAGGCTATGAGAACGCGGCTTAGCAGAGGAACCTCTACACAGTCTAATTGTAATATTAAACATAATTTAAGTTTGCCATTAGTACAGAGAGCATTGCAAACTAAAATGCCATTATAATCTAGATGCGGGAAGACGTATACACTGTATGAAGTACATGATTCTCTAAGCTGGTTGAAGTTTTAAACCAGAGAGAGGCAAAGCGCTTAAGAATATCTGCAGTGCTGCTGCACTACTCCCAAGTGACACACAGTGACACAAATTAGCAATAGATACCAGAAAGTTGGAGTGCGCTAGAAACTGCAATGGAATCAGGGTCTTCTCTGAGTACTCTGAAAAAGTATACACAGTATATAGTGCAGACTATCTGTACATACAGAGTATACAAAATTAAAAGTATGTCTTGGGATCAACTCACATGGACCAGAGCCTTATCACCCCTGGCTCTGGGTTTGAATTGCTCCAATGGAGAGGGATAAACCCACAATATAGCAAGACAGGATACTCTTATGCATCAGATATAATATGTGATCCCATTGCAGTTTCTAGCGCACTCCAACTTTCTGGTATCTATTGCTAATTTGTGTCACTGTGTGTCACTTGGGAGTAGTGCAGCAATTATTTGCAATTATAGAAAATCAGCCAAGAAGATATTGCACCGAATGGTCCATATTGTAGTAGTTAGTCACAAATGAGAAAAAACAGCTGTTAAATAAAACATTCTTATAAATACCCCATGGGGTTTATCATTGCACAAATACATTATAATACAGCTGTTCTTAAACCCCAACTTGAGCCCCCATCCTATTTCACTTAATCTCAATATTTGGAACATGCAAATAATTTGTACAGGCTCCAGGCAACTGCATTTACGAGATTTATTACTACAACATCACTACCTTCCTAAATTCAATAGGACCCCACTGACACTGAACAATCTAATGAAGGGATTATTTCTGAGGATTTATTTATTTATTTATATATATTATATAACAAATGATGAATGAGACAATTTTACAATTAAATAATATACATGGCATTAGTTCTGCCACCAATTATTCATGTCCCTGTCAAAAAAAAGGTTACGAATCACTCCAATAATGTATGTTTTGTTTAAATTTTTGCCATTATGATTTATTATAAAGTGTCAACAAGTTTAGTTGCACTATAAAGTTTCAGGACATATTTTAACAGATCTTGAGAGCTCTGTTCACTGGCATTTAAGATCTTGAGGTTATGATTTATGAGGTTATAAATATGCAAACATAAATGTGAGAACACTTGTTAGTAAAGACAGGATTTTTTCAGCAAATCTTGAACACCCACTTATCTTCTCATTAAACAAGGCATGTACGAATTTCACTCAACAAATTCTATGGCTCGTTTCATAACACACAGATTTCAATATTCTGTGACCCACAACTCACCCACCCACCACTGATTAGCACTCAAACAAGTGATTTAACAACGAACAGTAACTGGAACGTCCCTGTCCCTTGATAAATCTAAAATCTTTAAAAACATGAAACATTATTCCATAAGATCTTCAAAATTGTGTGTAAAAAAATTGAGAAGTGAAATGAGCTAAACGCTAGTACTCTGTAAACCTTGGATTGAGCAGTAAATTTCAAATTAAGTAAGAATGGTGTGAGAACATGTAAAAATTTTCTCGGTAGACCTTAAATTCGCAAGTTCCTGGCCCAGAGAATAACCATTTAGCACGGCTTTACAGTCATGCTAAAACTACACGAGTGCAGTTACAAAGCAGAATATTTAGTTTGAACATTGTGTTAAAAAACAAAACAAAACATCAACGTATTTTTAAAAAAAACAAACAAAAAAAAAAACGACATGCAAAGTAGGTAAGTTAGGTACGAATGCTTCGTCACTCTGTGTGTGATCAAAGTGCCACAGTATGGTAAATTATGCTTTGGATATAAACCGCTTGCTACATATTTATACTATGCTTAAAAAGAATGTAAGATCAAAGTATCTATTTATCTATTTACATAGTAGCAATTCAGCTGGCACAATATATACCTTGTAATCCCTATTAGAAGTGATATCCTCTTATCTGCAGATGAAAGGTCCACTTAGGACCACTCAGTAATTCCACTTCCTCTTTACAAATATTAATATGCTCACACCATGCCATAGTAAAAGTTACATTTTATTGTGAATATAGCTGGAAGTGTGGCAGGGGCTATTTTGGGAATTTACAGATGCCTTTGTGATTTATTGATATTTGTATAGGTAATTGGGCAGGATATTCAGAACAAGGCCAAAAATAAACTAATCTATCAACTCAGATACTGCAGTTTGATCATATAGTATAGCTTTCTGTACACCGTATACAATGGCACCGCTCCGTAATAACACAAAACATTCTGATCTTCAAGAACAGAGGTATCCCAGGAAAGGAAAGAAGGGCAGAAAGGTATGCCCCAAAAGATTAATATCAGCTACGATCATGGGTTAAAACTGAATGCTTTGAAATGTACAGTAAATCAACATAAACAGTGTAATAATGGTGACGTTGATGAGTGTGTGTGTTCTCTGGATATCTGTTGCATGGTTTATGTGTTCTCGAAGACTTTAACAGTATGTAGCACGACCTGAGGGGAAAATAAACTCTCTCTGCAGACATGTAAGATGTCTTTTAAGGTCAAAACTCACTTTTTAGTAAGATTTGGCTCATTCGTACAGTTTTTAAATGTCCACATCCAGGCAGCTCTTGCAATGTAAGAATTTCAGCTAAAACCTTTGCAGATATTTTTCTATTCTCTTTAGAAAGAAAAATAAAATATGACTGGTGTTTGCGTGCAGTGTAAAAGTAGAAACAGAACAAGAGAATTAAAAAAAAAAACAAAAAAAAAAACAAATGCATGCAAGTTTAGATCCACTTAAATTTTACTGGTTGTTGTATGGTTTCAATAACAAGCCACATAAAACGAAGGAAATTAATTCCGCAGGTACAAGTAAAGAAAAAAAACAAAAACGCAATTTACATTTTATAATGCATATAAAAGGCTTTTAGGCTGTGATTTAAATAATCCTGCAAAACAATTAAAAACACCAGGTATCTTCCAAAACAAATCTTGCAGGTGCATCAGGGAATGGTACTAGAAGATCCGCCACAAATCTCCGTATGCATAGCATCGCCCATCATCTTGCACCGGAACTTTTTTTTTCTTCTTCCCTAGGTCGGGATACAATAGGATTCAACTTGGACATAGAACGAGTTCTTAGTACGGCCAGGCTCAACACAAAACCCAAATTGGTTGAAACAAAGACTCTCTGAACAGGTGTTCATGTTAAAGTAGAAGCCAATGTCAAGGAAACCAGACACTCACTAAACCAAACTGGCACATTGAGTCGGGGAAACCAGAAGACTGGGTAAATGAGAAGCTCACCAGATCATAACCAAAACAGCACTGGAAATAAAAGAACACAATATCGAGCCAACAATACCCACAAAATAGTGCCTTTTTAGTTGTAAGAGGTGTTAAAATAGCACAAAGGCCTGATATCTCCTTTTCCTGCATTAATATGCTATAACCAGAACATGTGGCAGTACCAGTGAAGGAATGAGGGGGTTGAATGTGTATTGTAAGTATGAGTAAAGGTAATGTGACATCCTAGCAGTATTTAGTTATGCATACTCCCTAAATCCCCCTCCATTATGTGAGTTAACGTTAACTATGACCAGAGACTGACTTCCATACCTATTACACCTGGGATGATAAATTTGCTTTGAAGGCCCAAAAAAGGCTAATTTGTACATTAGTCACTGATTTACGTTTCAAAAAGCTTTATTCGTGTCATCAGATCGTTAACAACAGTACGATTAGTAGGTAACGTGAGAGATACGGAGGTCTCACGTAAACATGGTTAACAATCTTATCAAGCTTGTTTTAAGGAATCATCCTTGCCATTAAACCGTGTATAATGCTTTTAGCAGAGCATGCAGGAGTCGTCACCTTATGGGTATAACATGTAGAATGCCTTCAACTAGTCTGAGTGACCCGGTCAGTGATAGTATGGCTTGGATCAAGAAGCCATGTTGGGGACGTAGGTCCCAGTAGTATTGTCTAGGCGCGCAAGTAATTTAGTATGATCTACTGTACATCATAGTCTTAGAGCTGTATGTGTCTGAAGAGTATGTACTCATTTATGAGGGAAATTAAGGTTAGACCTTGGGATCGCGTGGGTGTTGTCGCCAGTCTTGCTGGCCCATAGGTGTAGGAGTAACTGTTAGATTCCATAGGGTTGGTACATCCGTCTTTTATATCAAAACATGGGTGTAATGAATAATAATAATAATAATAATAATAATAATATGTGGGGTTATTCACTAAACCAGGATTTGTCGATTATTACAAATTTACAATTGTTTAAAAAAGCACAAGCGGACAGATAGCTGAACTGGAAATTTTTGGTTTTCCATTTTGGCTATTCTGACACAATTTTCTTGTGAATCTTCATAATTTTAAGTTTACTGAATAAAGCCCTAACTGTAATGTGGTACTTCCTAACACATTATTATTATTAATAATATCTGAAATTAAACAAGGTCTATAAGGTGTAGCATTACACTTGTTTAAGTTTATAAGATTTTCTAGCACTACTGGATGCAGCTACAGAGACAAAAGTAGAACATGTAATAGAGCAAGCTATTCAGAGAATGTCCAGAAAACATTAAATTGAACCCCTTAAGGACACATGACATGTGTGACATGTCAGGATTCCCTTTTATTCCAGAAGTTCGGTCCTTAAGGGGTTAAACGTGACATGATAGAATGCAGACTAATAATATGTTTTTAGGTTTAAAATGATGTAGCTAGTTAACAGGCAATGTAAAGATATGTGAGAATATGTAGAGTTTACAGAATCTCTGCCAGGAAAAATAGGCCACCCACAGGCAAAATTCCAGATGGCTAAAATGATTTGTTCTACTATCAGTCTTTATCATCTGTACTGGTTAATGATTTCATTTGCTTGTATATTGAGGTTGTAAATAAATGCAATCGTTGCCAAAATACAGGTTAGGGATTCATTTAAAGGGACACAATAGCCAGGAATTTAAATATATTTATATTTTCAAATTATGCCCTTCCAAAAAAAATGACAATTACTAGGCATAACCTAGCATAACTCTAGGAGATTCTTCTTCTGGTCTAGGTCATTTTTAATGCCATAAACTTTTGTGGGTTCATATTTTAACCCTACCTACAACTCAGCCGATCACGTAGAATGAGTGCAGTTAATCGAAATGATAGTTATACCACAGGTACTCGGCCTACTCACAAACCCATATCAACTGTCCTTATTTTACGATCAACAGTTTTGATGCATTGCCCGAGGCCAGTTGTTAGGTACAGTGGCGTACTAAGGGGGGGAGTGGCAGGGGCGGTCCGCCCTGGGTGCCACGGGAGCACTTTCACAGGGGCGCATTTTGCCCCTGCGTCTTATGTAAAGGGTCCGGCTGCTTACGAGAGTATCTACGCTCGTTTCCCATCCAGCAGCAGCAGGTCCTCTGTTCTTGCAATCCGAGAGAGAGCGTTGCCATAGCAACCCGCAGCAACAGTCTCACTTATCGCAAGAACAGAGGACCTGCTGCTGCTGCTGTTGGATGGGAAACGAGTGTGGAGAGTTCTGGGCCCCACTTCACTGCCCATCTATGCTGTGCCACAGGACCAAGCAGGAAACGTAGTGTGTGTCCCCTCCCTGGACGCAGATAAGAGTGGAGGGGGAGAAAGCCAGGTAAGATTCGAGGAGGACGGGTTGGACAGGTAAGTGTCAGGAAGGGGCGGGGGGGGAGAAGGGGAATAAGTGCTGATTACCTTCCCCGCACTTATTCCACACAAGACACACACGCTGCATACACTATATAAGTTGCATACACTGCGTAGACTATAGATACACACTGCATCACTATACACACACTTATACATGTGTATCAGTATGTCTGTGTATCTGTATGTGTACCTGTTTGTGTGCCTGTGTATATGTGTCTGTGTGTCTGTATGTGTGTCAGTATTTGTCTGTATCTGTGTATGACTGTGTTTCTATGTAACGGCATGTGTGTACCTATGTGTCTGTGTATCTGTGAGTAGATGTGCATATATCTCAGCATTTTGCCTACACTACACACAACTACAACCCTGCAAATGTCAACACTACATAAAAAGACACCACCATAGTCATAAACCACACTACAGAAAAATGCACGCCTGCATTCAAATGCCAATACGTGCAAACACACCCGTATATTCACTCACACAAACTCCATGCAAAAATATGCTTGCATTAAAAATATACAAACACTGCTCAGTGCTAAATACATTAAAATGTAAAAAACACCTGCAAATGTTTTAAAGTGGGGGGTGCCAAATATAGGATCCGCCCTGGGTGTCAAATGCTCCAGGTACGCCCCTGGTTGGGTAGTCACCTTGATATGGCGGGGGAGGGGGCTTGGAGTTGTGCTTAAGGCGAGCGGAACACTTGTTCGAGTTTTGAGATTGTGAGGGAGGCAGATCAGGAGCGGAGCCAGCACAAACTAAACACAACCCTGGCCAATCAGCATCTTCTCATGAGGAAAGTTAAGAGGGTAGAGACACTGAATGTCAGTGCTGCACTGCACCTTTAGGAGCCATATGAGAAGTGGCCAGTGGAGCTATTCCTAGGACGTAATGTAAAAACTGAATTTTCTCTGAAAAGACAGTGTTTACAGCAAAAAGCCTACATGGACTGACTATACTCACCAGAACAAATACATTAAGCTGTAGTTGTTCTGCTGACTATAGTGTCCCTTTAACTGGTCTTTTTTTAGATCCTTGGAACTCACACATACCGTAATTTGTTACTGGTTACTTCTCTTACTATCTAAAATGCAGTTGAACATCTACGTGCAAATACCTCTATTACTGTTCTTGTCCTCTGTGATTCAGATAACGTGTGTGACATTTAAAGATGGTCAAGTGAATCGTAACAATAAAACAATTGAAACAAGTTTGAGGTGGCCATTGCACTAATTAACATCACCAGCATGAAATAACATGAACAGAATGCTTTCTAAAACTTACTAGCGAGTACTAAGCCTCGCAGTTCACATCAAGGTGCCAAGTGGCTCTATTGAAGTCTGGTTTTCATGAATAAAACTACCTGCTAACCGATTTGAAAGGCTCCTTTGCAAACTCACTTACAGGAAGTTTAGAGATAGTCGGTACTACTTGGTAGTTTCTGGGAATACATTACTCAGTCTTGCACAAGTCAGAGGTAGATATATTTCATATATAATCTCAATGACTAGTGAACTAAATAAACAAAAGAAAACAAGTCCTAGAGAAAAACAAAACAATTGAAGGAATCATAAGCTTACCCACACTGTTACAAATACACACTCTATATGTATGTGCTTGCCTGTGTATACTATATATAGTTATCACATTTACAGTAAATAATCAAGGTGTCTTTTTCTGGTGGGGGAGCCCTGAGAGTTCTGTGCTTTTAGGTTCTCCTGATGTGAATCTCGTCCTGTGTAAGTAGAAGGTTTACATCCCACTTACACAAAATGTCAATATTAATTGCAGGATCATAGGGGGTAATGTAACATATTGCTATACATGTGTGCACCTTCAGCTCAACTGAAAATAATAATTTAATGGTTCCAGCAGAGTAATTCTTCATTGAAGACTATAAGTCTGACTTCTTCCCTTTACGAGCTTTTCTACACTCAACGGTTAATATAAGATCCTTGCAAGAATGTACAGTTATTGTTTTTTAGTGCTTCATGCTGTAATAAACCTTTATGTCCAGATAGGCATCTGTTCACAAAAAAAAATAAAAAAAAAAAATATATATATATATATATATTGCTCTATATGTTTGCACAATGCATAGATCAAAATTATATCTTAAACTCACACCTTTTACTTTAGTGAATAATTATCACTCCTGTATTTTCTTGTTTGTAAATGGTGTAAAAGCAAAATTTGATTCATTATTTGCTATTATTCATCATCTATTGCTCATAAAACCGATCATGGGAAAAAAAGAAAATGACAATTGTAAAACACCTGAAATTTACACTTTATAGACGTAGCGTTCCCCTAGACAATGGAAGTAAACACTGCAATTCCTTCTATAAAAATTAAACAAATAATTGCCAGTTACATCCAATTACATTTTACGCGGATAAACATGAAGTAGATATGCATTTTCATGCATTTCCCCAAGCCTCATAAAAGCACCTACATAAATATAATTATTAAGTATTATGCAATGCTCTCATAACACTGCTTCTATAGACCAATCCACATGGCAAAGAAGGAAGGATATACACTCGTATGGTAAAATGCTAAAATGTTAACGTCATATGCAGGTGTTGGGGCACACTTCAACACCCATGCTATATAATACAGCAACCTAGATTTCTATTTAAGAACTACTGCTACAGATAATTCCAAAGAACAATTCTTTTCTTATGTTAGAGTTTCATACCTTTTTTTCCCCCAACTATGTGAATAACGTAAGTAAAAAAAAGATTTTTGAAAATGGCACTTGCATGATTTTTACTAGAAACATGTTCCGAGCAGCAGGGGCATCAGAGTAAATTCAGAGTGGAGTTGATTAGTACCTTTCCAAACTTACAATAGGTAAGGAAGCAAAATGTGTCTTACTTGGAGCTGTCATTGTCGAATTTCTCAAAGAAAGCTTTGCGAGCTTGCGTGCCCGAGGACCGTGGAAGAGTCTGGGACCTCACCAACTCCCGCTTCTTTTCAGCTTGGCGACTCACTGCAGGTGGAGGAGACTGAGATTTGGGAGTGACATCGAAATATCTGTCGGTACTAAAAACGGAAATAAAGAAGGCTTACTTCAAGTTTACATGTCCGTGTTTATGGGAAATGATTCTTCCTACCCCATCTAAATTCAAATTAATCTGAAATACTTGTCTAGCAAAATGGAATGAAAGTTATATTGTATTCAACGATTCTATCGGTAAAAAAAACATTAGTTGTATTTGCATTACTACAAAAATCATACCCAATACTTTTATTTGCACTAATACTTGTTACTCATAACTTGAGTTATGTCCTACGTTTTCCTCTCTATGCTCTACTGCACTACCTTTCCTCCCGTTTCTATTGTTTCACCATTTTATTTCCTCACTTTCTGCAGTACCGAAAAAAAATGCTCTGTTGTATATGGACCACATCACTTATCAGTATATTAAATCTGCCTTGCTGAACAGATTTCTTCGATTTAGCCCCTATTAAAGGGACACTATAGTCACCAGAACAACTACAGCTTAATGTAGTTTGATTATGTCACAAAGGGGCGGAGCCAGCGCCAGCAAACCCGCACGGCGCTTGAAATAAGGTGACTTTTAAAATTTTATAGAGGTGCTAAGGGGGTGGGGGGGGCAAGCCACCTAAATGATGGGTTAAACACTATAGAGTCATGAATAAATGTTTGTGTTCCTGACCCTTTAGTGTTCCTTTAATATCAATGCATAGTTTCTTTAGCAGCTTATCTTTAGGGATTTTCGCCGTACCAGCATTCCCAGCAGGTTTTCAATGTGTTTTACAACCTTTGTTGAGGTCTAAAGATGCAAGGGACGGTGAATCTTGTGTTAATCATTAACAAATCTTGCCCCTTTTTTCAAATCAAAGGAAAAAAATATACCCCAGGAAATTTTGCGAGTTGTGGAAAAATGAAGTGCTTCATGAAAATTTGTTTTAAAAGTGGCATCTTTGGTCCTCGATAATGGCTAGCATTGAGGGATTTACATTGGGTTCTAGTGGAATGTTCGAATGTTTTTGAGTTGATGTAGTTTAACTTCCATTACTGAGAGGAAAATACCACTGAAATAATTGCATTTTTATGTAGGTAAAAATGACAGACTGACAGCCGTGCTTTTCTATTTTTAAAATTCCTGTAAGAAAGCTAAACACAGAATAAAAGCTTAATAATGGAAAAGAAAATCAGAGCTAGGGGCATTTCTCTAGGGCCCCATAGCTCTGTCACTTAAACACTATTTGACATACTACAGAAATTACAAATAATTGGGAACGGTACCAGGAAATGATCTGTGCATAACACTATTATTATTACTAGCCGTAGATGAAGTGGCCAAATGGATGATCCATGTAACATTAATAACAATCGTAAAAAAAATGTTTAACGAAGAAGGAAAGAAACAAAGAAACTTGGGCTGAATGATAAAAAAACAAAAAAACTTAATTTAAAAATTTAGGCCAAGAGAGCCAATTTGTGAAAAAAAATTAAAATCTATTGTAGCTTTAATTTTGCAATTCACCACAACTGATCATTTAGTGAATATACCCTAAATATTTTTCTCTGGTTTGCAAACATACCTTGTGCAGTGTGAATAGTATATCAACACCGACAGAGTTCACTTATGTGCCAAATTCCAAATTATAGCAAAATGTATTGTGAAAGGCATTCTTCAGGTGAAAAACCTTTAACTGGAACATTCTATGGCTCAGCTACAGTCATAGCTAGACTATTTTAGCCTACGCTATACAATTCAGATATTCATTTGTTGCAGTTTGCAGGTTAGTGAAATAACCCATAAACCTATATTTCTACCTAGAGACTGTTGCATTATTTTGACATAATAGTTGCTTCCCCATTATGTATCTTTATTTATTTTTTATTTTTTTTTGGGTTAGAACTACTGGAGCAATGAGTGCCTGACTTTCCCATAGTAGAAGACTGGACGAAAAGGCTGCAGCCAAGGCACCTGTTGTAAATCAGGCAAGTTGTTCTAAGCTACAGTGGTTTGATAACTTTCTGAGTGATGATGTCAGGGCACAATTGCACTATAACCACTACAGCAGGCTTTCGTGGTTATGGTGCTTGAGGTATTTCTTAAAAAAGCCATGGAAACTAAAATCCCCCTTTAATCTTATTAATGCACCACTGTCAGGTATTTCCGCTTGAGATTTGTGGGAATAAACTCCTGGACAGACAAACCATCTAACAGGAAAATCACCACTTAAATACCCAAAATAGCTCATTTAAGTGACCTAGGGGTTGGCAAATTTGCAAACCTAAGACGCCAAACTGACCTATACAGAAGGCAACTTTAGAATTGCAAAGGCCAGAAAAGAAGTAATTTTATTAAAAATAAATAAATTTAAAACAAAATATGTGCCCTAAAGGTTTATAATGAAATGGCTTATTATATTCAGAAAATACATCTTAAAATAAATGTCCCTCTGTGTAATGACTGTCATTGTGATATATTGTTCATCTGCTTCTGTGAAATGTAGGACATGTACAGACAATTGTATAAATCACTTGTGCACACACTGTACATCTTTCCCTCTCAGCATGACGTATCCTTAACTTCAGGCCAAGCAATCAATCACTCCTGATCATGTGATCTACTACAAAATGGTGGCAGGGTGGAAAACGCACAGAAATTTTAAATATCTAGAAAAGCTGGTTTGAGGGTGGGGGAGTTTGTTTTGTTCCATTGCTATTTATTTTTTGTGGTTGAGCATATAATGCAATTTTCTTTATGATTTTTGGTGATTGCGGTCTTCAGGAACGGAAACCTTTATAGTTAGACAGGAATCTAGAAAAACAAGATTCTCAGGGGTTTGTCACACACTTGTGGTCACAGGTCAGCAAATTATTGCTTATTCCCCTACGCCAAGTTTCTCACAGGTTTGAAGTGACCCTGTCACTTAAACACTTTACATTAAGCAACGTGTAAAGTTGTTCTAGAATTGATAAATGTGTATTAAAATTATGAGATTAATAGTTTCATTTGAGCTAAAAACCCATTTTGTTTTTTATTCTATGCATTGGGGCTGATGAGTACTATAGTCACTGCTGCTTCCCAGGAGTAATGGGAGTTTGAGCGTTTAATCTTCCATGTGTGTAGCTTAAGCTACCTGACTAGTAGACATGTGCACCAGAGAATGATTTCGTACTAAATAAACATGTACACGAATTCCGTCTGCAAACCATTTGTTTTTGAACGGAATTCGTTAAAAAATCATTTGTTTTCGTCCATTAGGATGAAAACAGCACTGCGCATGCAAAAAAACCCTCCTTGTAATAAAAAAATATCCCCCCCCCACATTAAAATCTATAGGGGTTAAATCCTCACGCATGCCCCTACTTAATTTTCTTTTTTGAAAGCAACCAATCACAGTGTTATAAGTCAAATTACACAGCATGGGAAAATTCCAAAGAACTTTCACATGCTGTGTAAAATGACAAAGCACTCTGATTGGTTGGATCTGAAGCCAACCAATAAGAGTGCTGTGACAGGTAAATGTAGAGACTTACCTGTCAGTCTCTTTACTTACCTGTCAGAGCACTCTGATTGGTTGGCCTTTCCCCTCCCTGCAGAGCTCATTCTGCTCCGTGTCCTCCATGGGTGAAGATGGATATTTTTTTTTGGTCTTATTTTTTTTTTTGCGCTCTGGTTTTTTAATTTTTTTTTTTTCAAAGTGCGACGGGTGTTACGGTTTTTTATTTGGCCTTTTTTTGGGCTGAACAAAAAAACGAAGACATCAAATGGCAAATATGAAATTTTATTTTACAGGTTTACTTTATTGCCCCCTCCTCATTATCGTGGCGAGGGAGGTAGGGAAGGTATTTTTATTGGGGAGGGGGGTGACAAGGGGCTTGGGGATCCCTAGTCACTTTATTATTTGTGATCCCCACCCACCGGTCATTGCTGGAGACCTTGGGGGGACATTAGGTCTGTCCCATTATTTATTTCATTAGGATCCCCACCTGCCGCTCATGGGTGGGAACCTGGGGGGGACATTAAGTCTCCCCTTTAGTTTATTAAGGTCCCCATCTGCCGCTCATGGGTGGGGACATTAGGTGCCCCCATTATTTATTTAGGGTCCCCACCCGCCACTCATGGATGGGGACCAGGCGGGACATTAGGTACCCCGTTTATATTAATAGCCACCACCCGCGGGTGCCCCCCATTTTAGTTATGTGTGTTCCCCACCATTGGAGAACCTGCCCAGTCACTAGTAGTTTTAAATGACAGCGAGCAGCCATTAGCATGTGGGAGGATTTAACCTCCCTTTTATTAATATGGGATCATAGTGACCCCCATAGGTTTTAATACAGGGTTGGGGGGGGATTTATTTATTACAAGGAGGGAGCTGGTAGCGCTGCCGTCTCCCTCCTTGTTTTTTTTTTTTTTACACGCATGTGCACTGTTATTTCCCGTGCTGTGGGGGTTAATTCCCCTGCAGCACGGAGTCTATTAAACGAACAAAACGAAATGAAAAGGTAATGCATTCGGCATTTGCCCTATCGTTTCGTTTATATTTCGTTTGTAGGGCTTTCGTTTACGTTTTAGTAACTGAATACGAAAAAAACTCGAATTTTCGGACAAAATCGTATTTGTACGAAAACAAATGCACATGTCTATTGCCTAGACCCTATTATGCTACTTGTATAGCACATTCTTTATGTCATCTTAAATAGCATCATCTTAAAGGGACTCTAAGATGCATAACCGGTACTGCTCAGTGAAGTGACAAGAAAAAGCAAACTGCTCAGTTAAGGAGTGTCTCATAAATCATTTACATGTAATATTTACACAATACTTAACAGCATGTCCCAGACTTCCTCTAATTATGTTGTTTGCTTGTTCTGTTTTATGACACAGTGGCACTTTATAGACAATAAAATGTAATCTATACATTGAGCTAGCCAATTGCTTTGAAACCTACAGATAATGTTTTGTTTGATTTTGAAAACTGTAGCATAGTGTGTACTACTGCACTGCATTCTGGGATTAAGCCACATGCATTTCATTGAGCCTGAAGCAGATATCTGGTTAGAACCTTATTTAAAAGGGACACTCCAGGCACCAATACAACTTAATGAAGGAGATCATGGGCAGGGGCTTACCTTAAGGAACAGCTTAAGTTAAGATGGCACCAGAGACCTCCTGGAACTAAAACAGCTTCATTAAGAAGTTGTTATGGTGCCCAGAGTGTTCTTTTAAGATTTACTTAAACTGCCATGACCACTTCAGCTTTTAGAAGTGGTGATGGTGGTAGGCGTTTGTATGTGCAGCATTTCTGCTTGATATGCGGGACATACAGAGTTATCAGCTGAGAGCATACCTTCCCCTCTTTCATTTGAGCCCTCCCAGCTCAAATGAAATGAAAATGCCTCCCTATAGTTCTTGATGTGCGTACTATTTTATTTTTAGTCAGTACCATTGTTAAACATAGATCTGCACACCAGTCAAGCCATATGACTTGCTTTCCCCATAGAAAATCACATATTTGCAGTGATGTTACTACTGCAAAGGATTTTGGTTGGGCATATGCAAATTACACAGCTAAGAATCACAGTTTTTTCCTCATTATTCCATTTTAAACATGGATTCCTTGAAGTTTATGTTTGCTATACACAACAGCTTCGAAACACATTTCAGGAAAAGATACCAAGCCAGTGAATGTCCCATGGACAGCTGTTTCATTGTTAATGCAACTCATCAGCATGAGGTTGGTTACTGGCTTGCTACGGAGGCTTGGCGTTACTTGCGGAGCACAAACCAAGAAAGTTATGGTGGGGAAAAATAGTGATTGAAAACTCCTGAAGTCAGTGGATAGTCAAACACAGTTCTACATTAAACACAGTTCTAGACACCAGTCAAGCCAGACTTGCTTTTCCCACATAAATCACACATTTTCAGTAGTAAAACAGTGGTGTAGCTATACTTTAGGTTCTTGCACTAGTTAACACGTGATCAGGGCAGGCTCTGTCACAAAGCATTTTAGAAGTATGTGTAATTAGAACTAATAATCAAAGCGTTAAAACAGATATGTCACATTTTTAGGGATAGTTCAATTTTTACCTACTGCAAACTGTTACAGGAAGAGCGCGGAAAAACTTACACATGGTAAATTTTAAACACTTCAAGAAATCGAATATCTTTTACATGTAGAGTGCACAGAAAAACTAGAACATTAGTTTACAGATGATATTTATAACACGATTCACACATAAATAGTGATTTTAGTACCTTTCACTAATCACTGAAGAACTTGACACACTGTAGCTCTGGGAGGATTTTGAAGCCAATATGCTCTTTTCTACGGGAGACGGAAAAATACAAAATGTTTTTGGAGCATTTACATACATATCCAATCACACGCATAGTACTACCAAGATTGCAGGAAGTCTGGAGAGCAAGTTGACAGCCACTTTATAAAGGGATCAATTATTTTAATCTATATTAAAACGTGTTGCATTTATAAAATTATCCTTAGGGTAAATAATTTATATATTAGTAAGTGCAATTCATAAAATAAAAATACATTATTTTATATATATACCTCATATACAGATACAGTATAACATACATAAAACCATAGTGCTCCAACGTGAAGTGAAGGCAGCCAGGCTGATTAATATAACATGTAAGGTGACCATAAACTTTTCACACTTCTTTCATAGGAGTTGATGTTATTACATATATAGTTATTTCATATATTTATGTATATAAATATCTTAATATATGTAATAATCGGTTGGAGGCACATACACAATTTGAAATATAAGTTGAGAACTCTGTCTGCCCAACCTGTAAAGAATTTATGGACTCATTAGATCCTCATTTAGACTCAAGTAGATGATACATACTAGATTAAAAAAAAGAAACACTCCAGACCCCTAAAGCATTTCAGCATGCTGAAGTGCTTTATGTGTGAAGAGTGAGTCCTCTTTTTTCATTTTTATTAAAAATCGAATTTCAGTATTTCAATAGAAAATGGCCCTTTTATAAGTTGACTTTCCTGGCAATCAGACAACCTATCCAGTTAGTTGTTTGTGGTTTTCTCAGAGCACCTGCCTTGCAAAGAGTTCCCATTGAGCTGCATTGGGAAGTCTGTGATTGGACAGCCACAGAAAGTCTAGGCGGGGCTAGAAGGGGAGGGCTTGTAAAGGCTGCAGACAAGAGATCTGCAGCTTTTGCAAGTTTTTTTTTTAAAATATACACTCAAAATGTAGAATTAAATGCATGTGTATTTTCATTGGGGATATATCTACTAAACAGAGATATATTTTATATTTTTGGGCAGTGGAGTGTCCCTTTAATATTGAACAACTCCAAGTTAGCACATTTCATTTCCGAGACGATGAGGTTTATCTGTTAGTAAGGGGATGCCTGTGGTCTAGTGTTATCATCAATGAGCCAACAAGCTTACTATGATAGCTACATCCATGTTTTAATAATCTTTTGCCTTGCAGCAGGATACGCAACACAAAGATCATCTCACCCGTGCTGGTTGAAACACCCATTGTTCTGGCAACACTGGCATTCCAGGTTCTGACAGCACCTAGCAGACGTACAAAGAAAACACAGAGATAGATACAAACAAAAGTGTTTAAATGCTTAATGCAATGTATATAAACTTCATCTTTACAGTAACCAGGTCCCCTGAATGTATTTATAATGATGTCATCAGACCAGCACATGCTTTTATAGGAGGCAGAGACGTGCAAGACTGTACCAGTGGAAACAGGGGGGCAGATAAAGGAATTTTGAACATTCTTTCTCAGCGCCAGATGTAATAACTATTTCTAATGAAATGGAATAAACTCCTGTGAAGTTAGTTTAAGAATGTTTGATTGGATAAATGTCACTTAGCACAGCGATTCACTCAGCACACAACTAAATGTTCACACTAATAAACCTATTTTGACATGCAATCAATCACCCTGCATTCTATAGTCAAGATTAGCTCAAAAAACAACTGCATTCTAAAAAACTGTAGCAAACTGCCCTACCGCCTGGTTTAGGCCAAAACACCACTTGAGAAGTTTATATTATTAAAAATATTTGGTTAGTTTATTCAAAATCTAATTTTCACCCAATTTTACTGTAGGCAGTTCCCTTGTTATACAGGGTGTACAAATATCTTATTAAATGGAAAAACAGCTCTGAGAAGAAGTAGTTCTAAAAGATTTAGGGCTATAAACTAACAGAATACTGAGAATAATATCACGGATTGCAAGAATTTATGTGTATAGTAATTTAAAGAGACACTATAGTCACCAGAACCGCTACAGCATAATGTAGTGGTTCTGGTGTCTATAGCCTGTCCACTCAGTCACTCAGACGGCCACTAGAGGTGCTTCCTGTGTCAGTGCTGGCATTCAATGTATCCGCACTGTGCATGGAGGTGCTGAATATTCCCCATAGAGATGCATTGATTCAATGCATATCTATGAGGAGATTCTGATTGGCACAGTGCTGCATTTTGCCGCACATGCGCAATAGTCTCTCAGTGTTTTCCTTTTGGAAGTATTACATTGGCTGAGATCATCAAGATTGAGTATCTCAGCCACAAAGGTGGCACCAGGCGAAGCCAGCTGCGGCAAGACCAGCGAGGCATAGGAAACAGTTAGTAAAATGACCTTTAATCTCCAAGTAGAGGAGAGTCGGGAACAGCAATTTGTGCTGCATAGTGTTAGGAATACATGCATCTTTAAAGGATACTATAGTGTTTCTTTATTGATACATTTTTAAAGTGATATTTTGAAAAATATTTTCATATTTATCATTTTCATATTTTACATTTTGAAAAAAATATATTTTAAAAGCATATCCAAAAATAATATAATCGAGGCCCAGATATAATATATTATCTAAGGACGCATTATTTTCTGATGTACCCTTGCAAAGAATGGATTTATCAGTCATGGATTTCCACTTGAAGAGGCGAAGATTCTATTTTAAGTATACAGATTCTCTGTGCATGTAACACACATACAGCTGTCATTGGATGCTAACCTTGAGTGCTGCTCGGCTTAGGTGACATCTCATGTGGACTTTTGACATCATGTGCAGGCTGGTGGCTATTGCCATTGGTTGTGCCAGGTTGGGACTCTGCTATCACTTTTGTTATAGCAGTGACAGGCATATGTGGCTTCCTCACAGATAGTGCTGGAAAATGTTCCTGGGCAGAGGGCATGGGAGCCACAGAAACTGGATCTGGGGAAATTTTCACTTTGTCTAGGGAAAAAAAAAAAATTATAATACTGAAAGTTATAATGCCATCATTTTAGTGAGAATTCATTTATGTGATCAGCCTATCTTTGGGCCAAGCATTGCATGTGATCAGTCTTTGTTCACACAGTATTTCATGAGAAGGTTTCTTACACAACTCATAATTATAGACATACCAATCAAAAGAAACACAAGAAAAAAGAAATAAATAAAAAAACAGAATTTTTTTTTTTTTGTCAAACACAGGATACTTTCTATTTATGCCCATATAAGGTAACTAAATTGGCTATCCTGATTTTATTTTTCCATACAAGGATTTTTTTTTAATTTCATCTAGACTTTTTTTGTTTGAACATTTGCAGACCCCCATGGTGTAATAAATATATAATATGCATATTACAGAAAAAAATATTTATACACGCACAAAATATCCTCTTACCAGACAGAGATTGGTGTCCATTCTCCACAACTGTAGATACACTGGTTCTTGAGGCCTCCACATCATTCGGTGCCTCTGGCACAGAACTCTGCCAAGAAATTGAACCAAATGTAACATAAGCTTGCAGGTGATTAACAGTCACATTTAAAGCATGAGGGTGCAGATTATGTCAAAATGAATAACCGTTTCATCTTAGAGGCTTAGCAGTGAACATGTTCACATATTGGATGGTTGGCATCATTTTCACAAAATATTATATTCTGATTTGGAGTAAAGGATCATGTTAATACCAGCGTCAGCAATCTAGTATCATGTCAATGCTATGTGATACTTTGGCATCAAGTATTGATTACATTACTGCAGACACTAGATTTTAGATAAAATGACCAAGTGAAAAGTGAATCTGCGACCTTAATTTGCTTACACTATTTTCTGTTTGCTTTTTAAGTCAAGCATTATATCTCCAGTTATGTTAGTACCAGGACAGCCAAGAAGGATGATCAGCATTCGGATGTGCAAACTAGTGTAAATATCACAGTTCTGCAACAGGTATATACTGTTTAACCATTTCTATTCTTGTGTACCTCTGCAACATGTAAGAAATAAAATGGTTGGAACACGAACACACACACGAACACACACAACATCTTGATAGCCAAGGTCACTCATGGTTCCTACTGGTTACTCCAATTTCATCTACTCTGTATATTAAGTTCACTGTGGGATCTAAAGCTCATGTAACATGCTGCCAAAATCACCCAACCAAAAATGTGTAAAACAAAATTCACAACCAATAGTAAGTCAGAATGAAACGGTAGCAGGGCACTTTGCTTATTTTTAGATAGATTAAGGATTTAAAAACATAGATGGAAAATGGTGTTGTACAACTTCACCTTCTTTATTAGTTTATTTGAAAAACAGAGATGAACGTCCTACACCAGGACCATCCTGCCACAGCCCAATGTCCACAATATCCAATCCATAGGCTATCAGACCTTTGAAGCATAATATGTATCATAGGAGATTAAGAAAGACATAACCCAAGGTAATGGGGGTTGGCTATAGATGCCCTTGAAATGTATATTATTTCTCATTTGTAAAGTGCAGAGTACTGTAAAGCATTCCAGAGAGATATCACACAAATCTCATAACTAAAAGGTAAACAAAGAGAGAGGTTATCATTTTGGTCATGCAAACAACATCATACCTGAGGCATAAATGGGATTCTCAGAATCCCACTTAAAGTGAAAGCATTAAAAGACAATGTCTAATAAGAACCCAATCATTGCGATAAATTTGTTTTCTAAATCTAGCCCACAATAAAAGTCAGAAATCAGGTTAAAAAAAATAAAAAATGAAATAAAAGATTTTCTAAAGGAAACATGTCGGGTAGCTCATATCTGAAAGCTGGAGATTCTCATTGTCTTTTACAGCTTAAAATTATAATAGACACAGAATTTGCCCAATAAACCATTATTATCCAAGATGATTATAAAGTACTTTGGCATTATATGCAAGGAATAATAATTAAGTCAGATTAGCGCCCACTAGCCCCATTATTAAGCAAGTGGGCTGTGCAGAGTCAGGAATACTTCCAACACAATTAATTACTTATGTAAAATGAGTGTGGTTGCTACAAGCGCGTTGGTTCAATGCATTTTACTGGTAATTTTCCTTTAATACAGACATTAGAAGGGGTTTCCAGTTATTTGACTCTCACAAAGACAATGTAGTGTATAGAATAGATACTCAATCTGGAAAAACACCTGATGATAATTCTAGACATATAGAACATATGAATTTATTGGACTTTAGTTTATTGGACTAGTTATGTCAAGTATTTCTGTGTTTAAGCCTTCTGGATTTTATACACATAATGTCACTGATTGTTTTGGTAGTGGTTTGAACAATGTTACTATATGAACAAACATGGCAAATGCCAAATGTACAAAATGCATTCAGTGTTTCTGAAATCATATTGTGCTCTTTCGACCTGTCCAGGTTTTCTGTAAACACTGCTACAACTAGAAAGACAAAAGTCATATTTTGGTGTCAGTCTCTAAGCAGGATGCAGTGCCACCCCCAACTCATTAGAATTTCCAAAGGGGTGAGGGAGGACAAACAAAATCAAAGGGATGAAGCCAACAGTGACTTGTTTACTCAACAAATACCCCTCTTCTCGTTCCCTTCACTCTGAGAGTGACCTTCTCCTGTCCTATCACCATTTCCCACAACACTAACATCTGAATCTTATGCATGGAAAGACCGAATGGCCTAATGAATGTGAGGCGCTGGGCGTGCATCAGCATTAGGTCTTCCCCCATCGGCTAACATCAGCAGAGAAAAAGGGACATCAGCGCTGGAATCTGGTAAGTGTAAAAAGGTTTTTTTAACTCCATTTGGAACTACATAGTGTTAGTTTTGTATTCCTAACACTATAGTTTTCCTTTACCCAATGCAATTTGTATTAACAGGCCATGGGTTGTGATTTTACAGCTGAACACTAAAGCATGATAAATCAGTTCTAGTATCTCATCTTAAAAGATAAATAAAAGCCTTGCACAACCAGTGCACTTCCCTCCATCAGGAGGATATCACGCCAGGAACATTCTGTCTCAAAGCATGCCAGTTCATCTTACAACTTATCCAGGCAGTGTTATCTACATAATTTGGGTTATTCATTGGAAGATTTCCACCTCAAGGAACTTAATGAACACAAATAATGCTCTATTGATATGATCTGAGGAAAAAAATTAAATCTATTTTCTGTGTCAGCTTACATGACCTGCACAGTCCACAGCATTCCTCCAGCTTTATCTTCAATTAGTAAGGAGTACAGTGTGACCTGGAGACCGGAGTTTATTAGAGGGATTAACTTTGAGAATTAAAATTGTGTGTCTTCACCAGCTGGTTTTTGAAACGGTTAGCAAGTGTTTTAAAAGCATGTTGTTGAAAAATAAAAAATCACAACAATGTAAAATTATTCAATCGATGGAAATTAAAAGAACTCTTAGGTTTTAACTAATTTGACTGAAGAACATTGGAAAAGGATATAATCGTTAACATGCACAAATCCAGGGCACATGATCCGTGGGACCGTCAGGAGTGGAGCTCACAGCACTCCCCCACGTGCCAATCACTCCACGTAGAGTGGCAGCGTGGGCCACGAAAAACGCGTAGAGCGGCTGTGCGGACCACGAGAGACACACACAGAGGGGCTGGGGAGAGAGAGAGGTGTAGGTGCTGGGAGGAAAGAGAGGATAAATGAAAACTCTTCAAATAAATATTAGAAAGGCACATTTCTCAGTCTGTACCATTGGATAATAAATATAAAAGAAACAAATTGAGGGTTAGTAGAGAAGTAAAACAAGAGATTAAAAATAAGAAAAGAGAAAAGAGAATTTAAAGGGACACTATGGTCACCTGAACAACTTTAGCTTAATGAAGCAGTTTTAGTGTATAGAACATGCCCCTGCAGCCTCACTGCTCAATCCTCTGCCATTTAGGAGTTAAATCCCTTTGTTTATGAACCCTAGTCACACCTCTCTGCATGTGACTTGCACAGCCTTCCATAAACACTTCCTGTAAAGAGAGCCCTATTTAGGCTTTCTTAATTGCAAGTTCTGTTTAATTAAGATTGTCTTATGCCCCTGCTATGTTAATAGCTTGCTAGACCCTGCAAGAGCCTCCTGTATGTGATTAAAGTTCAATTTAGAGATTGAAATACAATTATTTAAGGTAAATTACATCTGTTTGAAAGGTGAAACCAGTTTTTTTTTTTTCATGCAGGCTCATAGCCAGGGGAGGTGTGGCTAGGGCTGCATAAACAGAAACAAAGTGATTTAACTAAAACTGCTTTATTAAGCTAAAGTAATTTAGGGGACTATAGTGTTCCTTTAAAGCATTTAAATCGGACAAATCAGAGGCATCCTATAGAAGATATAAGGAAGCCAATAATGCTTGCAAAAGGGCAATTAAAGTGGCTAAACTAGAAAATAAGAAATTGATAGCCAAAGAATCCAAAACCAACCCCCAAATTTTTTTTTAAGTACATGAATTAGAATAAAACATAAAATGAAAGTGTAGGTACACTGGAAACAGAGATGGGTTTGTTAGTTAATGAAGACCAGGAAAAGGCTGAAATCTGAAATAACAATTTTTCTTCAATATATATTAATGAGGATCCTATGGCAAGAGATATGCAAATGATTGCTGCAAAAAACTTGCAGATAACTTGTGATTGGATAACTCGAGACAAGGTTCTACATCAGTTAAAGAAAATGAATGTAAATAAAGCTCTGTGGCCTGACGGTAGTCACCCACGAGTACTTAAGGAGATAAGTGGGGAAATAAGTGAACCTCTGTATTTAATCTTTCAAGATTCTTTTGTTTCAGGTATTGTACCGGAGGATTGGAGGAAGGCAGATGTCGTTCCTATATTTAAAAAGAGTTCAAAATCCTTGCCTGGAAATTATAGACCTGTGAGCTTTACTTCTGTGACTGGGAAAATATTTGAAGGGCTATTAAGGGATAATATTGAGGAATTCACAGGGAAGAACTTTGTTATTAGCAATAATCAGCATGGTTTTATTAAACATGGGTCATGTCAAACTAACCTAATTACATTCTACGAAGAAGTAAGTAGAAGTATAGATCAGGGTGTTGCAGTGGATGTGATCTACTTGGGTTTTTCCAAGGCATTTGATACGGTTCCTCATAATAGGTTAGTCTACAAACTAAAATAAATTGGTCTAGATGAATATTCTTTTTCTTGGGTAGAACATTGGCTTAAAGGACCACTCTAGGCACCCAGACCACTTCAGCTTAATGAAGTGGTCTGGGTGCCAGGTCCAGCTAGGGTCTCATTGACAGCCGCTAGAGGTGCTTATGTGCTTCTCACTGTGAAAAATCACAGTGAGAGCACGCCAGCATCCATAGGAAAGCATTATGAATGCTTTCCTATGTGACCGGCTGAATGCGCGCGCAGCTCTTGCCGCGCGTGCGCATTCAGCCTACGGGGAGGAGAAGAGGAGGATCGGAGGAGGAGAGCTCTCCGCCCAGCGCTGGAAAAAGGTAAGTTTTTACCCCTTTCCCATTTCCAGAGCCGGGCGGGTATGTTTTCGAGTATGTTTTCCTGGCACTATAGTGGTCCTTTAAGGATAGAGGACAACGAGTTGTCATTAATGGTACATTTTCAAGCTGCACAAAAGTGGTAAGTGGTGACCCTCAGGGTTCTGTTTTATGACCGCTTCTATTTAACATATTTATAAATAATCTTGAAATAGGCATTGAAAGCCATGTTTTAGTGTTTGCAGATGACACAAAACTTTGTAAAGTCGTAAAATGTGAGCAAGATATTGCTTTGCTGCAAAGGGATTTAGATAGATTTGGGGACTGGGCACTAAAATGGCAGATGAAATTTAATGTAGAGAAATGCAAAGTTATGCACTTCGGGGTCAAGAATGCACAATCAACTTACATCCTAAATAGTAGTGAATTAGAGGTAACCACACACGAGAAGGATTTGGGAATTGTTATAGACAACAAATTAGGCAGCAATATGCAATGTCAATCTGCAGTTGCTAAGGCCAGTAAGGTTTTGTCATGCATAAATAGGTGCATAAATTCTCGGGATGAAAATATAATTTTGCCTCTTTATAAATCGCTGATAAGACCACACCTTGAATATGCTGTGCAATTTTGGGCACCTGTTCTAAAGAAGGATATCATGGCACTGTAAAGAGTTCAGAGATGAGCTACAAAATTGATAAAAGGAATGGAGCATTTTAGTTATGAAGAAAGGTTAAAAAATGTAAATCTCTTTAGTTTGGAAAAACGGTGCCTCAGAGAGGATATGATAACATTATACATATATATTCGGGACCAGTACAAACCATTATCTGGAAATTTATTCATAAATAGGGATATACATAGGACACGAGGTTACGCATTTAGGCTGGAAGAAAATAGATTTAATCTAAGGCAAAGAAAAGGTTTTTTTACAGTAAGAACTATAAGGATATGGAATTCTCTGCCTGAAGAGTTGGTTTTATCAGAGTCCATACAGATGTTTAAACAGCAATTGGATAAATACTTGCAAAACATAACATACAGGGATATAATTTCTAATTCATGGGGTAATAGCTGCTTGATCCAATGAGATATCTGACTGCTAATTTGGGGTCAAGAAGGAATTTTTTTTCCTAGTTTGTTGCAAAATTGGAAGCGCTTCAGACTGGGTTGTTTTGCCTTCTTTTGGATCAACAGCAAAAACATACGTGAGGAAGGCTGAACTTGATGGCCACAAGTCTCTTTTCACTTTTCAGCTATGTAACTATGCAACTATGTGCTGGGGGAGAGAGAGAGGGGCCGGGGGGTCAGAGAGAGGCGAGGGGGAGGGAAACAGAGCATGCTGAGAAGCGAGAAATGGGGCAGGGGAAACAGAGCGCACAGAGACTGGAAACAGAGCGCACAGGCGCACAGAGAACCAGGCGCACAGAGAGCTACAGGAAACAGGCGCACAGAGAGGCTGGGAGAGCACAGAAACTGGGAAACAGGCGCGCAAGAGGCTAGGAAACAGGCACAGAGAGGCTGAGGAAACAGGCGCACAGAGAGTACAGAGGCCTGGGAAACAGGCGCGCAAACAGAGGCGCTGGGGAAACAGCAGAGCGCACAGAGAGGCTGGGAAACAGGCAGCGCTGGGAGAGAGGCTGGGAAACAGGCGCACAGCACAGAGAGGCACAGAAACAGAGCAGAGTGGCACAAGCAGAGCACACAGGGAAACAAGGCGCTACAGAGTGGCGGGAAACAGGCGCGCAAGAGTAGTGAAACAGGCATACAGAATAGCAGGCGCAAAGTGGCAGGCGCACAAGTGTGAGGAAACAAACGCACAAGTGAGAACAAGGCGCACAAGTGTGGCGACAACAAATTAGCGAAACAGGCGCACAGAGTGGCTGGGAAACAGGCACAGAGTGGCGCAAGAGCAAGGCGCACAAAGTAAACGCTGAAACAGGCAGCGCAAGTGGCTGGCGAAACAGGCAGCACAGAGTGGCGAGAAACAGAGCGCACAGAGTAACACAGGTAGCTGAGAAACAGGCGCGCAAGTGGCCACAAAGGCGCACAGAAACAGGCACAAGTAAAGCGAGGGAAACAGGCGCACAAATTATGGCTGAGGGGCGGGGAAACAGGCCGGCAAGAGGCGAAAACAGGCAGCACAGAGTAGCTGAGAAGCGCACAAGTAGCTGAGAAACAGAGCGCACAAATTAGCACAAACAAACGCACAAGTAGCGAAGGCGCACAAGTAGCTGGCGAAACAAACGCACAAGTAGCTGGCGAAACAAACGCACAAGCGAGTAGCAAGAGCGAGAAAACAAATGGCACAAGTAGCTGAAGAGCATACAAATTAACTAGAAGCACAAGTAGCATACAGAAAACAAGCGCACAAAATTAGCTGAGAAAACAGAGCGCAAGTGGCTGGAAACAAAGCAAATTAGCTGAAACGAAACAGCGCAAGTAGCTGGGCGAAACAAACGCCTGCAAGTAGCTGGAAAGCAAACGCACAAATTAGCACAGAGAAGCTGAAACAGAAAAGCTGGAGAAACAAAGCGCAAGCACAAAGTAGCTGAAGCGGCAAACAGCTGGAAACAAGGCACAAGTAGCTGGAGAAACAGGCGCACAAGTAGCTGGGGGAAAACAAACGCAGCTGGGGAAAAACAGGCACAGAGTGGCTGGGGCATAAACGTGGCACAAAAGAGGAAAACAAACGCACAGAGGTAGCAAAGCGAGCGCGCACAAGAGTGGCTGGCAGAGCGCAGGGAAAACAGGCGCTGCCGTGGCTAGCAAACGCTACAAGTAGCTGGGGGCACAGAAACGCACAGAGTGGCACAGGGGCTGAAACAGAGCACAGAGTGCTGGGGCTGGCGCACAAAGTGGCTGAGGCACAGGCGCTGCAAGGTGGCTGGGGCTGGGAAACAGGCGCACAAGAGTGGCTGGGGGGCTGGGAAACAGGCGCATGGCTGGGGCTGGAAACAGGCGGAGTGGCTGGGGCTGCGAGGCGCTGGGGGGAAACAGACGCACAGAGTGGCTGGGGGCTGGGAAACAGACGCACAGAGTGGCTGGGGGCTGGGAAACAGACGCACAGAGTGGCTGGGGGGAGAAACAGACGCACAGAGTGGCTGGGGGGGAAGACGCAAGGGAGTTGTAAGAGATACACAACGAGGGATAAGACATTCAAAAATGGGGTTAAGAGACACACAGGTGAAGATGCATTTATTTTGGGGGAGGAGGGCAAAATGCATCATTCTATGTATTGCAGCGGCAAATACCTTTTAAGGCCTGGCTAGTAAAACAGGGCTTCAATTTGTAAGCCATGTTTTAGGGTAAATCACTAGAGAGTGACGTGTAATTTGCCAATTCACCTACTTTGGTCTAGAATTCTAAATTCACTTTGAATACCTGACAACTCACACTTTAGTTAATAGTGCTATGCATTTTCATTACCAAAAATATTCTTCTACCACCTGGTGCATCATTCCCTGCTGAAATGTGCCTGAATAAAAAAAAAAATAAAAAATAAAAAAAAATATATATATATATATATATATATATATATATATATATATATATATATATATATATATATATATATATATATATTTTAATTATTCATTGCATTAATCCTTGGGAATGATTTCAAATTTTTAGCCCAACAATAGAGACATGAAGGTTGAAGATTCTGGTTTGGATTTGGATAGGAGTTTCGCTTGGATACTTCACAGATTTGTGTTAAAAGGTAAATGCTGAGAGGGTTAAGAAACATATAGACTGGGTTTCTATTGTATTAAATGACAATACTATAATAGTCTGATGCAAACCAGTATGACAGAAAAAATAAAAATAAAAAATAAAAACAGACAGAAGGAAGAGTTGAGCTACATAGTGTTTACTTAGCGCACATGATCTACACGTACGTAGAAGTCATAACTTGTTTCTAAATGTAGAGCTGGATTGCTGGTCAGACTACTAAATGAAGAGGTGTATTTCAGCTGTATCAAGGCACACCAACGTCTTTATATACTGTTCTAAGTTGCCTCACGTTACAGTATCATCGAACGAAGCAGTTTCACCTGACTGAGAAAAATCACAACTTCTAAAACCGGTGTCTCAGGATATTTGATTCACATTCGGTTTTATCTACTAGAAACAGACAATGGCAGAGAATTTACAAAGGGATTGTGCAGTTTAAGATAAAATGGCAAAGCCAGAAAATTTATCGTATCAAATAATTTTTTTTGTTTTTCAATTCTCCAAAGTTCCCGGTTTAATGAAAAGACCCCATTGTGTTCCAATTGACTTTGTGCTACTTTTATCAAATGCATATTCTACAAGATGAGTAGGATCTTGCGAAAAGCTAACTATATTGGCCAAAACGTTGTCATGTTGTTCCTATTCCAATAAAAGGTCCTCAGTATGATGGAATCTCTGTGGCTGGATTTGGAAGTATTCCAATGTATTTGCCATCCCCCAAGCATGGAGACCCTAAAATTTATATTTATATATTATTTATTTACACCATTAAAGTCAACATGGTGCCTTTGTCACATTACTAACAACATATATACACACCTATCCCATTTCTTTACATATAAAAGTGGTAGATTTCTGAACATGAGTACTTCCAGGATAACCTTCTAGCATTCAGTTAAAAATACTTCTTGATTATATTTGAGTATCCATCACAATAGAGGTGTCTGTGTTTCCTCCCTGGCTTTCACACTAGCTATCTTTAAACAGGGTTATCAGGCCAACACATTCCACAGATGTCCATCCTCCCACATAGATTGACGCTTCTGTTTGGAAAAAAGCCCAGCATCTGTGGAGCCAGGGTTCTCGGTCTAAACCATATCACTGGCCTCCATGTCAACACAATAGTTAACCTTTGTGTTGCTAGAGCCGTGAGTCAAACACATAAAAAAGGTTCTACACAAAAGAGATGAGTAATGTTTATACAAACTGAGGCTTATTATTCAGGAAATGGATGGAAAAATATAGATTAATGGAGCAGAAAAACCTATATATTTATTCCTGGGATCAGTAAGAAATTTGCTCCGTTGGGTTTTGCCTAGAAAACCTGACGTCAGATGTCTTACTGAGCATATCCTGTCCCATCACCAGTACTCAAACTTGCTACCAATAATATTCCAAGGACAATGGAGTTCAGGATTGTCCCAACTGAGACCCTATACAGTCAGACAGCACGTCTGCTTGTTGGACAGACTAATGTGTCACACCATAGAAATGAAACTGGGCATTCAATAAATCTTGTTTCTATGCTCAGTCTTTTATCATTAAAAGGTCCTCAGCCCTGCTGCATGAACAAGAAAAAGCTGAATTTCGTTTACAAAAAAGCAATTACCCGACACGGGAAGGCCACCAGGAAACTGATGACAACGAGGTGATCAAGATGACACCACCCAAGCGACATTCTGAGCAGTGTTCACCCGAAACTCCCATGAGACCTACAAGCATGGCAGGCGCAGGAGAGACGGACGCTCTCCTGCTACCGCGACACGCTGAGACCCTGAGTCCCTGAGTCTCATAGTCAGAGACCCCTCACCTATGAGACACTGAGCTGGACGCAACAATCTGCACAGTGGGATCACACTCAGCCCTTGCAGGGCGTTCGCTGACTGAAAACTGTGATGAGACTCTATATCAGGCAAAGTGCCTGCTGCATATTTCCTTACCTAAGTTTAATAACCCTAGGCGTTTAATTTAGGCTACAGTGAATCTAGTAACTTTTTTTTTTTTTTTTTTTAAACGGGGGATTGGAGGGGTATTGTTATTTTCATTTCTTTGCTTAAATGCCAACTGAACCTACACAGGGTGTGCCTCACATCCACATATCGCATGTACACTCACACACTTCTAAACCATGAGAGAAAGTCTTAGCTTACAAGCATTAACTCACGTGCACACCTCACTCTCACATCGAACACGCTCCTGTGTACTAATCTAGAAACCAGCTCACGTAGACATCAATCTTATGTTTATATTGTTTATGTGTTTACTTTTTCTCTGACTGCATGCATTTTTATTATCAAATACTGCGCTATGATGGGGCAACCTGACTACGAAGGCACACCTGACTAGGTCGCGGTATGACAAAAGCCTTATATCAGATATCACGTTTAAACTCTAGCAAAGCACAGCAAATATGATGTTCTACTATTACCGGCGCTCAAAGTTAACCTTATGTGTTATTCATAATTAGTTTATATCCAGCAAGACTTAACTTGCATAACTTCTTGGTATTCTACTCTTACTTAACATGTATACTACATGTTATTATGCATACTCATAGGTCTAGATAAGATTGTTTATGTATCACAAAACATTGTGCATATACTCATGCCACTATTCAACCTGTATACAATGTGTGCGCTGTTGTGGCGTTTGATCTTGCAATGTACTTACCTGCACAAAACAAAAAATAAAGAATTATAGAAGGTCCTCAGCAACCTAAACCTTATTAGCAGAGTTTAGCTGCTCCTCACTCAGGTTTATTCCTCCTACACATAGATCACGTATTTATTGTATTTCACCCTACCTATGAAGTGGTTGATCATTAGCACCAGTGTGGTATAACTGTTTAATCATGCACCTTACTACATGCCTACAAAACCCAATACATTGTGTAGATGTACCAAGAAGAATTGATATGGTTTTGAAGGCAAAGGATGGAGACATCAAATACAATAATGATTTAAATTCTTCTTCTGTTCACTCACTTTGCATTTTGTTAATTTCAAAAATGAAAACTAGTCAGTCAAATTTCTATTTTAAAACCTTTTTTTTTTAAACAGCATTTGTCACAGTGCCGTGTATATAGACCATAGATTAGATATGTGTATGTATGCAAGCATGTGTGACTGCTTATTTATATTTAATGTGTGAATTATAAACCAGTTTGAAGAACATTTCAGCTGAGCTACTGTGGGCATCCTATCATCAAATTAAAAAAAAAAAAAAAAAAAGATGGTAAAGAAATGGCATGGAGGGGGCGGAACCTAACCAAGCTTATTACCAGTGCAGCTCTCTGACTCCAGTGCCCGTTGGCATCCGCTCTATACATAGATGTCAGACAAATGGAACTGCTGCTAAAGGTGAAATACAGATCAAATAAACATTTGCTTGCCAGACTTCTTGGGGATAAAATTAGGCCTAATAGCCTCTTGCTAATTTGGAAGGGGCTTTATACTGTAGAAGATTTTCTCTGGATTAGCAGCAGACACAAAATGTTAAAAAACAAACAAACAAACATGTATTTGTATTCATTTTATTTTTGCATATTTCTTTAACCCCTTAAGGATCAAACTTCTGGAATAAAAGGGAATCATGACATGTCACACGTGACATTTGTCCTTAAAGGGTGCTCAAAAAAAGAAAAAAAAAAACACACACACAAAAAAAGGGGCCAACTTCCAGCCTGAAGTACCCCTTTAAAATCTGACCAGCAAAGCCCTTACATCTCAAAGTAAACTCTTTAACTTTGAAAAGGGACATTCTCAGTCAATGAATACTAAACAAACCAGCTATGAGTTGTTATGAAAATGTAGAAGTATAAACTTCCACATCTTTGTATTCCTAATACTAAAAAGTGTTCCTTTAATGAGGGAGGCAATTGTCCAAGTTCTAAACCAAAACAAAACCTAGAATTCAAGCTATTTGCCTCTTTCACGTTACGTGCACACACACTTATTATATATCAATATATGTAGAAGAAATAGAGCTTTCATGTCACATAAAATATTAATAAAACAATTTAATCTGAATAAAATCTGAAAAAAAAAAAGGGTGGGAAATCATGACTGGTGTATAGTCGCCATATGGGCAGTCGGAACCTTGGACAACCATCCCACATACCTATCCCCAATAACACGCTGACACTAGGAATATGGGAAAAATTGTCCACAGCTTTATTAACAAACAGAAACGATACTAATAATTTAACATATATATAACACATGGGTCATTGCCCCCCATCCTCCGCCCTCGCATCTATACCTTCACTAAATATCAGGGCAATGACCCAACATAAGCAACACATAAATATATATAAATAACGCTTTAACTTTACTCCAACATGAACCGATTTGAATGCAACCATAAGTAACCACGGTAGGGGTATACCCAGATACCCCTACCCCACCAGGTTCTGAGCCACCTCCAGGACTCGAAACCCACCATCGACCAGTGACCACAATTCTTCATGTTCCTCACGTTCCTCATGGAGAGCCTATTTTTCCTTCCCTAGCTCTCTATCCCGCCGCTGTGACAAAACGGGATAAAAGAAAACAAACCCATTACAGGGAGGGAGGGTGGGACAAACACAGCTAGGTAGGAATTAATGTGCACATTTTTAAAATGGCTGCCTAATAAATAGCCAGCCCCCATCCCATAATCCCACAGTCCTGCTTGGTCCCTCCTATGCCCGCCTCCTAACCCCTGTCAAGGCCCTTTTCCGCTAAGCTGCGCTCTGGCTACATGGGGCTACAATACATTATTTTCCCAAGTTCTGCATTGCATGTTAACTGTGAATTTCATAATACAGTTACATTTTACTGCAAAAAACAAACAAAAAAAACACACATATTGCGGTCATGTCCCACAAGTAGGTTTTATGGGGTTTTGGAAAGTCACAGGGACAGATATAGGGCTTGCAAATTAAAATCTCTGGTGTTTCTGCTGGGCTTTATGAATACTAAATAGAAACCTAAAACAATAATTGGCAGCACAAAAAGACTTCCGAAAAAAGAATCTTGACCTATACAAGTCCAACAAAATCGAAGTGTCGACAGTGTAGGGCCTGTAGGGATTTTGTTGGACATGTATTGGGAAAGACTTTTTTTGAAAGTCCTTTGAATGCTGCCAATTATTATGTTTATTCATATTCCATTTTATTGATATTTTTGTTGAGTGCTGGAATTTTATATGCTGAGGGTTGTCTGAGTGCAGGGTAAGTATTCTGGAGGGAGGCCCTAACAGTGTTACAGCCCTCCTGTTGTAGGACAGCATTGGACATCCTAATGGCCGGAAGGGGTAAATGTGAACTTGATACATAAACCAACTTTGGCATAATACCTCAACACTTTATTATAATTTGTATTTTATTGAGTTTTCTCACACAACACACACTTCAACAATTTATGAGAGAAATATCATGTGAAAGACAACGGTTCAACAGTTTCTTATTCCAGGCTATCTGTGCAGGTTTACATCTTTATTGTATAGCATCGGGGCTGCTTCCTGTGTGGGCCCTCCCGTGGGTCGGTGTGCGTGTAGGCTGCCCTGGACTTGGGGTCGCCCTTTCTTTCATATGTTAACTAGGTGCTAATGCCCACTCGTGCAGCTGTGGTAAGTTGGTAACTATAGTTTAACTATTTACATAACCTCTAAGCGTTCCCTGTTATTAGGCTGTGTATCATGTGCTTGTCCCCTGGTCATAAGGGGTCTTGAATTCTCCTGTCTGGGCTAGCATTGCAATGTCATGCGGGCAGTCTCCTCGAGGCTTGCAAGGTCATAGTGGGGGACTTGTAACAGTCGTGTGATGGTCTTAGGTATGCGGTGTGGGGGTTTAGCGGTGTGCGTCGGTTTTGGCTCTATGGGCTCGCTCTGGGTCCCTCCCGATTACCTGCAGGCTTCTGAGGAATGCAGCTTGGTTTCCCCTTCCCTCTGGGCCACTAAGTATCCCTTTGCTCCCCACCTATATTTGATATCTGCCTCCCTTAGTTGTTTTGCCACCGGTGTGAGGTGCCTCTTTGCCATTAACGTGGCAAACGGGAGATCCCCGTATATAGCTATTGTTGAGCCCTCAAATCTGATACTTTTAATCTCTCTGGAACGGGACATTATGGTGGACCTAGCTGTAATGTCCCTAGTGACAGCAATAATGTCTCTCGGTGCTTCCTCTGGAGCAGCTGCCGCCTTTCGGATCCGGAATGCTGTGGTCACCAGTTCCGTGCTTGGTGCCTTTGGGGCTCCCATGTGGTGCAGTAAGAGGTGTAGGAAGGGCAGGAGGTCTTCTCCCGAGATTCTTTCTGGCACTCCTCGAAGGCGTATGTTCTTCCTTCTACGTCTGGACTCCATCACCGTCACACTTCTGGCAAGTGTCTGGACTTGATGGGTAAGTTCCTGGATCTCTTTCTGTGCGGTTTGTAGCTTTTGGTCCCTGGCTCCTTCTCTGGATTCCCCGTCTGCAATCCGTGTGCGCAGGGTTCCCAGCTCGGCTTGTGTTGCCCATAGGTCCGCCTTCCACACTTGTCTCATTTCCAGCAACAGGTTCTTTATGTCCCGTTTGGTAGCCGGTGAGGAATCCTCGTCGGATTCGGACTCGCTTTTGTTGCTGCTGGCAAGGCCAGTCCCGGTATGTTGCTCTGTCTCTTGTGTTCCCTCAGAGGCTTCACTATCGCTCAGCTCTGCCGGCGCCATTTTAGGAGCGACCCGCGGGGTAGGCCTTTCAAATGAGAGCCTGATGTCGGGCAGTTGACGAGTCTCCTGCATTTGGGGTTTCTTATTTTTATGCCCCATTATGTCGTCTGGGTGGGGGTTTCCGTTTTGTTTTTGCTTTTGGAGCGATTTTAAGGGTGATTAGACAACTTTTGTGGTTTCTGTAGCGGAGCTCCTTTCAAACATGTCTTGCCTGCAGCTTGATCAGCCACGCCCCCCACCTCAACACTTTATAATTGAAAGGATTGCTATCCTGTATCAGAGTTTTTTCACAAAGTGCACCTGCTCTTTACAATCATTATCACCCCTCCATGGTAAACTTTAAGATCTATAAACAGGGACCTTTGACACTGACAAACGAAGACTGTAATGAGAGACAAATGGCAGCTTTCCCTGCTTGAAACAAAGGGAAATATATTGAGAACATTTTTTGAAGTGAAATACTGCTAAAATGCAGATTGGGGCATAAAATGTGTTTTTTTTTTATTAGAAACTTTAAAAAAAAAATTTTTAAAACATTATTTTAACATAGGCATGTTATTTTTAGATTGCACTTAATGGTGTGAAAGACGTGGTATGTGCTTTTTACATGCAGCTGATGATCAGATGGAGTCGAACACATAAAACCTCAATAAGCAGTTTGAGGTGCTCGGTCAGTGTGTCTGCAAGAGATATTGTCTGTTTGGGAATTAAGAGTAAAACGAAGTTGGCAAAGCATCATGGTAATTGCAGTTCTACAACAGCTAGAGCAGGACACCTATTTAGAGCTAGGTAGAGGAACACTATAGAGTTAAGAATACACTTTGTATTCCTAAGTCTACGGTGTTTCTTATTTGCAGAGAATACCTATAGACTTAGAATTGAAAATTGAATTACAACATTTAAAGCTAAAAAGCCAAACTGTAGCTACAGTCAAATATGAAATTGTTTTAAATCTGGGGGAGGGGGGGGTGGTTTAAATAAAGTTTGCATTTTTATTTTAACCCAAACTGACCCCAAAAGAAGACATAAGAAATGGAGGACAATTTGGTCCAAATTCTGCGTGGCAGCAATTGGCACAACACTTGCATTTGCCTATGGATTTAAGCACTAAACAAAAACAGCATCCTGGAATAGAGAGAAAGCCACATTTGAGAAATTAGTGTCTGCATGTATGAATATATATTGACAATAGGGCTTTGAATTGCAGTGTAGAATTATGGAAAAAGCTTGTATTTGTCCGAGTGGAAATTTCTCCTCTTCCATTAGGGAAGCAGATTAATCTAGGAGCTATCGAGGCAGATCTGTGGAATAATGTTATTTAAATACTTAGAACACTTATTCTAGTATAATCAAGAAATATTGTATTTATTTACAAAATATATAGCATTCATACATGGAGTTGATCAAAGACAGCTGCTCAGATAAAACAAAACAGTCATCATCCCAAATACAGCCTTACTTCCATTACATAAACATATAGATGCTGACATGTGCCACACTGTCCTTATAGATTAGAAAGGCATATGTGTTTAAACACACACAGACGTGTAAAAAGCTATAAACCATCTTCCCGTAGCACTCAGTGATTATCCATCATGAACAACAGAGTTATGTCCCAATAACTGTATTCTCGAATGCACTGAAGCATATTATCTGGAAACAAAACAACCAATGATTTATAAATCTTACTCAAAACATTTGTGTTAATGTCATAACATCCACAAGTGCTGTGCTGAGTCTGTAAAACCACTTGGAGAAGGAACAACACATTTTATTTACGCTAGTCATCCGATGTCTAGAAGGACACTTGCAAGAGAACAAATCTCGAAATAAATGAATCAGCCTTAAATAAAACAGTGCGTGGATCACAAGTCTCATAAGACAAACACGTACAGCACTGCTTGTCTTATATCTGCCCTGTTTGTTTGTTTTTTTGGAGCTGTACATTGTTCATTTGCCGTATATTAGGAGTATTTATAGGAATATGTAGCACCTACAGGAAATCCCATCTGTCATATAAATGCACTTCATGAGTAACTATCTTATCGTAGTGGAAGTGGGGAATGGTGCTCTGTGGACCACAGGTAGGAAGTTCAGCTGCCCTATAAACCGTTTGACTATTTAAAATTGGAATGGTCAATGTTTATTGTATTTATTTAGAAAATATTTTACCAGGAAGGATACATTGAGATTTCTATCGTTTTCAAGTATATCCTGGGCCCACTAACACTGCATAATTAAATAGGGTACAACTTAATATTAAAAACACAAAATAAAATATGTTTGGAGTGCTCCTTAAAGAGGTTAAATTCCAGTTTTAAATGACGGCAACTTGAATTACCGTTCTATTCTTACACCTACATGAGAACAGAAAATTGACTTTTAGAAAGATGGCACAAGACGGTTGATAGCAATGGACTATATCTATACATGCAGTGATTATCACCAGGATATTACTTTACATTGCATTTACATAGGATACAATTGAAGTCACGTCAGGAGAAACCAGTAACATCAGTCATCAATGATGGAAGGCTTGTTGAGGTTTCAAGTGTCTGAAGACGTTACAATTAAAACAACAGTAGAACTTTTTGTTTTTTAATAAAAGCATGTTTATAAAAAAAAAAAAACAAAAAAAAAAAACATGTTTTTATAAACTGTTTTCTCTAGACTCCCTTAAAAATGCAAAACAAAGTTTTGGTAGGCTGTTGTGTACGTGGTTTTTGTTGTTGTTTTATTTTTAATGTCCTGTGGTAAATCATTCCAAGTGTATTGCAATATTCTTCATAACTCCTCTTTCGCCTGTCTGCTTTATATTCTTTTTCTTGTCTAAGGACCACACAGCTTTGGCTATATGGACATCATCGATCTGAGGAGGCCAATCAAATTGCATGAAGATATCAGAACTGCAAAGCGCTGCTCTTAATAGTATTGGCAAAGTCTTGGTATAATGGTTTTATAAATGTCTTTAAAAATATAAATAATGTTTTTTAGCATGAGAGCATACTGGGACAATTTTCAGAAGGTACATGATAGTTAATGAAAATCTATTAGATAATCCATTCTCAAGTCCATTGACTTTGTTTTCCCTTTGGCTGCAATGCTCTAAGATTACATAGAAAACCCTTGCCTCATACTTTTTGGCAAAAAAACAAAAAAAAGAAGTGTAATAATTGGAGTTCTAATTACTGTTCCATAAGACGTTCTGTCATGGATTTTAAGGAAAGGGTTCAGGTATGCCCCTAGCTGCCCCATTAATAAATTTGAGGCCTTTATTGACGTAAACAGATTCATGAGGAAGTTATGCCTAAAAAGGTTTTTTAATAAAAATAACTCACTAGAAAGTAATACAGAAGAGAATGCAGCCTTAGAATTAGTTGATAATGTAGGATGATTATGCACACCAATTTTAAGAAAAAAAAAAAAAAATCTACGTTCTACCCTCAACATTTTAAATCGCAGAGTATGCGAGTATTTGAAAAAGCATGTCTTGAAGAGTTATATAAAATAAAACCCCTCTCAAAATATCAAGAAAATATGACCTTGAAAGAAAAACAAATGCTTAAAAGCTTTAAACAAGACACCACAATTGTAATTAAACCGGCCGATAAAAAGGGGGGTAGTAGTCCTTGATAAAGAAGCTTATCTTAACGAAATAAGGAGACAACTTCTACTACCTACAAAAAGTTGAATACTACTACTACCTACAAAAAGTTGAATAAAAATCCCACTGCCGAAATAAAAATAAAATATAAAAATCTTTTAGCAGAAGGTCTCAATAATGAGGTATTAGACAAAAATGAGTTTGCATTCCTCCAGACAAAATATTCAAAAATACCTGTTCTGTATGTCTTGCCTAAAATACACAAAAGTTTGGATAATAGTCTATCCCAATTGTTTCTGGGATAGACTATTTTATCACAATTTATTGATTATTTCCTTCAACCTCTAGTGAGGACATGTCCCTCATATTTGCAAGACTCTGAGTCTTTTAAAAAATTTACAAGAACAAAAATGGGAAGAAAGCCTTTTATTGATTACCTGTGACGTTACAGACCTATACACAATAATTGAACACACAAAGGGAGTAGAGGCAGTCACTTTTTTAAATCAGTCCAAAGATTTTTTTTGATATTCAGATTGATTTTATTATCAAAGGAATACAGATGATTTTAACCAATATTTTTTTCTGGTTTGATGGCGATTTTTATCTACAACTCGAGGCACTTCTATGGGGACCAGGTTTTCCCCCAGCTATGCTAACTTGTTTATGTCCCACTGGGAAAATTCGTTTATATACCAGGGACATAGCTGGGGAGCAAACCTGGTCCTATACAGGCAATATATAGATATTTTTATTATTTGGAAAGGGTCTGAAGCATAATTTAATTCATTTTTTAATTATCTTAACCTTAATTAGTGGGGGATTAAACTCACCAAAAATGTAAGCTCAGAGACCATTGATTTTTTGGATCTCAACATCCATATTTCGGAACAACAGTTTAAGACCCGTACCTTTTTTAAACAAGTGGATATAAACAGTTTTATAGAAACCAGCAGTTGCCATCATGACCATTGGCTTCAGAATATCCCTAAGGGTCAATTTTTAAGAATAAAAAGAAACTGTTCAGATCAATCGGATTTTATTACACAGTCGTAACTTTTAAAAAAAAACTGTTTTTACAGAAAGGATACTGTGAGAAGAATCTCCAAAAAGATACAGACAATATAAAAGATTTAGATAGATCGCAATTGCTAAATTATAAAAGGAGAGATCAAAACATACAAGCGGAGCAAATTCCACAGATTTTTAACTATTGTAGCAATATTGGGACATTAAAAAGAATTATAAACAAAAATTGGAATATTTTAAAACAGGACCATGACATCCATAATTTTATTGGTGATAACCCTAAATTCATTTTTAGAGGGGAAAAACATTTTTAAAAAAATTTAACGTCCAACTATGTAGAAAAACAAAAGGAGAGCAGTAATTTTTTAACTAATTGGTCTAAAACAGCGAAAGGATTTTATCATTGTGGTAACTGTTATGCTTGTAAAAACACTAATGTAAGTACTAAAAAGAAAGATAATTTTACATCTAATATAACAAAAAAAAAAAGGTTTAACATCACTTCTTTTATTCCATGCGATTCCAGCAATGTTATATACTTGCTACAATGTACTTGCGGTTTACAATATATAGGGAAAACCTCTAGACCCCTAAAGACAAGGATATACGAGCATGTCAGAAATATAAAAAATGGTTTTACAAATCACAATGTATCTAACCATTTTTTAGTTAAACATAAGTCAAACCCTGAAGAAATAGAATTTACAGCAATCCAACAAGTTCAAAATCATTGGAGAGGGGGTAATACTGCTTTTAATTTAAGTTAAAAAATAATCTAGTTGGATTTTTGAACTTCAGACATTATGCCCTAAAGGGTTAAATATTGACTTTGAGATAGGTCCTATTTTATAACAATTTCTTATTATTTTATTTTTCCATCAAACCATATTTTATGTTTTTACTTAATATTCTGTATTTTATAATCAATTGAATATATATTTTTAATCTTTATTTCTTATTGAAGATTACTGTATTTGTTACTTATTTTTTGGGGACTAATACCAAATTATCCTATCTTTCATTGCCCTTCAGTTTTCCCTTTTCTAATATGGCTTCTATATGGACTTGGACTAGGAACTCCCTTGGCTCTCTTCTCCTCCCCTGATGATTTATCAATATGAGAGAATATGTTCCTGCACGGCCACCATAAATGGCGCCGGTGTGACGAAACCAGAAGTGACGATTTCCGGAAATGGCGAAAACCGGAAATGACGAATCGGAATGAGCCGCAATGTGCGGCCATGTTGAGAAGGACAAGAACAATACATACAGACCAGAGGATGCGAGCGGACATATTGGAGGAGGCAGAAATACAAGAAAAAATTGTTTGCTATATATAAATGATGATTGATGCAGTTGTAACTACACATGCACCTGAGGAAGACCCATTGCAATGGTTCGAAACGCATTGTGCTTTTTATTTTGTATTAATAAAAGTATTTACTATAGATTCATCTGGCTACCTGGTTCCTGATCCATTCTACAGAAGACTGCAAACACCTTCTGAGGGGACCGAGCACAGATATATCCACATCTTATTGATATATTCCGCTTTCATAGCTTAGAGCAAACTTAGAAATGCTCTAAAGATTGTGAGTTCTCCCAAGTCTTTCATTTTTAACATTTGGTGTCTAAATGTACTACCCTATGTTGGTTTTCTGTATCTACAGAGCCTAGGGATTACCTACATAACCCTGGAGTTATATCAAAATTGTGCAATCACCTTTTCTCCCGTTTTGCTATAAGGATTGCAGTGAAACAAGACTACTGGATGAATTGAAAATATTTTATGGAGTGCAATCATTTTTTTTTTTACTTCCCTACAAATGTTTGTGCACATTTCTGAAAATACAACTTTTTAGAGTTGAAGTCAGTACTTTGGTGTCAAGACTTTGCCGATAAAAGACAAGCATGTCCATCTCCAAAAAGTTATGAGAATTAAGCAGTGTTTATCAGATGTTGGTAGACTTGTAGGTCTTCCAGAGTTTTCTTTATTTAACTAATCTAGCTTCTTACAAATGTCTCTACACTAGTTTGAGCACCACACTGTGAACAGCTGGTTAAGTGGGCTGATGCTTGCCAAGAATTGCCTTATTGAAGCAAGGCCATTTTTAGGAGGTCAAATATCGTAGCAACTTTTAATCCGGGTACCTTAGGCATTCTATGTACAATTTAAATCCATGTCCATTTGTTAGTTTCCATCAAGGGACTCAACTTATTGAGTACTGAGCGCCCTGGACTGTGGCTCTGCCTAAAGCTGAACATAGCCTGGTTCACTAAGCAGTGAACAGGGTTACGTGAACTGATAGCTGCTGTGGTACTTGCTATCAGTGTTTAAAATGACTGAAACTGCTCTAAACACTGATAGCAAGTACCACAGCAGCTATCAGTTTCACATAACCCAGAACACTGTTTAGTGAACCAGGCTTTAGGCAGAGCCACAGTCCAGGGCGCTCTCTTTCCTGATTCTAACCCCCATTATTGCCCCTAACCCCCCTCTACAGCCCCCAGCCCCCATTACAGGTCCCAACAACACTCTTGCCCCTAAGCAACCACTTCAGCCCCTAACCCCCAATACAGCTCAAAACACCCCAGTATTGCCTCTGATCAACCAATACTGCCCTTGACCCCTCCACTACAGGTCCTGACCCTCCACTACTGCCCCTCACCCACACACAGGTCCTGACCCCCCACAACAGCCTCTTACTCCCACCTCTGAGCCCCACTACTGCCCCTTATACCCATTACAGCCCCTAACCCCCACGTACTGCCTGTGATCCCAATCAACAGCCCATCACACACCACTACAGTTCCTGACCACCCCCCTTTAGTCGATAACCTACAGTGCTGCCCCTATCTCTGGCAGCTGCCTTTAAACCCCCAATACAATTGGAGCTAACACTGATTCTCCCTTCCCATCTTATGCTAAATGGAAATTCCTCTACTTTTTACATGTTTTTCTTACACCTCACACATTGCCACACCTATCACTTACAGTGGCCCCAACTTTTCACTCATCGCTACTCACACAGCTACACATATCACTCACATCTACCCACAGTCACAGCTATAAACAGAGCCAAATGCAAAAGAATAATAAGCGCTCTCTTCTCAGGGGTGAGCAGCAGTTCACCAACAAGGTGTTCCTCTACCTTGTGATAAATGGACAGATAAAATAGAAAGGTGAACAGCGCTAAAAATCAGAATATACCTGGGTCCACTATATCCCAAGGTGGGGATTATTCCACCTGAAATTCTCCAAACTAGAGCAGGTCGTTGCTCTAGTATATAAATCCATAGACGGGGATTATTCCGTCCAGGCTCTTAACACCGAGCTGATATAGCTCCTCAAAGTTTACTCTGCTGGCCAGTATTTCTACAAAACGTATGTACATTTTCTGATTTTTAGCGCTGTTCACCTTTCTATTTTATATAAACAGAGCCAGCCTTATACATCACGCACAGAAAGCCACAACAAACACCTAACACATAGATACTACACTTATAGCCACCCTACACAAGACACACACCCACACCACACATCCACTCAACAATTAAATAAATATTCACTTTACATAACATTAAAAAAATAACATAGGGGAATAATTTCCTGATACACATCCTATTGAAATGCACTGCACATCCCTATGCGCAGCACGTGGTGGCTTTACTGGAATCTGGGCAAATAAGTGGAGATTGGCGGGTCATATGGTTGTAATGTCATAACTTGGGGGGGCCAGCAAATAATTTTTTTGCCTAGGGTGGAAAAAAATCGTTCCACCAGCCCTAGTGCCATGCATGGAAAATAGGCTCCCCAATGCTTCTCTATGGGTCTAAATCTAAAAGATTAAGAAGAAACTAACATTAGAATATATATTTCTAACATTAAGAATGTGCCTCTAACAAAAAAATCTTTGATTCATTTCTTTACAAAAACTAAAAAAATATTACTAGATTGTTTAAACTATGCGATAAGACAGACATGGTCAACAAATAACACAATGCAGTATGCAACTTGTCTCCAGCAGTACCAGTAATGGTTGAACTATAATGTAGCCTTTTGTCTAATGCATAATACTGTAGGATTTATTTTAGATTACAATAGAAATATGTCTGGACTCCAGTTTAATCAGTAACACAGCCGACAGGGATTATTAGATTTCCTAATTCAGTGCTAGGCCAGAAGGGAGTTGAAGAATGAGAATGGTTTAAAGCAGAGATCAGATAAAAAGTTATCATCACATTATTTCAGTTTTGTTATTTCTGAAATAAACCTGTTAATTAATAAACAGGCAAACAATTCACTCTGTTACACACTATGTATGTAAACATTAAACCTTGGTGGTGAAATCATGCAAGTAATTTGCATATAATGTTACACCCCCCACCCCCCCCCACCAGCTTTTTTTAAAGCTTTATTTCGTATGTAAAAATGGTTAAAAACGTTACTTATTTAAGAGAGACCAAAATCAAGGAAACATTGTGTGGAACACAAATCACACTGTAGGATTAGGAAGTACTGCAACACAATAATAATCATTATTATTAGTAAAAATTCAGTTTTAGAGTATGGCTAAATAAACTCCATTGATTTGTACACCACGAATGGATTTTTGAAACAAGTTTGGTTGGTCCACAATAAATTTGCATAGCTCCTAAATTTACACACCAACCCCCAAGGTTTAAAGTGCCCCATATTTCCAGAGATAACTTACACTGAAATCGCAGAGCCGTGACAAGTTACAGGGAATCCATGAAGGCTTTTCTTTATCCATTTCCAGCCAACAGATAATCATTTATTAAGAAGTCTAGGTTCTATAACCAGGACATACTTGAAAATGAGAAAAATCTCAATGTATCCTTCCTGGTAAAATATTGTATAAATACATAAATACACATTTAGTAGTTGGTATGATACCATTAGGCTTCATGAGCCACCCAGGGTTCTTTGCAAAAGTAACACAAACATTGCCATTGAACTAATGGCACCGTATCCAAGGTAGCCATCAGAAATCATGGGGCTCCATACAGAAACATTCTGAGAAGCCCCTGGCATACCCTTAGACATGCGCACACGTACAGACATGTATTTGCAGACACAAACAAGCACAGTTACACACATTCCCAGATATACATTGCCATAACACACTCAAATCCCTACTTTTAACTACCCTCCTGTGTGCATACAGCTTGGCTGCAGGATGGTAGCTTACCAGTGGGAGTTCCCTGTAGCAGTGGGGAAGCTCCCCTATTCACAAGTTTAGCAGTTTGTGCAATGGGAAAAAGTTATATGAAATTACTTCCTGTTTACTGTGAAAAAAGATAGTGTGCATAGCAAGGATGTTCAGGGGCCTAAGTCAGTGCAGCTCCTATCGAGATCTGGTTTGGAGGGGGGGGGGGTGAGATAGAAATATTGGCTGAGAGTGGCATCTCAGATTATCTCAGCCAAGGAGGCAGATCGGGGGGAGCCAAACATCATGCTGGCCATTAAAAGGACCACTCTAGGCACCCAGACCACTTCAGCTTAATGAAGTGGTCTGGGTGCCAGGTCCAGCTAGGGTTAAGAGAAACTGCTATGTTTATAAATGGGTTAATCCAGCCCTCAAATCCTCTCATTGACAGCCGCTAGAGGCGCTTGCATGATTCTCGCTGTGAAAATCACAGTAAGAACACACAAGCGTCCATAGGAGACCGGCTGAATGTGTGCGCAGCTCTTGCCGCGCGTGCGCATTCAGCCGAAAGGAGAGGAGGAGGATCGGAGGCGGAGAGCTCCCCGCCCGGCGCTGGAGAAAGGTAAGTTTTAACCTCTTTCCTCTCCCCAGAGCCCAGGGGGAGGGGCACCCTCAGGGCACTCTAGTGCCAGGAAAACGAGTATGTTTTCCTGGCACTATAGTGGTCCTTTAAGCATCTCCTCATAGACATGCATTGAAACAATGCATCTCTATGGGAAAATTTTAGCGTCTCCATGCAGAGCGTGGAGACACTGAACGTAGGTGCTGCACCCAGGAAGAACCTATAGTGGTTGTCGGAGTAAATGCCACTCGAGATGTGCCTAGGGAGCAATGTAAACACTGAAAAGACATTATTTACATTAAAATGCCTGCAGAGACTTACTATACTCACCAGAACAACTACATTAATCTGTAGTGACTATAGTGTCCCTTTAATATATATATACACACAACTGAACGACCCCTTATGTCCTGGTAGACTACAGTAGCACATTTTAAGACTGAGGATATGATAGCAAGCCAAGCTAAAAGGAAAGTTTCCCTCCCTTATACTACACCACTTTCTCAAAAGCTTACATTTTGAAAGATATGCTTTATATTTACAAAACCATTACAGCATATGTTAGCTCATGTTTTCCATTACAGCTTGTAATCCTGTTATATTGATTTGGTTATGTATTTTTCAATTTCCATGGTATCAAAATGTAAACAAAACTACACAGGTGAGCTAAAAGGAACAGGTTTGAGTCCTAAGTGGGGATTTACCAAAGGGCAAGTGATTACATTGTATCCATATTCTCCAGAACTGGCACCCAAAAAGCCCCAAGTGAATACCTTCTTCCTTGTTTAATGATTGTGCCAGCCCTTAAAAGAACAGGTCAAAAACAGTAGAAAGAATAAATGAATGTCTTCCGCCTATAAAACAAATAACAGCAGGGCCATTCACTTAAAAGGGACACTATAGTCACCAGAACAACCACAGCTTAATGTAGTTGTTCTGGTGAATATAATAGCTCCCTTCAGGCATTTTCATGTAAACACTGCATTTTCAGAGAAAAGGCAGTGTTTACATTGCCCCTAGGTACACCTCCAAGTGGCCACTCCTTAGATGGCCACTGGAGGTGCTTCCTGGCTCAGGGCTGCACAGTAAGCCCTGCCGTTCAGCATCCCCACGCTCTGCATGGAGACGCTGAATTTTCCTCATCTCTCTACGAGGCGGTCCTGATTGGCCAAAAGGCATTTGGCCCCACCCCAGTGCCGATTTTAGCCAATCCAACATGGGAAAGCATTGGACTGGCTAAAAATCGGCCATTTTGATGATGTCACAATGGTGCGGAGCCAGCACCGGCCTACCTGCGCGGCGCTGGAAATAGGGTGAATTTTAAACCTAAATGGTGGCTTTAGCACTATAGTCTGTGGAAATAGCATACATTGTTCTTGTACATTAGTACATTGTTCCCTTTAACATAATAAATACACATACACAGGCGATATTTGAAGAATAGGAAAAAATAGAAAAAGAAAATGAAACCATTTCACATTGTCTGATTAAAAGAGAGAAGGGGAAAAAAGCCTTCGGCAAAGACAGGTGTGAATATTTACATAGAGGTCTCAAAACATGACCCTGGCCTGTCCTTTAAAACTCAACCTACCAGAACACCAAATCCCACATTAAATGTAAATGATTTCCATAATGATGGGATTAACCTGCCTCAAACCACTAAACCCATTAAACATTTTGTAACAATAACGTCTTTACAGCTCAAGCGCCTGGAATGTGCTCATATTACACTGAGAGTCAGCACAGTGCAGTGTAAACTTTAACCTACTGGTGACTATCAAAAGGTTAAAAGAGTAGGCAGGGACAACTTGAATCTCATTGATGCAGACAGGCTAGTACAGTTCAGCTCTTTAAACTATTCACCTGTAGCACACGTGGTTTTGATCAGAATATATTCATAAGTAACAGATGCACAGTGCAGAGGAATGGTTTAATAGGAACATATATTTAGGAATAAACCAATTTTAAAAAGTTAGAGTCATTTCAGCGCAGTCAGGGACAGTCACCTTCCTGCAACTGATCCTCCTTCAGTGAAATACGGATTAATTTGTTCAATAAAAGGCTTCTTATAGACAAACGGTGGGCACATAGGATGTGTGTGCAGCAATCGCCACCATTAGCCAATCCCTATGAAATGCATTAGCAGTGTTTGACATCATCAGGTTTCTAAAGTATGGCTGGCATGGAGTCATGGGGGTCACAGTAGAATGGCTGGTGAATTCAAGGTTTGCTGTAAAGCACAAATTCAATTACACGTAGAGCTATATGTACTGGTGTCAGGAGCTCTGTCATAATGTGTTTGGAAGTGGAAATATTACCATAAATGCAGCAAACTAGACCCGCTCCCCTAAATTAATCTCTCAATGTTGGTATGCATGCATCCGACAATGTCTTCCTGTCACAAACTTCAAGCAGTCTTCAGATGAAAAAAATAAGAAACTACATTTATTAATTTATTTACCTTCTGCTGGTTTATAGAATGGATTAACCTCAAATAGAATTGGGTGTAATATGTACATTGTCGTGGTCAACATACCCCTGGCCCCTCAAACTAGCACTCCGTGGCTGACGTCTGGCACCACCATACTGCACGTGCTGGTGTCAGATGATTTACATAAGCCCCAATGCCGTGGTCAGAGGCAGAGTTACACCTTCGGAAGTAGAAGATTTACTAGGAAACTCTGCACATAAGGAGTTTAAATTCTGCACATACAGACCTCAGGCACCATGACCACTTCTAATCACTAAGAGATCATGGTGCCTTGAGTAACCCTTTTGAGCAGCGTTGTCACGGTCTGGAGTATTTACATATTTTGCAAAGACTCCCAATGGTTACTGCTCTACTTGCAGTGCAGTGGTCAGGGGGTGCAAGAAAAGGTGAGTTTTACTTACCCAAGCCTGCCCCACGTGGCTGCCGCTATCCTCATCTGGTCTGTCTTCCTCAACTCCTGGCTCTCTATCTGCTGGGAGCCCACATCGAGCAATAAGTACAACACTTAGATGTATGGAGGATTCCACAAGATCCTCCATCGACCATGCTTTTTTGCCTCCAGCCATTACTAGTAGAGAGTAATTACAAAACATGATAGTGGTAGCTCTGCCTTTTGTCAGGTTTTAATCAGTCATTGGTAATATACTAAGGTAATGTATACACCAAGACAAAGTAGCGCCTAATTTATCTTAGGATATCTTTTGACTGTGTTGGAATTTCACTAATTTTTGAGGTGACAGGAAAGGAGTGACAACCACTTTAAATAAAAGCTTTTTAAAAGTACATATTAAGTTGACTGAAGGGTCAAGTCCGTCTCGAACTGCATACTCAGATTTTTTTTTAGTTTTTTTACCTACACTACCCATAATTCTCTGCCCATCACAAACAGCATGAGACAAATACATGGACTAACTAATGAAAATACGTATTTGAGTGACTACCTTAACTTGAAGCAGATGTAGAGTCAATTGTATCAAAAGTAGTCCGCAGCATAGCATTTTTTATATAATGGTTCTAAGCCCTCACCTCCTGGTAGTCAGAAAGATGGTTTATCTTCAAGGAAACAGCAATTAAAAGATACGGCAACTGGAATCACGACTCTACCACTGCTCATTCAAACTTAACTCCTTTATTGTAGACTTCAAATAATCATTAGTGAGATACAGCGGTCTATGGCGCATGGCAAACCCCACCACAATGTTTAAGTCTACAATACAGGAAGTCATTTTGTATTTTGGATGAGCATTGGTGGATTCCCGATTCCAGTTTTTATTAATAACTATATAGTCCATACACACACTAGTACAAGTTTACTTAGGGAGGCAATGTAAGTAGAAACTCTAAAAAAACAGCCATTTTTTGTATTCTTTGTAGAGATGTAACATAAATGTAGTTTTTTTTGTTTGTTTGTTTTTTAAATCTACAGCCATCTATGAGAGTTTATTTACTACCCCTCTTTCTTAATTCTAAAAGGTAGTCTCTAATCCTCGTGAACTATGAAAGTGAGGATTAAAAGCTCACTCTGTCTCTTAAGAAAGCATTAGCCATTAATTACATGAGCAGATTGAAAGAAAACATAGCCTACATGCCAAAAGATGTTACAGCTGTGGGCCTGGTCCCAAGGGGACTACAGACAGCCAGCTGTGGCAAAGTGATGTCATCAGGAACCAATCACAATGCCTCCGGCCAACAGATGTCTGGCGAAAAGACTTGTTACAGGATGGAGCTTTCATTAAAAAAAATTATTTTCTCCAGAACCAGACAGTATATCTCACAAATGATGAAAAAGGGATAGTTACAATTGCCTATTCCACCAAAAATATTTAGTTCTTATCTTTGATATTTATTGCACCTTTTAGTCTGGGTTGTAAAGGAACTGTTCATGAAGATAGCTTTGGCAGACTAAATTCCAATGACTATATACAAACCTTTCTCTAGAGCAGGGCTTGACAAATTTGTTTGGAATCTAGGAGCCAGCTAAAAAAGTTAGGAGCTAGTTTTTTCAAAACTAGCGAAGTTTAATTTACGAGAAATATACAATTCTTAAAGGGAAACTATAGTCACCAGAACCACTACAGTTTAATGTAGTTGTTCTGGTGCCTGTAGCCTGTCCCTGTAGCCTTTTCAATGTAAATACTGCCTTTTCAGAGAAAAGGCAGTGTTTACATTGTCACTAGAGGTGTTACTAGGCCGCAGTCACTCAGACGCTACTAGAGAGTCCTTTGTTGGACCTTGGTTCAGCGTATCCACGCTCTGCATGGTGGTGCTGAATGTTACCCATAGAGAACATGCGCAATATCCTCCCAATGCTTTCCTATAGGACAGACAGACAGGGAAAAACATATATCTCTATCACGCAGGAAGAGCAGCCCCACCAGACCCCAGGGAAAGTCCACTCAGCTCTCCCAAAGGTTGGGGGGCTTAAAATGGAAAGTGTGTGTGTGTGTTTTTAAATATATATATTTAGATATAATATACGTTATTGATCATATAGGATACAACCAACGTCGTCACCATCTTCCTTTGGGTCTTATGATATTTTTTCCATGTTCTAGGTTACATCAAGAATTACAAATACCAACATCTGGGGACAACAAGCCACCATGAAGCAAGTTAAAATGGTGCCATAGCAGGGTTAATACCCTTCTAATGGCAACCACTAGAGGCACTCTGTGCAGTAAAAGCACTTCCTGTGTTCTTTGAGTGAAACTCGGTCATGTGATGTCAAACATCCATGGAGATGTTGAACGTCATCAAACAGCTCATAGGAAAACATGGTCTTCTATGAGAAGCATTTGATTGGATGTCCGCGCGTTGCTCACTATGCACCGTGTCCCCAATGCTCCTCCATGAAGAGCATTGGATTAGACAATCGTCGAGGAAGCGATCCCTTACTGATGAGGTGACAGTAGGCGGAACGAATAGCAGCGCACAGGGAGAATAGGCGCTGGAAAATAGGTAAGCAAAACCATTTATTTTTTTATAAAGTAAATTGTATTCCTCTTGAGAGGGGATCAATCTTATTTGGGACTAGGGCACATAGTGTGTATTCCCAACACTATAATGTTAATTTTGTATATATTTTGGTACAAACGCCATTAAGAAATGCATATTCCCCTTTTTCAGTTACGCAATTCAACTGAGTTTCAATTCTTTGTCAGTGCGTTACACTGTTTCCACACATTTGAATGCAGAGATTTTAGCTACGAACATATTAAAATGAGAAATAAAAGAAAAAGAAAAGTCAAAAGTTGAAGAGGTCTTATTTCAATTCAGTGGGTGTGTAAGGAATGTATGCTGACTTGTTGAGACACTCAAACCAGGCCTGTTTTAAAGGGAAACTCCAGTGCCAAGAAAACAATCCGTTTTCCTGGCACTGCAGGTCCCCTCTCCCTCCCACCCCCAATCCCTGGTTGCTGAAGGGGTGAAAACCCCTTCAGTATTTTACCTGAGTCAGCGACGATGTCCCACATCGCTGCTTCTTCCTCCGCCGCTGCTCCTCCCAGTGATTGCGTAGGCCAGTGGGCGAGACTGATCCCGCCCACCGGCCGGGGAGACCTAATGCGCATGCGCGGCAATGCCGTGCATGCGCATTAGTGCTCCCCATAGGAAAGCATTGAAAATGCATTTCAATGCTTTCCTATGGGGAAATGAGCGATGCTGGAGGTCCTCACACAGCATGAGGACGTTCAGCGATGCTCTAGCACAGGTTTCTTGTGCTAGAAACCAGGAAGTGCCCTCTTGTAGACAGCCACTAGAGGTGGAGTTAACCCTGCAATGTAATTATTGCAGTTTATAAAAAACTGCAATAATTACAGTTGCAGGGTTAAGAGTAGTGGGAGTTGGCACCCAGACCACTCCAATGGGTATAAGTGGTCTGGGTGCCTGGAGTATCCCTTTAAGTGTTTTTCTGCTTTTTTTTTTTTTAAATGGTCAAAAAATTATACAACTCAACACTTATGTAAACCAATTAGTAAAAATTAAGAGGAAAAAGGCCTATTTAGGTGCCTTGCATGGGTCATAGTGCAAGAAGCTACTGAATATTGTCAGGTCATCTTATTTTTGAATTTTCATTCACAAATGGCTAGTGGCTTAATCCTCTCCTGCATTTCCCTCCAAATCTGACACATGGCAAACGCATACTCAGACCATGCAGCTCCCAACTAAAAGGTGCATGTGATCTTTAAAAGAGAACACTATAGTGTCAGGAATACAAACATGTATTCCTGACACTGAAGGTTTGAAACCCTGGTTCAAAAGGTGCAAAAAAAAAAAAGAAAGAAAAAGAAAAAACACCTTTTTTCATAAATGTATGATTTCAGACAATACAATGCTTCACATAGGCAAAATGTCAAGCTACAACAATCAGCATCTCCTCATTGAGAGCCATTGAATCAATGCATCTTTAAGAGTAAAGTTTAGTGCTTCCATGCAGAGCATGGAGATGCTGAACATCAGTACTGCACACAATGCAGAGTGCGGAGTGAGTGACTGCCAATAGAGGTGTTCATGGGCAGTAATTTAAAGCAGTGTTTACATTAAAAATCCTGCAGAGACAGGCAGTAGACACCAGGACAACTACATTAAGCTATGTTCAGGAGACTATAGTGTCCCTTTAAATATACCGTAAAAGATGGCTTAAAAGGGGCACTCCAGACTCCTAAAGCACGTTAGCTTGCTGAAAAGCTTTATGTGTAAAGAGTATGTTCCATTTTTTTCATTTTGGAAAAAGTGCAGATTTCAGTAGAAATTGACACCTTTATAAGTTATACTGGTTATACCCCCTGGCTTTCTGGTTTGGTTAACTCGGTTGCACTCAACTCAAGAGGCAGCAATCGCCCAGAGCACCTGCCTTGCAAAGACTTCTCATTGAGCTGCATTGGGAAGTCAGTGATTGGACAGCCACAGAAAGACTAGGTGGGGTTAGAAAAGGAGGGTTGCACAGGCAGTAGACAAGAGAGAATTACAGGTTTTGCAAGCGTTTTTTTGATATAACTACAATTTTAAAATTGCATAATTAAATACATGCAAGTTTCAATTTAGGGTATATCTACTAAACTGTGATTTTTATTTATTTTGTATTTAGACTGTTGAGTGTCCCTTTAATGTTGCAACACATCATTGTAAAAATAAATAATATATATATATATATATATATATATATATATATATATATATATATATATATAAAAATAAAAAGAACGATCACATAAATATACAACATTTTACATTTTGTAAAGTCCTACGGAATCTGTTGGCGCTATACAAATGGCAATAATAATAATAATAATAATAATAATAATAATACATGGGGTTCTTTTGCTTTCTGGTTTATTAGGACCTTCTAAAATTACTCCAAAACTGGAAAAGGAACTCAAAACATCGCATACACAAAGAAAAACAGCAGTCAGCTGCTTGAGACTGGCTTTTAATTATACATTCTCATCAATCTGCCTGTTTGCTTTCTGTCTAGTCTTACACTTTGGTACAAGGCACTGCAGTACTCAGCTAGGAGTTAACATCTGTTTCACAATGTAAACACCACTTTACAAAATACTCACATATACCAGAGCTGGCAAGGGAGTCGCACAGGTTTAGGTTGAGCGGTGACAAGAATATAAATAAAAATTAAAAATATCACGCGAAGAGAAAGCAGCGAAGCAACAGCTGCAAAATCCATTGAAAATCAAGACGTGTACATTCATTCACCTTAACCTATCCTTGACTAGTTGATACCAATCACGGATAATATTTATGGATTTCTGTAGTTAGTATAGTTAATTCTGCACAAATAAATTTTCTTCTTGTGAAATTGAGTCAAGGAATTTGTACTGGAAGCGACAATTCTTGCTTAAATTCTGACATAACAGCAATGAAGCTTAACCAACAATGTTATTAAAGGGACACTATAGTCACCAGAAAAACTACTGCTTATTAGGTTTAAACAGAACAGAGCAATGTTTAACAATAAGGGTTATAGTTGTACTAAGCAAATATACATTGAGCAAAAAAAAGACTGCCAACAGACTTTTTTTGCACAGAATTAACATTAGGTAGTCCAGAACAAAGTTCCAAGCTTTCCAAGTCATGTGTCCCAGAGGTGTAAGTAGCCACCTACACAAAAGTGCAAATATTTCAAACAGAAACGCTGCATACAGATTCCTGCCAGCATGACTACTTCTAAAAGCAAAAGCGGTAACGGTGGTTGGAGTAACCCTTTAAAATGGAAATGATGGGGCTATGCATAAAAAGTGTTCCTGAGAAGTAGTCTACAGTACAAAAAAGCGAGACAGTCACCATGCAAACGATTGGAACCATTCGGTTGGTGACTCAATCCTGTTGCCATGTTTTGCACCACTTTTCAGTACAGACAATTTTTATCTAGAATTCCCCATTTGTTTTTTTTAATATCTTTATCATATAAATACAACTAGGAAACTAATTTACTGCTGGAATCTCAGAGATGTGCTGTGTAGCATCCTCAAAGAGTTTATCAGCCTTACATACCTACAATTGCAGATCATTTTAAAATTAACCTTTTATTCTTTGAAAGAGCCAGAACTGGAGAATAAAAAAAAAGGGGGAGGAGATTAGTAAGAGTTAAAGAGGAACATACATAGTAATGTTTTACTGGTGTATGTCTAAAGTCCCATCAGCTGTAAGCCACTGGCCATTGCAGAGTAATTGCCCATTTTACTCCACTACAGCATTTATAACTATTAAGCGATACAAAAGTTCCAAAAAAAGTTATATAAAAGGATAAAAAAAAAAATCCCTCACATGAACTGTCAAACTGGAGAAGCAAAGGCTATTTAAACTATTTACATAGCTTCTTACTACATGTTCAGTGTGGATTTTGGGCAGGAACGTGAATAGTATGTACGTCTCACATTGTGTAATGTAACTAGACATGTTCTTCTTTATGAATAAAGTATGATAATAAATAGGACACATCAAAGTGTAAGGGTTACCGAGAGGTTAGACGAGGAGTGACTAAATAAAAGAACTAAATAGCGGAACACATTCAGTATTCAATGAAAGCAGTTTAACAACATAGTTCCAATATTGTATCAAAAGCAGTAAAGGGAGTAGTCGCCCAGATGGGATATGAAACCAGCTATAGATTTCCAAACATATCATCGTGCTTTGTTTAGCAAGTCACAATAGACATATAAGCCTCCAAGCTCTTAAACGCACTGTGCGAATGAGAGGGAGAGAAACTTACTGTATTTCAAGTTCTTCTGGGCACTTTGTTTGGTATTCTTGATGTAAAAGGAGTATTTGGTTATATAGAAGAAATCATTTATGCTTGGGGGAGAGGCGGATAAAGTCCAAAACCCCTTTACCAAAAAATGTCCACACCTGAGCTTAGACCATAAATCTATAAGTACACCATACACGTTTCTTCAAGAATATATGAATAAATGTGGAAAACAAAATGTAAGCCACAAAATATGTTATATGGCCTCCATGTTTTATGTATAACAGCTCGCTATAGACATCTAAAATTTACATGAAAATTAACAGATCAAACATGGCCATCAAATAAAAGAGGTGGAGGAGTACATATATGTTTAACAAGTTGTAATATAGTTCAGGAGTGAAATAAATGTAAATTTACGTAATTGAAGGACACCATTAAATAGACACGTCAGACTCTCAAGGCACTTCAGCTTGCTGACGCTCTTTATGGGTGAAGAGTGTGTCCTTTCCCCACCCCCCTTTTTGAAAATAAATAATAATGATAATAATATTTTGACAAATATCCATGGCCAAATTACTTCCTTCGTCATTGAAACCAAACTGAATATACTTCACAACATAACTTGACACAGATTTCTAGCACAAGTGGTTTTGTAAAAGAAGATGTCTGGAAACGAAGATGTCTGCCATGTGACCTACAAGACACTTATTTGATGGAAAAGAAGAACGAAAAAAAAAAATTGATTTTCAAAATACTGTAATGACATTGTTGTAATTTATCTGTTGCTTTGGATACAAACAAAAATTGAATTGTACTACACAGCGTAAAAGCACTACAAGCTTTATAGTGTAACTGTCTCCCCTCCGAAAGTTACAGCTCTTCATTCCCTTACCCATGGAAATGCAATTAAATCATACAGAACAGCAGCAGAGACAATAACTGCATTTACCTGGGCAGCACTGTTGCCAGGGCAATGTCATTGTGCTACGATGCTCTGGGTGCATATGTTTATAAATGCAACACACATGCATGGGAGAAAATTTCTTGCACAATCTTGTATTTTCCCAAAACCCCCTGGGTTACATTAATTCACAATCTGTGCTCTACATACAAAACCATGTATGCAAAAAATATGCAACTTGCTGTCTTGTGAACTAGATCGGTTCAAGGGAAGTGGCTGCTACAAACCAGTGTAACGTTAAGTGACCTTAATGGTGTCCTTCAATGAAATAAATTTGCATTTATTTCCCTACTATATTACAACTTATTAAAAACCATATACTCTCAACCATATAAGTACCAAAGGTAATATAGGGATCACAGGTCACAAAAGGTCGATGGCCATTTTGAAACTGATTTTTTTTTTTCATAAAAAAATAAATAAAAATAAAAAGTAAAATCACAGCAACAATAAAATATTTAGCATAACCTGTTGGTAACTTCTAGTTAGCTAAAGGTTTGAGCCAAAACCCCAACAGTAGCAGTATCGCTTTACTTTTTTTTAATTTTTGAAAAAACAAAAATTAAACCAAAACACAACACCCTGCTCCCAAGTCTAAAACCAGCACTTTACAACGTTGACCTTGATCCATTCTAGTCCATACATAATAAGAGCAGTGTTCCAATTATACAATATTGCTTTATGGCATTAGAATTAAGGATTAGCCTTTAGAATTGTACAACTAAAAATCAACTTAGAAAAAAACTAAAATTAAACCAAGGGAATGCGCAATGCCTGAAACCTATAAATGTTATAGGAATGCACAATGCCATGAGATGCTTTGCATGTAAAGGTTTTCATGCCAAGCATTAGTCCGTGCTGGCCTTTGAATTAAACATTTTCATGTTACATGATACAGCACAGTAAAAATGCCCATTGCATCTGCTGACTTTAAACCACCAACATTCGCCTCCGGTTAGGAAATAAACACAAAAGGCAAATAACTACCTGCTGCTAAGTACCTCTCCTGGTACCTACATAACCCTCACTCAAAGGCTGAACAATAAACACACACACATATAATGGAACCCTTAAAATAAATGCTTGATAACAATGAAGGAACCAAAGCTTACCAGAAACAGAGAAGACATGGTCCTGCCTAGGCTCTCTCTAGGACAATCTGACACAATGACTGGGCAAGGGGGCTACTTAAAGTGGTCAGCTATTTTTAACAATGTCATTAAAGGGGGAGGAAGGAGGGAATTCCACAGCAAATGTCCAGCAGTGAAAGACATAAGAGGGAGTTCTGCATATGGCCTCTTGATGACTTAAATTGCCATTGATGATCCAGAGTTCTTTGAAGACTGATCTATATTAAAACATTGTAGCTATTATTTCTTTTAACTCTCACTAGCCCTACTTTAAGTTGTTTATCTGTGCGTACATCCTGTTGTAATTAGATCATCCAGGAACACTATTTAGGTCCAGTTTCAGTTGCAGGGATAATAGTCACTGCTCCAATACAGAAAAAGAACATCTATCTGTAAACATAATTAATATAAAGTGAAATTAAACAGTGATAGAATCTCGCCATTGAGTAAGCAAATTTGGAAGCAGTATCTAATTCTGTAGGGTAAAATGAAAAGAAAAATTAACTTAAAAAAAAAAAAAAAATCAAGAAAAGCCTCAAACACAGGGTCTGAAAGATTGTTTCCACACATCTCCCAGAATACCATGCAAAAAACAGCTAGGCCACTTTTACAAATTTTCAATGCACTCTCTCAATAAAACCATTAATAACATATTGTCCCAAATAACCACTCTCAAACATCATACTCTGCCCCAGAGATGGACAACACCTCTAAATAGAATGTCAAAGGGTTTTCTTTTATTTAGGGCAGAGATCTATCTTTGTTTACTAATTATGGTGAAAGTTATTTACCCTTGGTGTCACTATAACTCACTCCTAGCAAGTAAGCTCATTGAGCAGGGCTCTCAATCCCACTGTTCCTGTGCGTCCACTTGTCTGGTTACAAATACATTTCTTTTAGTCCACCCATTGTACAGCACTACGGAATTTGCTGGTGCTATATAAATAATAATAATTTGGTTATAAGCTTCCAGACACCAGTACAGGGGATGGATAGGTGGGATTTCAGGCCTGTACCTATAACCTCATCTGCTAACCTCTCCGGACCTTGATGATTTTCCCTTTTTGTGCACTACAAGGGAAGGAAAAAGGGGTGGCCTTCCTGCAAAGGGTCAGTACAGTCTACAAAAGGTTGGAGGACTACACAAGGCATGAAGGCTATTTGGATATTTGTTTTCATTACTCTGTCACCATAACGCACCCTCTGATAAGTTAAGTCACCTCAAAGGAAACCCAAAGCACCCTAAATAAATAAATAAATAAATAGAGTAGCTGGTACCCAGTGCTGCTATGGGTGTAAGCCTTTCTAAATTTTGCTTATACACCCCAATATGGAGGGGGTGGGGCTATGAAAGACTTTGGAGAATAATGACATTAAACAGAAAAAAAATACAGGTAATATTACCCAAAATGATGGTACAAATTTTTTAATCAAAGTTATAAGGATACAATGGTTACCCAGGAATCAAACTGTAAAGTTTGAACATATACTCAGGGTGTTGCCTTGGAGTTGCCGATAATTGAGTTTTCAAGCATCCCAATAAATTATTTTCGCAGCTTTTTTTCAGGTATATAAACAAAATAATTTCTACAGTATTTCCAAGAACCGTAATCGGCATCGTAGGATACCAGTTATTAGAATTATACGCCATACTTTGCTAGGACAGCTTTGTATGTGATAGAACAAAACAAGCAGCCAAACATTTAGAATATAGAATATATAGCATGGTTTTATTTTCCTTCATTTAGCGTTATTTGTAAAATCCTCACGGGCATTCCAATTCAGAGTTTCTACGACAAACATTTTTCACACAAAATCCATGACATTTCCATGGAAGTTCTTGTCCATGTCTTTTACATCAAAATTGCATGAAAGTAGCACTGTTGCTATGTGAGATATGGTTGCTACGGTACCTTTGCTGGGCATACTGGACTGATGGCACACCTGCTAGGCACAGTGGGTTTTCAGAAATCCGAGCACAGCATGCACATGCGTAGTCTGTGGCTTTCCAGAGAGCAAAACACATTTTATACAGTGGACTGGGCCATGTATAAAGAGTGGACACGGTCAGTTTTATCCTTGACATGTGCACAGTCATTATTCGGCATGTGCTATAAATCCTCCCCATTACCTTTAATAAACACAGACACCAATTTTTCTGTTGGAAATATAAAGTACACAGCTTTATTATATTATCATAAATAAACATAATTTTAGGGTCATTGCCAACAATAAGGATATTTTAACCAATCTCACTTCATACCTAAATACCCACGGCAATAACCCCATACCAATATAACAGTATACATAACATATAACAAACTCACGGCATACCAAAGAGGCCCCACCAACTGTTAACTTGTAGGGGTGTACCGAGGCACCCCTACACCCCAAGGTTCGGAGCCACCGACTGGCTCGAACCTACCAACCAATTGAACCAGTCCTGCCTACTCCAACTGAGACCTTTTCCATGACCACTTCCTACTCCACCTACTTCCCATTTTTCTAGCCCTCCCCCACCGCGGTGGGACCAAACGGGGAACACTAATAACTACAGGGAGGGTGGGTGGGTGGGACAAGTAACAGGCTAGTGCAAGTTGAAAATTAAAATGGCCACTCTCTAAGATGGCCGCGCTATAACCCCCTCGGCCCCTCCTCCAAAACCACCTGACAAAGTCCTGCCCCCAATTATTAAAATCCATACATGCCTACTCTCTGGCCCGGTCAAGGCCCATTCTCCTTACTGCATTGCTCCATGGGCTACAGGTGTGAGAAGAGTCTACTTGCAGCTGCACGGAGCAGTGAACTTTACACTTAAAAAGTAAAAACTTTTTTTTTTGTAGATGTATATACATACACAAAATGTAAAAAAAAAAAAAAAAATATATATATATATATATATATATATATATACACATACACACACACACACACTTAATGTAAAGTAGTAAAGTAGGAAGTTTTACACACACATCCATTTAAGAGTCAATGTTCTAGTGGCCAAGAGTGCTTACACGTCCATTATGGGATGTGTCCTTCCCAGCAGCCTGTTTAAGTGGTGTGAATGTTTATGCAGTTCTCTGTAGTACAGTGTTGTCTGCATAGGAAGCGATGTAAAGCAGAGATGACACTGACTCAGTAATGTTACACAGGCCCCTGAACTCAACAAGTCATTTAGAATTCTATTTCCCAGGTTTGCACCTGGGAAGCATCAGTTTCGGATTCACCAAATGGAATTCCCAGCAGAAAGTGGTGTGAGATTTTCTCAGCTCCTTCAGCTGAGATCACTCTAAAAATATTAGCATGCGTTACATACAGCTATATGGAGATATTGAAACTTTTAAACAGATCACTGAGAAAGGGGCGTTCAGAACAGAAAATCATCATCAACATAGTTATGGTAGTATAAAAGAGAAATAATGTTAATATAAAATTGTTAAAATTCTACATTTGATAGCACACAGAAAAGACTAAATATCAGTCAATAAACTGATGTCAAGTTATTTTCTAATAACGAGAACACTTCTTGTATCAATTTCATGTGCGCTACAAAGATGCACACATTCTATAGACAAAATTAAATCTACACATTTTTTAGTTAAAGGACCACTATAGGCACCCAGACCACTTCAGCTTAATGAAGTGGTCTGGGTGCCAAGTCCGTCTAGGATTAACCCTTTCTGCTGTAAACATAGCGGTTTCTGAGAAACTGCTATGTTTACTTAGGGTTAATCCAGCCTCTAGTAGCTGTCTCATTGACAGCCGCTAGAGGCGATTCTCACAGTGAGAAGACGCCAGCATCCATAGGTAAGCATTGAGAATGCTTTCCTATGGACTGACTGAATGCGCGCGCCGATGACGGGGAAAGGAGGAGGAGAGTCTCCAGAACCAAGGGAGCCCAGCGCTGGAGAAAGGTAAGTGTTTAACCCCTTCCTCTCCATGAGTTTGTTTTCCTGGCACTATAGTGGTCCTTTAACCCCTTAAGGACCAAACTTCTGGAATAAAAGGGAATCATGACATGTCACACATATCATGTGTCCTTAAGGGGTTAATGTGCTAGAAAGTGTATAGAATATACATTATGCAATAATTAAGGCTAAAACCCTAAATTATGTGACAAAGGGATAAAATACAGTTATTTAACTAACAATGCACACAGCACCATCCCTGCGTATTATAAGCACAGCAGTGAGCACTGATGAACAGGTGTACACCTCAAACAGGCTCAAGAGCAACCTTCACATAATAGTACTGTTTGAAGTTTTATGTCTTGCGATTTTTTACTGCCATTAACAGTATTTTTGCTCTACATTCCTAAACGGAAGTCAAAATAAAAAATTACACCTTGCCCATTATTTCGGCATTAGATATTGCAGAATTTATTACATTAACAAAATTACTTATCCACTTTAATTATAGTGACTTTTTCATTTTAGAGACAGTCATAAATTGTATCTATGCAGGTATATTACAATTATTATGAATTTATATTACCAATAAACTTTCCTGGGGGGAAAAAAAAAAAAGGCATTATGCTGTCCCTTTAAATTTGACATTCTCCGCACTATAAAAATCTATGCAGTTTGCATAGGATATAGAGCAAGGAGGCCCCCTGTTGCTGTCTTCTTGCACATAGTTGCTTATAATGCAGTAATAACTATAAATGAGGTTATGTACAGTCTGACAGTTGCTGTTATCAACTTATTCTTCATATCTGATGAATGGAAGGTTTGAACTAATATCTGATAAACCCCCATGGGAAGACTCCAAAGTGGCAGGAATGAGAAGCCCCTGCATAAGAAGTCAAACTATTCTAAAACAATTTGACTACTTACAATAGGGATGTGCTGGGCACTCCTGGCACCATAACCACTACAGCACAATATAGCGTTTATTATACTTGGGAGATTTACTTGAAGCGGTCATTAATATTATTTATATGTCCTAACCACCCAGTTCATAGCCCCTTTAGTGGTGATATTTTAGAAAAATAATCTGCAGAATATAAATCCAGTAATCAAAACATTTTCTCTTGGATTCTTCCTTGATGGATGTATTTTCTGCAGAATATGATTTTTACATACTACAGGACAGCAATACCTGTGAGAAAGTAAAACAGATATGTGCTCATGAAAACGCAGTGGATCTAGGAACTTTTAACTGGATGGTATGCGCAATAAAAAAACCAAACTGGAATTTCAGCTTAACTACAGAAAATTACAAAAGTAGGATACGATTGCAGAAACACAAAATTACACAATTCTTTTGGATCAACAGCATAAAAAAATGTACATTAAAAGGTTGGACAAGATGGACTTTTTTCAACCTAGATTACTATGTAACTATATTCATCTTGGTCCCATGCTCAGCCGTATGCCCATTCAGTACCCACTCACCTGGGATTTCGCAGATACAGACAGCAGGGCATGACTGGAGTACCTTGTCTGTGCATCTCCGCTCAGTCCAGCTGCCCTGCTCAACAGCTCCACCTGGCGGCTTAGCCTTTCCACCTGCTCCCGCAGCTGGCGGTTTTCGCACTGCAGGTCGGAGACAGAGCGGGAGAGCGGCCCGGCCAGTCTCAGCACGTCCTCCAGTTGCCGCTCCACCCCACGTCTGAAACTGTCCATTTCCGAATGGAGCTCTTGCACTGCACTGCGCATTGTGCAATCCTCGTCCTTTCCTGCTCCGGCACGGCACAAAGGCGCCACAGGATAAACTGATACCTCCCCGCCAGGATCCATGCCGCACACCGAGCACTGCGCAGACAATAAAGCGGTGCTGCACGAGAGATCACCAGGAGACGAAAGCTGGGGGGGGGGGGGTTGTTTTTTTTTCTAGCAGTTTCTCGAGAAAGCTTCAGCACTAGAATGAAAGAGCATTATGCACAAGCACACCTTGCTTCCTAATGAATGGGACTACTGAAACCAATCAAGCAATTTAGATAAGTTCCTAGTGATCCAGGTAAAATGTGTACTTGCACTACTGCAATTAATAAATGGAATTTCACAAGTCCTCACTTCAAGCAGGAGTACCGAACAAGAGTGTAACTGGCAGTGCACTGCTGCCTACTCAGGTGTGATAGTGCACAGTCAGTGGAAGATACAGTGCACTGCTCCCTATTCAGTGGTGATGGTAGACTGTCAGTGGAAGATACAGTGCACTGCTCCCTATTCAGTGGTGATGGTGGACTGTCAGTGGAACAGTGCACTGCTGCCTACTTAGGTGCCAATGCACTGTCAGTGGAAGATACTGTGCACTTCTGCCTATTCAGTGGAAGATACAGTGCATTGCTGCTTGCTCAGGTGTGATAGTGCACAGCTTTGCAGTCAGCTCAGTTGCTTCTTTTTCAGCCTCAGAGCATTTCCAGGAACCAAATCCTCAGTGATGTCAGTTCTGCTCAATTTGCAACAAAACTGATACAGTTCTCCTGTGGAATCTTTCAAATGTCCAAGAGAGTGCCTTACCTGTGCAGTGCAAGCAGAGCACTGCAGTGCAACTAAATGCAAAGTCTAGTTTCTTGCTGCACAAAATAAATATATCCCGGTGTCAGTGCTGCTCTAGGAAGTGTGTTCATAAATCCCAGAGTGTGAGTGTTTGCTAGTGAGTAGGTCTGCCTGTGCACTGCTCCCCCCTCTCACTGAGTCAGCTGGAGGGAGATGCTCTCAGGCAGGGGAGGGACTGTGTGCAGGGGTGGGGGCTTCTCTCTCTCTCTCTCTCGTGTAACCATGCTGTGCCAAAATAAACACACTCCTTATCTCTCTTCAACGGATAACAGGAGGAGGGGGTGAGGTGACAGCCATGTGTAAAAGGCACAGTGTAGAATTGGGCGTCCCTGATAATGACCTACTCCTTTACATTCATTGTATACCTTTACATTCACTGTCAAGGGAAACTCACACAGAGCAGGCTTTGAATAAAGCACATTCCTGGACTAGACACACAATAACATATGACACCGCTTACAATCGGTTTTGGAGCTTATAAGACTAATATTGATCAAGCTTGTATCTGCTGGAGAGACCAGTAAATTGCTGCTGTGCAAGTGTATATATAATTAACTATTGCTGAAACATCTTCTACAATAATATCTTTAAAATAGTGGCCAAAAAACAGCAAATTAGAAATGGTGATCATCATTTTAGCGTTGCGGTATTGTACCCCCTTTTTAATGTTGTAAAGCGCTACGGAATAAGTTGGTGCTATATAAATGCCAGAAACAATAATGATAAGATCCCCATTGATAACAATTGGGTTAGGTAGTTGAAATGGGTTTATGTACCAACACACAGCGGTTCTGAATCATTCCCAGTACAGCAAAACCTTACAGAAAGCAACTCATGTCTAACTATTGGGGTTTATATACTAAGCTTGAACTTTAGCGAATTGAAAACCAAATTGCAAAATTTAGGCTAAAATAGTCAAGTTGTGAGCTGGAGAACTTTTCCATATCAACTATTTAAGCCTGTTAGCCATTCTGATTCTCGTTACTTCAATTCAGAGTTTAGTGAATAGACCCCAGTATGTTAGAGTGCAGAAATACAGCGACTCACCCACTAGTACAATTTCCTCTAATTCGACTACTTGGCTTGGTGTGAGTTCACTTCAGATGCTGCACAACATTGGGATTTGTAGAAAATTGATAGAATTAAAATCATTTTAGTTTCTATATTAAAAATTTTAATGCACTATCTAATGCAGGGGTGCCCAAAAAGGTAGATCTCTATATGCTTTAAAACTACAACTTTCATGATGCCTTGTCATATGAAAGGCTTGCAAAGACATGCAAAGCATCATGGGAGCTGTAGTTCTACATCTGGGGATCTACCTTTTGGGTACCCATGACCTAATGCATTTCAAAAGATAGAACGGGTTAATTCCAGCTTAAAGTGTCCCTTTAACTCACTGTTTTGATAGCAGAATCTATAAAAACATCTACATCCTTTGTCAAAATGGCAGGCAGCTGTACAGAAGCTACATGAGCTACAGTGCAATCTCAACGCTATAGGCTCCAATATTTCCTATTTATCATTGTATTGTTATTGCATCTTGAGTTGTCTGTTTCTGTTTAGCTCCGCGTGTTCTAGATTCTAAGGGTTAAACTTCTTGCTATAACTATGAATCACCGATTCAAACTTGTCTAGTGACAAATGAGGCAGTGTGAGCATGTACTGTAACACAAAAAGTTTATTGGAAATGTTTCCACCTACACACACACTCTTTAGAGACCATGATCCAAACCCTGAGCTATGTATAAAGTCCATACAGCATGTAATTGTTATGTGCAAACAAGCCAGCCTGAGGAGACCCACCTGCACTCACTTTTCACGGGTCACTGCTTTTAAAGAGAACTGATGCAGGGTTTTGTCATAAAAGGATGGTGGCCTCTCAGTTTTCACAGATTAACATTTCCACATAGGTTTGATGTGATTAAGTGCTTTCTCTGACTGTGTAAGGAAGGCTTCTTTGGGTGCTTATCTGCTAATCTCTGTTCTTTTCCAAATTCATGAAAATACATTTGGAAGCAAAAAGTAAAATAAAATGAAACAGTTGTTCCTTCTATTCCCTATTAGCTAAATTGAGGAGGTAGATAAATGATCCCCATTCCCTCACGCCATGAGCATAAGGGTTAATAAAATGTGTCCCATCCACTTCCTTATTAACTTATTTACATTGATGTGCATAATGTGAAGCACAAACAGAAGAACTTTTTTTTTTTTTATAATTCTTATTTTTTTTTAAATGCAGTAGTGACAAATATACAGACATACACACCCATAAACATATTGTATGAACAGTAAGCGTCACATGAAAAGGTGTACATAGGTTGTGCTTTTTTTTTTGTAAAGAAATATGCACCAAACCAGCATCGTTAGACGAACTCATTTAATTGAACGTTTCATTCATTTGTTCATTTTTAACCTTTGAACGCTAACTGGAGAAGCAGAATCGTAGATTGCTTATACAGTGTTTATGCCATCCCTTGATGGAACTGCAGCGTGCAGCTAAACTTTTGTTGGGTTTATGCTTTTAGCTCATCTTAACTATGTTTTATATTTTGCCTCCATTTATTGACAGATGCACGCATGTTCAGGCGTTCCTTACATAGGACCGTGCGAGCGCATGTCATGCACTGTCACATACAACATCTCTAGTGGCTTTTTAATTGTTTTAAATTTAATATGTTACATAACCTTTAACTTTACAGCAGACTTCACTTGCCGATACCGACACTAAATGCATACATGAATAGCTGGGGGATTCACTATCTCAAACTACAGAGGTTTAGCATTATGTTTTTCCAGTATTACGTATTTAGTTTTATTTTTGTCAGAGCAGTTTTATGCATGGGCGCCTACAGAATATTTTTGTAAAGTAGTAGCCCAATTGCAGATCTCTGGGGTTTACGTCTGAAGTAACATCATGAATGCGATGTGACACAAGCACAAACAAGTAAACTAAATTTAAAACAAAATAAAGCAGTTATTGTGTTTAATTTGAAGTCCGGTGGTTCACTTCTTAACCTTGAAGAAATACTTTTTGGTTTCAATTTGATGTAAAAAGTTTTGTAACTTGTATATTTGTGCACTATGCTGATGCAATGCATTACGAGCCTGGTATAAAACTTTTTCTATGGCTGCGTTTTATTCCGAGTCTGGCTCTGTCCACAACAGCTGGGTATCTACCTTTTGGCCATCTCTGTCCTAATTTGATTATGCACCTGTCAAGCTTTCCTCCAGATCGGTGAATAGTCAAGTTTCATGTTACAACTCTTATTCGAATACGCAAACCAGGTTCTACCGTTACAGGCTGGGCTGCCAGATAGGTCATTTAATACCAGATACTAAATAATATCACATCTTCTTGTGGCTTATTGAGGAAAGCTTTGGATAAACTACCAAGGTTATTCACTAAAGTGAGAAGTACATTTGAGTTCAGACTTAAAGTCAATGTAGCTGAAATGAAAGCCTAATTGATTCAGAGAGTTCTGCCGTTTTTACTTTTATTTTGAAATTCACTTCAAAATTATCTTGAATTCTCACTTTGCTGAATAACCCTTTATATGACATTTATTAAAGCTATTCGTTACACACTGTAAGTTAGCAACAATAGCACAAGCTATTAAAGTTTCCTTAAGCATTTGCCGTCTTCAGGATTTTCACATTCTTTGTTTTTTTGTTTTTTTTTGACATTCTTTATTTATTGATTTATGTAGGTATAATTGATACAGCACATATTCAGCCGTACATAAAATCATAACAATAACTGTAACAGCGAAGGTACAACTTTGCCATCTACGTGGCCACAAGCAAACAAAATTGGCGATGTGACTCATGGGTCGCAAGTAATGTGCTGTCGGCTCAGCTGTCGCCTCAGCAGTATCAAGCGGAGGCTCGCATCTAGCACTATCTCCTCTGTTTTACCCTAAGTAGCAAGTCTGGTAGGACGGCCCCCGGCCAAAAGCTTTAGTAATGTCAACCTAACCTCAAGACTAGACCAGAGAAGCCTGCTCAGAATATAGGTGCTGTGTTGCGCCCTTTGACAGAGCTGGCCCCTAATAAAGCCCTATAGTCGAAGGCTAGGATCCCCAAGTAACCATGTCGAGTAGACTAAATTTGCCAAGTGCGTAAGAACTAACTCAATGAAGATCATCTGGATAGGTGTGCTGAAGGGACACGACCTCGTCATCGGGGAGGTGTGGCTAGCGTCTGGCCTTCGGTCTATCCCGCCACTCGGTAGCGCTCCCCTGTACTATCCTTGTGAAGTTCGTGGGCTCAAAATCCTATCTCTATTCTGCGTCCTGTTTTCCCCCCACTGCTCCCCATACGCCTTGTGAGCCAGGGCAGAGTCTAGTTTAGCCAGCCTGCCTAAGTGCCATGAGTTAACTCTTGTCGTCAACAGTCAGGGTAAAGGGAAGGGGAAATAGTCATCCTCACGCAGTCGGTGAAGGGCGTCAACTCCATCAGTCCCGACTGTGGACCTCCGTCAGTCTGTCGGGAGAGGGAGAAGTCGTGCCGGTGCGGGAGCGCCCCCCGCCTCCGATCCGGGCGGCCCCCGCGGCCCCCTTCGCTGTGTAATCCATCCATGGAAACCATGTTAGGGCACACTTATCCGAGCGCCCCTGCAGGGACGCGGTAATCATTTCCATGTTATAAATCATTTCCACGCTGTCAACCCATTGGCGGTAGGTAGGGGCCGCCGTGCTTTTCCACATCGTGGGGATGAGCGATTTCGCTGCCGTGAGTAGGTGTATAAGGAGGCCCTTTTTGTAGGAGTTCACCAGCTTGCTCATGTGGTTCAACAGCAACGTCAGCGGTTGGAAAGGGATATCCGTCCCGGTCACGTCTTTAATCGCCCGGTGAATCATTCGCCAGAAGGGTTCAATGCGTGTACACGACCACCAGATGTGGATCCCCGAGCCCTCTGCAGCCCCACACCTCCAACATTCACCGGGAATGGACTCGTGGATGTGTCGAATAATGTCCGGGGTTCTATACCACCGCGACAGTATCTTGTAATTGCATTCCTGAAACTTCGAGCTGATGGTCCCCTTGTGCGTCAGTAGGAAGATCTTTAGCCATTCCGATTCCGAGAGATCGACCCCTGTCTCCCTTTCCCAGCGTACCGTGAAGCCCAGGGAGCTCTTGTCCCCACTGCCTTGTAGCGTAGAATATAGGAGCGATATGCCATGGACGATATGTTGCCTAGCTGCGCATAGTTGTTCGAAATGGGAGAGAGGTCGATGAAGGTGTGCCTTCCCCGAGAGCGAGGAAACGTAGGATTTAATTTGGTGGTAACATAATTTGTCTAGGATGCCCGGTCCACGGGCCTGGGTCAGCGTAGCCAATGGTTTAAGGGCTGGTCCATTGCACCACTGGTGTAGATACGACCAGTCCGAAACCCCGAAGTTCTTGAGATCCGCCGGGGAAAGTCCCCCCGCTAGTTGTGGGTTGTGCATCACCGGCGTGAGCGGGTTTGGCGAAGTCGTAAGCCTCAAGGAGTATCGGATGCTACACCAGACCCTCAACGTAGCGTCTATCATCGGGTTGCCCGTTCGTAGGTCCTGGAATGTGGCTTCCCCCAGCCATAACTGGGCTGGTATTTGGCTGTCCCGAGCTTGATGTTTTTCCATGTCTACCCACTGTATCTCGCTCGGGGCGGCATGCCAGTCCACCAGCCGGTATACGTGGGCTGCCCTATAGTAAGTGATGACTGAAGGCAACCCCATGCCCCCCTCGCTTCTGGGGCGCTCCAGGGTCGTTTGCCGTACGCGCGTGGGTTTCTGATTCCACACAAACTGCCGGAAGGTTGTTGTAAGTGCTTGGAAGAAATGCCGCGGGACGCCGACCGGTAGCGTCTGGAACAGGTACAATATTCGGGGCATAATGTTCATTTTAATGGCATTTATGCGCCCGAACCAGGATATATACCGGTCTGCCCAGCGCCTCGTGTCCTGTTGCAAGTCCTTAAGTAGAGGTGCAAAGTTCACGAGGTAGGTTTGAGCTAGATCGTTCGGCAGCCAGATGCCTAGGTAGCGTAGTTTGGTCGTGCAGATCCGGAAGGGGAAGTGCGATCGGATATACCCCCTGAGGGACATGTCTCGCGTGAGCAGCATCAGTTCAGACTTGTCCAGGTTGAGCTTCAAGTTGGACACTGCGCTGTAGAGTCGAAAGGCCTCAATAAGATTTGGTAATGCTGTTCTCGGCCACTCCAGGAGGAAGAGCATGTCGTCGGCGTTTGCCGCCACCCGATGCTCTCTCCCCCCACCCGGCACCCCGCTATACCCCCATCCCGCCTGACCGCCTCCAGGAAGGGTTCCAGCGTGAGGGCAAACAGGAGGGGGGACAGGGGGCAGCCCTGACGCGTGCCGTTGCAAATCCTAAACGAGCCCGTGAGTGCTCCATTTATCCGCATGCGCGCAGTTGGCTTGGTATAGAGTGCCCCCACCCATGTCCGCAGACCAGGCCTGAAGCCCATATGCCTCAGAGTCTCCAGCATATACGTCCAATCAACTCTATTGAATGCCTCCTCGGCGTCGGTGGAAAGCAGCACCATATACCGCCCGCTGGTTTGTGCTACATGGATAGAGTTGAGGGCCCGTATGGTGTTATTGCGGGCTTCCCGTCCAGGAATGAATCCTACCTGATCCGGGTGAACTAGGTCTGTCAGCGTCCTGGCCATCCGAAGGGCTAGCGCTTTAGCGAACAATTTGAGGTCCGCGTTTAACAATGAGATGGGCCTGTAACTGGCGCACTCCTCAGTGTATCCTCGTGATATTGACCTCCCTCTTGTAGAAAGTTGAGCCCTTTTACCAGGCGGGGCAAGAGGACGTCTTGGAAGGTGCGCAAATAAGAGGCTGGCAGGCCGTCCGGCCCCGGAGCCCTATGGGCTTTGGTAGACTTCAATGCTCCAGTCAGGTCCATTCTTTGTTTTTGCTGCAATGCATTTACTTGGGGTGTCTCTAAGTCAAAAGGCTATTTTGAATGTGGACCTTCAGCTCATTATGCCTAGAAGGGTGTCAGCTGCAGCTCACTCTCTAGACCCCATAAAAGGCTCAACTGATCAGCTGGGGTTGCTGTATCTCTTGTGTAGAGATAACTTGTCTACATTTCATACCTGGACCTGGTATAGGTTCTCTCTGAAATGGTATGAGTGAGCAAAAACGTTTTTAAGACTTGAGTGGAGACTAACTGAAGGGTAAGCTATTGAGGATTTTCTAACTTTTTGCCCATTATCAAAGTTCTCATATTCATTTTGTTATACATTTGCTTAGGTTCTCCCTAAGTTGAAAGGGTATCCACTCGTGGACCCAATGCTCACTGCTCCTACTGGGATATTAACAACACCTCCCTGATGAGGATCAAAATAAGACCAAAACAATCACCTGCAGTAACTCTCGTGCAGTAGGGAACTTACCAGTGTTTTGGCTCTAGACTGTGTTTAAAGGGACACTATAGGCCCCCAGACCACTTCAGGTAATTGAAGTAGTCTCAGTGCTGTGACCCTTTTGCACTTAGTGCTGCAATGTAAACTGCAATGTTTACATAGCAGCTCTAAGTCTGCCCTCAGTGGCTGTCTAACAGACAGCCACTAGAGGGCTTCCGGAATCCAAATGGACTTTTGGTCCGTTATTTGACGCTGGACGTCCTCACGGACCTCCTGCATCAGATTCACCCCCATAGAAAAGCATTGAATGATGATTTCCTATGGGGAGGTCTAGAGCGTGCGCACAGGCATTGCCGCGCATGTGCATTAGGTCTCTCATGTCGGTGGTGGAGGAGCATTTGCAGCACTGGATTCAGGTAAGTGGCTAAAGGGTTTTAACCCCTTCAGCCTCACGGGAGGGGGTCACTCCAGGAACTTATAGTGCCAGGAAAATGGGTTTGTTTTCCTGGCACTATAGGATCCCTTTAAGGACTGGATCAGTCTTAAATGCAAATTACATTTGTTCACTCTGTAATGGCACAAGCAAGCAAAAACAATAGTTATCTGTTAATTGGTTTCTTTAATTCCATCAGTCCGAACCTATATATTGCTGATCAGTAACATTCCTAGCAAATAAAACATCACAAAAATACTTCCCTCCCTAAATTTAACCCCACAATGGGCAGAATTTTACATATTTTCTATTTTACAGTGGAGAGCTCTAAATCAATATTCAAAAATATTTGGAATGGAGGATTTTCATTTGCAATCCACTTTTTAACACACTATGGAATACTTATGTCAAATTAATCTTGTGTTATAAACAGTGCTGAAAACTATTTAATTGAGTGCCAAAGTAATAGATTTTGCTGGACAGAATAATTCTATAGTCATGTGATGCAAGGAACTAACTAAAGACAAAAGGATATTTAAATTCTTGTCGCCAGTACACTAAAAAAAAAAAAAAAAAGATTCTTAACCCCTTAAGGACCAAGCTTCTGGAATAAAAGGGAATCATGACATGTCACACATGTCATGTGTCCTTAAGGGGTTAAAATATTTTCCAAAATAATAATGAGCGTGACCTCCACCTGGGGAGATCTTAGAATGCTGACAAAAATAAATGGACAAATGTGGAGTAACCGTACATAAATTGAAGTGGCCAGTATGGGGATCTAATAGAGGGGAAAAGGAACAAGGCAAGGAAACATTAAACTTGTCAGTTCCAAAAAATGCCCTTAAATATCCTGGTTAGACTAGATCAAAAAGTAAAATAAAAAATCTTTATTGAATCTTGAAGTAGAAATAGCCAAAGAAGAGCCCCCCCCACAAAGCAAGAAGGGGAAGGCACTATGCTGAATCCCCTCTATAAGAACTAATTTATGGTAGAGATTATACTACAGTCTTAATATAGACGTCCAAGATAGGTATTGGAAATAGGACTAGAAGATATTGGAGACAAAGTAGTAGGGCTTATACCTTCTGATAGAATAGTTAATGAGCAACAGGGCTCGAGTCCTGCAGGAACGCATGGGAACGGCGTTCCTGCACTTTTTCCATAGCAGGAACGCCGTTCCCGTTACCTGTCCTGCAGGACCGGCCCTGCTACCTGCACTGAGGGGCCATCACACGCTGTGTTCCCCCTCCAGCTCTAACTCTCGCGAGACCCGCGGCTGTTACCATGGCAACGCTCCGCACAGGCGAGTCTCGCGAGAGTTAGAGCTGGAGAGGGAACACAGCGTGTGATGGCCCCTCTGTGCAGCGGCTGGCTCCCTCCACCGGACCACCAGGCGATCTCCCCCCTCCCTGACAAGGTAAGAGGAATAAAATAAAATAAAATATAGACACATAAAGTTAAAAAAAATGCTCCTCCCCCCCCCACATCATCCAGCACTCACACACCCATCATCCAGCACACACACACACCCATCATCCAGCACACACACACACCCATCATCCAGCACACACACACCCATCATCCAGCACTCACACACCATCATCACTCACACACACATCATCCAGCACTCACACACCATCATCCAGCACACACACACCCATCATCCAGCACACACACACACCCATCATCCAGCACACACACACACATCATCCAGCACTCACACACACATCATCCAGCACTCACACACACATCATTCAGCACACACACACATCATTCAGCACTCACACACCCATCATCCAGCACACACACACACACACATCATCCAGCACACACACACACATCATCCAGCACTCACACACACATGTCATCCAGCACACGCACACACTGCATTCATTATACACACTCTTCACTCACTACAAACACACTACATTCACTATACACCCTCTGCATTCACTATACACACTCTGCATTTATTATGCACATTCTGCACTCACTACACACTACATTCACTATACACACTCTGCATTCACTACAAACACACTACATACACTGCATTCATTGTACACACTCTGCACTCACTAAAACACACTGCATTCATTATACACACTCTGCATTCACTACAAACACACTACATTCACTATACACACCCTGCACTGCACTATATGCATAGGAGTGTAATTTTTTTTAAAGGGGGGGGGGGGGCGGCGGGAATCTTGGGTGAGTTCCCACACTTTTTTCCCCAGGACTTGACCCCTGATGAGCAGTAATCCTTATTATGAGTGGAGGTAGAGAGAAAAAGATTGTAAGGCAGAAAGAGAGGAAACACACTTCCTAGTATACTTTGTATATGAGCCTCAGAATAAGTCCCTAAGCTCTATGAAACACCTTCATGGGTGTTCTAATCTAATGCTCACTCTAAAGAGGTATCGCCCTCTGCCTGTTGCTACCAGATCCCAACTGGCTAGAAGTAAATAAAAGAAAATAAAGTTAATCTAAGTATTCATTCCTATTGGGAGCCCTGAGGGGGTGGGGGCCTAATGACCCTATAGTGCCAGCAAAATGGAGTTGTTTTCCTGGCTTTAAACTGCTGATATTTCTCCTGGAAGGGAGGGATGTCAGGGAGGGCAGGCTGAGGAGAGGATATGGACAGGATGGAGAGGGGGCGGTGCTGTTATTGGACCACTGTTACCAGCATGTTGGTGTCAGCCATCCAGTATGCACAGAATTTACATTAGCCACCTGGAGTTCTTGTTCTGAGCTGGCTAATGGAACCCCTATGACGCTGTCAGAGGTGGAGTTATATCTCTGACACCAAAGGGGTTAAACGTATATGTACATAATTTCATAGCAAAATGCTGCACATATCGACTTTAGTCACCATCACCACATCAGATCCCTGACATGATCATGGTGTTTAGGGTATACCTTTAATAATTTTAGCCTCGATAATCATGCATTGCCAAAGAGTGTGCAGGTTATTTTTCTTAACCATTTAAAATATATTCCTGTTTAAAGTTGACCAATTCGTTTATAACACGGTATGCAAATAATGCATTGCATTATATACAAAAAGATGAGTTACTATTAAAACTAAATTCAAATGATACATTTGAAAGTTCTGGCTTTTCCTATAAATCCTCTAGTTTTGTAGCTTATGCAATGGACTCTTACCAAACCAGGAACTGACTCAGACAATCATAATGTTTAGTTTAATTTCTATAGCACCAATGAGCTTATCCCATAAACAGTGGAATATGGACACAACAAGCATTTCTAATAGTTAATTTGTTAGATATAGCTGTTGAAAACTATTAGCTAAACAGCAAATCCCAAAACTTATTTTTAGATCAAAAAGGGGAACACTATAGGTTGGAAGAGGGGCAGAAAATATAGGCTTATGGTACAAAACTCTTATAAAATAAAATTAAAAATTAAAGAAGATTAAAAAGAACCATCCACACGCTAACCCCGTCATATACGGAAACTATGTGCATAGCAAAGACAGAAAAGATAGTAACTTTCACAAACCTCTGTTAATTTCTGTTATCATTTTCTGTTTAGTTTTTTTTGGGGTTTTTTTGTTTGTTTTTTAATCTCCTGTTACTGTTAGAACCATCCAGCAACACCTGAGAAAGGCACTCAGGCACCCATGCATGTTAAGTGCAATGTGTAGTTAACATTATTTAGTATGATTACAGGCTGTCTGAGCATATGGAGAAATAAAGTCTATTAATAATTTGGGTACCAAGGTTAGCTATCACCATTCTGATTTTATTTTAATCAACTTAATTCAATAGCTTTTAGATATTTTTAATTACAAAGCAGTAATGCGTGGTGAGTTGCTATCAGAATTGTAAAGTTTAGACTTTAGCAAAAACTATAAGAAAAAACTCTACAAATGATTTATTTGGGTGTAACGTTTGCATTTTTTTTTTTTTTATTTTTTTTTAGTTCACTAAACTGTATTGTTTAGTAAATAAACCCATTAAAGGCCAATTTCATTAATGGTTAAACACTATACCTTTATGCCACCAGTTTGTAAATTCCTTCAAGTTACTTGGAGTTTAGTCTGACATACATAAAGTAACCAATGTTTGAGAAATGGAAGCCTTTGTGTAATACAGTCTGCTAGCCGGGAGCATTGATATCCTGCATAGATGGGAAGACAGAAGTGGTTTCCCATTTCAGAATAGCCATTCCAAAGCCAAAGCAATGTATCACTGAATTAAAAGTAAGCTGCACGCTAGGACTGCGTCTGCGAAATCAATCAGGATTTGTTAGCTGCATTTACCCTTATAAAACCAATAGTACATTTGTTGCAAAGTTTTGCTGTGATCTTTTGATATATTCTGCTTTTTCATGGAAAAACCTGTGCATCCCAGGACATACTTGAAAATGAGAGAAATCTCAATGTATCTTTCCTGGTAAAATATTTTATAAATAAATAAATTTAAATGGGCACTTTAAGCACAGTAACCACTACATCCCTCTGTAGTGGTTAGGGTGCCCCATGATTCTCCTGGTGTCATCCTCAGTAAGGAGTCAAAATAGTTTGTGAACATAGAAACATAGAATGTGACGGCAGATAAGAACCATTCGGCCCATCTAGTCTGCCCAATTTTCTAAATACTTTCATTAGTCCCTGGCCTTATCTTATAGTTAGGATAGCCTTATGCCTATCCCACGCATGCTTAAACTCCTTTACTGTGTTAAGCTCTACCACTTCAGCTGGAAGGCTATTCCATGCATCCACTACCCTCTCAGTAAAGTAATACTTCCTGATATTATTTTTAAACCTTTGCCCCTGTAATTTAAGACTATGTCCTCTTGTTGTGGTAGTTTTTCTTCTTTTAAATATAGTCTCCTCCTTTACTGTGAATGCTTCAACACTTACATGGGTCACCACATGCATCTATATTCAGAGCAGGAGTAGCCATAACTTTAACTTAGGTGACAAATCGATCAACCTCTGGAGGCTTACTGTCAGGACGTACCAGTTGACCAACACGCAAAATTAAGTAAAACATGTAACAAATACAAACAGCAACAACGTATTACCGGGCCTTAGAATGGCCGGAATTAACGTAATAGAATACACAGTAAGGAGCCGAGATAAGGAATACAAAAAGGAACCAAATATCAGAATCAGGAACGCGCTCTCGGATAACCAACAGGATGGAAACCACGACAGGGCACTGAACAACTGCAGGTTTGGGTGTAAATCCTGCTATTGGCTGATTTGGGTCCCATGACCCCAGAATGTGCGTGCACGGCGAAAACGTGATGCCAGCGTTATTATATAGAGCCGCCTTGCAGCGGCCAGCATCCTTCCTAACACTGGACCCGGCCGCTGAATTATAAACTGCACAGAGAGAGAGGTTCTGGAGGTAAGATGAGGAAACTCTCCCTCCTTTAGTGTGCCAAACGAGCACTGTGATAGTGTGACCACACCGATCTGGTGAGGTCACACTGAGGTGCCAATCAGACACAGTGACAGCACCCCCCACACACAACTACCCATGTAAATCCTGGATGGAACAATTCGTTTGGGCATAGATTCACAGGAATTTGATTTGTTCATGGCAGCTGAAAAGAATATGTATACAAGTCTACCATTCTTCGCTATTCCTATGTGATGAATGAAGAAGGGGCCCAGGCTCATAACCGGCTTCGGGCCTTGTGAAATCTTAATCCTTCTCGGCCCATGCTCTTTCCAGTCTTCAAAAAGTTATCATTCTGCTTTATCTATATACATTTTCAGAGCATTAGTTTGATTAAGACTGTCCTCTGCTCAAAATTGATACAGCTAAAGTGGAATGCGAACGTCTACTTTAGTTATATCAAGAAGACTAGAGGGTCTATAGGTGCCTGGTCATACCGTGGTAAGTGTCCACTGTTCAAAGTTAGTTTGAGTACAGTGGGTGTATTGCTTAAAGGAACACTCCACTAGGTAAATAAAATAATAAAAAAATTATCTCCGTAGATCTACTCGTGCATGCGCATTAGGTTCCCGATGTCGGGGGAGTAGGAATGAAGTTGGATCCTGACTCAGCGCTGAGGGACATCGGAGCTGGAATTTAAGGATTGAGAAACAGAATTTTGCTTCTTTCTTGAGGTCCTGGTATTTTAATCTGATATCAGTACGTTGGGCATGTCTACAACAATTAACACAAAGTTATGGCACAAACCAGGTTATTTGCTAACCTTAAACTTGTCAAGATTTGACCCTGGAATTTTAGGCCCACATAGCTAAACTGGAAACATTTTTCAACTCACTTATTTAGAACTTGGCTACTTGACATTATTTTGGACAATTCACAATAATACACAAACTAGTGAAAATCCCTGTAAGTACTGAGGGATCAATCTACATGCATATGCATAGTATGCATCTTATGTACACATAGATACACTACTGTTATACATTTATTTTATATTTAAGGTACTTAATAAGGGACTGCAATAAAAAGATGCCAATTTTTAGCCATGTGTGAATGATAAACACATTTAAATATGTACTGCGTGTCCCTTAGATTCACAGGAAATAAATTTTTATTGCATTATTGTCAGTTTTTACTATTTGCATAATGTGTATTTAAAAATAAAAAATAAAAAAAAAAACCTGTAAGGTAAATATAGCATTTTAAAATAATAAAATCCTACCTTGCTCCTTTACTGGCGTTATAGTGCTGGATAAGTTAAATTTATTTGAAGAATGGGATTTAATGGGACTGAACATATATAAAAAAATCTTTTTAATGTTTGCTTATTTATTTTAAATTCCAGACACCAAATACAACTGAACCTTGGAACATGTTAAGCGGAAACTCATACCAACTCAAATAGCAATGCATCAATCATATATATTGAAAAGGAGGGATTGAAAATGAACTGATAAGTTTTACTTTCCATTTCGCTTTGAAAGGAGTTTCTTTTGTTTAAATCACATTCCTCCCTGTGTTGCAATTAATTAAGATGCATTGAATGTTTTGTAAATTAGAAGGCTACATACCTTCCAAGTTCTTGGAATTCTTGCATTTCAGCCTGCTCACAATTAATCTGTAGAGGAGACTGGGGTGCGATGCAGCAAGGCATCTTAATCATTTATCCGCACAGTGCTCCTGTATAATAGGGACAAGGCTGAGCATAAAAAAGTAGCACAAAATAACAGTATTGCCATATTCGAAAATATGTTGTTTTTTTTTCGTGTGTAATTTTAGGATGAAATATTTGAAAATAAAAATTTGAAATACTCACAACAATTGTACACAAAACCAAACTCAGATTTTGTTTGTAGCCAACTTTTGCTGACTAATCATTTCGATAGTTTTCAGTCATTAGGGCCGGAGGACCTGGATTACATTGTTTTTTGCAGCTAAGTTTTTGTTTGCATTTGTTTTTTTTTTTATTTGACATCTGCCGCGTCATTTTCATAGGAATTTCTCATTCTGGGCTGTTTTATCGTGCTGACATTTCACTGTTGTTGGAAGGTAAGTACAATTTTATGATTTTACAGTTTTTTTTTTAAATTTTGGTTACTCACCCCTTCCTTTATAATACTTAAAGACGCAGGCAGGTAAGTAGGGTGTTCTTTTTTTTTTTTATTTGAGAAGAAGCAGGTGAGGAGGGTTAAATAAACCCAAGGTTTGGATACACCTAGCAGCCCCCCGCGTTAATGAGATTTCATTCATCTTAGAACCAGGGTCCAGGATATCCCATGGTAAACTTTTAGTTTAGGAGTTGGGGGGGTGGGAGGTGGGGGGGTCAAGTAGGTACAGAGAGGTTAGGAATTCCCTTGTTGCAAATATTATGGCTTTATTGGGCTATTCTTCATCTTTTCGTGGGCAACCCCACTACTGCCTCACTCCTTTGAAGAAGAACTATAGGATTAGCCTCAACTCCAGATACTACGCATCCCATCATTATGGACACAAAGTAACTCTGCCAGTCAGCCCCTAGTAGTCATTATAAAATACACATCACAAAACTTGCAGCAACTCACTCTGAACACTATGACCTGACTGCTGCAATATACATTATTTTGTGTTCCCCTTCATTGTCGATGTTCTGATTAAATGGTTTTGGTGCAAGTTTTAGGCAGTACCATCTACTGATTGAAATCATCCTTGCAGTTGTAATCTGCACCCCTAGAGACTCAATCTGGTTTTCATTGTGTGTGTTCTTCGGTCTCCCCCACTGTTTTAACTAAGTGATATTTTATTTTTTTGACATTATTGATTAGCCCTTGTATTAATCAAAGCCCTGTAGTCTACTAAAAACCTGTAAATATTTCTTTAATTTTATACATTTTACATTGTCATACATATTACAGTTGAAAGTAATATTTATTTTCCGGAACAATTATTACTTTCCTTTAGAAGTGTCGTTGGATAATGTACAATGAAATTGCTGACAGTATATATTTCTACACTATTTCTGCATTGGATGAAGAGAGATAAATTGTAAAAAAAACAAACTATTATTTTCTGTAAGTATTCTGAAATTTAAGTTTTTGCTCTCTATTAAAAGCACTTCATTCATAAAATGGTACTTTTATTAATATGTGTATAATAATATCTTTATGATCTCACTGTGCCTATTGAAAAAAAACAACCAGTTTGACAAATGTCTTTCAATTACATTATAACTGGCAGTAAAATTAATGTAGCGCAGCGATAAACCACTAAGCAGCCTTTCCTTACAGAGTTCCACAGCTGTGGAATAAACCAAGAAAATGTGAAATTTTCCATCAGTAAAAAATACCTGGTAATGGCAGCTTCTAACAGTATTGTATTGCTTGTGTGTTCAGTGACATCTTGGAAAAATGCAAAATCTTAGTGTATTAAATATGTTAAAGATGTTAAAACTGGGGAGCTGGGCCTGGACACCATGGTCGCAGAGTGCTTGGGCTCCTGCTTGATCCTGCTCTAACAGTGCAATAGAGGGTGAAAATCCCTTCCTGCTGGACTCACCTACACTGGAACCCTCGTTTATTACTCCTAGGGCAACCTTGGAGTGGGTATTGGGGTATGTCCGACGACTGTGGCCTCCAGCAACTCATGGCCTGGAGTTACCTTGATAGGAGAAGCGGACAATCTCTCCGTCCGGGGTGGCCCGAGCCTTCCTCTTTGTGAATAATCAGAGCTTCGCACTTCCCCCTCTGGGCCGACGGGTGCTTTCCCGGTCCCTACCTGACACCAGTTACTCACCTATCTGCGGCTCCTGGGTCACTCCAGCGACACATGCTCCTTTGTGGCCTAACTAAGATTGCGGACAGCGGCGCTGCCACAAAACATGCTTCACAAGCTATGGGGCTAAGTTGGGAGGAAGACTTCTTTCAGAAATTTGATGCAATATGCCAGCGGTTCTAGCAGAGTTTGAAGAAACGGAGACAGCAACCAGCACTGCCGAGCCCTGCGGCTCAGCTTGCACACAAAGCTCCTGCCAGGAAACATCCCCTGAGACTGAGACTCGGGATAATCCGGCGGGCGACCCGCGAACATCATTCCCCCCTTGCAGTCTCGTGGACTCTGTCTCATGACAAAAGGAGAGATTTGGAGTCCTGGGAGAGCTGCGGGGAACCGCAGAAACCCAGGGAGGCTACTGTCCCCTCTTATACCTGCCTGGACTTTGTCTGTGTGCTCTAGGCTTAGACTAAATAAGCTTATACCCTGTTCCAAATTATTATGCAAATTCTATTTAAGTGTCACAAAGATTCAATATTTTATTTTTCAGTTTAACTCATGGATTGCATTGTGTCTCAGGGCTCGTTTGATCACTGAAAACAATCTCGGACACCTGTGATAATTAGATTGCCAGGTGAGCCCAATTTAAGGAAAAACTACTAAAGGAGGGTGTTCCACATTATTAAGCAGAGCACCATTTTCATGCAATATGGGGAAGAAAAAGGATCTCTCTGCTGCCGAAAAGAGTGAAATAGTTCAATGCCCTGGACGAAGTATGAAAACATTAGATATTTCACGAAAAACCTAAGCACGATCATCGCACTATTAAGAGATTTGTGGCTGATTTAGAGCACAGACGAGTTCGTGCAGATAAAGGCACATTGAGGAAGATTTCTGCCAGATCCATGCATTGGATAAAGAGAGCAGCTGCTAAAATACCATTACATAGCAGCAAACAGATATTTGAAGCTAGTGGTGCCTCTGGAGTCCCACGGACATCAAGGTGTAGAGTCCTCCAGAGTCTTGAAACTGTGCATAAACCTTCTATTCGGCCACCACTAACCAATGCTCACAAGCAGAAACGGCTGCATTGGGCAGAAAAATACATGAAGACTAATTTTCAAACAGTCCTGTTCACTGATGAGTGCCGTGCAACCCTGGATGGTCCAGATGGATGGAGTAGTGGATGAAATCTGAATTGTACTCTTAATAGTTGATAACATGAATTATGCTGACTGTTATTTACATCAAGTATTTAGGTAAATGAGAAAAATATCATTTGGAACAGGGTGTATACTTCTAAGCTGATACCCTTGCTCCTGCCCAGTCTGGCTTTTCTGTTTAGCCCTAAGCTTATATTGCCTTGACACCCAGTGAGCACAGTTAATAAGCAATTGGTGGTTTTACTCTGTCTGATACTTATTTTATTTCTTTAGAACTAGACAGATATGCTTAACATGTTCCTGGCAACGCATCATGGAAGCTGTACAGCTGTACATTAAAACATCTGGGGATCAACCTTTTGGGTACCCCTTGTTTAGAGTATTTGTGGGCACAGAGTGATTGGTGGTGGACTATATTGTTTAGTCCTGCTCAATTCCTGCCCCCTCGTCCCACCAGTTCCTGCCAACAGATATCTCAGCACACCTCCTGCTGCATTTAAAGGACCACTATAGTGCCAGGAAAACATACTCGTTTTCCTGGCACTATAGTGCCCTGCGGGTGCCCCCACCCAGCCGCGAGTGCTTTCAGCCAGTCTCATAGGAAAATCACAGTGAGAAGCGCAGAAGCGCCTCTAGAGGCTGTCAATGAGACAGCCACTAGAGGCTGGATTAACCCATTTATAAACATAGCAGTTTCTCTGAAACTGCTATGTTTATAGAAAAAAAGGGTTAAACCTAGCTGGACCAGGCACCTAGACCACTTCATTAAGCTGAAGTGGTCTGGGTGCCTATAGTGGTCCTTTAATCACCTGCAACCCAAAAAACCCTGTTTGATTGTAACTTAGGTGTATTGCCCCCCTAACCTTCATTAACAACCCACCCCTGATTATAATACAGACTTCCGCAGTGATGGTGAACCTATGCTATGCGTGCCACAGTGAACCTCTTTGTTGGCAAGCAAGCCACAAGTTTGCCGCATTACGGGAACTGCTGCATCCTTTTTTCCTGCTGTAGAAAAGTCTGCGGCAGTCATTTATTGAGCAGTGATTGACACATGCCGGATAGTGACTGCTCGCAAAAGTGAGGCGCAAATAAGGTACATGTTGAATAATTTGCTCCAGGGAAAAGACAATCGCTTGTGTCCTGCTTTATCTTCTGTGTAAACACGGAGATTTATATATTTGGCTCATATCAGCTGCTGTGCATACTGACGGATAGTTAAAAGTAGCAGATTTATAAATCTCTTTACTCAAATGTGAATTGTAGTGAATTACCCAGGGTATTGCAAAAGTCTAAGGCAGCTGTATAGGACCACAGTTAAAATGAGGATTTCTTTTTTTCACTCCAGATTTTTCAATTCCCTTATTGATTCACCACAATTCACTCTTTAGTAAACAGACATATTATTTTTTTTTTTGACAATCTTTATTTATTATTTTGTCTTTTCATTTTTTTTTTTTCTCGTAGACAATACAATTACAATCTTAGATATAGGCCTATAACATCGGGCCTATAGAGTCATTGTTATCGAAACAATACAGCGAAATGGTAGCATCTAAGCAAAAACACATCGAAAACCATAACCGTAAACACCCCCCCGAACCCCAAGGATGGCCAGCCTCTCAGTACCCCTTCGGGGGTCACGTGAGGCGAGTAGAGAGTAGGACATGGTGATCGCAGCTATCCCGTTGGCGTCGTAAAGCTGTGATACCTATCCACCACGTGTGCCTACCGCTACATCCCCATGGGCTAATTGTTGCGCCCGCTCATGTTCCCTAACCCCGTTAGCCCCCCTCTACTGCCCACCCGGTGTACCAGTGTGCTTAATATATATTTGAACATCAGAATGGCCTCCGGCCCAACAGCTCCCCCCCCACCCCCGTATTGTTGGATGCCCCTATAGAGCAATTCGGGCGTCTAATGCCTGGGTAATCGATTTGGCTGCGTACCCCCCTACAGAGCCCCGACCCCATGAAGGCGCAACCGACCTCCTGCCCACGGGCCAAATACCTTCCTCGGTGTGGGCCTCTCACCCATCCCTACCAAGATCTATAACCACATAGCCTCATCCCCCTCCAAGTGCACGTCCGTCTTATTGCCTGCCCTAGCCTTATGTCTCCCTCCCTGCGCTTCAAGTTGATCCGTGAGCTTGGTTAGGGAGTCGGAGAGTGCATAAACCTATACCCGTGCGATCCCCCCCGATTGTCAACCGTCGGGACGTCAGGACGGGAAAGGGAGGAGGATAGTCATAGCTGTGCTGTCAGGTAAGTGCCATCCCCCAGGTAGTTCGGAGTCCGTGTAGTTGTCAGTCTGTCAAGGGAGAAAGAAGTTGCGCCGGCGCGGGGGCGCCCCCCCCCGGGCCGGCCCCCCACCTGCGGCCCCCCTCGCAGTGTACTCCATCCAAGGAAACCATGTAAGGGCACATTTATCCGAACGTCCCTGCAGAGACGCCGTCATCAGTTCCATGTTGTAAATCGCTTCGACTCGGTCCACCCACTGGCGAAGGGACGGGGCAATCGGTTTTCTCCATAGCGTGGGGATAAGCGATTTTGCCGCCGTGAGTAGATGGATAACGAGGCCCTTTTTGTAGATAGTCACTGGCGTGCTCGTGTGATTCAGCAGCATCGGCAGGGCTGGAAAGGTATGTCTACCCCCGTTATGTCCTTAATTGCTTGGTGTACCTCTCGCCAGAAAGGCTCAATGCCTGGGCATGCCCACCATATATGAATCCCAGTGCCCTCCGCAGCGCCGCACCTCCAGCACTCACCTGAGAGAGTCTCGTGAACATGACGAAGAATATCCGGGGTTCTGTGCCATCGCGTCAGTATCTTATAATTGCATTCCTGAAACTTTGAGCTAATGGTCCCCTTGTGCGTCAGTAGGAAAAAATTTTGCCACTCCGTATCCGTCAGCTCGATCCCTGTTTCCCGTTCCCAGCGTAACTTGAAGCCTAAGGGGCTGTGGTCTCCACAGTTCTGCAGCATGGAATATAGGTGTGAGATGCCGTGGGGGATATGCTGTCTGGATACGCAGAGTTGCTCGAAGTAGGACAGTGCGCGGTGAAGGTGAGCCGTCCCAGCGAGGGAGGCTACATATGTCTTGAGCTGGTAGTAGCGATATCTGTCTAGGGTGCTCGGTTCTCGATCTTGGAGAAGCTCCGCAAGCGGTTTAAGGGCCGGTCCGTTACAGCACTGGTGTAGGTAAGTCCAGTCCGCTGCTCCAAAGGACTGCAGGTCTCCCGGGGAAAGTCCCCCCGCCAATCTTGGATTATGTGTCACGGGTGTAAGCGGGTTTGGAGACGACGTAAGTTTTTTTAGAGTAGCGAATGCTACACCACACTTTCAGTGTAGCATCTATCAATGGGTTACCTGTTTGCAGATCCTGGAACGTGGCCCCTCCCAGCCACAGTTGGGCAGGGATTTTGCCTCCTCTAGCCTGTAACTTTTCCATATCTACCCATTGTTTACCACTCGGGGCTGCATGCCAGTCCACTAGACGGTAAAGGTGCGATGCCCGGTAGTACGTAAGGGCTGAGGGTAAGCCCATACCGCCCTCACTGCGGGGGCGTTCCAGGATCTCCTGCCGTACCCGAACAGGTTTCTGGTTCCACACAAACTGTCGAAAGGAGGATGATAATGTCTGGAAGAAGCTCCGCAGGACCGAGATCGGGAGCGTCTGAAACAGGTACAGTATGCGGGGCATGACGTTCATTTTGATGGCGCTGATACGACCAAACCAAGATATGTATTGCGGGGCCCAACGCCTCATGTCCTGTTGCAGAGTTGACAGTAGAGGGGCAAAATTCATAGAATAGATTTGGGTTAGGTCACACGGTAACCAAACACCTAAGTACCGCAATTTGGTCGGGCAGATCTTGAAGGGGAAGTGCGCCTGAACATGTTTCCGGAGGGAAGGGCTCCGGGAAAGAGGCATCAATTCCGATTTTTCTAGGTTGAGTTTCAGATTGGAGACTGAGCTATTGGCTCGAAAGGCTTCCAGTAGGTTCGGCAGTGAAATCCTCGGCTGTTCCAGGAGGAAGAGCATGTCATCCGCATAAGCGGCCACCCGATGCTCTCCCCCCCCCAACCGGCACCCCGTTATACCCCCATCCCGTCTGACCGCCTCCAGGAAAGGTTCCAGGGTGAGGGCAAACAGGAGGGGGGACAGGGGGCATCCCTGCCGAGTGCCGTTGCTAATGTTGAACGAGCCCGTGAGCGCACCATTAACTCTGTTTCATGCAGTCGGCTTGGAGTACAGTGCCGCCACCCACAACCGCAACCCAGGTCCAAAGCCCATATGCTCCAGAGTCTCCAGCATATATGTCCAATCAACTCTATCGAATGCCTTCTCGGCGTCGGTGGAAAGCAGCACCATCTCCCTCCTAGTGGTGCGAGCTAGGTGGATAGAGTTGAGGGCCCGAATGGTATTATCCCGGGCCTCCCGACCCGGAATAAACCCTACCTGATCTGAGTGGACGAGATCCGGCAGAGACCTAGCCATCCGGAGAGCCAGGGCTTTAGCAAACAGCTTAATGTCCGCGTTGAGCAAGGATATCGGCCTATAACTAGCACACTCCACGGGGTTCTTGCCCTCCTTAAGGAGGATCGTGACTGTTGCCCTCAGTGAATCCTCATGGAACCGACCCTCGTCCCGCAAAGAGTTTAGCCCCATCACCAGGCGGGGCAGGAGGACATCCCGGAAAGCACGTAGGTAGGAGGCTGGTAAGCCATCCGGGCCTGGTGCCCGATGAGCCTTGGTCGCCTTCAAAGCTCCCGAGAGTTCCTCTAACGTCAAAGGAGCCTCAAGATCTGCCATCTGCTCCTGGGAGAGTCTGCGTGCGACGTGGTTCTGTAGGTATTCCGCTATCCTGACCTTGTGCCGGCTGTCCTCCGACGCCGAGCGGCCCCGCGTCTGATCATACAACGCCGCATAGTACTCCTGGAACGCACCCAGGATACCATTTGGGAGGCGCGTAATGTCCTTCCCGCCCGTGCGTATTTTATGGACATGTTGCAACCTGCGCTTCTCCCGAAGCATCCTCGCCAGGAGCTTCCCACACTTATTAGAATGTTCGTAATAATATCTAGCGGCCCTCCTCGCGGTAAACATCACCCCCTGCGACAGAATAGTTTTCAGTTCTCTACGTACCTCCACAAGTTTAAGATATGTGCCCTCGTCCAAAGACTGTTTATGAGTCCCCTCCAGCTCTGCGATGCGTGCTGTCAGGCTCGCAATGCGGGCCAGTCTGTCCTTTTTGCGCCTGGTACTCTCCGCGATGAAGAAGCCCCGAATGACGCATTTATGCGCCTCCCAGAGCCTTAGGGGAGACAAGTCCGGGTCCTCATTGGTGGTAAAGTAGTCCACCAGAGCGCGGGCCGCCGCCTGCGTAAGTGCCTTATCGTCCAGCATGGTTTCGTTAAGCTTCCACTGACGCTCACTGGGCTTGAATAGCGGGGAGCTGGTATGAACCAGGACTGGTGCATGATCAGAGTGGTCCTGGATGCCTATGCGCGAGCCCTGCAGGAGGTTTAGAAATTCTTGAGCCAGGAAGATATAGTCGATGCGGCTGTACCGTGCGTGCGCTGCGGAGTAATGGGTGTAGTCCCGCTTGTCTGGATTGCAAGCCCTCCAGCAATCCACCAGCCCTATCTTGTGCAGAGAGCGTTGGACCTGCCTGATGCATGGTGCCGGGAGCGCGGTTGCACCCCTGGAGGTATCAAGCAATGGGTCCAGCGGTATATTGAGATCCCCCGCCAGGACCAATAGGCCCTCCCTAAATTTTTCCAGTTTGGCTAACGTCCGGGAGAGGAAGGTGTGCTGCCCCTTATTTGGGCAGTATACACTTGCGAATGTATAGGCATGATCCGCTATGGTACCCTTTATAAATAGGTACCTCCCCCCCGGATCCGCCTGGGACGCTACGTGTTGGAAAGGCGTCGTCTGGGCGAATAGGATGGCTACACCCGCTCTTTTGGCAGTGGGGTGATTAGCGTAAAATCCTTGCGGGAACCGCCGAGTCTCCAATTTGGGGGCATCTCCCCCCTTGAAGTGCGTCTCTTGCAGGAACGCTACAGATGCCTTGGCCGCCCACAGCTGCCTCAATAGATGCGATCGTTTTTCGGGCGTATTGAGCCCCTGTATATTATTGGACCAATAGGTCATCCGTGCCGGGACAAAGCCCCGGCCGGGAGCCATCACCGCGACGGAAGGGCGCCCCCGCAGCGGCACAAGTGGTACTGTGGAGCGTTGGGAGCAGTAGGAAAGTCAAGTCAAGTACACAAGGTCGTGAGAAAACCTCCCCCCACCCTCTGGGAGCAACGTCGACCCTTAGCCGGGGATAGGTTACCCGTTCGAGGGACCCCCGGCTCTATTTACAAAAAAGGGTCTGTCTCAGTGAAGATCAAAAGGGCCCCTGACTGTATTGGCGTTCCCACTAGGTGTAGTAGTCAGAACCGCCCCTGCTTCCATCGGCTCCCACCCTGTGTGTCAGGTATGCGTGTATCCAGCAACTAGTGTATAGGTATCGTGAGGAAAATCAAATGAGACCACTCCCCCCCCCGAAGCCTCAGCCCATCCCCCCTCTATGTGTAAGCCCACAGCCATAGGGTGCCGGTGGCCTTTCCGAAATCCCCCCTCATCTCCCTCCTGCAACATCCAGGGGTGGCTACCGGCAGGAGGGGCCCACCCCAGCTTGGCTGCTGAACCCACCACGAAGCTCCGGCCCCCCCTTCACTCCAGCTGGTCCCCACACCCTCCCTCCACCTCTCTGGACCCGCCTCCTCTCCCTCCCGATACCCCCCCCTCCGCTCTTGTCCCCACACCCCCCGACCACCGTGATATCATCCACTCCCTGCTAACCCGTGCAGACAGGCTACGCAAAGACCCACTCCTCGGCTCCCATCAGTCCCCCCCACTCCCCCCCAGATGGGAAATGGAGCGGGAGATGGGAAAAAAAAAGGGGGGAGTAAAAGAAAAATAGATAAAAGGTACTAATAACGGGGGGGGGGAAAGAAGGAGACCGCTGCGTATGTCCCAAGCCAGCCCCGGCGTCCCCAAGTATCCCCACGGTCCGCCGGGCTCCCCCGGTCTACAACATCCCCTGGGCCCAGACCAGACCAGCCTGCCCGCCCCACTTATGCTGGATCCCACCAGGTAACCCCAGCCCTAAAGCTACCAAACCCGCAGAGCCCTTCCCACCCCACCTAAATGCTAACTCACCCACATGCAGCTAACAGTCCTCCACTAAACATACCCCTCCAGAGCTGTCCGGCGGCCACGACCAAGTCACCTAGGGTCCCAGCAGGTACAGGTCTGCGGGATCCCGGCATACCGGGCCAACCGCTGCTATTCTTCAGGGCCATTTGGCCCCCCTCTGCGTCGTTGGGGCTCCTGATCCGGGTGCAGGTTGTGTGCCATCTCTGATGGGCCCACTGCTCTCGCCGGCGGACCCTCCAGGATCCAGTTCGGGATGGTGACATGGGGAAGGCCAGCATTGCGGAGAAAACGAGGAATGTCATTCGGCCATTTTAGAACATGCCACATGTTGTCCACTCGGGCCTGAAGACTGAAGGGAAAGCCCCACTTGTACGGGATCCTCCTCTCCTGTAGTAGCCGGGTAAGCGGCCTCAGGGCCCTCCTGGCGTCCAGGGTGGTCTGCGACAAGTCCTGGAACAGGGACACCGGGGAATCCATGTAGCTGAGGTCGGGTCGGGAGCGCGCTGCTTTCATCAGCTCCTCCTTGAGCGGAAAAGACACCAGGGCGCAGATCAGGTCTCTGGGGAGGCCATCCCGTCTGGGTGCCCGGAGAGCCCTGTGAGCCCTCACGATGCCAAAGTCCTCCGGAGCCGCCTCACCCAGCAGGTGTGTGAACAGGCCGGTGAGTATCTCCTGCGGGCTCTCCCCCTCCGCCTCCGGCAACCCCCGGACCCGAATATTATTCCGCCGGCCCCTATTCTCAAGGTCCTCGACCTGACGGCGGAGGTCCAGAAGCAGGTTCCCCTGCCGAGTGGTGGCCAGATCTACCGCCTGCTGCCGGTGAGCATTCTGTATGCGTTCAGCGTCTAGGGCGTCCACGCGGTGCTCCAAGGCTGTCAGGTCTGCTCTCACCGCCGCGATCTCCTCCCTGATCACTGCCCTCAGCTCGGCAACCATCTCTGATTTGTCCCGCCTAGTGAGCATGCTAGAAGAGATTGCCGCTATATCCATCGATATTTGTGATAGGGCCGCCGGGTCTACTGTGCCGCGGGATGAGCCGGCAATGCTGGAGCCAGGAGAGGCGGGAACTGACGAGGCTGTGTCATCCTGCAGGCCTCTAGGCCCCGTAATGAAATCGTCCATCGGGCCGGATTGGGACCGAGACAGAGCCCCCCCAGGCTGCCCAGAGCTGAGTGTTCTCTTGGTTTTCCCCATTTTGCTGAGTAGGATAACGGCTGGAGGCAAATTAACTGAGGCTTTACAGGGTGAGGCCTAGGAGCACAGGCACCGTGCGTCTTACTCCATCAGTGGTCAGGCCACGCCCCTCAACTCAACAGACATATTATTATTATTATTATACTATAATCAGGTTTCTTTTATTTATTACAGTTGATGGTCAAGTTTATGTCAATAAAAACTGTTTGCATAATTGAAACCTCTTTTATTGAGTTTTCCATCCACAAAAGCAAGTAGTTAATTAGTTCAGACAGTTGTGTGAAGTGTTAAAACACCTGTGTTCAGATTGAATTGCAATGTTGGCACATTGAGATAACTTAGTTTCATGTTGAAATTTGGGCACTCGGGCCCAAAAAGGTTTGCAATCACTGCACTGGGGGAAGAACAAGCAGTGAGTCGAGGTTTGGTTACTACCATGTAACCAAATACAGCCACAATCTAATGTCTGGGTGGTATGATTAAACATAAATTCAGCTGTTCCGCAGTTACACCGTACGGTTAACAATTCTGAGTTTTATTAATTACATTTCTAATTAGGGATTATTCTAGCCTCGGTGAGGGAATAATCTAAATTTTATTAAAGACAGGAGGCGAATATTTGCTTTACCTTCTTTACTGAAACCTCCAGCAGCAAAGAAACAGTTAACAGAACTTTTCAAAACAACCAATCAGAACAAAGCAACAGTAGTATAAAACCCCCTAAGCAGGCTCTTCCACTTCCTCTTTCTTTGATGAGGTTGAGAAGGAGAGCAAAGAAACCAACGGATCCACCTTGTAGCAGACACATCCAGAGAAACAATCATCAAGCCCAGAGAGAAAACAGATTACACTGCAAGAAAACAGAAAACATTGTGAAAGTAAACTGTCAAGGCAAGATGTCATATCCATACAATATCACTTGCACATCATAATATCTGATGAATAAACAAAGTCTACAGATCTTAAGACCTAGTATCTAGTATGTACCTAAACTAAAAGACATTGACGAAACATAATTACAACACAAACATGATGAATAAAACACACAAGGACAATCATCACTGAATAATAGAAATAACCTTTATGTAAAACCATGCATTCACAAAACATAACAATATCCCCAATTATTTATAATAGAATAAGACCCAAATCCAGGGAGGGAACGTAAAAAAAAAATGAAAAAAAAAAGCGGGGGGAGGGAATATTCGCCTCCTGTCTTTAATAAAATTTAGATTATTCCCTCACCGAGGCTAGAATAATCCCTAATTTTATGGCAGGACAGGAGGCTTCATATTTGCAATTTTAACGCCCAAATAGTAGAACCAGAAGCAATATGAGATTGGAAAAACCAAATCCCTAAACCAAGCAGCTGTGTGGAGAAAATGCAGAAGGGACCCAACAGCTTCCAAAGTTGTTGAGGTGACAGCACCCCGAACCAAAAGTGTCCCAGAGGAACTCTCAAGGTCAGCCAATGAGAGGATCCACCAAATCCAACTGGCGAGCGAAGATGCAGAAACAGTCCAAAACAGCCGTACGCAGAAATCAACAGCTGTCCATGAGTAGACGGATGAAAGAACCAGATCCTGGATCTACATGGTCGTGTACAACCTGTCAACAGAGCCGTGGCCTATCCGGAGAATAGGGGTACGACACAGAGGACGAATAGAAATGAAATATGTGTGGAGCAGAAGCCGATGTACTGAAGGAAGACACTACGTCGATACCATGACGTCAGAACGCGATGAAATACAAGATGTACTGGGGAAACCGTAAGCGGAAAAAAGCATTATAAATGCTTTCCTATGAGACTGGCTGAATGCACGCGCAGCTCCTGCCGCACATGCGCATTCAGCCGAAGAGGAGGATTGGAGGCGGAGAGGAGAGCTCCCTGCCCGGCGCTGGAAAAAAGGTAAGATTTAACCCTTTCCTCTCCCCAGAGCCCGGCGGGAGGGGGACCCTGAGGGTGGTCCTTTAAGCATGTCTACAACCCCAACCAAATTGCAGAAGAGGGGAATACTAGGTTTACTTTTAATAAAACCCTGATTTTTGATGAAGCAACTCTTACTGGCATGGTACCACACTTACACCCCCTTTAAAAAAAATATAGAATACATTTTGTTACTATAGAGGCCAAGTTCTCCTGGCTGATGGGAGGACATGAGCAGCACAGAAGGGGGAGACATACCACTTCTGGTTATGCACAGTTAATATCGGTCACCAACACACACAACATGCTGGTGAGAGACACCAACTATGCACACAATTAACATTGCTAATGATGCTTTAATGACGCTGCTGTAAGAGGAATTACACCACCGGCAATAACGAGCATTTTCTCTGTATACAGGGCCGGCCTTAGGCAATTAGGCGCCCTGTGCAAAAAGTCTTCACGGCGCCCCCCCCACCTCCCACCAAGTTGCCTGAATACAGTAACACACACAGGCACCGGGGACGTGTGTATCACGAGGCAAACAAGGCATCTGCCTTGGGCGCCACTTTGCAGGGGGCGGCAAAAAAAAGCATCCCTCCAAACCCCCAGGCAGATCCCTTGCTTGCCTCGCATCCTGGGGGGCTCAAGAGCTGACCGGCTGGCCACTTTTGAGCCCCCCCAAGGCTGGCAGCGGGCAGCGAAGGAGCATACTCACCTGAGCTCTTCCTGCTCAGCTTCCTCTGCGCCGCTTAATGAAGCCGGGAGCCAGAATATGACGTCAGTCCGGCTCCCGGCATCACTAAGCGCTGCTTACTCAGCCTGTGCGCCCCCTGCCTGCCTGCCCAGCAGCCACACTGGACTGCTGGTAAGAAATCCACTCCAGCTTTCCCAGGGAGGCTGGGTGGATTTAAAATAAATGTAAAAAATATTAGTTTGTGAGTGTTAGTGGAAATGTCTGTGTGTGTGTCTGTGAGTGTTTATTTTGAAGTGAATGTGTGTGTGTGTGTGTCTGTAAGTGTGTAATTGTGTGTGTCTGTAAGTGTGTAATTGTGTGTGTCTGTAAGTGAATGTGTGTGTGTCTGTGAGTGAATGTGTGTGTTGGTCAGTGAGTGTATATGTGTCAGTCAGTGAGTGTGTATGTGTCAGTCAGTGAGTGTGTATGTGTCGTCAGTGAGTGTGTATGTGTCGGTCAGTGAGTGTGTAGGTCAGTGAGTGTGTAGGTCAGTGAGTGTGTGTGTCGGTCGGTCAGTGAGTGTGTGTCAGTCAGTGTGTATGTGTCGGTCAGTGGAGTCGTGCATCTTTCAGTGAGTGCTTGCGTCTGTCAGTGAGAGTGTGCATCTGTCAGTGTGTGTCCAAGTAATAGTGTATGTGTGTATGTCATTGTTTGTCAGTGTATATGAGAGTGTGTGTCTGTCAGTGAGTGTGCGTCTGTCAGTGAGTGAGCGTCTGTCAGTCAAAGTGCGGCCTTGACAGGAAGGGGTGGGGGAAATTTAAACTCGGTTACAGGCATGTACACACACACTCAGTTAAAGGCAGTCACACATACAGGCACAGGCACAAACAATGGCACAGCTACAGCGACACACACAGACAGACAGTCACATAGGCAGTCACACACACAGACAGACACACAGTAACACACACATAGACAGTTATACACACACAGGCAGGCAGTCACACAGATAGAAAGTCACACACACAGGCAGGCAGTCACACACAGACAGATAGTTACAGACAGACACACACAGGCAGGCAGGCAGTCACACACACAGGCAGTCACACACACAGACAGTCACACAACACACAGACACACACACAGACAGACAGTCTCACACACACGGGCAGTCACACAGACAGACAGTCACACAGACAGACAGTCACACACACAGGCAGTCACATACATGGGCAGTCACACAGACAGACAGTCACACACACAGACAGTCACACACAGGCAGGCAGTCACACACAGAGACAGTCACACACACACACACACACACACACAACAGGACAGGCAGTCACACAGACAGTCACACACACACACACACAGACAGTCACGCGCACACAGGCAGGCAGTCACACAGACAGTCACACGCACACAGGCAGGCAGTCACACAGACACACACACACACACAGACAGTCACACAAACAGGCAAACAGTCACACACACACACTTACCTCTTTCCAGTGGATGCAGTTGGCTGATGGGAAGCATCTTTCCCTCTTCCTGTACAGCAGGGGCTTCGGGAGGTATTAGCCCCGTCTCCGCCTCTCGATAAGCCCCGCCTCCGCCGCTCGGTAAACCCCGCCCCCTCTGCCGCGATTTTTTTTTTTTTTTTAAATAGACCCGGGTGGAGAATAATTAATCCTCCAGCCAGGTACCTCTTTTAGCTCCCCTGCACTCCGGCCATGAGTGAGCTGTGTCGGCCACAGGGCGCCCCCTGTTCCATGGCGCCCTGTGCGGTCGCACAGCTCGCACACCCCTAAGGCCGGCCCTGTCTGTATATCCAGCTTTTCATAGTGAAACGCTGCACAATCATACAGGCTACAAGCACCATGGCCACTTCAAATCACTGAAGTCTTCATGGTGCTTGGAGTAACCCTTTAATATGAAATCATACACATCATTTATTATTTTGTGTTATGATGGGTGCTGACAGTGACTGAGTTTAACATCTTCACCCATCTGTGATGTGCAATTCACTCCTTCTTTGTTTCTACTCTTATTATACAAATTGTAAAATTATTATTATTATTATTATTATTGTTACATTAATATATATGTATGTGTGTGTGTGTATATATATGAGTTGGTATATATGCAAACCAGTAACCAACCTCATGCTGATGAGTTGCATTAACAACGAAACAGCTGTCCATGAGTGGTTTACTGGCTTTGCATCTTTTCCTAAGTTGTGTTTCAAGCTGTTGTATGAAGACTAAATGGAATCCATGTTTAAAATGAAATGAGGCAAAAATGTGTTTCTTTGTTAAGCTAATTTGCATATGTCCACCCAGAATCCTTTGCGGTAGTAACATCACTGCAGATTTGTGATTTCTGTGGGAAAAGCAAGTCTTATGGCTTGACTGGTGTGCAGATTTTTGTTTAACATTGTATTAACTATATATATATATATATACACACACTGAAAGTTATACCTGTCGGCATATCTAGTAATCCTAATACTCAAGGAGCTTTTAGGAAAGATAGGGCAGTAAGACAAGGACAGAAGATTTATTGCTGGTCTTTTTAGAGGTCAGTCTTGGCAAAATTCATACAAAACGAAAAGAGTGTCTGCAATCAGTCTAACATAACCTGTGTGGCAGCTTCACAGCACCAGCAGCACACTACAATGTCATCAGGTCATGGATTCCAGAAATCAGCATGAACCAAAACTAAACCAATTACAGCTGGACAGCACAATGTTGGAGACACGTTATATAGTGTAGTAGCTGGCATCAGTTCACATGTAGTTAGAAAATACAAGTATTTTGTGTTGATCAGACTGGATACGAGGCAGAACACCATGGGATGACTTCCTTTTAAGCTTTCCATGAGGCATGTCATAATCTACTGTCCCTCTACACAATGACGTGCGCCTCATCTCAATATAATATCGCAAGTGATGCAGTGTGAGATACTCTACATGCACACGAGGGTGGACTGGTTGGGCAAGCATTCTGCTGTGGATGACACATTTGTATTTACAATTACGGTACGTGGAAGATGTGAAGACCACAAAGGACAGAAACCGAACTATGAGAATAATTGTTAATCTATGCTAGCAGTTTGCCTAGTACAACATCTAGTATGAAATCTGATTCCTGATCCGTTTATACCAAGTCATGCTGGTCAGGACAGGAGCACTTTAAATGTTATAACAAGATGAAATTTAACAGACATATTCACACAGATGCTTAAAGGATTCCGACTTCAAGTTTACAAGGATTTTTTTTTTTCTGTACAAAGGACCATATTTATCAAGGATTTATATTATTCTAGTAATGGTTTCTGTGGTAATTTTTCCTTATTTTATCACCTCAGAATAACATAAATTTTTACCTTGAGAAATACAGCCATTAACATATCTCATTTTACCTTTTCATTCCGTATGTGCAACAAAATGTGTATTTTTAAAATGCATGCACTTTCCTCAAAAAGTGGCAGTTCTAGTTTTGTAAGTGCTCCTCTTTTAGGCCTAAATCCCTCTGTCCTCCTTTCTAAGGAGACTTCCTAAAACTCAGACAAGGCTGCTCACTTAGGTGAGAATTCAAAGTGCTTTTTTAAAACTTAAAGGACCACTCTAGGCACCCAGACCACTTCAGCTTAATGAAGTGGTCTGGGTGCCAGGTCCTTCTAGGGTTAACCCATTTTTTTATAAACATAGCAGTTTCAGAGAAACTGCTATGTTTATGAATGGGTTAAGCCTTCCCCCTAATCCTCTAGTGACTGTCTCATTGACAGCCACTAGAGGCGCTTGCGTGCTTCTCACTGTGATTTTCACAGTGAGAGCACGCAAGCGTCCATAGGAAAGCATTGTAAATGCTTTCCTATGCGACGGGCTGAATGCGCGCGCAGCTCTTGCCGCGCGTGCGCATTCAGCCCAGGAGGAGGATCGGAGGAGGAGAGGAGGCAGAGAGCTCCCCGCCCAGCGCTGGAAAAAGGTAAGTTTTTAACCCTTTCCCCTTTCCAGAGCCGGGCGGGAGGGGGTCCCTGAGGGTGGGGGCACCCTCAGGGCACTATAGTGCCAGGAAAACGAGTATGTTTTCCTGGCACTATAGTGGTCCTTTAAGGCCAAAATAGCCATTTTGGAAACATTCTCTAATTGATCTATTTTTCAAATCATTACTTTGTCCACAAACTTGAAATTCGCTAATGGAAACACAAGAAAGTCTTCCTGATTGTCAGATTGACAGCCAGGGATCTGCATATTGAAGCAAATAATTTAATAAACCTTGAGAGAATGTGTTTTTCAAGGTTGTTACCATCTGTTGCATGTTGTCTACAAGGAATGCAAATGTATCAAAACCAACTTTGAATAGTTTAGCAAGAAATAATACAATATGCTGACTCCCATCATTCCCACGATTTTGTTCTTATTAATTATCTTTACTGTACACAACCCCCAATCCTAGGTTGTTGGGAAGGATGAAGTTCAGTTTCTGTAACTGTGAGTCTCAGCTGCCAGTGGCTCAGTTCCCAGAATAGAGGACTCCATACGGCTAAAATGCTTCTAATTACATACCCTAAGAATCACCTGACACATGTTACACACGGTGGAAAAAGCACCCTCATTAATTTCATGGTAACTTTAACTTACTGCTTTGGAAACGAAGTGGTCCAGGTAGATTAAAGACATACTTGTGCTGCTTTAAGTTCTACAAGCACGCTCTTTTACAGGAAGAATTTGTATATTTGTAGAAAGATTGCAAAAGACGACTCTTAAAATACAGAGGTCCAATGCCGAAAAAAAATAATAAATACACATCCGTAAACGGCAAAGGGTGAATATGACAAATGTTTTATTTATATACGTGGGACTATTAAAAATAACTATTTACTTGTTGTATGGATACTTTGATAGACAGATAACAGATACAGAAATGATTCTATCAACTGGCTCTGAAGACATTATAATAAGTCACAAGCGTAAAGTAAACCTTTTATAATTTTTTATTTATTTATTAATGTTGTGTTCTGTTAAATTTCGAACTGCACAGCAGCAGTCTGTCTAAAATGGAAGGTTCGCCCCTGAACAGTGCAACACAATGTCAGGTGGCGGTAAAGTACTGTCACATATAAAACGAGGTATTACTCAGAATAGTGAAAGTGTAATTTTCCCTTTTATCAATCACTTGTAAGACCCTACTTTAAATATAAGGTGCAGTTTTGTGCACAGATTTAAGAAAACAAAACCCTATTATATAACTGTAAAAAATGCAGGGACTGGCTACAGTATTAATAACGGGAATAATAGATTTTAGTTATAAAAAAAAAAGCTGCAAAATGTAACCTTTAAATTGACTGTTTTGTCTTATCTTACCTTCAGAAATGTTGTTAGCATGGAAGGTTGAATATGACACGTTACCATGAGCATATCTCTAGAATGATAATTGTGTACAAAATTGAACTGCTTTGCATTTGGAAGAACATACTTTTTCCATGTAAGTATGAGGAAGTGCTAAAACCACTTTAACTGTGCACAGGATTTGTTTTTGTTCAAAATGAAGGTGTGATGTATTTTATCTCAGTAATGTAAAAAGACATGTCCTTATTGAAGACCTTTGCATGCATCCAACGCCCATTGTATGGATATACTTTTGTCTATTATAATTTTTTTCTTCTGTTATAACTCAATAAAAATGATATATTGGGGGAAAAAAGGTATGTCTCTAAACGGTTATGGAAATTACTGCTATATAAATGAATAAAGGGCATGTGTGTAGGAACTAAAGAGATAGCAGTGGGGAAATCTGGTGTAAAATTTAAGATCATATGTTTCACTGTTTAACCCCTTAAGAACAGGGGCAACTGTTCACGTTATGAACCAAAATAAAACCTGGAATTTTAACTATATATCTGTTCAACCATAATTTACCTCTTTTATATTAAATGCGCCAACATTTATTATATATCATTTTGTTCAAGAGAAAAGGGGCTTTTATTTCACATCAAATATTTATACATGAACATAATTTAATATGAAAATCTAAACAAATGTGAGAAATTAAGAAATGTTGGTATTTTCCAAGTTCTACGTGGCATTTTAACTGTGAATGTCATAATACCATTAGCTTTAACTGCAATAAAACACATATTTGTATTCTGTGATGTCCCACGAGTACATTGATGCCCCCGTGTACAAGTTTCATTGTGTTTTGGAAAGCCACACATAAAGAGCTTGTCTATTTCAGTTTTTCCAATTTGAAATTTACCAGTTTGGTTTTCTGGGTTCATGTGGCCTTAAAGACCATATGCTGTACATAGAGGGTTTTTCTGCTGCCATAGGTGTACTCCACCACAGGCCGCATCATTAAGTACTCATTAGCCAGCATGGAACAGGAGCTCTGGCCTGGCTAATGTCAGGTCTGTACATGTGTCAGCACACACACATCATGCTGGTGACAGACAGCCAATGGCAGCACGCCCCCCATGACTTGCCACTTATGTCCTCGGCTTGACCTGGCCTCCCTAACATCACTCCACCTCAAGTGAGGGGGAGTGATGTCAGCAAAAGAGTATGGGCCGCTGGGAGAACTTGGTGCTGGAACAGAGTGGAGATTTAGCTATTTTCAAGGTCATTGCTAGTTGGCAAAAAGACCAGGGGCTTGAGGTCAAGGGCAAATTGTATGGCCCCTCCCACATATGTAGATATTAGCTCCTTTTAAAACTAGCTCTATGCAATGCAAAGTGCAACCTTAAACCCTAATGAGTTCTACAAATCACACTGTGACAAAATCCAGAGCATTACATAAACCTTTATTCACAGACTCCACACCTGCGTATTAACCCTTCAACCAACATATTAAAACGCTACCGTCGCAGCAATACTCACACTCTTTGCTCTATAATCAACTCCAAGTATAGTGCGATAAAGTGGCACTGTAAATAATTATTTAATTTGAGTTGTTATTTCTCTTCGAATATAACAGGGGACTGAAAATAGTTCCAAAATTAGACCTGAGGATTTTTAGGACCCCACTTGGGGCTCTTCCCTACTACCAATGCCATGGTTATTTTCTATTTCCTGGATAGAAAGGGTTACCCTGACAAAAACAGTTTTTTTTTCTTAAAACACTTTTTTTTTTGGTTAGAGTGCCTGTTTTATACTGCATGTATGTTATTAACAACATATTGATCTATAGAGTAAAAATAAGGTACTATGAATCAGTTATTGTGCAGCTGGATATAATGCTCATGGCTAGAGTCACATCACATCCATATTAAGAGACTCCAGTCTCAAATAAATGTATTTAATATTCAGATTAAGTCAACAAGGAAAGCTGTTATGTTTGAAAATAAGAAGAGCACTTTCTTTAGACAGTATTAAGATGTGAACAGTCAGAACAAAGCTCTCTTTTAATGTTAGGCTTTTAGTTTTTCATTATAAAAGGAAACCATACACTATGTAAAATAATAAAGTGCTCATCAACAATTAGGCAGTGTTCTACAGAGGGAAGCGATACTGCCGCAGATTTCAGCTGCTTTGTTAAATGTCTATGCGCTGGTTTCAGCTTCATTCAAATGCAGCTTAGATATTAAACACAGGAAACTGAATATATTGAGAATTCGTTTTCAAGGACAAAGGACAACTCAATTTATTTCTACTAAAAGTATGTCAGTAAATACAGAGCTCACTCTTTAGCATCACTCTAGTCTTCCAATTCAAGTGTTACTTGGTAAATTGCATTCATCACTCAGTCCTGTCTATGCAGTAATTATTAATGTCCTGAACCGGTTATCCCAATGGATCTCTGGATATACATATCACATGTCAGTACACTACATAGACAGAACTCATAGACCTTAGGATACGTAAATATTAACTACTTCTCTACAGTTATATCATGTTGAAAAATAGCAAGGCTTGGTGGAATAACAGCTTTTCGAATGGCTCGGCTGAATAACAACTTTTAGAATGTCTACAATATACCTTATACATTTTGCGATCTTTTTCATGATCTGAAATGTTAACATAGAAACAAGATAAACAGACAGATAAATAGACTGACAAATGAACGGACAGACACACACAGAGCTAGCTAAATAGACTGCTTGTATATGTTTATAGGCAACATGTGGCATATTTGAGAATGCAACTGCTATTGCCACCTCCCAATAATTCTTTCAATGTTCCTAAGTGTACTCATGGCCATTTTCCCCTTTTCCTGATTGTTAGAATGCAGCTATAAAGTGTGCCCTTCAAAGGTTGTATAGCTTATATTTGGATGGAAGAGGATAGCTACTTACAGTTATACTAAAGATCTTTAGGAGACACCATTCTTGAAGAATTCTATTTTTTTTTCCACTTTTTATTTAGCAAATTTTCAAGGAATTTATTTAATTTATTATATACAATAAGAACATTTTATATACAAAACATCACTTAGTTCTATAAACTATGATGATGTAGATAATATATAGAATACTACTCCAAATATGTAGAGAAGTGGCTACCAATTTTTCACTACTGTACTATGTATTAGCACAAAATGCAAAAATGTAAACACTAATAAACTCATAAAACTATACCATACACTAATAAAACAAAACTAATAATAAACAAAACTAAATCTGGGTTCTAGATCCTACTATACTGGTGAATATCACCATTGGTACTTGATATATGAGTCCTGGAAAGGTGGATAATAGGAAACTATAATGAATCCAACACGTTTTGTCCTTGACTTTCTCATGACAGGCATTGTGACAAACTCACTATGTATCATTTTCTAAGGACAGTTCCCTCCTAGTTCGGTTAAAAGTTTCCCCGAACTCAAATACTTCTCAGTTCGGGGAAACATATCAATCTACCAAACACTGACCAGCCCCTTAGGCTCATTAAATACAAACTAACCACAACCATAAGTGCTCTTTCCGTGTGGCCATCTTGTCTCATGAACGCAGGCTGCGGCATTTGGTTGTCGAGCGTATGGAATTCAAAGTCGTCCACGTGCGAACCTTGGTGATCTTGCGTTGACGTCTGCTTCTCTTCCAGACAAGACAGGAGTGCACTGTTCTGTAGGATTGTTCACACAAACCAGGCAAACAATCGCTGTGGTGGGACCGCTGCCTATTTGTGCATCGCCTTGTTATAAGTTGTGTGTTTCCCTGCTACTTTGTATAAATGTGTTGGGAGGTGAATGAACTCCCTTTGTGGAAAACCTCCCGAATGGGGTCCACACCGATACCTCATCTAGAATGTTAGTTTTGAACGTTCGCACCTCGTAACAAGGTGTCAAAACCACAAACTGCAAGGGAAGCCTTGGCGTGTGCCTCCCCTGGGTGGCAGCCATTTCGTATAGGCAAACGCCATCCAGAGGGAGCATTGGAGGACCTTCCTTGTGCTCATTGGACTGTTCGCACCAATTAGAATGTTCAATATTCGCAACATAAGAGTAAAACCGCAAGGGAAGTAATTAATGAGTGCTTCCTGGGTGGCCGCCGTTCGTATAGACAAGCGTCAACCAGGGGGAGCATTCGCAAGGAGACGCTTCCCTTGCCTGGTTTCACATGGAGACCCTGCAAACGGAGGCTGTTTGAGGCAGGTAACATTACGAGGTTCCTGGGGATTGATGTAGACATCCTTTGGGGACAATGGCGGGTTTGGTGGGCTATCGGTACCTGGGGAACAAAGAGGCTCATAGGAGGAAGACACTGAGTGGCAGGCTTTACATGCCTGGGAGACAAAGGGACAATGACACCTCATACTCCCACGCTTGTGCTCCCAGGCATGAAGGATCCTGGGAAGGAGACACCCTGTGCTTGGGTGGCGGAAACAAGGGACAAAGGGACCAGAGCTCTGGTCCCGCGCTGGGAACCCTGGGAGGGGAAGGATCCTGGGAGGGGACAATGTCCTTGTGTGGGGAAAAGTGGGGAAAAGTATAAAGCCGAGTGTGGCCAATAAAGTTGTTGGTGTACCCCCTGGAACTGTGTGTCGTCCAGTTACTGGGTGAAGAAAGGGTCTCTGCGTATGTTAACCGGTTCTATTCCAGGTATCTTGGCTTAGGTAACCGAATGAGCTACTCCTGGCCTGCTACAATTGCTACCTATGAGCCAGGGGAACATTTTGTTCATTTTGAAACTCCCAAAAGTGACCAACCACTATCACTTTTCTCTGGAACTAATTTGGGCAGACAGAACTTTACCCCGGTGGCGATTCAGCTGTATTCGTGGGATCTGACCGCTATCTGGACACTATGGGCGCTCAGATCCAGGCTATCCGGGGATATAATACCTGTGGGGGTTCCTACATGTGTTTATGTTTATTTTTTTAAATTTTTTTAATAATATTTTGTACCTCTACTGCTTGGCAGATAATTAGTTTAAGCAAAAGCAGGCTCTCTTATCTCCCAGACACAGAAGCCAGGGTGGGCTTACCATACAAGTGAATGGAAACCCCATGCTGGGGGGTCGGTGTGTATAAACAGCCACTGGGCCATAATAAAACATTCTTCTTGTACCCTTCATCAAGTCCTGGCTGATGTTTGGGTATACCAGAGCTATAATTACTACTTCTCTTTGGGACTTGGGAGACTTCTAACTGATATACTCAGTCGTAGCATAGGGGATCTGTTACAGGCGTGAATAATGTGAGGAGGGCTGTCCCTATTTGAATGTCTATCAAGGGGGAGAGTTATACCCATGATGAATATACTTTGTAAATATTTAAATATAATGGAGAAACATGTACCATGTAGCTAGCTCACCCCATATTCCTACATGGTGCTATAACTTTAGGTCACTAGACATAACAAAAGCCATCATAGTCACTATATCATGATAAAACAGTGATTAATTATAAGTATTGTATAATGTTATAATGCTTAAATTAACAATGTAAAGATCTTTCTGTCTTCTTAAAGGGACACTATAGTTACCCAGACCACTTCAGCTCAATGAAGTGGTCTGGGTGCAATGCCCCTCAGGTTTTAACCCTTCAGATGCAAACATAGCAGTTTCAGAGAAACTGCTATGTTTACATTGCAGGGTTAAGCCAGCCTCTAGTAGCAGTCTTCCGGACAGCCACTAGAGGCGCATCTGCGACGCTGGAGGCATATTATGCCTTCATCGCGCAGAGCGTCCATAGGAAAGCATAGAGAAATGCTTTCGTATTGACAGATTGAACTGTGCCGTGCATGCCCATTCGGCTCCGCTGACGTCAGCAGAGGGAGCTGACATCGGCGGGGAAGGAGAGGTCACCTGCACCGAGGGAGCCCGGCTCTGGATTAAGGTAAGTTGCTGAAGGGGTTTTAACCCCTTCAACACCATGGGAGGGGGACCCTGAGGGTGGGGGCATAGTGATCCTTTAAGATGGATATTTAGCACCCTGGTAGACTACGAGTGTATTTGCTGCTATAATTGCATGGGACATATTACATATTAAACATATTAATTTGAGGGGGGGGGGGAGGAAGAAGAAAAAAAAGTATAATGAAATAAAAATAATTCTAATTACAAATTTCCATTTACAGTCCATGTTCATGTGTAAAAATGCAGAGGGATATAATTTACAAGAGAAATGTTTTTCTCTGTAAGGTGAAAAAGACCACTGGAACAAATTGGGAGTACAATGTAGCTTGAGGTGAATCATTTGTGAAAAGACTATGGGCACTGACCCCTAGTTTTCTTTCAGACCTTCTCAGAGCAGTTTGACAAAACTGGGGATCTCACAGGGAACCAATTATTCTCCCCATTTGCAACTGCACTACATTTCTGCATTACACTTGCTGGTCAGGAGTACAATGTGTACAGATACAGCAGGTAAAAAATATGCATTCATTTTGAGTCTTGACATACAGTTGCAAGAAAAAGTATGTGAACCCTTTGGCACAAAAGAGCTCTCAGAAGACCTACGATTAAGAATTGTTGACTTGCATAAAGCTGGAAAGGGTTATAAAAGTATCTCCAAAAGCCTTGCTGTTCATCAGTCCACGATAAGACATATTGTCTATAAATGGAGAAAGTTCAGCACTGCTGCTACTCTCCCTAGGAGTGGCCGTCCTGTAAAGATGACTGCAAGAGCACAGCGCAGACTGCTCAATGAGGTGAAGAAGAATCCTAGAGTGTCAGCTAAAGACTTACAAAAGTCACTGGCAAATGCTTACATCCCTGTTAGCGAATCTACTATACGTAAAACACTAAACAAGAATGGATTTCATGGGAGGATACCACAGAGGAAGCCACTGCTGTCCAAACAAAACATTGCTGCATGTTTACAGTTTGCACAAGAGTACCTGGATGTTCCACAGCAGTGCTGGCAAAATATTCTGTGGACAGATGAAACCAAAGTTGAGTTGTTTGGAAGAAACACACAACACTATGTGTGGCGAAAAAAAGGCACAGCACACCAACATCAAAACCTCATCTCAACTGTGAAGTATGGTGGTGGGGGCATCATGGTTTGGGGCTGCTTTGCTGCATCAGGGCCTGGACGGATTGCTATCATCGAAGGAAAAATGAATTCCCAAGTTTATCAAGACATTTTGCAGGAGAACTTAAGGCCATCTGTCTACCAGCTGAAGCTCAACAGAAGATGGGTGTTGCAACAGGACAATGACCCAAAGCATAGAAGTAAATCAACAACAGAATGGCTTAAACAGAAGAAAATATGCCTTCTGAAGTGGCCCAGTCAGAGTCCTGACCTCAACCCGATTGAGATGCTATGGCAGGACATCAAGAAAGCGATTCACACCAGACATCCCAAGAATATTGCTGAACTGAAACAGTTCTGTAAAGAGGAATGGTCAAGAATTACTCCTGACCGTTGTGCACGTCTGATCTGCAACTACAGGAAACATTTGCTTGAAGTTATTGCTGCCACAGGAGGTTCAACCAGTTATTAAATCCAAGGGTTCACATACTTTTTCCACCTGCACTGGGAATGTTTACATGGTGTGTTCAATAAAAACATGGCAACATTTCATTCTTTGTGTGTCATTAGTTTAAGCAGACTGTGATTGTCTATTGTTGTGACTTAGATGATGATCAGATCACATTTTATGACCAATTTGTGCAGAAATCCATATCATTCCAAAGGGTTCACATACTTTTTCTTGCAACTGTAAGTAGTCTTCATTTTAGATGGATTCCTGCTATTCGTTTGGTCTCTGAGAAATTACTAATACTATTGTTATAGGCAAGAACAATTATGGCCAAACCCAGTTTGGGATGAAACACATAAAGTGGAGGAGTAGTGGTCTCCTGGAAGATTATGTTGTAATTTTAAAGAATCACAATAAATGTTGAGTTTTAATTACCAGTGAAGTCACTGGAGAATTGTTTCATGGCTATAGTTTTGATATCCTCATCATTATTAACATTAGCAGACTGCATCATTTCAGGTAAACAATTATGATGGTGTTGTTGGAGAGACTTGTGAATTTACAGGATCCACATTTTTCCCTAAGCAAGTTATGGCATTTTTAGATTGTTTGCGGTTCCCTGCCCTCCTATGGACTTGTCAAGCAGAGACATACGTCTGCGATGTTTGGAGCTTGTTTCATGGGATTATCTTCTGGAACATTGATTACCCGGAGCTTGGTTGTATCTTCTAAACAGCCCACGGACCAGGAGGTGCCATAAAAACACTCGTTATTATACTATACTAGTGTGCCAATTTTTTTTTTCCATGCAAATGGAAATTTTAATGAATATTGTATTGATGTATTATGCTATGATGATTTTTCTTCTTTTTATCTTTAATTCTAGTAAAATTTGCTGACACTTTACAAAAGAAAGAAAGAAAGATTGTCTTCTTTATTCTGAATTAAAATTCAGGATGATTAATTTATGAAGTTCAGTTTAATTGTGCTCAGTTGACTCGTTACTTTCAGTATTGAACAATATATTTTTGGTGTCTCAGCACCCGTTATTTGTTATATTTGGCTAGAGGTATTCTGGAAGGAAAATTCTTGGGGAAATTCCTAAAGCAAGAAAAGTAAGAATATTAGTTGCTACAGTCATCACTTGTAGTGATTAATGCCAAATATAGTGTTACTAAGAAGTGAAAAGTAAGCCCATACTTTTGCATGTAACCGTTACTGTATTATTTCAGACAGTTAATTTAGAAAATCAATAGTAATTATGCGTTCAATTATACATTTTTCCTTATCTTGACCCTTTTTTTCCTGTTCCGTCGTTCACCTTCCCATACCAGATCTGGCTCTGATAATCCCTTTTCTGAAAATATAAATGGTAGACATTATCTTATGCATTTTTTCACCTCTGTTATCAAAATTGTATTTAAAATCTGTGTAAAAGGGGCACTGTAACTGTTTCACATCAATGAAGTGGTTATAGTGCCTAGAATCCCCTAGTACTGTCATTCTGTTAATTTTTGCTATATATATTTTTTTAATTCTTTATTGTGGTTGTGCATATGTGGTACAAACAGTCTTGCAATGCCACAATAGCCAGAACAAGCTTTCCAGTCAGCATATTAAAACAATGATATGGCATTAGGTATCATAGCACATTTTTTTATAAGATGATATATAAAAATCTGAGCATATGAAGTTTCAAAACAATGGTTTCACCTCAAGTGGCTCCTGGAGTAAGGGGTGAGAGAGTCCAGCACACCACATAACAACATTTAAACTGAAGCTTTTAGAAATCAAAAACATAAAATAAACATGCCATCTCAGCTGAGAGGGGTGATAGATATTTGTCTAGCTGATTCCTCCATGTTTGAGACCTGTCTGACTCAGAGGGAAGATGAGATAGTGTATCATGTGCAGCCCTTCACTGTGTCCCCAGTCAGTGGGCCATATGTCAGAGACAGTTGCAGGGTAATATCTGGATGGTATGTCAGGTCCTGTACAGCCAGACGATATTCTATCCGAGCCTGAAGCCTCCCTGGATCTCCCAGCCAAAGTTGGCTTCTGCGTGTTAGCACTCGTTCGTTTTTCCCTGGCGCCGCCATCGTGGCCTGCGTCTCTTGAGACTGGCCGCCCCAGAATCCGCCACCACGCGTCTGGAACTTCGATGTTGTTTAGCAGGTAGGCGTGCTATTTTGACTTGTCGGGCTGGCTGGAGATATTTGCATAGCGGGTTCTGCCAGAATTCCTCCAGAGGCAGTTCAGTTGCTGCAGTGCATTGTACCATCCCTCCTGTTGGGCCCAGGTACACGCAGCCTCCACCATATTAGGTACTCCTCGCTTGGGTGCCGCTGAAAGTGTGAAAGAGTGACAGCGCCGCCTGCTCTCTGTGGAAGTTGGGAGCCCTTATGGTGGGAACCAGGATCACCCCCACCGGTCCATGGGGGTGCAGGGCTCCAGCTCCATGTCGCTGGCCGGCGTGCATCGGGCCGGGAGATCAGCTGCCTCTGAAAGCCTCAATGCCCGCTAGGCCTCGCTTGTGGTTAGTATCGATTACCGCCTGGACGACCGCGGACCGTCACTGGAGGTGGACCCAAGCCGGTCAGTCAACGTTAGCTTGATTTGCTGCAAATGAACATACAAAAGCACTGGCAACTGGACTGGTTTGTTAGGAGTTTGGAGAGCTCTCAGAAAAGACGCCAAGTCGCCATTGCAGTCAGGCCCTGCCCCCCAGTGTCTAGAGATATTTAACTACACCTGCTGAGTTTTAAAAATTTTCCTTTAGGACACATGATGGAATTATTCTGCCATGGATGTCCATCCCTTAAAGACTCATTACGCAATAATTCCACTATGCACCATTTTAAAAGCAGGGACAGTTTCTCTGTTGATAACTGGGAACCCCAGGTACCATTTGATACATGGGGCTCCCCTATGTCAGCTTGGGCCATATTTAGTGGCCCTAGACTAACAGATGAGCTGTATGCAATGCGCAAAGTGAGAGCGGCTTAAAGCACTTGAAATCACCATGGTTGAGCTTTCAGTTTCAGACACAGTACTGGCAATATGTATGATATGATGTCACGGGAGAATCAGATTGATAGTGGTAGACTACAGTGTCTGAGCAGACCTTGATCACATCTCTCTGAAGTCACCTGCTGAGTGGTCACCTGGCTGCAGAGGGTCCTCATCAATGGGCTATGCAGGTTGCCCAGCGCAGATCACCGTGACTTATCATAGTTGCAAAGGGTTTTTAAATTTATTCTTAAAATTGTCAATTTCTCTTGAAGTGTTTTCCGAGTGTCCTTTTAATGGGCTAGTAAGAAATATTGCCATAACAAATGACACTGTAGTAACGCTGTGCTGTTTTGCATCCAACACTATCATAGCGTCTCTTATTTGAAACTCAACAAGGTCTTCATTGGTGTGTTGATAAGATTTTGTCAGAGCTTCTATTCTTCAAAGTGCTAATTTCTAAAAACTGGTTGAGCATCATGGGAAATGTAGTCCAGATAGATTTGCAGTGCCAAGGTTAGCTATTTTTGAAATGCTTTGTGAAGTGCTGCTACTGAAAAGCCTTCAACACATGCTTTAATCATTATTTCATTTTTAGGATTGGTCAAATCATATCAATTATTTTATTTTGGAAATAGGATCTTGCACATAACTCCATGGGGGATTGCATGGATTGCTTCTGGTTACTGAAATAAAAGTTTTGCCAGTGAGATTGCTGCGGGAGGATAATATTATAAATCAGGAAACAATCAGAACGCCTGCGCTTGCAGTCTGCGAGTGCCTGCCAGAGGTTGCTTGATGCTGTTATAAATAATCCTGAGGCCTTTTCTGCATAAAACGACTTATTAGATATTATTAGAGCCACTTCAAATGATTTGACCCTTTCTGTCTTTGGCAACGACCGAGCAGATAATGGTTTTTGCAGGAGAATAGATAAAAGTGTCTTGTCTTTATAAATTGGTAGTATGCTCAGAAATATTTTGTGTGTTGCATCTAAGGACGCAGAAGCACGCTATGTACTTGACATCCAACAAGAGCTGTATTATCCACATACACAAAACTGCATGAAAAATTACCAAGGGGAGATTATTTTAGTTTCTAAAGGATCAGGTTCTTCGCTATCTTCGGGGAACAGGAAAGCGTATTCTATGACCTAATCGCAATATGTTGCAGGATTTATTTCTACAGACTTGATGTTGCCAAGTCACACTGTTTATTTATTTATTTATTTATGCTTCTGTCCTTTTTTAGCCCGTTTGGCTCATATTTAACATTACATTTCTACCAATTATTGTATGTAATTAATTTTAAACTCAACATTAAAATAGGGAAAGAAATATAAGTTCCTTACAATAACCTGTATTACTAAAAAAAAGGTCAATCACGTCTTCTAGGATTATACGATTTAATTTAACATAATTCAGTTTGTATTTGGTTTCAACATAACTAAACACTTGTGTATAAAAAAAAAGAAATGGACAGAAAAGAAATATAGTTGTTATTTAATACCTAGCAATCAAATATATGTTATATATGATATTAACCCCTTTACTACCAAGCACCTAATGTAAGCACCTGCACCTGGCTGTGACTGACACGGCCTGCATGGAAAAAAAAAGGGTTAATTTTCAATCAGAAGTTAACTTACATTAGACGTTTTTTTCTTCTTCTCTGTAAACTGAACTTTAATCACCCACAAGATGCACCTGCAAGGTATACCAGGCTATTAACAGTGAAGAAGATAAGATATTTTAAATTAAACAGGCTGTGCAAAAAGGAAGTGTAAACATTAGATTACATTTTACATGAAGTGTTTAGAAAGGCTGTGTAAGTCACATGCAGGGAGGTATGACTAGGGCTGCATAAAAAAAGTGATTTAACTCCTAAATTTCTGAAAATTGAGCAGTGTGACTGCAGGGACATGATCTATACACCAAAATGATTAAATTTAACTAAAGCTGTTGAAGCTGTTTAACTAAAAATGTTTTGGTTTGGATGGGCTGTGCTAGGTTAGGATGGGCCAAATTGTACCCGGGCTGATTTTCTGTTCCACCCTAGCCCTGTTGCTGTTATGTTTTTTTTAATTTGTTTTGTAGCAGCCACAAACTCGGCAGTATTCTGTAATAAAACTAGCATATAATACTTTGGATAAAAAAGTGAATATATATACACATGTACAGAGTGTTTCATATATGCTCTGTAATTAAAAAATATAGCAACCCCCCCCCCCCAAAAAAAAACAGCAAAACAAAACACTACATATATGCACCAGCATTGTCTGTTGTGAACTATAAATGAGTTGTAATGTGTTGTCTTTAATGAATAGGCTATCTCTGCATACTTCTTTTCAAAGTTGATTTAAAAACAAAAATCTGGATAACGTTGGTAATTTGACAGAAGGAACATAACAGTGAAGGGGTTAATACATGTTTCGCTGTTCCCTGGGCACTTTGTTATTCCTTACTAACAGAAAACATTGAAAGGTTAAATAGTTATAAATTATTTTCGTTAAATGATTACCATTATGAGCATTAGCATAGAAATGGGCAAATAAAGTGTGGTACTTGTTTTCTTTCAAAGGGACACTGCTATGCATAACGTGACATTGCATTTCTTAGCCTGCAAGTAATTTCATCATTACATGGAACTAACTGAAAAATGTTATAAAAGTCACCAAGACTGACATTGCTATAGCTTAACACAGGGGTAGGCAATCTACGGCACTAGTGCCATGCACGGCACTCAAGGTGTCTTTGCATAGCACTCAAGGCTGCTAGAGCCAAACAGGCTCTGGCCTATCAGGAGTCCCAGTGAAACTTCAGATATCAGCTAATACGAAAAGGACAATCCTCAATTTATGCATTGCAGCACATAGAGTAAGTGATCTCAGGTCCCTTCCTCCCAGCACTTGTGAATGGGAATCCACACTGTGGTAGAGCAGCCCACAGCGGATATTGCAGCTCCTGCCCTTCACCTGTACCTGGCCAGCCTGGTCACCACTGGAACCTAGGGAAGCCACCCATACTGCTAGATATACACAGAAATACACAATAACCCTCCCCTCATACAAATAATATGAACAACCCACAAACAAACATACACACAATCCGCACAAACGTAACCCACTAACAATCCACATACATGCACACAACACCACATACAGCCTCTCACATGCAATACCCCACACATACACACACTACCAAACACAAAATGTGACACATCCATCCACACACACAATTCAACAAGCAGCCCCCATACACAGCCCACATTCATATGTATCATACACGATACCACAAACATATACAATATAATGGCTCATATACGCACAAATACAAATATACAAAGCAATTACAGTATACATAACACAAGCAGAATACTGCAGCATACAGACCTCGATTTTAAACAATAGGACCAGCACGCTACGGGACATCACAATCCTATATCGGCACAGTGCTGCTAAAAGGCTGCCTACCCCTGGCTTAACATATAATCCACCTAATAATGCTATTTACTAATTAGGTCACCATGAATGGAGCTGCTATGTATAATGCAATATTTTGGTGTGTACTGCAATTACTGCGCTTTGGAGCTCATAGGTTCCTGTCTTGAAACTTGAAACCACGGAGCAACGCAGGGAGGAGTGGGCCTTGACAGAGCCAGGAGTAGGCAGGTGAAGTTTTGGCCAAGGGGCTGACCTTTGGTAATGCAGGGGGAGGGGGGAAGTTAAATAGCGGCCATTTTAGGGTATGACCATTTTAACTTGAGGCTTACTTACCTGTAAATTGTGCAGGTCGGCAGGGCTCTTCTTTTCTTCTTTTGCAGGTGCAGCATGGGTCCTTGGAGGAGATTTTGAAGAGAGTGCGGTCGATCGTGGAAGAGAAGGGCATGCCGTGGCTGCAGGAGCAGCTGGGGGTCCCGAGCACATCTGCTCCCCCCATGCGGTGATGGACTGGAGGCCGGAGAGAAGATCAAGGCTGCCCCAGCGGCACGACGGAGGAGGAGTTCGGCAGTAGGCAGTCCACAGATGCAGGAGATGGCGGCCAGAAAGCGAGGAGGAACAGGACGTCGGCCTGTCAGGCCTGTCAGGTGCAGCACTGGTGCAGTGAGGTCACAGGCCAGGAAGAGGCCTCCCCCGAAGAGCGCCCCCTACCGGATGGCGGCGGGAGGACAGGCAAAGAAGACAATCGGTGCCCGCTTGGAGAGAGAGGAGAGGACGTCCAGGAGCAGCTCAAGGCGTCCCGGAGCAGCTCAAGGCGTCCCGGTGAGTTGCCCCCTGGGGGCAGCACTGAGGGACAGGGGGTAGAGAGAAGTGCTGGCAGCGGCAAGGCAGCGGTCTCACAGGACAGGGAAGGGGACCAGGACAGCAGGGCACAGCAGAAGGCAGCCGGTGTTAGAAACAGGACAGAAGGTGCTGAGGCCAAGAGGGAACAGAGGAGTGTAGCCAGAATCGTAGGAGGAGTGAGAGAAGGGAGCAGCACCAGGTTTGCTGGGGACATGAGAGAAGGGAGAAGCGTCAGTTGGGAGCAGAGTGAAGGCAGGCACTCAGGAGAGAGGGAAGGGAGGAAGACTGGACCGGCGAACACAAGGCGGCATGTAATAGGCCGTGAGGAAGGAGGATTTCGGGACAGTGGAGAGTGGGAGGCCGTCAGGGGTATCTCCCAGGAGCAACGGGATAGGAGGAGCGACAGCAGTCAGGAAGACAGGGGAACACAGCGCGGAGGGGTGAGCTGGCAAGGCAGCAGGAAGGAATCCGGAGACAGCGGGAGGAACAGGGACAGGAGCTCAGTGGGGAGCCAGAGCAGTAGGAGTAGGTTAATTTCCAAGGACAGGTGGTTGAGGCACCTGCGCAGAAAGTCAGGGTCGTCAGAGAGGAGCTACACTGCTCAGATGAAGAGAGGAAGCAGGCAGTGAAATATTTTCACTGCTTCCCCTGGAAGAGCTTTTAGACTTGAAAGAGGAGGATAAGAAGGATGCAAAGAAAGAGGAAGAGGAAAAAAGGCAGAGGCATCGGAAGATACCCAAGACTTTTGGGAACTGGTTTAGGGCCTTTTGTATTTTAGTGAGCGTAATCTGGGAAAAGTGTCCGGATCGCTGTTCGCAGCTTTTTTGTTATCTAGACGGGATAGGGGACACCTATCGGACCTACGGGGGACTAGCATGGTGGAGATATGACAAACAATTTCGTCGGTTAGCAGCAAACCCATCAATGCGGTGGGACAAGATGGACCTGCCGCTGTGGATGAGGCTGATGATGGCACAAGAGTGCCCCCTTTCTCAGAGTGGCCGGCGCAGGCTTGAGTGGGACCGTGTTGGCAGGTCAGAAGAAAGGTTTCTGCTGGCTCTATAATGAGGGACAATGCAAGAGGGGGGCATCATGCAGATTCAAGCATGAGTGCTCCAGTTGCGGGGGTAATCACGGAGTCTCAAGATGCTTTAAAAAAGGTAAGCCGAATGTGGGAGGGAGGGCCACCGGCTCAGCAGCCACCACAACTACGGCTGGGGGTGTCACCCGTGAAGGTAGGCGCGATGCTGCCTTGGTTAAAACTATACTCTAACCAAGAGGTGGCAAGATTCTTATGGCTGGGCTTTATGGCGGGTTTCGTGATTCCGTTTCAAGACAAGGGTCCGGGTGAGTTATGTGAAAATCTTGGGTCGGTGTGGGAGCATCCAGGGGTAGCTAGAGAAAAGTTATTCAAGGAAGTGCAATTGGGGAGGATGGCGGGGCCATTTGCTTCCCCACCATTAGTAGGTTTGCGAGTGTCTCCACTTGGGGTGGTCCCCAAGAAGGAGGCTGGTAAATTCTGTATGATACATCATTTATCGTACCCAAAGGGGGCATCGGTAAATGATGATATCGACGAGGCCCTGTGTTCTGTTTCTTACACATCATTTGACAAGGCTGTCGAGTTGGTAAGGAAAGCAGGGCATGGGGCACTGATGGCGAAAGTGGATGTGGAAGCGGCATTCAGGCTGTGGACTTGTTGTGGACTTGTGCCTACCTATGAGATGCGCCAACTCATGTGCTTACTTCGAAAGGTTTAGCACCTCTTTGGAATGGGTGGTACGGCAGGTGCTACGGGTGGTGGTGCACTACCTTGACGATTTTTTATGCGTCGGCCCGCCAGGAATGGAGCGCTGTAGCCAAATATTGCAAGTCTTTCAGTGGGTGGCACATAAGTTTGGAGTGCCGTTGGCAGAGGACAAAACGGTGGGGCCCACTACGTGCCTCAGCTCTCTGGGGTTGAAGATCGACTCAGTATAAGGGGAATGCAGGTTGCCTTGGAACAAGCTGCACGGCCTTAGGCGACTGGTGGACACGGTTAGGAAGGCAAGGAAGGTAACCTTGCAAGAGCTTCAGTCATTAATATTGCATGTTGGGTAATTCCCATGGGGAGGGTCTTCTGCAGACAATTGGCGCGGGCGACGAGTGGGGTTAAAAAAAAGTTGCATTATATTAGAGTGTCGGTAGACATGAAAGAAGACAAGGGGGTATTGGCGGGGTTTTTGCAGGAGTTTAACCGGAGAGTGTTTTTTTGGGGAACCTGTGGGGTCATCGGAAGACGTGGGCTTGTTTACAGACGTATCGGGTAGCGTCAGGTCCGAGGCATACCTAGCGGGAAAATGGTGCGCGGAGAGGTGGCCGGAGGCCTGGAAAGCGAGCACGTTGATTCCAATTTGATTGGAATTTTGGTGGGTTAGGAAATTGGTAGGCCAAGGTCTAGGCTGGAGTAGGCCGGAGTTAAAAGTGTGGAGGTAGGTTCCAGCCCATCGGTGGCCACGAAGCAAGGGATGTAGGGGTGTCTTTGTACACCCCTGCAGTTAGACAAATGGAGGTGGGACCTTTTGGTAGGCCGTGAGTTACATGTTATGTATTATTGGTTATGTTAATGTTTGTTCTTTGGTAGGGTCATTGTCAGGGGTATGGTACAGGAGAGAGTGGAACGAAAGGAGTACTGTTGACAATGACCCTAAATTGTTAATTTATATATTTATATTAATTAATAAAGCTGTGGACTTTATACTCCAACAGAACTTATGGGTGTCTGAGTGTTATTAAAGTTAAAGGTTGGCACATGCCGAATAACGACTGTGCAATAATGTCAAGCTATATACTATGCAACCTGCAAACAATACCTGTGGAAATGGGGTTGCTGTGGAACCCTTATGTATCTAAAATAGTTAACTTTTTTTGTCATTATTGTACATTCAGACTATGTCCTTGTCTGTGTTAGTCTACTTGATTAAATCACTGCTCTCCATTTGTATTGAGCACCCTCTGTTTTTTATCTGTACAAGTAATACATCATAAATCACTGTCACAATATAAAACCTTACCAACCCCTCCAACATGGCCCTGTAAAATGACCACTCTAAACACCATGTTAACTACAGAAGCATTATTGCAGTGATTTTGTACAAAGGTACAAAGGTATACGAGGTGCCACCCAAACCCTCTGGTGCTTGTCAGACAATTTTAGATGTCTCTCCCTATGAAGCCCACAGAGCCACAGAGCCCTCATCTTATCTCTCTGCCCAAGGCTGAACATGCAAATGTAATGTTTAACCCCGTATTAGCTGTGAAGCAGATGACAAGCTGTACTGTAAGCATTGGAAAAGTCGCATGTCTTCTCAAATCGCTCTAAAAAGGTGTTTCTTTAAATAAACGTTATAAAAAAAACATATACATAAATAACTTGGTAAAATATTTGGGAATGAGGATTTCAAGACTTACTGTAAGCACTCTATATTTTTTATTATTTATAAAGCGCCAACAAAGTTCACAGTGTTGTACAATGGGTGGACTAACAGGCAAATATTTGCAACAAGACGAGTTTGACGCACAGAAACAGGGCATTGAGGGCTCTGCTCTAACGAGATTACATTGTAGAGGGTGTGGGGTAACATGGCAAAGAGGTAAGGGTAGGATGTATTTCATATATGGGAAAACGTAGGTTGCTAGAATAATTTACATTGAAGAGTTAGTTTTTTGGGATGACAAAGTTGCAGGAGATGTAGCAAGGTGGGTTACCAACAGGGCCGGACTGGGAGAAAAATTCGGCCCGGGTTTTTTTTTTTTTCACAGCGGCCCACTAAGAAGGGGGCGGGGCAGAGAGGGTGTGTTTCGTCATCACCAATGACAAACACGTCCCCTCTCAAAGTGAGCATGTTGGTTCAATGCTCTTCCAGGGCAGACCATGCGCAGAACTCTGCTAAAGAGCTCTAGCATGAGAAAAAAAGCCCTGTATTTGTTCTGCACAGTGCAAGCAAATTTAATAATATGCTTGCACTGTGTTTCCTTGCAACTTGTCTCTGGTGTTTCTATAAATGGATACCAGGAGACAAAAGGAAAAGAGGAAAGAGTATTGTGCATGTGTTTGGAGCCTGCTTGTGGGATTGCGTGTGTGTAGAGTGAGCTGATTGTGGTGTGGTATTGTGTAATAAGGTCGGTTTTAGTTGTGTTGTGTTTTTGGTGTATTGTAATGCATATGTGGCTAGGGGCTGTAGAGAATGTGTGTATAGGGGATGTAGTACGTGTGTGCATACAGGCTATAGTGTGTGTGTGTGTGTGTGTGTGTGTGTGTGTGTGTGTATGTATATATAGGTGATGTAGTGTTTGTAGGGTTTGTAGAGAGTGTGTGTTTAGGGGTGTAGTATGTGTTTGTTTACAATGAATCTAGTGTGTTTATAAGGGATCCAGAGTGTGTATTTTAGGAATGTAGTGTGTGTGTAGGTGGTGCAGTGTGTGTGTCTACATTAGTCTAGTGTGTGTTTGAAGGACCCAGAATGTGTAGGAGATCTAGTGAGTGTGTGTATATAAGGATTCAGAGTGTATAAAGGGATCTAGTTGGTGTAATTGATCCAGAGTTGGGTAAGGGATCTAGTGTGTGTCTGGAACGTAATGTGTTTAGGAGTGCAGTATATGTGTGAGGGGTGCTGTAGTGTATATATATAATATAAATATGTTCGGAAGTATTGTGTGTGTGTGTTTGGTGCAGTGGGTGTCTGTGAGGGATCTAGTGTGTATGTGAAGGGTGCAGTATGTGTGTGTGATGGATGATGTGTTTGAGTGGTGCTGTGTGTGATGTGTGTGATGTGTGGGGGCTGTGTGTGATGTGTGTGTGTGGGTGCTGTGTGTGAGGGTGCTGTGTGTGACGGGTGTGAGAGTGTTGTGTGTGATGGGTGTGAGAGTGCAATGTGTGAGAGTGCTGTGTGTGAGAGTGCTGTGTGTGATGGGTGTGAGAGTGTTGTGTGTGAATGTTAGAAGGGATTGTGTGTGGGGGGGGTAAAAAATAAAAATAAAATAAACAGGCATTATGTACCCCCTCCCTTCTTACCTTTAGCTTGGGAGGGGGGGACTGGCACTGTGGTATCTGGGAGGGGGGGACCGGTACTCTGACACCATCCCTGGTGGTCCTAGTGGTGAGTGAACTCTAGCCATGGCAATGCTCCGGATCTCGCGAGAGGAACCCGGCGGAGCTCTGCCGGGTCCTCTCCCTCCCTCCCCAGCCGCATGTCTGTCCAAGTGGGCCGGTGAAGGAGATCTTTGATCTCCTCACCGGCCCTTCATGGCAAACAGTGGGGCCGGCGCTAAATTGAGCCTTAAATCTTACGGGAAATGAGTGTAAGGACTGACAGGGGGGAGAGGCATTGGAGGTGCGGGAGGTCAGGAAGACGAACCTCACCGCCACATTCATTATAGGCTGTAACAGGGCAAGCTAGGAATGTGTAAGACCAAGGAGAAGCAGATTGCAGTAGTCAAAATGAAAGGCGGCATGGACTAGCACCTTTGCCGCATCTGGTGTAAGATAGGGGCAGATATATTTTTTTTAGATCGAAGCGGCAGTGACTGGACATGAAGGGAAAAGGAGAGGTTGGCCTCAAAAAGAACACTGAGGCAGTGAGCCTGCGAGGTAGAGCTGATACTAGTGCCATTTACTTAAAGGGAAACAGACATGGGAGGGTTGAAAGACGAGAAATTCTGCTTTGCACAGGTTAAGTAAGTGAGCAGCCATCCAGTTAGAAATAGCAGAGAAGCAGTCAGAACCACAAATCAAAAGGCACCACAGGATAAATAGGAGAGGACAGATTGATTTATGTGCCATCCACATAGAAGTGATACTGGAAGCAAAAAGAGCTGATGAGTTTACCAAGGGCAGTATTATACATTGAGAACAGTAGGGGACTAAGAACAGAATCTTGGGGAACACCAACAGATAGGTGTTGTGGAGAAGAGGAAGAGCCAGAAAAATAAACACTGAAAGAGCACTGGGAGAGGTAGGAGCAGAACCAGAAAAGAGCAGAGTCTTGTAAACCAAGATCACAGAGGATGAGAGGAAGTTGTTGATGGTTACTTGCTTGAAGGATGAAGGAAATGTGCAAAAGGAGAAGGAGAGCTTAAATATTTGAGTGTGGGGCAGAGCAAGAGAAGAAGACAACTTGTGAGGGATAAGGATAAACACCTCTTCTGGCATAGTGAGTGAGAATGAGCATAGAACAGAGGGGGAGCAGTGTTGGGGGAAGCATTGGTAGGGGTAGGAGAAAAGAAATCTCTTCCCTGATCACATACATTTTCTCAATGAAGTAGCGAAGTTTAGCTGTCACGTTATTAGGTGGAGGAGCGGCAATACGGTAGAGTAGAAGGTTAAAACTGTGAAAAAGGCATTTGGGTTCCAGGGAGAGTGTGGTTATGAGGGTATTGAAGTAGTTTTCTTTTGCGGAGGAAAAAGACAAACTGTATGAATGTGGCTTAACTTTATAGTGGAGGAAGTCAGATGCATAATGAGACTTTCACCAGCAGCGTTCAGCAGTTCTGGAGCATTTGTGGAGGTAGCGAGTCACTTACAATGTTTAAATATAAGAGTTGACATAATATCTTGTTCATAGGAGAGGGTGGAGTTGTAAAGAGAGGTTGCAGAGGTATGGCAGGTGAGATTTGAGATGGGTAAAAGGAGACTTTGGAGGTTAATGGAGAATTGCTATATGTCAAGACAGTGGAGGTTTCTACTAGACTGAAGTAACAAAGGTGGTATGATTTGGGAACAGGGTATACCCAGGGACGGCCCTGCGCGAAAAATCTTCACATCGTCCCCCCCCCTTCTGTCCCCAACTATAAAACACAGAGCAATGTGCATTTTATATACCAGAGCTCCACTGTAATACATCTCACTATAATATGATGTAATGGTTGTGTTGTCTGTGTATGTGATAGATGTGATGACTGTGTGTGAAATGTATGCTATGTGTTGGCTATGTGTGATATTTGTAATGGGTGGATTAACTGTGTGTGATATCCGTGTATTGGTTGTAGGTGATATTTGTGCTGGGTTTATTGGCTGTGTGTGATGGGTATTTAATTCAGCTAAAAATACGCATTTAGGCCTATGTGTGAATGCAGATGTATATTTTTGCAGAGTCACATGCACACAGTCCCAGTCAGATGCACACAATTATACATATACACTGTCAAATACAGCCACATGCACACAGTCACAGGCAGATAGTCACATACATAGGATCACGCAGAAACACACAGGTACACACACATACACATTTACAGGCAGATTATCACATTCACACACAATTAGAGGCAGACAGTCACACACACAGGTACAGACGGACAGTCATATACATACAGCCACACAAACATTCTTACACACACAGGCAGATATCCACACACACACAGGCATAAATACACACACACAGGCAGACACATACAAAGACAACCACACACACACAGACAGACAGCCACACACACAGACAGCCACACACACACACACAGACAGTGACACACACACACACACACACAGGCAGACATCCACACACACAGGAAGACATCCACACACACAGAGGCAGACAGTCACACACACACAGGCAGACAGCCACACACACACACAGACATCCACACATAAACATACAGGCAAACATACACACACACACACACAGACATCCACACACACACACACACACACATACAGGCAAACATACACACACACAGAGGCAGACAGCCACACACACACACACAGTCACACACACAGACAGCCACAGGCAGACAGCCACACACACACAGAGGGAGACATCACACACACACAGACAGCCACACACACACAGTCAGACAGTCACACACACACACACACACACACACACACACACACACACAGGCAGACAGTCAGTCACACACACACACACACACACACACAGACAGTCACACACAAAGGCAGACAATCACACATAGTTACCACTGTTAAATTATGGAGGAGTGGAGACAGTGCAGTTCCTGGAGACATCATAATGACAGCTTAGTGATCTGCTTCTTTCCTCCACATCCCTTGGAGCTCCTGGAGACTGTTTTTTGGGGAAGCAGGGACTCATTCCTGCTTCCCATGCTGCAGTTACCCAGCACATGTAGCTCCATTTCCGCTGCACAGTAAGCTCCGCTTCCGCTGCACAGTAAGCTCCGCTTCCGCTGCACAGTAAGCTCCGCCCCCACTGCATAATAAGCTCAGTCCCTGCTGCAATAATGGGTGATTTAAAAAAAAATTATAATCCCTACCGGCCATGTGTGAGCTGTGTCTGCTGCCTGGCGGCCCCTGCTGCCACAGCGTCCTGTGCAGCCACACAGCTCGCACACCCCTAAGGCTGGCCCTGGCTATGCCAATGTCAAATGTCAGCAGATGGTGGTCAGATAGGGGAAATTGAACATTGGGAAGATTAGAGGCAGTACAGAGATTGGTGAAGATGAGATCAAGAGTATGTGTGTATGAGTTACTGAGTTAGACCATTACGTGAGGCAGAAGAAGCAGGCTACAGAAAGCAGTTGCGAGGCATCAGAGCTGTTAGGGTTGTATATTGGAATATATATTAACACAGATTTGTAGCAGTATTAACCAAGATATATCTCAAGCTCTTGGAGATTTACTACTCCCATAATGTTTTCCAAGATATAAACTTGACTTCACTTTTACTGATGCACAACCCTTCTGTATAGAGGCATTTGAACTGTGACATCTCTAAATAAAGTGAATTTAAGTATGGAATAGATGTGGGAGGTGGAATGTAAGCACTGCGTGTAATTGTTGCAGCCTGTCAGGAGAAGCAAGTCAGCTGTCAGCATACAGGTGTACATCTGAATGGTACATCATGCCAACAAATTGATGCAGAGGATGCCAAGACCACCATCATGACTTGTAGAAGCGGGCGGGTGGAAAATATCAATTCAATTAAATTAGTTATGGGAAAGAATGAGAGAATTAATGTTTGTTTTCTGACAAACAGATTTCACAGTGTCTAGTGCAGTTCTACAAGGTGTATAGTTTGGGTTATGGAGATAAAATATGTGGCCCTGTGGAACAGTAAGGTCTGACCAAGCAGGATTACTTTGTATTCTGTGATGTCTTACAGGCTAAATGCAGTGTATGTTGATAGATGTGGCTAAGGGATTGTGCACAGGTGCAGAAAGTAGCCCAATCCGGCTTTTCCACAAACAAGGTAACCATCAGATGTTGTGACAAGTATTCTAGTTAAGGACCACCTTTTATCTGGCCATGCTGTTTCTTAAGTTTTTCTAATACTGTGTGAGTCTGGTACCAAACAGGTCAATGGCCTGTTTCGGTAGATCACCGAACTGGCTCAGTTTAGTTTGTCAATATAGACTGTGGGCTTCAGAGAGGTGACAATTATGTCAAAGTGAAAATTCATACACTGACACAAGGCAAGCAGTTATCTAAATCAGCTGGTGCTTCCAGTCATATGGATCTGTTTAATATAGCACCAGAAAGATTTAGTAGGTACACAATCATCTCAAACTAAAGAATATGGTCCAAGATTATTTTTTTTCACATTCTATTTGCAATCCACACATTGTACATAAGGTGTTGCACAGTAAGTAAAACATAAAGTGGTTCAGAAAGGAAAGGTAGGAGTCGCTAGGATGTGAATGGTTCCAGAGACGTTCAGGAGCCTGAGAAGAGTGCCTTAAGGTGACATGAGGAGAAATGAGGGGAAGAGAAGGACAAAGAAGGGACTTTAAGGGAAAAGGAGATGGTAAAGACGTAATAAAGATATGGACGGGTTGGGTATAAGCAGGACAAGGAAGGAAATGAGAAGGGCTGAGTGATTTTGAGAAAGACTCAAAGGGGAATGGTGGTGTTGCTTTAAAAGTAACAGAGGTGATAGCTTAGAGGTTGCTGTGTAGGACAAAAAAAAGGTATTAGGAGGTACCCAGCAGCTCATAAGAAGAAAGAGGAGTGAAAGAGAGCAAATGAGGAAGCTGTGAAGGGCAGGAGAGTAGATGAAGAACAAGATATCAACCAGGGGATATACAGTAGCTGAGACTGCAGTAAAGGCCATGCCACCATGCCATGACATGCCATGTCACTGGTCCTGTCGCTAAAAGTTATGTAGCTTACTATATCCATTAAACTTTAGTAAAAAAGAAACAAACACCAATCAGAACATCCCATGTTTTTTTATGGATATTCCAACCCTTTCAAAAGGGAGAAAAACAATCTGTATCTAAATCTGAAATCTACAGGATCCATCTTTTTTCCTTTGTATATATTTCCAGAATGTATATTTTACTTTAAAATGGTAAAGTAAGTTGTGTTCTAATCTGTAAGACAATTTAGGGATCAATGGGTCTTCACAAAGAATTTCGTTTTTGTGACTCTTGTTCAATATTGTCTTTAGGGACAACTGGACAATGGCAATAGAATGCAAATTGGCTATAAGGAATTACAAGAAAAGGGTTGAGAAGACAGTATTATATTATATTTTCTAGACAGAAATGCCAAAGTCAAATTATAACATGAAACAAATTACAAAAAAATTGATCTGTATCCATTCTATTTCCAGAGTCATATATTGTTTCTCGAGAAGAACACTGTAACCTTTGGCATTGTTCCTTTATTTTAACACATGCCCCTAAAAGCTATCCCCCCCACCCTACCCCTGCAATACTGATAGTTACCCACTGGCACTACCTGACATCCGTGAGGGAGATTAAACCCCTTTGGGGTATGTAACGCCATAAAGCTCAGGTTCATGTTAAATAACACACACATGTTCAGAGAAAGATACTAGTTAGCCTGTGCTGGGACTGATGTGTCAAATTATATTACTCCCCATGCTATATGCCGAACGCATCTTGTTTCATGTATAAAATATGCCAATAGTGTAGATGTTTGCACCTGAAGGATGTGTTACTTGCTAATGTTGATTTCTTTTACGGTTTGTTAATTTGTCCTTGACACCCTTAAGCATAAAAAATGAAGCACGTCAAAAGGTTAAATACCAGTAAATGAAATGCCTACACTTTAGTGATTAACGTTCATGATGCTCCTGCACCCCAGTTGCTGCATTTGTAACCTTAACTCATGATATTTGTAGGAATATGGGAAGCAAGTTCTCCAGTAACATTTGCTATAGAACTAGACAATTGATTTTTTTTTTATTAGTCCTTAAGGGGTTAAAACATAAAACAGCTAGGACAGTAAAACAAGTCACAATGTTACTTCATTGATGTCTGTAAAGAAACAAGATGCAGCCCCCCCTTAACCAACATTTTTCATAGTATAAAGAATCACTAAGATGATGTCACCTCGTCAGTTTACATCCTATGTTCTGCCCTTTACAGTCATTTAGCTTTATCACTTCCTGCCAGAACATTAGAGTTCACAGTCTCAGACAGTGATAGGTGTGGTATCTGTGGGTGAGACCTGAAAGTGTCACAACTGTGCTCTGAAGATATAGTCTATGTGCAATGCGTGCTTTACGTGCGTTTCATGCTAGATGCAAAAGAATTTCCCAGGCTAAGATTTTCAGATTTTATTTTCAAAACATATAATGTGCCATAATAAAGATTCCCAAGAACAGAGCACATGGATTAGTTATAATGTGCTTACCCTATAGACTGTAAGCTCGCTTGAGCAGGGTCCTCTTCAACCTATCGCTTCTGTAAGTTTTCTTGTAAAGTGCTACGGAATCTGTTGGCGCTATATAAATGGCAATAATAATAATAATACCCTGGTGTAGCAACCAGCTGTAGTTATATCAAACAAGGAGAAGCTCACTCTTACTCTTTTCAAATCAAGACCTTCTTCTTATTATTATTATTGCTATTTATATAGCGCCAACAGATTTCGTAGCGCTTTACAATATTATAAGAGGGGGAGATTTAACTATAAATAGGATGGTTACAAGAAAACTTACAGGAACGTTGAAGAGGACCCAGCTCAAACGAGCTTACAGTCTATAGGAGGTGTGGTATTCTTGAGAAAAGTCTCCTGTGGAGACTGAAACGTTGATACACTGTGATTGTCTGCTTTTGGAGTTAATAAAGCATTCAAATTTTAATTTAAAAAAAATGTCCAAGAGTGCGCTTTTCCTTGTCTAATATAAGTATAATAAAAATAGAGCAAAAATAATTAGTGGTTAAAATTCTACAACCTTAAAGAAAAAATACGTCAGATACTATTAAAACCGTTATAATGGCCAAGATAAGAATAGACGAAACACATCTAGAATAGACAAAAACAAAAAATTGTGATCCATCTCATAATAAATATCATAGAATTCATCTTAATGTAGCAGTTGAGTGACTTCTCCCACAAAAACCCAAAAGGATCACATAAACAACATAACAGTGGAACATTTCTGATACAAATCCACAGAAAGAAGAAAAAAGAAGAAACTTTGTATTCAATAATGTTCCTAGTTGATTATCTGATTTGGTTCCCTCATTCTATCGAATTTGGATGGGTTGGGATCATAAGTAACATGTTGTCTGCAGTCCATTTTAACACCATCTTAGTAAATATGATATCAATACTGGGAAACATGAATGAAGAGTAAGACCACTATCTTGAGTGTTCCTGCTAAGCTTATTTCTAGACATAATTTACACATATATTTTTCCTATTACAGAAGGATCAATGAGTATTCTAAGCAATGCAGTTTCTACAGCTAAATATAGAGGATATGTGGCCTAGAGTCCTCTCAACTGTCCCTCTGTATCACGTTAAACGGTTTAGATGTGTTTTGACAAGAACAAGAGTTCTCCATTGCGTTTAGAGACTATTTCCTCATCAGCCACATTGATAATGCAGAATTTAACACATATACATTATCAAAGTCAATTCTACCCAATCTGATGTCAGTGGCTGAGATTACCGGTTAGCTCAAACTCAGAAAAAAGTTCAGAGATTTTTATTTTGTTCTTCCTCCTGTCTATAGTGCGGTTGAGAAAAATGAGCACATTTCTGTGTTATTGAGTTCAATGGTGGTATTTATTTTCCAGTGAGAGATTCAGTGTTTTGCACTATATACTGTAAGGTTGATGCAGGAAGACAAAACAATTTTACCTTTTTACTTCTAACCCGAAGTTCAGTAAGACTTTTTTTTTAATAGTTACATACCTCATGTGTTCTGCTGTTCTCCGGCCAATGTTTTCTATTGTAGAAATGGCGAGCCAATAAATCTCAAGTGCTTGGTGGATTAAAACTCCTGTTACTCTAATGCTGCTTGCGATTCCCACCACAGCTGGGCTGTTGAAAGTTTAGTATACATATCATCATGTACTTTCACAAGTCAGTATTGCAGTCACTGAAAAAAAAAACTCTTCTGTGTCCAAACATACTTCAGTTTATGACCTTTAAAGCATATGACTTCCCATCTTCTAAGTTAATGTTTTTTAAGTTGATGGTTTTGGAACCATTTCAGTGATTTGATGCTTTACAAACTAGGAATTCGTAATGCTCGAGATCCCGTATTAAATCAATCTCAGCCGAGGTAATTTGTTGTTTTACCACAAAATGATCTTTCACCATCACTTCAGGCATGCTTGGGCAGGTTTTTATATTTATAGAAGAAAAAAGTTACTTTACAGAAAAACAAAACAATGTTGCATTGATAGGTATAAAACAAGGTTATCCATAAAACTTGGAATCGCGGAGATCTGATAAGTAACTTCCCAATTCTAGATCAACATTTTAACATAGAAATCTAGGTTGAAAAAAAGTCAAAATTTCAGTAAATGTAACCTTCCACAAATTTTTTGTCTTTGATCCAAAAGAGGGTAAAGCACAGACTGCTATTTCAAACATTTCCAGGTAGAGCCTTTGGGTCATTAATGGCAGTAAGCGCTGGGGGAATTAGACTAATTTGAGGTCATGATTTTACCTGCCTAACCTCATCTTCCTTATGTGGTTAACAGAGGCACGTAGAACTGCTGCCACCAGGGCCATCTTTAAGGAGGGGCAAATGGGACAGCTACCCCGGGCCCAGTTACTCCTGGGGGCCTAAGGCAGCTGCTCCATGGGCCCGCTGCGGCACCTGACCTTATCAGGGGCCACGGCCCTTTAACCCCTTAAAGACCAAACTTCTGGAATAAAAGGGAATCATGACATGTCACACATGTCATGTGTCCTTAAGGGGTTAGTACTGCTCTGCACCGACCGGGCCCCTGTAATATGGGGGAGGCTGAATACATACATACAGCTAGCCTCCTCACACACTGCCCTGTGATCCTTTTTCTTCTCCGTGGCATGCTGGGAGGCAGTGAGGTCAGATCACTTCCTCCCAGTAAGAACAGATCACTTCCTCCTCAGTGCCGCTGGGGAGGAGGCACACACCACACGGAGGAGAATGCAAGCATTGTGGGGGAGAGGGACTGAGAAAGCTGATGGCAGACTCCCATCAGCCTGGGCCAGCAAGCACCCACTGGACCCCAGGAAAACCATCCTTCTGTACCCAAAAGGTAAGGAGACAGGAGGGTGGCTAAATATTGTTTTTGTTTGTTTTGCTAATTTCTGATTTCACTTGTATTCATCATACATTACAAACACCCATGTGTTGGTGTTTGTAATGTAACACACAGGGAATAATTACATGTTAAAAATCCTAGAAAAACCTGATAGTTCCCTATTAAATATAAATTTTTAAAAAAAATTATTTTTAAATATTATTGCATAAAGTGTTATCAAAGGCTGTACACCATTTCCAAATGTCACTTTTGCCAAATTCTCTACCAGGGTATGTAAGAACAGAGTTGAGATATTATATTGGCCAAGATTGCTGGGAGTTGCAGTCCAGGAGCTGCTAGAGGCCAGAGATTAAAATGTGTAAATTTACACATATATGGGTGTGTATCTGGCTGTGTTTGTGTCAGTATGTGTATCTGGCTGTGTTTGTCTGTGTGTCAGTGTATCTGCGTGTATGTGTACTTGTGTGTCAGTGTCTATGTGTACCTGTGTGTGTGTATGTATATGTCGGTGTGTGTAAGTGTGCATATGAGTGTGTGGTAATGCATACATCCCAGCATTTTAATGCCAACACTGCACACAAATACACTCCTACATCACTAACACTGTACACATATACACCCCTGCATTTATACCTTTGTGTGTGTGTGCACATACCTGTGTCAGTGTGTGTGTATATATATCTCTGTGTGTGGATGTGCCAGTGTGTATATGTGTGTGTGTGTGTGTATATCAAAGTGCTTGTATCTGTGTGTCAAAGGGTGTGTATCTGAGTGTGTGTGTATATGCCAGTGTGTGTGCATATGTCAAGGTGTGAGCATGTGTCAGTGTGTTTATGTGTGTATCTGCGTGTTAATGTGTATGTGTATATGTGTTAATATGTATGTGTATACATCCCAGAAATCGCACAACATGCAAACAGACCCCTGCAAACACAAACATTACATACAAACACACTAGTATGCTGAAACACCAATACTACACACAAATGTACATATGCATTTAAAAGACAACACTACATCCAAACACCCCCTTACATACAAACAGATCCCTGTATTAAAATGTTAAAATTATATACAAACACCAACTCTACACACAAAAGTACACCTGCATTTAAAAGCCAACATTACAGACAATCACACACCCCTGCATTCAAATGCAAACACTACACACAAGTACACCACTGCATTCCAATGGTAACAGTACATACAAATACACCCCTAAATGCACACATACACTGTATAAAAAAACATGCTGACATTCAATTGCACAAACACTGCTCACAAATACAACCCTGCAAGGATGGTAGATCCCCAGCTGGCATAACATCGCAGGAGTTGCATGACAGATGGGGATCTATCTTTTGCACCAGGGCACTCTCTACATTAGTTTTGCCGCTGGTTTGGGATGGAGGGAGTGATTGCATGCCCAGGGGGCCCAAGCAAATGCTTGCCCAGGGTCCAATCAATATTAAAGATGGCCCTGGCTGCCACCAGCCACAGGTTATCGGTTATTATCTCTCCTCTGTGTGGGGTGAATGGGATGAAGATTGCGGCAGGCAGCACTAGTGATGCTCAGCAGCAGCAAGAAGCATGACTGGCCAGACTGCAACAAAAGTAATCTATGCAAATTGTTAACTTTTTTGTGTGTGGTAGGGGTATTTCAAGTTTCTATCTAAAAAGAATTATGTTGCAATTTTGAGTGAAAGTAAAATAAAATTGAGTCACATTTCAGCTAATAGTTCTGCAATTAACATAATAGCACCTACAATACCGATAACACATTATGGATGAGAAACCATGCAGTATTTTGTAATTTTGCAAATTTTACAAAAGTGACATTGAAGGAGTTGCATATAAAAAAAAACTCCCAATGTTGTATGCCAACCAACTTTACAGAAATTGCAGTCAATCAAATGGGCTAAAATAGAGTGCTTGATAAAGACCCATTGTAGGGTCAAAACGATGCTGGTTTTGTTGCTCCAATAAATTTGCCTCACTTATCTTAGGAGTGCCTGGGCCTCTTTTCTTGGTTCCTTCCAATGTTGTGAGGCCGGAAGGGAACATGCCAGTGATCAATGAGTGCCACTGCTGTTGCATCCAATGGGGCACGGCCCAACTAAAATAGTGGGTTGTAACCCTGGCATGCATGCATGCCAGACTGATCTCCGGCTGTACCAGCCAGACCCATTCTAGGATGCCTATGTATAAAGTGCTTTTGAACTACTCTGTAAGGGCAGAATTCCATTCAGGGCAAGTGCATCTAATTATGTGCTTACACTATTCTTCATGGTGATTTCATAAAATACCAGTGCAAACAAGTGATAAAGGCAGAAAACTTGACTGTCTTCTGGAATCTAGATGAGTTGTGGGTACAGTATATAGAGAAAGTCATATAAAGGAACATACTGCAGGAACATCCCATTTATGTAAAAATAACCCATATAGAAATCTCTTATTTACTAAACTTTATTATATAAAACAGGACTTCAGAAATAAATTCCAGTTGCAAAAACATGTATGTAAACAATATCCTATACACAATAATTTACCATTTTTTCGCAATAATCTCACTTTTAACATTATCTAACACCCATTATAGTGGGAAAAACTGAAATTAAATCGTCCAAAACCTGAAATAGAAATATTCAATAAATCACAGTATAATCAGAAACAAATAATAAAAGGCAGGTTTTAAGTTTGTGTACAAACAGCTGTTTTTTGTATCTTCTCAAATGTCTTCTCTCTTTCCTAGTGAAGATTCCCTTTTCTTAGAGCACACGCATAAGATTCCATGACGCATACTACAAGCCAAGCAGGACATGTGTTTCTGGAACATGTGACATGTTATGAGTATGGAAGCTTTCTAGATATTGAAAGAATTTATCTGGAGGAAATTGTAACACGAGGATAACTTATTTATTTATTTATAAAATATTTTACCAGGAAGGATACATTGAGATTTCTCTCATTTTCAAGTATGTCCTGGTTCCACAAAACATTGCATTGATACAATAGGGTACCGTAAAATACAAAAACAATATTAATACACAATATATACAAAATTTAAAGGACCACTGTAGTGCCAGGAAAACATACTCGGCTCTGGGGAGAGGAAAGGGGTAAAACTTACCTTTTTTCCAGCGCCGGGCGGGGAGCTGTCCTCCTCCTCTCTGCCTCCGATCCTCCCCTTCGGCTGAATGCGCACGTGCGGCAGGAGCTGCCCGCGCATTCAGCCGGTCTCATAGGAAAGCATTTACGATTTTCACAGTGAGAATCACACAAGCGCCTCTAGCGGCTGTCAATGAGACAGCCGCTAGAGGATTTGGAGGATGGATTAACCCATTTATAACCCATTCTCTGAAACTGCTATGTTTATTAAAAAAATGGGTTAATTCTAGAGGGACCTGGCACCCAGACCACTTCATTAAGCTGAAGTGGTCTGGGTGCCTAGAGTGTTCCTTTAACATAGAACAGGTAGGAAATATATAATCAACCATGACACATGCATTCTGTTTTGAGATATGTAGAGAGGGATCTCTTAAAGGACTTTAGGCTTGGGGAAGATTGGAAAGTGTGCGGGAAGTCGTTCCACAATTGCGGCGCTCTGTAGGAAAAGGAGATTCGAGCTTCTTTCTTTTTGTATTGAGGTAGACTAAATAAAGTGCTGGTACTGGATCAGAGGATTTAGGAGGTGGGAACAGCCAGGGAGAGCATTCTGCTCAGGTAGGGTGGGAGCTTCCCAGAAAAAACTGTTAAACGCAAGCCTGGAAAGATAAAGGGTGCATCTAGCTGGACATTCTCCAAAAAGTCTATTTTCTTTTTTTTTTTGTCATTTTATATTGTTCTTCTGAGATCTCGATGTGGTTTCCATATTTATAGAAATTCTTTATGAGGAGTGCTTATGAGCGAATCTTCTTCAATAGGCCCTAGCATTTTCCACAATGTGTGGTTCGATGCATTGGACTAGTATTATGGAAATAACTTTGGGGAATCTTGATGAATTATACAATTATACAAATAACTAAATACATTACTCATTCACTTGTCCTTTGCTAAATTGCTAATATTAATCTAGTCTGAATGCCTTTGATTGCACTGTTTGTATTTGCAATTAATGCATAGTTGTATTAGTAAATTATTTATTTAAAGCAAACACGCAACAAATCTTTGTCAAAGCCTTGAAATAATAAGTGATATATATTGGTCTTGGATCTCTTCTTTAGTGTTGAGCTTCTCCTACTGCCTAAAGTAAAATAAAAAGGAGTGGGATCCAAATTTAAAGGGACACTCTAGGCACCCAGACCACTTCTGCCCATTGGAGGGGTCTGGGTGCCAACTCCCACTACCCTTAACCCTGCAACTGTAATTATTGCAGTTTTCATAAACTGCAATAATTACCTTGCAGGGTTAACTCCTCCTACTAGTCTACTAGACAGCCACCAGAGGGCACTTCCTGCTTCATAACGCTGTGTGAGGACCTCCAGCGTCGCTCAATTCCCCATAGGAAAGCACTGAAAACCATTTTCAATGCTTTCCTATGGAGAACTCTAATGCGCCGCGCATGCGCATTAGGTCTCCTCAGCTGGTGGGCGGGATCAGTCTCCCCCGCCGGCTGACGTGATAAAGGGGAGGAGCGTCGGCGACCCGAAACCACCGCCGAGGGACATCGGCGCTGGATACAAGTAAGTCACTGAAGGGGTTTTAACCCCTTCAGCCACTTGGGATGGGGGGTGGGAGGGAGAGGGGGCCTGCAGTGCCAGAAAAACGGATTGTTTTCCTGGCACTGGAGAGTCCCTTTAAGCTTATATATAAATAAACAAACAGAGGAACAAAGGAACTGCACTCATTTGTATGGGTACAAAAAGGGTGCAACCTGGCCTGTGGCTAGCACAAACCCCAAACAGTTGAATCCAATTGAGGAGAAAAAGCTTGACAAAGACCCATTCTAGGGTTGAAACACTGCTGGGTTCACTTTGTTCCAAAGAAATGTGCCTTATTGAGTTTTCGAATGCCTGGACCTTCTTCTTCCCAAATCTAAGCTTGACTTGACGGCATGGTTTTATATTGTCATTTCTAACTGATTTGTAGCCATAATCCCCAACTCCACATTTAGGACACACATAACTGTAAAGGCTGTAAATTGGAAACTCAGTTCTAGAGTTCTCAGTAAAGAGAAACTCAGCCTATGTGTAGAACACAATACTTTCACATTTTGGGGTTTATTATACATGGGTACTAATGGTCATACATAATATTCTTTAAACAATAAAACTTGTATTTTTAGTTACAAAAGTGTGCAGCAGTATAACACACAGAGAGCCCTGTGATTTTAAAATAATTTATTATAACAATATTATTGATGTCTGCCCTTGTATACCATAAACCTTTATAGGATAAACATGTGATAGTGGAGGGTTTCCAGTAAAATAACACTCACCATGCTTACGTTATTTAGCCCTGATAAAATGCTGATTCCCAATTATTCTTTAATGCAGAGTCCAAGTTGATTCTTGGCTCTTATGTAGTAGTGACTCACTGAGAGCTCTGTCTGCCCAACTCCTCATTACAATAAACATCCAAGTGGCTATATTGCATCATCAGATCTCACTAAGGTTAGTACTAATGTAATTTTCAACTGTCTGAGAAATGAACCACCAGAACAAATCGATCGCAAGCAATTTTCACCTGGGCCTTTGTCACTTCTTTTTTTTTGTATGTCTGTTTGTTGATATATTGATATATTTTTTTCATTTATTCAATCAAAAATGTTATCCAAAAATATGAAATTAAGACCTTGGCCTAAAATTTTTTTATTATTTTGCCGAAATGTTGAGAGTTAAAGAAGAGAACTAATTAATGTTTAGTTTGAAAACATAAAATAGGCCATGTACAGGCCTGAGGTATTAAAGTATGAAAGTATACTTTAAACATTGAACCACAATTTAAAAGAGCTGGTGTCACTGACACTATAATTACTGTTTTTTTTTTCCAAAATGGTCAAAACCAAATGTAATGTATTTGGCAAATGGCACCTTCCTAAATTCTTAATGCATACAAAAATAAATTATAATTTCAATGTGTAATGTCTATGAAATAAAATAAACTAAATTAGGTTTATTAGAGCTGTTATATCTTTTATGGACAGGCTACGGATTCCATACCTTGATTCCTGCAAGAACTATGGATATATGATTGCATTTATACAGATGTTTGAACTTTAAACATTTTTGAGGAGAATTGTGCAAATTTCCATATGATAAGTCCAGAGGTATCATAATGAAGTTGCGGTGTACATGACATGCTAGAGTCCTAAGCAGATCCTTGTTACAGTAATTTGCCCTTTTGAATTACAGTTTTGAAAGATAATTTAAGTAGAGTGTCAAGTATCACAACACGAATGACTGGATTTATATGTAATTCTCAGAATTCGTTATAGTTTCTAAAGCAGTTTTAAACCTATAAACCATTGTAGTATAAACATGTGGTAGTGGATATTTTCCAGTAAAGAAACACTCACTATGATTACATTGTTTAGCCCTGACAAAGTCTACAAATGCCGATTCTCGATTATTCTTTAATGCAGACTCCAAGTTGATTCTTGGCTCTTAGGTACTCGTGACTCACTAACGGCTCTGTCTGCCCAGCTCCTCATTACAATAAACAACCAAGCGGCAATATTGCGTCACCCAGTCTAACAAGGGTTAATGCAATCTTCAATTGTCTGAGAAATTAACCAACTGAACAGATTGACTAAAAGCAATTTTCACCAGGGCCTGCGGCCCCTCTTTTGTCTGCATGCCTTAATTTATTTGTCATTATTAGCTTGTGGGCATTACATGTTGGACCAGTTTTAATAATTATTAAAGGGACACTATAGTCACCAAAACAACTTTAGCTTAATGAAGCAGTTTTACTGTACATATCATGATCCTGCAGTCTCACTGCTCAATTCTCTGCAATTTAGGAGTTAAATCCCATTTGTCTCTGTCAATGCAGCCCTAGCCACACCTGCCCTGGCTGTGACTCACACACCATGCATAAAAAAAACAATGGTTTCACTTTCAATTAGATGTAACTTACTTGACATGCGCATAGTCGTCTTTTTGGCCTATTCCTGTTATAAACCAATTATAACCTTTAATAATCACAGACACATGAATGAATTGGCAAAATATTCCACGGCTTTATTAAATATATATAAATAATAAAATATAAATTTAAAAGGTCATTGTCAACAACGCTTGAAAAGACATCCCCCCAATTAACATAACTAAATACCCAGACAATGACCTCCAACATATTTACAGAATACATCCAACTAACAGTATAACATAGCATAAATACCATAAACCTTAACATAGCCACCCAGGGCCTCCATTTCCAATTGTAGGGGCATACCAAGACACCCCTACGCCATTATCATAGCCACCAAGGGCATCCCTTTCCACTGTAGGGGCATACCAAGACACCCCTACACCATTATCCCAGCCACCAAGGGCATCCATTTCCAGTGTAGGGGCATACCGAGACACCCCTACACCCCCAGGTTCGTAGCTACCGCCGAGCTCGAACCTACCACCAAATCTAAAGGTAAGTATTCCTCCTGACCTATCCCACTTACCAAAAACCGACCTACCCCCAATTAACCTAATCCATCCCCCGCCGCCGTGACAAAACGGGAGAGTCATGACTCTTAGCCCTTAACCAACTAAATTAGGGAGGGTGGGTGGGACAGCTAACAACAGGTAAAGATTTCAAATTAAAATGGAACCCAAATTTAAAATGGCGAATTATTATATGTCTAAGCCACTCCCCCTTTTACCCACTAACCAATCCAGACACACTCATCCATAGGCCAGCCTCCTAGCTCTGTCAAGGCCCATTCCACCTAGCTTTGCTATTCCATGGGCTTCATGACATGCGCATAGTCGTCTTTTTGGCCTATTCCTGTTATAAACCAATTATAACCTTTAATAATCACAGACACATGAATGAATTGGCAAAATATTCCACGGCTTTATTAAATATATATAAATAATAAAATATAAATTTAAAAGGTCATTGTCAACAACGCTTGAAAAGACATCCCCCCAATTAACATAACTAAATACCCAGACAATGACCTCCAACATATTTACAGAATACATCCAACTAACAGTATAACATAGCATAAATACCATAAACCTTAACATAGCCACCCAGGGCCTCCATTTCCAATTGTAGGGGCATACCAAGACACCCCTACGCCATTATCATAGCCACCAAGGGCATCCCTTTCCACTGTAGGGGCATACCAAGACACCCCTACACCATTATCCCAGCCACCAAGGGCATCCATTTCCAGTGTAGGGGCATACCGAGACACCCCTACACCCCCAGGTTCGTAGCTACCGCCGAGCTCGAACCTACCACCAAATCTAAAGGTAAGTATTCCTCCTGACCTATCCCACTTACCAAAAACCGACCTACCCCCAATTAACCTAATCCATCCCCCGCCACAGCACAGAGCTTGACCACCTCAAGCCTCCTGTGCGCCCCCACCCCGAATAAACAGGGCCTGTCTAAGACCGTCCTGAAAGCCTAAGTTAAGGAAATCCAAACCCACCTCCGATAAATGAACTCCATCATGCCTGAAGTATCCTGGTAACATATCCTCTAGTTCCCTGTGCCTCACTACTACCCCCCCAGACCTTTTAATAAAAGTTGCCAACAACTTGTTGAACTTGCGTCTATATCTCGCCATAGCTGCGAAATCCCGCGCATGACGCCACCGGAAACGCGGTACCGTTTCCGACCAAACAATAACCACCCCGGGAAGCAAGGACCTCAACTTATCCACGTCCCTCTTTATCCCACGAACTAATTCCCTTTGCGGCACCAGACCAAAATCATTCCCCCCTGTGTGGAACAATATGAAATCGGGGACTTCCCCTTGCCCTATCATCCGAAATATCTCCAAACACGTATCTCTCCAACCGAAACCCCGAAAACCAAACCAGAACAACCGTAACACATCAGAAGGAAAGCCGAGCTGCGTGCCTTCTCTCCGAACTGCAGCTCTCCGTTCTGCCCAGTAGACATATGAATGGCCTACTATCCATGCAACTCCACCTGAAATAAAAGAAATAATTCATAACCACAGGACCACCGTAATTGTACCCCATAACATAAATTTGTTTACATTAAAAGATCAGGCCGGACATAGGAACGGAACCTGATCGATTCCCATCTCCCAATCTTTTTAACTAACTCATCCCCTAGGCCTAACCTCACCGCCTCTGTGGCAGCCCCGATCCTGAAGGAGTGGGTGCCAAATTGCGTGGGATCCAGGCCCAGGCGTTCCAAGCCCAACTTAAAGACCCTGTTGAACTGGAATTTCGACAACGCCGAGCCGTCCGCATGGCGAAAAAACGAACCCTGCCCCTTCGGACGGAGCTCCCCATATCGCCGAGCACTGCCCACCGGGCAAGCCTCCACCTGAGGTATTGAAAATAGTTTTATCATACGACCTCTCCCAAAGACATCCGTCTTCGAGCGCCGTAGTCGAATAGCCACCTGTTCCACCCCTACGTCCACGTCCGCGAACTGGAGACCACCTTGTCTAAGCCTGTTGCTACTTACAATCTCACTCACCCGAAAAGCCCCGAAAAACGCCCACACAAACGCCACCTTAAATAGCAAGACCTCGAACAAAGAGAAACATAAACCCGGTAGGGTACCCAATAGTTGTTGAAGCAACCTAAAAGACACCGGCCTCCTAGTGTCAGGTGATAACTTCCCTTTGCGGTAACCCTTCACTGCCTGCCGCACCATAAAGGATTTTGTCGAATCTTCCCACCCACGAAGCTTGAAGAGGAACGCCAATGCTGCCAGGTTCCGGCCGACCACTGCCGGAGAAGCCCCCGCTGCGAACAGCCTGCAAAGAAACCATAATAGCGTATCGAGACGTACCTTTGCGGATACCACGTCCCCCGTACAGCCTAATGCTTCGTCCCACCTTTCCCATACTTTACTATACGCCGCCAACGTGCCCGGAGCCAACGAATCCATTATCAGTCTTCCAAGCAGGAGGTCCCGAGACGCCACATGTGATCCGGACATGGCAGACCCTCCCTTTGTGCGTTCGGAGCCTCCACCCGAAATTTTTCCCACTGAAAGCGAGAAAGTGCATCAGCAATTACGTTCAAGAATCCAGGAACATGACGTGCACGAAAAACAATATTCAACTGCATGCAATACAAAACAAACTGGCGAAGCAGCCGCACTACTGGGACCGACGACGCTGAAAGATTGTTCACAGCCTCCACGACAGCCCCATTGTCCGTAAAGAAAACCACTCTCCTATCACGTAGGGCCTGGCCCCACAAGGAGAGCGCTACCACTAATGGGAACAATTCGAGAAAAGCCAAGTTCCGAATCTGTGGGCTGACCGCCCAATGTTCGGGCCATCTTTCGGCACACCAATGACCCGCAAAGTAAGCCCCGAAGCCTACGCTCCCTGACGCATCGGTAAAAAGCTCTAACTCGGGTGATTCGATACACTGCTCCCTAAAAAAGACTCGCCCATTGAAATCCCTCAGGAAGGCCTCCCACACACCCAAATCCTCCTTCATCGGAGCGGTGACCCTGATAAAATGATGAGGTGACCGCACACCCGCCGTGGCTTTGGCGAGGAACCGGTTGAATACCCTTCCTACCGGGATAATGCGACATGCAAAATTCAACCGCCCCAGCAAAGACTGTATAGCCCGCAGTGTCGCCTTCTTTGCCCTACGCAACTCTGAAACGGCATCGCGGAGAGACTCCAACTTATCTTGTGGTAATCTGCATTCCCCCGCGACCGTATCTATTTCAAGCCCCAAAAAACTCAGGCATGTAGTAGGCCCCACGGTTTTGTCGCGAGCCAGAGGTACCCCAAATACCTGACTGACCCATTCGAGACACCGTAGCCTAAAGCGGCAAGCGTCAGAGCCAGCCGGCCCGACACACAAGAAATCGTCCAGGTAATGGACCACAAACTTGGTGCCCGCTTCCTCCCTCACTACCCATTCCATGAACGTGCTAAATTTCTCAAAGTACGCACATGAAATGGAGCATCCCATGGGCAAACACAGATCCACAAAATAGTTTCCATCAAGATAACAACCTAATAAGTGGTGACACTTTGGGTGAATGGGCAATAGGCGGAAAGCCGCTTCTATATCCGCCTTAGCCAACAACGCTCCCTGTCCTGCTTTCTTTACCAGCTCGACCGCTTGGTCGAATGATGCATAGGAAACCGAACAGAGATCCCCGTCAATGTCATCATTGACTGATGACCCCTTCAGGTATGACAAATGGTGGATAAGGCGAAATTTTCCCGCCTCCTTCTTTGGCACTACGCCTAAAGGGGAAACCCTAAGATCCGGCAGCGGTGGTTCCCTAAACGGTCCCGCCATCCGCCCCAGGCGAACCTCCTGAAGCAATTTACCACATACCACATCATGATGTTCGCCCACTGAGCGCAAATTACGGAAACGGGGAACCACAACCCGATCCCTGAAGGGAATGATGAAACCCCTAGTAAATCCCTCAAACAATAGACGGGCATCCTCCCGCTTACCGTAGCTGTTTAGCCAAGGGAGCATCGCGTCTACCCTCACCGGAGACCGCCCCAGAGGCAGCGGATGGTGCTGCAGCGCCTCCGGCCGCGCCTGTTGTAGTGGGCTTGCCCTTCTTGAAACACCGGTTGTAACCATGTCCCCCCCCACCGCATCCAGAGCATTCATGCCTAAAGCGGCATGCGGAGCCCCACTTACATTGGCCCTCATTATAGAGCCAGCAACACCCCTTCCTTTGCGCAGCCGACGAGGTGGAAGAGGAACCGACGCCAGCCCCCCCTTGAAAGGGAGCCGCCTTTTGAGCCATCATTAGCTTCATCCATAATGGCAGGTCCATCTGGTCCCACCTCATTCCCGGCTTAGCCGAAAGCCTCTGACGGAACTGTTCATCGTACCGCCACCATGCTAGGCCACCGTATGTGCGGTAAGCCTCCCACACCCCGTCTAAGTAACAGAAGAATTGCGAGCATTTCTCTGGGGCCTTTTCCCCCAGTACACTCGCCAGTATGCAAAAGGCCCGCAGCCAGTTCCCGAAAGTTTTCGGGATTTTCCTATAACGACGCCGCTTTTCTTCCTCCTCTTTCTTGGGATCCTTTTTGTCTTCTTCCTTCAAGTCTAGGTATTCCTCCAAGGGGAGAAGGGAGAAGATCTCCACAAATTCCCCTTTCCATAACCTTTCCTTAACCTCTAATTTTAGGTGACACCCCAACGGCCCCGCAAACGACACATGCACGTTCTGCCTTGCTGCATCTGGAATCTCCCCCATTAGTATATCCCTCTCAGCCGCCACTTCTGTGGCTGCTGACCCCGCTGAGGCTGCTACCAGCTCACCTGCACTGCTCCCGGCCCGTTCGGAGACTGGTTTCTCTCCTGACCCCAAACCCGACGACCCCGGCAACCACGCCTTGCTAAACGAAGCCCCCTTATCCAAACCTGGACTCCATGATGCAAGAAATGTTTTCAGACCCTCTAACAAATCTCCAGAGTGTGGTGTACTGTGAGACTCACCGACCAAACCCCTTGGTGTCGCTGATCCTGGGGCTGCATCCCGAACTCCGCCGTGAGATGTTCCCGGCGAGGCTGCTGTCAAATCCCTGCTGTCCTGAGGCCTCCTGCGGCCTGCTGACCCGACATCCAATGGCCTGCGAACGAAAGAAGAAAAACTGGGGAGGCCGTCATCAGAACCCCAATCCTCCCTGACCTCACCCATTGGGCCTCTACGTGGACTGCTACTCCTGGCATGCTGGCCCTTACGGCCATATCTATCCCCGGAAAAACTTCTGCTCCGCCTGTCGGGAGAGCCCCCGCTCATTGACCTGGAGGCACTCTCCCGCGAGACTGCTCCCCGAACAGGTGAGCCACGGCAACGACCATCCGCAGACTCCCCGCTGCTACTGCGCTGCCTGCTCCGCCGTTCACTCCTGGAGCGATGGCTAGCTCTCCTGTCCCCCCCACTGTCTCTGCGCCGCTCTGTGGGGCTATCTGTCCTCTCCTGAGCGCGGCAATCCCTGCCCGCCCGCTGATCCGCTGGCCTACAGCGCCCCACCCCTGCACCAGGCCGGGAGGGGGCCATGCCACTGCCTGCTGTGACCCCACCGCCTGTCACCAGCGCCCTATGATCCTTGTTCTGGCCCGTTGCCCGTGACTGCTGCGCTGCGGGGAGGGGCGCTTGCGGCCTGGCCCTAGCCTGCAACCTGTTGTGTATTCTTGGCGCTTCCCTACCTACCCTGGAATAGGCTGTAGGTGCCGACTGTCCCCTGCTGTCCAAGCCCCTGCTGGCTGCCCCATCCTCAGCGGAACCTGACTGGGTTGCAAGGGCCTCATTTACCAACCCCTGTTTCTGCCCCCTTTTTGCCCTAACTGCCCCAGGGGACGACTCACCGCGGTTACTCCGTCCAGCTGCCTGCTCCGTGCTCCTAGCAGAGTCTGCTGCTTGTAACAGGTCTGCTGCCTCTGCTGATACTGCGCTCCTCACCGCCGCCGGGCGGCGCGGCGCCATCTTCTCCTGACCGCACACCTCAGACTCTGCCTGACGGCCGTGGTGTGTGGTCGCCCCCGGGCCACCACCTCCGCGAATCCTAGCCCGGCCGCCACTTCTCCTGGTGCAGGTTCCTGTCATGCCTGCTGACGGGCTGTGGCTCCTAACCGCGCCAGCACCGGCATCAGGGCTTAAGCGCTGTGGAGGCCTGGTCCGGCGCGCTGTCCTGCGCGCCGGCGCCGTCGACGGCCCTGCCGCGCTCAGTGCTGCCCCCAACTGCTGCTCCATCCAAGCTGCTCCATGCTGTCGGACCGCTGCCTTCACACCCTCCAGGATTGCTGTCATATCACTCTCAGCCAAGGAATCCATCTGAAAAACAAAGAAGAAAAAATCCCCACCAGAAGCCAGCAACAGCTAACAACAGGTAAAGATTTCAAATTAAAATGGAACCCAAATTTAAAATGGCGAATTATTATATGTCTAAGCCACTCCCCCTTTTACCCACTAACCAATCCAGACACACTCCTCCATAGGCCAGCCTCCTAGCTCTGTCAAGGCCCATTCCACCTAGCTTTGCTATTCCATGGGCTTCATTAAAAGTTCTTATTGCCTGCTCTCTAAAGTTAACTTTCATCATACACAGGAGGCTTTTGTGGGGTCTGGCAATCTATCAACAGTGCAGTGGATAATACATTTTAAATTAAATAGAATTTGCAATGAAGGAAGTATAAACATTAACTGACTCTTTACAGGAAGTGTTTAGGAAGGCTGTGCAAGTGACATGCAGGGAGGGTGCATAAATAAAGTGATTTAACTCCTAAATGGCATAGAATTGAGCAATGAGACTGCAGGGAAATGATCTATACACCAAAACTGCTTTTAAAAAAGCTGTTGTTTTGGTGACTATAATGTCCCTTTAATAAAAAGTTAATAAAATAGCTCTATGGGAAAGAGAAACTAATTAATAAAGGACAATATGTATTAGTAAAGGTTTAACTTTACATCCTAGATGTTCGCAAACTACTTTTCAATGATGTTCAACAGAGCTACAATATGTTCAAATAGAGACAAGAACTACTGGGAATAATTATTGAAGTATATGTTTATTGATTACATTTTAAACATTTGTAAAAGTTTACACATTTAAAATGGAGAGAGAGATAACAATAAAGTACACACCTGGGCCTGCATTTCCATTTGTACTAACATACGAGGAAACTATTCTCTCTTTTAGTCTGATGTGGGGTACAAAGACTTCTATAGGGTGCCATCATACACAGATTAATGAGGCAAATTGACAGGTTCTCACATCATAACCCATGGAACTGCTTTCTGCATAAAACCCACAAAGATGGAAGAAAACAGTGGTCTCTTCAAGCTGAGAAAGAGAATGTCTGCTTCCTACTAGGCTTCTAGAGTTATTTCAATAGGTAAATTCTATTTTCAAATCCCATTTTGCATGGCACTTGACATCAAATTTTCAAAATTAAAATCTCTCCTAATCGTGAAATACAGGTCCAGACTTACTTCAGACCCATTTGGTCACAGCGACGGGGCTGGTGAGGGGATATATATATTAATTAAAGCTGCAAACACATATTCCCCATTATATATCACTAGTGTTGTGTCTTTTTTGAGGGGTTAAATTGGGGGAGTTCACATCAACCTGCCAATAGGGCAACAAAGCACCTGTCAAGGGTATCTATTCCTAGCAACTCTTCTGATATGTTAGTAACAGGGAATTAATTAATGAGAGCAACAGTAAACAGTGGCTGTTTGCTAGGAATTTAACTTTTACTAATTCTGTATTGAGCTTTACTTACTATGCTCGGAGAGTGGCTAGGGAGACCAATGCTGCTACGTTTCCTCAATTCCCTACTCCAACATGTCAGGAAGGGAAGAGGGGCAACATTAATTGTGGCAACTACAAATAGCAGCAGTTGCCCAAAAGTGTAACATATATCAATCTTGGCAAAGGTTTTGTATGCATAAGGTACAGAGTAATTTCAGATTTTTGCCACACCCTAAAATGTACCTTACATTTGCCTTGAATATAGTGCATTCAATAATGGGCACACTGCGTGATTTTTATTGTAATTTGTTGAAATTCTATTGGATTTTATTGTAATTACTTAGGAACGCCTTTTTGAATTTGATACTACACAGAATCTCTACTTTAAATTGAGAAGGAAGATTTCAGCAATACAGTTTTGACTGGTGTGCACTGTTTGTGCAATCTGCAAATACATTTGAGCCGAGCATAACGGATTCACCTTATAGGAGTTATTGGTTTGCCTTACTTTTATCTGATTCCTTTAACGGTATAGCAGCATGGTAGTCTCTATTGCGCTTTTTGAAGCTTATATAAGAGAGGTTTAAGGAAGGAGCAATATCTTACTGACATCATTGTGGGGAGTGACCGCCTAAACTGGCCAAAAGTATAAAGTGTGAGCTAACTTCTTAGCTCTAAACCATGTGAGTGACTCATTTGGATTCCTGTTGTATCTGTTTTTAACATACTGATATATGACACTATATGTGTCTTTCTGTTGTGTTGGTTTTAAGCAAACTTCCACGTGACGTTATTGGGGAACAAATTCGGGTTAAGTGTTTGGTGTTGTGTGATTTACACTAGCACTATTTGTAATGACGCACTACCACTTATTCACAGTTTATTTTCACCTCTCTAAAACTGAACTCCTTGTCTTTCCTCCTCCTTATACTGATCCTCCTCTCTCTCTCTCCCTTTAAGTCAGTGATATCCACATAAGTCCATCCTTGCAAGCACGCTGTCTTGGCATCATACTTGACTCTGGCCTCACCTTTGAGCCTCACATCCAGTTTGTTGCTAAATCCTGTAGGTTCCAACTCAAAAACATAGCCCGCATCCGCCCCTTTCTTACGCAAGATGCGACCAAAGAGCTTGTCCATGCTCTAGTAATTTCCCGCATGGATTACTGTAACCCTCTCCTGATTGGTCTCCCCAAAAGCCGTATTGCCCCACTACAGTCTGTAATGAATGCTGCAGCTAGACTGACTTTCCTCTCTAGTCGGTCCTCTCACACATCACCCCTGTGCCAGTCCTTACATTGGCTCCCTGTATCCTATAGGAGTCAATTCAAAGTGCTAACCCATACATTTAAAGCACTGAACAATTCTAGCCCCTCTTATATCTCCTCAATGATCCATAGGTATGCCCCTCCTCGTTCCCTCCGCTCTGCCCATGACCACCTCCTGACTGCTGCTCGCACCCGTACGGCCAACTCGCGCTTGCAGGACCTCTCGCGGGTGGCTCCTTTCCTATGGAATAGCCTGCCTACCGCCATCAGACTCTCCCCTAGTCTTCAATCATTTAAGAGGAGCCTTAAAACCCATCTCTTCAGGAAAGCTTATGGCCTCCCAGAGTAACCTCTACCTTACATACCTGTCTCTTGCTCTCTCTACCCTCTCCTCCAGCTCTGATTCACTCCCACCCTATTTGATTGATATTTCCTGTCCTAACGTGTCTTATACCCCACCTCCTATAGACTGTAAGCTCGTTTGAGCAGGGTCCTCTTCAACACATCGTTCCTGTAAGTTTTCTTGTAATTGTCCTGTTTATAGTTAATTCCCCCCCCATAATATTGTAAAGCGCTACGGAATCTGTTGGCGCTATATAAATGGCAATAATAATAATAATTTATTTAGGTAATCTACAGGGTTATTTACTAAAGTGAGAGTTTAAGGTGAATACCAAATTTATGGCCAATATAGACGAACAGGAAAATACTCACATACAGCTATGCTTCCAGTTTGGTTATTTTAGTTTTAAAGGAAAACTATAGTGTCAGGAATACAATGCAAGCATGTATTACTGACACTATATGTTTAAATAGATGTTTAGATGACCAACCCTACTTACCTTCGATAAAAAGGTGATTTTACTCACCTTTTTCCAGCGCAGCACAGGCCTTCTGCCTCCCCCACTCCACACCCTTGGCTGAGATCATCAAACTTTACTCCCATAGTAAAGCATTGGGAGGCTATCGCGCATGCGTCGCAAAATTACGCTCTGCACCAATCAGCATCTCCTCTTAGAGATGCATTTATTCAATGCATCGGAACGTTCAGCACCTCCATGCAATGCGTGGAGATGCTGAACGTCAGTGCTGCACACTGTGCAACACTGACCCAGGAAGCCCTTCTACTGGCTGTTTGAGTGACTGCTAATAGAAGTGTTACTAGGCAGTAATGTAAACACTGCCTTTTCTCTGAGAGACAGCAATTGCAGGGTAAAATCCAAGAGAAAATAAATAAATAAATAAATAAAAATAGTACACTAAGCAAGATTTCACATGCTAGAAGTGTGTGATTTTTTTTAAAATAAACGCAATATTCCTGTGAATGCTACCATTCTGGAAAGACTAGTCTCTAATTGCATCCTTTTAATCATACTCAGGAAAAGGACTACAAAAACACCCTTTATTTGGGTTTTTCTGGTTATGGCTCTCAATCTCCCACCATAAAATCAGGAAGTGAAAAAGAGGGAGGAAGCGATAAAAGAAAAGATGTGAAAATATAATAAAACCCCATGTGATTAAATTGTATTATCAGTGTTATACTCAAGGGAAATATTAATTTAAAAAAAATATGTGAAATCATGACTTTTAGAATTATCTCTTACTGATTGATATTCTTTTGTAGTTTTCAAATATATGTTTGTGTTTTTAAATTAAATAAAAAAGCTAAGACATGGGAACAGAAAATTAATAGAGATATTTAATAAATGTGTGCAGAAATAAAAGGTAATTGGAAATTAAATGTAAAAATAGCTGAATTGGAGAAGTTCCCTCAACCAGTTTGTTTAGGTTGGCTAATTTTGTCTAAAAATTTAAATTCCTTTGTCAAAATGTTGAGTACTAATGGAGGGAACTAATTAATGATATATGATGCTATACTATAAACATTGTACCACAAATTAAAAGAATTTGTGTCCGAGACACTGACAGTATAATTACTGTTTTGTTTTTTTACAAAATGGTTAAAACCAAATATAATGTATTCTTTGACCGTCAATGGCAACTTCCTAATCTCTAAAATTATACAAAAATGAAATTGTAATTCCAAGGTGCAATCAGGGCAGACATTGAAATAAAATAAGTTACATTTTGGTTTCCTAGAACTATTGTCTGACTCTTGATTCTTACAACTATCAGTATATTTCTGCATTTAAGCTGATGTTTTGTGATGGAATTTCTGTGAAATGTAAATTTAGTAGGCCGAGATTTCCACGTGGCATATGTGTATGTTGTATCAGTTAGTTAGTTACACGTAGCTAAGATATTGTCATCAATGTACTGAGCATGTGCAGGAATGCAGGAACTGAAATCACATTCCTTTCTCCTTTGTTTCGGATGAGCCATGTGGTCTGCCCATATAAGGAAATCCAAATCCTGTCCACTGATTGGTTAAGGATATGTGCGGGTGGAGCTATTAATGGGAGGAGTTATAGTTCTATAAAAAGCATGTACTCCATGTGTTCGGCCCTCAGACCTGTTTTGGAACGTTAGTTAATCTGAGACCTGATCGTTATGTTAATAAAGACCTCTCACTTCCTGAAAACCTGCATCTGTGTCTGGCTTCTGCAAGTTTACTCGGTTACAGTTTGAACTTTCATTTAAATAAAAAGTAGTTACCAATAAATTAGTAAATATGTTATGTTTGAGTTGTTAAGTTAGGATACTTAATCTATCATCACAAGGTGTATATAAATTATTAAGAGCATAGTAAAATTAAACTCTCATGTTCAAAGATCAAAAAACAAATATTTTTTTTTCAAAATAATACTATTGGCCGTTTAAAATAACTTAAATGACCACTATAGTGCTAGGAAAACAAACTCGTTTTCCTGGCACTATAGAGTTATTAGGTCCCCCCCACCCTCACGGCCCCCCTCCCGCTGGGCTGAATGGGTTAAAACCCCTTCAGCCACTTACCTTTCTACAGCGCCGGGCTTCCTCTGTGCTGGGGACCTCTCCTCCCTCTGTCGACGTCAGATCCCAATGTGCATGCGCGGCAAGAGCCGCACCCGCATTCAAACCGCTCTTAGGAAAGCATTACTGCTTTCCTATGGATATCCAGTGCATTCTCACTGTGATTTTCACAGTGAGAATCGCGGAAGCTCTTAAACAGCTAGCGGCTGTCAATTAACTCTGAAACTGCTATGTTTTCAGCTGCAGGGTTAAAACTAGAGGAACCTGGCACCCAGACCACTTCATTGAGCTGAATTGGTCTGGGTGCCTATAGTGGTCCTTAAATAACTTTAAATTAAATATGTCAGTCCAATTTGAGGGGAACTGTGCAAAAGGAAAGTATAATTATGTGTTATTATGTATTTTCCCATGTGGCAAGTCCTGAGGTATCATGGTGATACAGCAAAGCCACATTCTAGAGCCCTAAGGAAGTTTCTGATTACTTTGCTATTTTGATTTACAGATTTGAAAGTCAATTGAATTAGAGAAACATCATTGCCTTGATTTATGTGTCATTCTCTGACTTTATTATAGTTTCTGAAACAGTTTGTAACTTTTTTATTTGCTTTTTGATTGTCACATTGGAAACTTAGCTCTGACTGTTATCTGTTTATCAGAAGATGTTGTCACTCAGCAAACCCTGATGCAGGAAAAACATTTCCCTCCACTTCAGAAAACTAACAATAAGTCCTGCTACAATGAGATAGCTTCCTTTCAGGCAATGGTTCATTATTTGCTGACTCAAATCTCGGAAAATATACAATGGAAAGAGTTGGCTTTCAAAGAAACTCAAGATGATAATTTGTGAGAAATATTGTTTCAGGTTCTGTTAAAAAGTTAGTTAAAGTGATCTTATAGGGACTATAACCATTCCAGCTCACTGAATTGGTCATAGTGACTGGAGTCCCCAGGCGCTGTCCCTCCATTCAGTGTTAAACCATTTTCAAGCTGTTTAAGAGTAATTAGGAGTCTGAGGTATGGATAAGGCAGATATTGTACACTTCCTTGTAGCCATACCCACTCATACCTGCAGTGGGCACTGTGATAAGCTGAAAGAGGTCAGCTGACACTCTAAGCCAATAACAGTCACCCACTACTGCTCAGAGTCATACTTCCTCAATAGTCAATGCAGCACATAAGTGATGAGCTGCTGTGGACTCTCTTGTAGCATTAAAATATAAAAAAAAAAAAAGGTTCCAGGGGACTCCAGGCACTATAACTGAAATGAACAGTTACAATACCTACAGTGTTTCTTTAAGATCAGTTTGGCAGCAATATGGCTTTATTTTTGGGAAACGTATTAAAAAATTGTTTATTTTAAGCGGCACTGTCACCCTCCCTCCCACCCCCATCCTCTCCAAAATGAGTATTTCATAAAGAAAAAATCTTTATGAAATATTCATATTAAAATGTTCTCGCATGCATGCGTACAGTAGTGCCGTCAGCTGAAGAGGCTAGGTGGAAGAGGATGGTGGTTAAACTCACCATTGCCTGCCCTCTCTGGCACCAGACCCCCACCGGTGATGTCAGCATCAGGGTTCTTTGCAAATAGTGCAAAGTCCGCCTTAGACAGTAACAGTTCCACTTTAAGTTAATTGCATAGATTTAGAAAATCTCCCCAAAATAGTTAGTTTCAATGCTTTGTTCCACTATCACAGTGATAACAATTTGTAATTTTTCAAGAATTGAATTTCATGGGGGCTGATTATTTTCAAAGCTTTACATATCCCCAAGATGTGAAAGAATATGACATTTTTTTCATAATGCTATAAACTATGCATTTCAAATGAAAAAAACAAACCTAGCTTTACCAGTCACACTACTTCTATCTCTCTGTATTGCCAGTGACAGTTTGGATGTGACAAAGTTAGGTCTCGTGGAATGATGCACAATTACAGTGTTGTAATATAGATGCAAGTGATTCCTGCATCACCTAGCAATGGGTTTCTGGACAATGAATGCTCAACTTATGGCAGTGAGACACTTTGACACCACAAGCTGGAGTGCTTTATGAGTCTAGAGTGGTCCTTTAACCCCTTAAGGACACATGACATGTGTGACATGTCATGATTCCCTTTTATTCCAGAAGTTTGGTCCTTAAGGGGTTAAACTCTAGGTAAGCAGTCTTTTTTGGAATATCAGACAGCTTTCACGTAGCACACTCCACCTTGTGGTAGCTCAAACACTCTCAAAACTGAAGTATGTACTTTATTTCCCTTTAAAATAGACATGCCTTGTGCAAAGTATGTTTCTTCAGGGTAGAGAAACAGAAATAACAACTGAGAATAAATATGTAAGAGACATTATAGAAATTAAACTTGGGCATGGTGGAAAAATTGATTTATCTGAGAGAGAAAAAAATGAATTAAGTTTGGATGTTCTGAAATTCAGGCATAGAGAGTTTTGCTTTTATCAAGTTAGGGAAAAAACGATTTGTACAAACTGAAAGGATGAGAAAATGGTACAATCAGTGTACTGCAAAATATAAACATAAATATTATGTATACATTTTGCAGTACACTGATAGGTGGATTTTACTGGTATTTGATTCACTGTTCCTGCTATTTTTCAGTTTTCACTTGATTTGTGTGTGTCATGTCTTCTTTTGGTACTGCGGATGGAAGTCCAAATCACGGAACAAAGACAACGGCTCGTTCATTCCTTGTTTCGTTGGTTTTGTGATTTGGCCATATGGCAATTTGGAGTTACAGAATTTGTACGACACACTGATTACCCAAAATTCAGGCAATGCGCAGTTTGTGTAAAGTAGCCCCAAGACCCACAGACCCCAGCTCCAGACCTGCAAACTAAATGGAATAAAATAAAGGGTCTGTTCAGAGAGAGAGAGTAGAGTATCTGTAGTTTGTTTGTGTCAGCGTAAAGAATGTGTGTATTAATGGATCAGTGTCTGTGTTCATGTGTCAGTATGTGTCTGTGTGTGGGTTAGTGTGAGCCAGTGTATGTGTTTCGGTGTTTATGGGTCATGGTTTGTGTGTGTACAGATCAGTAAGTGTGTGTGTTTTAGTGGGGGGAAGAGGTGTGTTTATCTGACAGTGTTAGTGTGGGGGTCACTGTGAAGAACAAAGGTTAAACAAAACAATTAATAGTTTTACTTAAAGGGACTCTATAGGCACCTACACCACTTCATCTAAAGGTCTCATGTCCATTTCCCCCTAATTTAAACCCTGCAACCCTACAGGAACAGAAACTTTGCATTGAAGGTTTTAAATGCCTCTAGTGGCTGCCATACTGAGAGATATTAGGTATATCTATGGAGGATCCAGTGGTCTTGCAGGATCAACCATAGACCTTAATGCTGATGAACTGCAAACTTTAGGCTGAATTGCTAAATTCCTAAAAAAAAAAAAAGTTTAAAGGAACACTATAGGGTCAGGAACACAAACGTGTATTCCTGACCCTATAGTGTTAAAAAAACATGCTACTCCTCCTTGCCCCTTTAAATAACTAGAAAGCTCACTGCCCTGGCCAATCAGCGTCTACTCATAGGGATGCATTGATTCAGTGCATCTCTATGAAGAAAGTTCAGCGTCTCCATGCAGATCATCTGAGGAGTGGTCTCTGGAGGTGTTCCTGGGCTCTCTGAAAAGGCAGTCTTTACAGCAAAAGGCCTGCAGGAACAGGCTATATACACCAGAACAACTACATTAAGCTGTAGTTGTTCTGGTGACTATAGTGTCCCTTTTAATTGAGAAGTATTTCCAGCTCAACTAGTTGGTCAAAAATGTGTATTTCCTTTCCAAACATGCTCAATTATTTCACAGTTTGTCTTACCTAGCTCAGAAATGGAGGAGTTAATTCCCCCATTTAAATTGTGATTATGAGTACGTATTATACTTTAAAAAAATAATACAAATGAATGACAACTAAAAATCAAATGAACAACTAAGGATGGTCCAGGCACTCGAGGTAACGTAACCGGCAGATTTACTGAAGAATTACAGCAACGTTTCGACCCCAAATATGGTCTCTATCAAGCTTCATAAAGACCTTATTTGGGGTCCAGATGTTGCTGTGGAGGATTTGCCAATCTCAGGTCCAAATCTGAGCACCTTGGATTATAAAAGAAGTAGTGCGGTTTTCGTCCAATTGTTTCAACTAATTAAAAATCAAAGACTTTATTAAACAATTAGGAATGATTAATGCATAAAGGCTAGCTTTGCCAGTTATTAATATAATGCAGACCCACTGGCTTGAACATGTTCATTAAATGCTGTAATCACGTTTGGCAATGCTACAGAGTAAATATTGCAGCATACCAAAGAAAACACAGCTCACTATGTACCTCAGATTTATTATGACCTAAAACATAATTGTAGAGATCTGTAAAATGATAAAAGCTTGGAGATTGAAAGATGATAGCCTATGTTTCTACGCTTTAGTAACTTGCAAGATTATTTCGACCAATGATTAATTCTGCCATATCACTGATTTACAAATGGACTGAAATTTCATTCTGTGTGATATTTTAACACTCTAAGAGCCAAAATGAATGAATTTAAAGGAACACTATAGTCACAAGAACACCTACGGCTTAATCTAGTTGTTCTGGTGTATATCACCTGTCCCTGCAGGCCTTTTATTGGAAACACTGCAGTTTCAGAGAAAAGGCAGTTTTTACATTTCAGCTTAGGGACCCCTTTATTGGCAGTCACTCAGACGGCCACTAGAGGTGCTTCTTGGTTCATTGATGCACTTTCCCCATAGAGATGCATTGATTCAATGTATCTCTATGAGGAGATGCTGATTGGCACAGAGCTGTGTTTTGCTGCTGATGTGCGATAGCCTCCCAAAGCTTTGGATCGGCTGAGATCATCAAGAAGACGGAGCGTTGGCAGGGCCAGCCATGACCAGACCCTGGCAGTGCTTGAAAAAGGTGCGTATATCACCTTTTTAACCAGAGGTAAGGGGGGGCTGGGAGCCTAAACAGCTATTTAGACTTATAATGTGTCATGAATACACATTTTTTTGTTCTTTTAAGGTGACATTGGTACCATATTGGAACATTTGATTAACCATTTGTTTGATTAACCATTACACTACAAGCATGATGAAGCCATAAATCCATAATTTCTACTTTAGGAATGATTACCAGCCTGTATAGGAACACATTTCTCCGCTAAAGATCACTAGCTACTGGTATGATGACTTTAAATTTGCTGAAAATATCAATTCACCCCATGCTTATAAGCAGTAAAGGACGTTTCAGTGGGTTATACAGTGGTGTATCCTGATTTTGTGCTGCCCTGGGCAGGACAAAACTCAGGCACCCCCACCCAACCCTTCCCCCCTGCCCCGCCTTCTAAATACACACACACACCTTCACTGACAGATACGCATACACTAGCTAACAGAAACACACAATCACTAACAGACACACACTCACTCACTCACTAACAGACACACACAGACACTCAGACACACACTAACAGACACACTCACTTACCAACAGACACACACACACACACACACACACTAACAGACACACACACTAACAGTCAGACACACACTAACAGACACACACACACACACACACTAACAGACACACACACTAACAGACACACACACACACTAACAGACACATACACTAACATACATACGCACTAACATACTCACTTGTGTTGTTTTATTTTTATTTTTTATTTAACCCCCCAGCCTCCTTACCTGTTGGGAATGCTGGGGGGGATTCTTCCTCTCCCTGGTGGTCATATTCCGGCTCCCAGCCTCACTCTGCGAGCGGCGCACGAGGGAGCTGAGCAGAGAGCTCAGGGGAAAGTGCTCCCTCGCCAGCGCCGCCCGCTCATCAACCCGCCCAGCATGTCAGTTAGCCGCAGTTTCATGGAGTTTGACTTTTGAAACAACACTGGATGTCCTCTAGCTATGCAAGAGGACATCTTGCGTGTTGAAAAAGACCTAATATGCATTAGGTTCCCTCATCACCTGATGTCGCGAAGGAGAAGCCTAAATTTGTTTTTTAACCATTTAAATCACAGGGGGAGGGGGAGAGGGGAATCCATTAAGAGGAGAGGGTACTGATTGTTTTAGGAGTACAATTTTGTGATTATGAGTACGTGTTATACAAATATAATACATACATATATTAGGACTTTAGGAGTTTTTGTGAGTAGCCAAATTGGCTACTGTAGTTTCATTTTAACAATTCACTTGAGATTTTGGTGTCAGAAAATATGCAGTTTGCACGTGTCGAATATGTATTTGCAATAATACTCTTTTATTCACAAAGTAGTTTACTATGCAAAATATTTTGTGTTCTCTGTGTTTCAAGTAAACATTGGCGAGCATGGAAATTCGAATAATGTTGCAGTACATTTTTAAAACATAACCCAGTAATCTTACAACTATTTGAAAGTTGGCTAGTTTTGTTATTGTAACACTATCATTTGTTATTTCTAGGGACATTAATAACTCATTCTGCCATCCATATTGTGGTGTATTACCAAACTCTATAAATTATTATGTACGCATACACATATAAACTCTGGTCCGTCTACTTTAACAAATATTTATTCAGAGACAAAACAACAACAACATACAAATAATGACACACAATCTAACTAACTATACCACCAACAAAAGCAACAACAACCTAACTAACAATAACAACTACATCTTATAAAATCCCACTCACAGTTCACCATGATAGAAATTAGGCCATGTCTGCTTAAGGGACTGCTCAGTAGCACAGCCACGAAGGAACAGGGAGGAATGGAGATAGGGGGAAGTGGTTACCTCTTTCCTGACTTGTAAAGGTATTGAATTACTCAATTACCATATCAAAAGGTAAAGCTTATCCCACTGTACATGAGCTTGGTCACGTGATCCCTGGTCACCATATTAGTTTGACGACAGAATGTCACCACACATATTACCATCCAGAGATAAATGTCCTTGGCTTCTCGGGAGGAGCAATTACCCTGGTGCTCCCACCGGATCCACCACTGTTCCAGACAAAAGCTTTATTGATTGGGTACTGATATTGGATTTCAATATCAATTTTTTAATGTATTGTAATTACATTGCAGGACAAATAGACATATTGAAGTATACAATATTGTGCATTATTTAGTATGTAATGTTGTTACGTGGTGCATTTATAGTATATTATATGTTTTCTTTCCATTATATTTAAATAGGGTTTCTGAACACAGTACCAATTTTAGGATTAAATGACCAATTTTAGGTTACTCTAAGCACCATGACCACCATAACCTTGGAGGTAGGGTTATAACCATACACAGCATGTGTCCAGATTTCCCCAGGAGCACCGCATTTGACAGGTAAATTACCAGCTTTTGGGACATAGCTTTGTTTTTAAGGTGGGTGGAGGGTGTTTAGTCCCTGTCCAGCCCTGTCTCACTCACATTCTGCTCAGAGATGCCTAATCATGGACTCCATCACACACTGTTATTATTATTAACACACAACTAGCAACATCCAATATTAGTTCATATTCAGTATGATTATTATTTTATATTGCCTCAATTTTATATTTATTAATACATATTTCTTTTCATATTTCTTTTTATATTATTTTTATATATAATTTTCATTGTATTTTATATTGAGTGCTGTTGGATTTCATATGTATCGACAATTATGGACAGATCTCTGGTCTAATTTTAATACCAGCATCTTCCATTCATTTGGAAAAAAATCACCTTATCAAGTGGAACGCAAGTTGGAATGCATAGAACGTTTCCTGAGTCCCCGGAAGTAAGTCACCATAACAAGGGGAACGCAAGGTGGAATGCATAGAACGTTTCCTGTGTCCCCAGAAGTATATTATACGTCAGACTGAAAACGAGGTCTGTGACGCAATCAGCAATCTCAGATGGATCTACATGAAGTCGCCTGTCCCGATTGGTTGATTGGATATTGGGACGGCGCGAATTTCGGATATTTAAACTTAGAAGTAGGAGATTTCAGCCCTGAGGAAGTCCTCGATAGGACGAAATGCATAGGGCTTTGGGACTAGACATAGTTATTATTATTTTGTTTATCCTTTGTTTATCTTTTGTTTTTAACTTTTTACACTTCTGTTCCTGTGAACCTCTCCCTTGTGTTGGACAGCAGGAGTTTGTTGATGTGCCTTACATGTATTTTTATCTCGTGAGTGCAACCAGAATAAAATGTAATTTGATGTTTTAAATACTACACTATATTTTTGTCCCTTTTCCTTTTTTTCTTATATATTCAATAAGCAAAAAGGATGCAGCAAGAAGCACGTGTATGCTGATATTTTACTACATGCCCAAGTTATACGTACTTTTGTGATTGCAATACGTACCTACATTAATTGTTTTGGTGACAGACAATATTACCCTATTTTGTGTTTTTTGTTAGAATTTTTTTAGATTGTATAGCTATATAGATGTGTTAGTGATTTTGGTGCCAGTCTGGGCACTGGGAGCCCTATAGATGTGTAAGTTGTTGTGGTGGCAGTCCAGGCACTGGGAGCCCTATAGATGTGTAAATGGTTGTCATGGCAGTCCTAGCACTGGGAGCCCTATAGATGTGTAAGTGGTTGTGGTGGCAGTCCTGGCACTGGGAGCCCTATAGATGTGTAAGTGGTTGTAGTGGCAGTCCTGGCACTGGGAGCCCCCTGCTCATAATGGTTACCCTGCACCAGACCCTACTAATCCGCCTCCACACTGTGACGCCTACTTATCATCAGGCATACTGGGTCCCGGTCCTTGCACCGCCGCCCAGATAGTGTCTGTGTCCCGGGCACCGGACCGCAACCCTGACAGTATGGCCGTAGGCCCTTGGAGTTTGTGGAGTAGACTCTGCAGCTTTCCTGACCTGCCTGTCTGTTTCCAGTTCTGCCTGGATTATTTCCTGCCTGTCTGTATCCAGTCTTGTCTGGATTATTCCTGGTTCCGTTTCTGTTTTTTGTGGCAGTGCTCCTGTTCTGGCGGTGATCTTCATTTGTTGCTGGTGATTCCTATGCAGAAGGCCTCTGCGGTGGGGGATCCTTGCCTCCGTGGAAGTCAAGAGGACTTCGTTGCAGGATCCGCTCGTCATTCCTGGTCTCTGCCTGGGAGCTGTTGGGAGCGTCCGGAGGTCGCTCCTTAGGAGGGGAGTTATGTCACATCCTGTTCCTGTTGCGGATCATGGATCCGCATATGCTGCATTAGGGTTCTGGTATGTGGCTGCACAAACGCTGGTGCTCAACACCAGGTGGCGTGCGGTTACGCTGCACCAGACCCTGCTAATCCACCTCCACACTGTGACTCCTACTTATCATCAGGCATACTGGGTCCCGGTCCTCGCACCGCCGCCCGGACAGTGTCTGGGTCCCGGGCACCGGACCGCCACCCTGACACGAACCGAACCAAATTTTTTGCCCATGCACATGCCTAGCCAAAAATCATTGCAACGGCTCTGCTCACAGTCGTAATTTACGCATTGCAACATCTTCCTACATCCAGTGCAGCATATATGTCATGTTATCAATCTTTGTTTCAGGAGAGTAACATTCTCACTGTACTAAGTTATTCAGTGGGTACATTTTAAGGTAGCTCATCCCCAAACCAGTCCAAATCAGGTAGAACTCCTCTGATAATACCGCTCAATTGACTAAATAACTTGTAAAAACAAAATTGTCTTCACTAGCTTTCACTGGAAATCTATTTTTCTGTTCAAGTCATCAGAGTAAAGCAGCAGTATCCATAGCAGTAAGCTACCGTCAAGCCATCTAGATAATGATACCTAAAATAACCCCAGTAAAATAAATCCAGTCTTTTTCCAAACAAAGTCTCTAAAAGTGCACTGTATAAACACTTTATATTATGCTTGGTGATGCGAATGGCTGTTCTGTACTCTTTAGTTTCACATTAAGGCACTTGATTGAGAGACTTCTGTGTGCCTTCTTTTGTCTTTTGACAAATACACTCTTCATGTAAGAACTTATAATGCATGCCTTTGATCTCTAAGCAAATATACTTTGCATGAAGATATTAAAACCTAAAAAAAACAAAAAACTTTATCACAAATATGCATTTTATAGAAGATTATAAATGAGCTTTGCCTGCATGATGTATACATGGAGACCTGCTCTCTTTGCCCCATACTTTATATCGTAGGTTAGAGCAGGGCCAGGTGTTGGACTGACAAGATGCATTAGCTCACTTGCTAGGTGTTGAAAGGTGGGAGTAGTTTTAATAACAGTAGCACTGTGTGCAGGATTGCAGGAATAGCTGGCTCCCAGGCTATGCCTCACTAGATCGGCATGTTACCTCCTGCTTTATTTTATTTATTAATCCCACTCAGCCGTACCAGACACTTCCACACACTTTAGGCGAAAATAAAATCAGTTTTCACGGAAACCTCAACCATTGCCTTGGTGAAGCTGTGATAATTCAAACAGTGTTTCGAGAATGGACAGCCAGTAAAGACAAAAAAACGAGTATCAACAAATTATTATCGAGGACTGAGGAGATAAGTTAGAATCGAGGATGTAGCAATATGGAAGAGTTATGTGAATGAATATATTTGGAACCCAGGGCCAGACTGGGATACACTGCAGCCTTGGAAAAAAATGTATGCCAGACCCATAACTCATTATTCCATATAATGTGTATATGTATATATATATTATTATATTTTTATTGTATTGACGGGTGGTCCTGTATATATATATACATATATATATATATGTATGTGGGATGAGGGTGGGGCGGTTGTCCAATACTAAAAAAAATGGCATGTTTCTTTTTCTAATTCCAAATATTGGTCCTTATATGGTACAAAAATTACATAGTTACATAGCTGAAAAGAGACTTGCATCCATCAAATTCAGCCTTCCTCACATTCGTTTTTTGCTGTTGATCCAAAAGAACGCAAAAAAAACCCAGTTTGAAGCAATTTTGCAACAAGCTAGGAAAAAATTCCTTCTTGACCCCAGAATGGCAGTCAGATTTATCCTTGGATCAAGCAGTTATTACCCTACATTAAAAGATTATATCCTTAAATATTCTGTTTTTGCAAGTGTGTATCTAGTAGCTGTTTGAACATCTGTATGGACTCTGATAAAACCACTTCTTCATGCAGAGAATTCCACATCCTTATTGTTCTTACAGTAAAAAAACCTTTCCTTTGCCTTAGACGAAATCTTATTTTTTCCAGTCTAAATGCATGACCTCGTGTCCTATGTAAAGTCCGGTTTGTGAATAGATTTCCACACAATGGTTTGTATTGGCCCCGAATATATTTGTATAATGTTATCATATCCCCTCTCAGGCGACGTTTTTCTAAACTAAATAGGTTTAAATTTGTTAACCTTTCTTCATATCTGATATGTTCCATTCCTTTTATTAATTTTGTAGCCCGCCTCTGCACTTTTTCTAGTGACATAATATCCTTCTTTAGAACAGGTGCCCAAAATTGCACAGCATATTTAATATGTGGTCTTATCAGTGATTTATAAAGAGGCAAAATGATATTCTCATCCCGAGAATGAATGCCCTTTTTCATGCATGACAATACCTTACTGGCCTTGGCCACTGCTGATTGACATTGCACATTGTTGCATAGTTTGTTGTCTCTAACAATTCCCAAGTCCTTTTCATGTGTTGTTATCCCTAATTCACTTTCATTAAGGGTATACGTTGCTTGTTAATTAATTATACAGTAAGCATACTCACATGCAGACACTGACACAAGCTCATTGTTACACAGTGTCACAGATAGACAATCTCATTGATACACTTAAACTCACTGACATGAAAACACAAGCTCACTGATACACAAATATAGGCTGACTAACAGACAATGTCACTGACACACACAGACGAGCTTACTGGTACACACATACACAAACTTAGTACAGACAAACTCTGACACACACAAGTGTACTACAGAAATCCTCATTGCTATACAAACAGAAGCTTACTACAGACAAGCTTACTGTCACACACACACATGCTCACTACAGACAAGTTCAAGTATTTCTTAAAGGACCACTATAGGCACCCAGACCACTTCAGCTTAATGAAGTGGTCTGGGTGCCAGGTCCATCTATGATTAACCCTTTCTGTTGTAAACATAACAGTTTCAGAGAAACTGCTATGTTTACTTTAGGGTTAATCCAGCCTCTAGTGGCTATCTCATTGACAGCCGCTAGAGGCGCTTCCGCGCTTCTCACTGTGATTTTCACAATGAGAAGACGCCGGCATCCATAGGAAAGCATTGAGAATGCATGCGCATTCAGCCGATGACGAGGAATGGAGGAGGAGAATCCCCAGCGCCGAGGGAGCTGGAAAAAAGGTAAGGAATTAACCCCTCCCTCACCCTAGAGCCCGTCGGGAGGGGGGCCCAGAGGGTGAGGGGGACCCAAGGACCCTATAGAGTTAGGAAAACAAGTATGTTTTCCTGGCCCTATAGTGGTCTTTTAATTGTGACCTGCAGTGTGTGTAATAGAATAATATTCAGATTTTCTTACATAATATGTCTGTGAAAAAATGCCATTTGCTACCGGGCATTGGAGAGGACTGATTGCCAGCCTCCTGCCATGTGACTATGGCCCCTGGGATGTATTGCCCTTTAAGGAACTGATTTGGGGCTTATGGACGTACATTGTACTGTTTCTGACCCTTTAAGAACTGTATTTGGGCATAATGGAGTTTTATTGTGGTGCTGCTGGCCCTTTAACTCCCAGAGAAAGGATTTGTACTTTTAAACTGGCACTTCGGATGCAGTCGAAAACACGTGGCGGCGGCCATTTTAAGTTAGTCAAACACGGTCAGCGCTCCGCATTTCCGCGAACACCGCTGACCTGTACGTTCTCCCTCCACTTCGACACTGCGGCCAGAGGCTAAGTCCCGTTCGAAGATGGGACTTAGTCATTTTTCAGTGTAAAATTGACCGACCGCACAGCCCAAATCTATGGAACTATTTTGGGCGGGAAAATGTGGTCAGAAAAGGACTTCCGATTAACTTTTGATCTACTGGATGGATTTTTATGATTTGTAACTTTTATTAATATTGCATGTATACTTTTAAAGTATACATGCAATATATACTTATATATTTATATACTTATATATATGTATATTTTCTGCCTGTGATAATTAAGATAGTCTATTGTGTTGAGATAATTGTATCACAGGCAGAGGGGAGGATTTCTGCTGGGAGTGGTTTACTTTATTGTATGTGTTGTAATGTTTTTATTGGTTGTTCTGAAAAACCCTGTGTTGCGGCTCCCGGCCCGCCGCATGGCGCAGCCGTGCCCGACCGGCAAGAACTCGCCGATATTGTGAGCTTACCTGCTTGCCGGCGAGCCGGGAACCGCTGCTCTGCGTCTTCTGGGCGTTGCGCCCAAATTAATGATGGCGCTGACCACATGGTCGCGCACACCACAAGCTCTGCCCCTCAAATTTATATGGACATGCGCGTGACGTCACGACGTCAACGCACGCGCACGTTCTGGGGTCAGAGGTCACCCTCTGACCAATCAGACCCCAGAGAGGGATATTTAAATCCCTAATTCACTCCAGTTCCTTGCCCTGTTGTGGTTTCCTGTTCCTGGTTCCCGAGAGTGCGTTTATCTTTGTGAATATTACTTCCTGATATCCTGATCTTGGCTTTTCCCTGGTTATTCCGAATTCTGGTTCCCCTGACTTGGCTTGTTTAAATGGTATCTGAGTATTTCTGGCTTCCTTGACCTCGGCTTTCCCTTTGACCATATCTCTAGCGTATTAGTCCGGCCATTCTAAGGTCCGATTTACGCTCTGTCCTTTTATTTCCTTTCCTTTTTTATGTATATGTTTACATAATTTCTGCGTGTTGGACCACACTAGCAGCCGTGACACACTGTGGGTTCGGTCCTGTATGTGTAAGACCTCCATAAAAGAAGGCCCTTTGGTGCTAAGTAAACACAGATCTTCTTGATCCTCAACACGTAGTCTTGTCTCGTGATTGGAGGGGACAGCTATATTCACACTGGGGATTGCTATGCTCTGCATACTCCCTTGAGCTTTGATCACTTCCTGATACGCTCTCCTGGAGGAGAGGTCTTCCCCACATGATCCTGGAGGACAGAAGCTGATCCAGGGAGGACAGATGACGGTGAGAGCTCCAGTTAAGATATGGCGGTTGTGGAGTCTGCAGTGGTTGTGGTGTCCTGTGCGGTGCTTGTGGTCCTCGGCGCAAGCTAGGAGGCGTCCATCAACGGAAGGTACTCGGTCGGAGTACGGGGAGTTCCGTTACAATGTCTAACAGTGTCTCCTTATCCCGTCTTCACAGCAGACTCTTCATTAGTTCCCATGCTTTGCAACTTCGCTGTGTGGAGGGGTCAGAGCTGTGATGGAGGATTCAATGCCTGCCCCCTCCACACACAGATCTCTTGCATAGTTCTCCTTTTGGAGATCTTATTTTTGTCTTCATTGTGAGGGTTTGTGTAATTCCATTATTTTGAAGAGGTCCCTACTTTTTGTCTTTGACTTCTCAAATTAGACACATCTCTGAAAGCACATTTCCACTGTCCAAGAATCACGAAAAGCATTACAAAAAAAACATTTTGTGTCAATAAAGTGGTCATTGTGATCCACTTCTTGCCATTTCCTTCTTATCTTGTGTTCCTTGTGTTGAATGAGCAAGCAAGCAACCACTGGAAACATCTCAAAGGTGGTGGTGGTAACTGCAACGAATTTAGTACTTTGTATTAGACTCATCCACTGTTGTTTTGGTTAAATGGCCCTAAGTGATGTTTAAAAGTCCCTATCTAGGAAATGGACCACAACATAGATTTTCAAAGTATACAAGAAGATCTGATTTATGTCAAATTCATCTTGCACTGTTCAGTCTGTGTATTTGCCTTGATTCTAACTGAAGTGTAAACAATAAATAGTATTATGAAAGCTATTATCTAAAGTTATCTGTTGCTGTAAATGCCGTATATGGTATTGGTAATAGTTGGTGTCAATATAAATGCCCCCAGTGTTCAACTTCCTTCAATTAAAAAAACAAAATCCATACAAATGTCAGTATTATGTAAGCTAAGAAAAATAAGTATAATCACTAACTTTACAACATTTATTTTGTGACTGTGTTCCACCATTGAATGGTCACTGAAAAGTAGTTAAAGGGACACTCTACACTGTAAATGGATGTGTTTTAATGCAATAAATATACAATAAATGTAAAAATGGCAAAGAATAAATTTTTTTAAAAGCAAAGTTAAAAAATTACATGAGCCTGCATTTTTTAAAATGTTATTTTGTTTTTTGCATTCTTTTTTTCTTGATTATTTGAGTGTCCTTTTAAATCTCGTTATCTGGTCAGGATTGATATTTTACATGTGGAGTTAAATATCATTTTCTAGAAATGCCTCTACTATGGCATTTTCCTAACGAAACTCTGCATGTCAACTGTTACTAAAAGAGAATACTACGGGAGACTGAATATATTACCCCTTACAAGCTTGTGTGAAGCTAAAGATTAATTTCACCATCTGCCATCAATCAGGTGCCCCTGGGCAAAACAGATGTGAAAACAGTTTACCTTAAAAATGACACTATGGAGAGTTGGAGAAAACTGTCTTTATTTTTGGAAACCCACACTGTAATGTGTATAGCAAAATAATAAAAAGTAAAAACATGGCACTGATTCATTTGTTTACTTTCTCGGTTGTTTATTTTCTTCCATCCTGAACCTGCAATGAAACCATCTGTATTTTTGTTCCCGATGAGGCCAGCTCTTCAATACATGGTAAAATTAAAGGGAGACTGATAATTGTACGGAATTTAGAGCATTGAATAAAACGTTGAAAATGACCTAAAACATGTTAACCTTTCCTTGTTTTCATGTGATGCCCTGTTTTCTTTTAAATTTGTATTAAAGATTTAGCAAATTACATCATTATCAAGTTCAGACAAGGCAAAACCAGGGTAAACATTACACAATGATGAGGACAAATAGAAAGTTTGTTTCACTTCTCCTTGTCTCTCTCTTCTTTATAATGACTGCCAGGTGCAAGGGACAGAGTTTATAACAATGACTGACAGGGAGCTAAGATGGAGGCACCCAGTTACAGGGAAAAGGGTGTGGAGTTTTACAGTATAGTTTATTTTGACACCTCAGAAAATACGTATTTGTTAGTTATACGGATACATTAAAGGGACACTATAGTCACCTGAACAACTTTAGCTTAATGAAGCAGTTTTGGTGTATAGAACATGCCCCTGTAGCTTCACTGCTCAATCCTCTGCCATTTAGGAGTTAAATCCCTTTGTTTATGAACCCTAGTCACACCTCCCTGCATGTGACTTGCACAGCCTTCCATAAATACTTCCTGTAAAGAGAGTCCTATTTAGGCTTTCTTTATTGCAAGTTCTGTTTAATTAAGATTTTATTATCCCCTGCTATGTTAAAAGCTTGCTAGACCCTGCAAGAGCCTCCTGTATGTGATTAAAGTTCAATTTAGAGATTGAGATACAATTATTTAAGGTAAATTACATCTGTTTGAAAGTGAAACCAGTTTTTTTTCATGCAGGCTCTGTCAATCATAGCCATGGGAGGTGTGGCTAGGGCTGCATAAACAGAAACAAAGTGATTTAACTCCTAAATGACAGTGAAATTGAGCAGTGAAATTGCAGGGGAATGATCTATACAATAAAACTGCTTTATTTAGCTAAAGTAATTTAGGTGACTATAGTGTTCCGTTAATATAAAGGTCCCCTTTAAGAACATTCCACAATTTTTGTGGTGCATGATACTCAAGATACCTTGTAATTTATTATTTGATGATGTCATTCTTTTTTGGCTTTTACGGAGGTTTCATGAAGACAGAATCTTTAGGAAAAACGTAGAAAGTCTGTTCTGGAACTTCATTGCCACTGCGACACTGTCACAGTATATCTAATGTAAATATATAAATATATATGACGAAGTAGGGACTACATACAGTAGTTGATAAAAGATGTAAGCACTGACGCATGCATTCACACAGAGGTGTCTATGTAATTAGGACTTGTATATCAGAGCACGCTTTCTCCAGTGACTTGCTAATAGCATTCCACATCGTGGCAATTTATCCCTACATACCTATTAACTGCAGTGATATGTTGGAAATGCTCCACTTACAGCTAGTTGTTATTTAATATGTGGAAAACTCGCAAGGGAAAAGTTTGTATCAGCAGACTGCAAGATGTAATGTAATAGGAAAATCTAACAAGTGGAATATCTGTCCAGAGCTACGAAATATGTTACTGAAATGAGTGATAACCAAACAGTTAAGACAAAGAACTACTGTCATTTCATCCTGCATTTTCTGTCATTCAACACAAAATGGGACAGCTTTGGTCTCTTAACTCTCCCCCACCAGTCAAGTGTGGCTGAGGCAGAGAGCTGCACAACACAAAGCTAACAGCTCTTACTATCGTCGCCATTTGTAGCCAATATTTTATTTTATGTAACGTTAGGGATTAAAAAGGTGTATTTCTAATGCTATGGTGTCCTAATATTAATAATAATTTAGAGTATAAGAAATTAAGAAATAAAATAAATCAAACAGGCCACTTCAATACGTTTATCCATCTGCATTGACTTCCCGACAGATCAACAAGCATGAATGGCAACAAACATTACGTGTGATTAAATGCCCTAATTTTCTACCAAACTTCACTGCACTTCTCTTATTGCAAATGAAAGAGATATTTTCATATGACATAAAAACCACAGGTGATATAATCTAATTTAGGGCATTTTGCTTTCCATTTATCTTATAAACATTTCAAATCCACATATGTTCCAAAGTCCCTTATGATTCAGCTTCCTACTACTGCTCTACACAGTTCTTTTCATTTAAAGGAACACTCAATACACCATAATCACTGCAGTGTGTTGTATTGGTTATGGTGACAAGTGTGCCCTAACACCTTCCATAAAAAGTAAATTAACCCCTTAAGGACTGGACTGTTTTTGTGATGTTGTACATTTGCGACCAGGCCTCTTTTTACACTTTTGTGGTGTTTGTGTTTAGCTGTAATTTTCCGCTCTCTCATTTACTGTTCCCATACAAATTATATATAGTTTTTTTCAGGACAAAAGGGGCTCTCTTTACATACCATTATTTATATAATCTCATGTAATTTAATTTAATTTAAAAAAAAAATGAAAAAATATGATGAAAAATTGAAAAAAATACATTTTTTTTACTTTTACTTGAAAAATCTTTTACTCATCTACAAAAGCGAATGAAAAAAACTGCTAAATAGATTCAAAATTTTGTCCTGAGTTTAAAAATACCCAGTGTTTACGTGCTTTTTTGCTTTTTTTTGCAAGTTATAGGGCTATAGGTACAAGTAGGATATTGCGGTTTCAAAACATACATTTTTAAAATTTATCAATAGTAACATTGTAACACTATTATCTGTCATAAATCTCTGGAAAACACTCCACATGTATACATTTTTTTTTTAAAGTAGACAACCCAGGGTATTCATCTAAGGATATTTTGACACTTTCTATGCAGCCATTTTACCACCAGTCTTCGCCAAACTTCGCATAGGTATTTTTTTTTTCACATACATTGCAATTCAGGTATAAACTTACAGATCCTGTTATGTGTTGCTGCCAAAAAACACACTAATATATGTTCAGCAACATCTCCCAAGTACAGTGATACCACCCATGCATAGGCTTGTTGAGTTGTTTGGGGGCTAATAGGCCACATTTGGCAGGTGCGCATATCCATTTTCCAACTTGGAATTTTGACATGTAGTCAACCTGCGCACATGTCCTATTTGGGACATTTGTAAGGCTGGCCAATGTATTTTACCCCCACCAAACCATATATTTTTGGAAAGTAGACACCCTAGGGTATTTCAATTTTTTTTTAACACTTTCCATGCACTAATTCTACCACCAGTCTTTGTCAAACTTTTAGGTAGTCATTTTTTGTGTGTTTTTTTCACACACATTTTACTTTAGGCATGAATTAACAGATCGTGTTATGTGTCACTGCCAAACAACACCCCAATATGTGTTCAGCAACATCTTCTAAGTACAGTGATACCACCCATGCATAGGCTTGTCGGGTTGTTTGGGGGCTAAAAGGCCACATTTGGCAGGTGCGCATATCCATTTTCCAACTTGGAATTTTGACATGTAGTAAACTTGCGCCCCTGTCCTATTTGAGCCAATGTATTTTACCCCCATCAAACCATATATTTTTGAAAAGTAGACAACTCAGGGTATTTTAAATGGTGATAGTTTAAGAATTTTCATGCAATAATTCTACCACCAGCCTTTGGCAAACTTTTGGGTAGTAATTTTTTTCGTGTTTTTTTACACACACATTGTACTTTAGGCATGAATTAACAGATCCTGTTATGTATCACTGCCAAACAACACCCCAATATGTGTTCAACACCATGCATAGGTTTGCTGGGTTGTTTGGGGGCTAAAAGGCCACAATCGAGACTTGTACATATCAGCTTTTCAACTTGATATATAGGTATGCTTGGCCTATCTTCAGTGTGACATATTTTTGCATCCCCCAGTTAATGTTAACATCATGAAAGTTTATATTTTTATAAAGTAGACATTCCAGGGTATTGTATATGGGGTGTTTTCACATCCTTCCCCCAACCATTGTGCTAAACAAATTTCAGAAAACGTGCATAGTGGTAATTTTTTAATTCTGCTTTTTATGCACACGTCATCTGGTTTTGGCCAGCCAGTTATATGTTACTACCATAAAACTTTTTTAACCGAATGTGCAGGTATCAAAAGCACCTTTAGCAGCATTCTCTAAACTAACTCCTGCAAAAATAATCTAGCTGGAGATTTGCGGGAAGGAAACTGACTAACTAAAATTTGCTTCTTTCAAAATAAAAAAAACAGTGCAAAGGGGTGTCTGTCCTTTTCCCTTTTTTATAACAGACCCGGCAACGTTACAGGGGATTTGTTTTTTTTGCAGTTGGCGGTATCTTAAAAATAAAATGTCTGAACTCCTCTGGCACCGTTGTTGGAACTTGACCATCTCCATAAATTATTGTGGAAATCAGCTTGAACTGAAATTGGAGAAAGGTGGTTCTTTCTGGATTCATTTTTTTAAAGAGTAAAAATTAATTATGTGTTGCTACTTGCATCAGGTAGAGAGCCACCTTTTTATACCAGGCTTTTGTCTTTCTTAAGATAAGATATGGCTGCATCAGCTTATCAGCCAAATCAACACCCCCATGTGCATTTTATAAGCCCTGACGCAAACCGGTTTGGTCTGTACTCTGCCTCGGACAGTGACGTCTGAAATGCTTTCATCCTGGATGGTGGTTAGTATATTAACATCCTTCCTGTCCTTAAATTTTTTTTTTTTTTTAAATTCTTTATTTTATTTGTGCATACATAATTCACAACTGGCTTACAATGCCACAACAGCTAGAGTAAGCATTTTTCAACATAGCTTGACAGTAGTTAGGCATTAGTGGATACTGCACAATTTTATATATAATAACATTGCTTATCTAAGTGTTGTTCTGTGTTGCTGCATATAGAAGGTAAAGTACAAGATTAAACATAGCAGAGAAATATAAGTTTAGTGCTATAGAGTGAGGTGTTCCTATTGCAGGTTATGCTAGGTGTACTGGTAGTTGCTTAAGAGAATCTACATGTAGATTATTAAGCTATTTATAGCGATTATTCATAGCAGAGTTTACACCGTGAGAGAACAGTATGATTAGTTATTAGAGAGACTAACAATAAACGTGTACTATTTGTATGGCTGATAACATATCATCGCTTGAGTAATAATGTCGTTAGACACGCCAATGATATGTGGGAAGATGAGACGTCCCAACAGTAAGGTGAGGAACTGCAAGATGTGCTTTAAACATAAAAAGGGTCTAGCATCTTTTTGCAAATGTCCGCCAGGTTGAGTGGGTTCTGCAGGGTCTTCTTTATCGGCGTCATCACCGGAGCTAGCCGCCGGCAGTCCGGGTCTTTTCATCTGCTCATCCGATGCCCAGTCTATGCAGAAGTGTAAGTTCGCGTTGCCGTGGGGTTGTTTGCTGCATGGTGGTGCTTTTCGGCATGTTGTGAGGTTGTGCCTCGCGTGGATGCGAGGGAGTGCTGGTGCCCGAGGGATATGTCGCCTTTTCCCGCCATCTCGTTTTGCGGTACGTGATGTGTCGGCCTTTGGTTGTTGGGGCCACTGGATGAGGAGTAGATTGGGCCTTGTTCTTTGGCTTGTGCACGTGAGTTTCGGCTCTCGTGGGACCCGGCACTGTCACTCGCCCCTCCGAGCTTCGGCTCTGATGCTGTCTGGAGGCCGCTCCGGCTCTGCGAGGGGGGTTCCATTGTAGGATGCGTCGGGTGGTCGGGCGTATCCACGCTGCCACCTCCCTCATCGCCAGCCTGTAGGGTTGTCTTCGGGCTTTAAGTTGTGCCCAGAAATAGGTGCGTAGCCGGTCAATGAAAACCCCTGTGTGCTTGGGTGGCTTGATACATATGTGCTGGGTCCCAGCCCTCGTCCGCGCCGCCATCTTGGCTGGGCCTATGGGGTCCCGTTTGATTGAAGGTTTTGTCGCTTGATCGGGTGTACATGTGGGGGTAATCGTCCCCAGCGAGGACCGGGATGTCCCCCACCGGTCCAGAGGGGGGGGGTAGCAGAGCTGTAATGGGCTTAGGAGCATGTCCTGTGCCAGGAGATCGGCCGCCTCCCCCGGTCCTCAGGCTTCGCTCTAGTATAGGCCGCATGGTCAGTTTCAGTTTTTCCGCAGCGCACTGGTGCCGGACAGAACTCATTTTGTTCCTGATGCCGTTGTGCGTCTTGTACCGGTCCCTGTTTGCCGCTAATGCTGGTATATCGGTCGGTATCTTTACTCTTTAGTCCATTGCTGCAGGAGCTCATATAATGTGCAACCGGCCATGTTAGCTGTCAGGCCCCGCCCCCCCTGTCCTTAAATTTTATTGCAAGCACTTTAGCTTTGTGCAGACCTTTAAATTCACTTTTTTTTAATTTGGCCTCTATAAAAGGTCTGGGGAAATCCTTGGCATTTCTTCTCACACTGCCCCAGGCCAGTATCTAGAAACCCTAAAGAGTTTGAAACAAACGGACAATGCTATAAAAATTGTCCACATAAAGGTGGTAACCCTTATTGAACAAGGGGATCAGTAGGTCCCAAACAAGTTTCCCACTTGTCCCCAGAGAGTCAGGACAGCCAGGAGGGTTCAGTTGACCATCTTTCCCCTCATATACACGAAAGGCAAATGTGTAGCCACTTTCGCTCTCGCACAGTTTGTAGAATTTTACGCCATACCTAAAGCACTTTGAGAGGATGTATTGTTTGAATCCTAATCTCCCTTTATATTTCATTAACGATTCATCAATAGATACATTTTTTTGAGGAGTATAAACTTCAGTAAATTTGTGCTGAAGATGGTCTACCAGTGGGCGGATTTTATGAAGCCTATCATATTGGGTGTGATCTCTGGGGTGACAGAGGGTATTGTCATTGAAATGTAAGTATCTCAGCAGCAGCTCATATCTTGTTCTAGACATGGTTTGGGAGTACACTGGACTAGAACAAATTGGGTTGGTGCTCCAGTAAGAGCGAATTGATGGATTCTTTATAACCCCCATGAGAATTATAAGAGCCCAGAATTTTTTAAGTTCAGGGACATCTGTGGGATGCCAAGCATGGTCCCGGACTGTATAGCTACCTGGATTGGTCTCAGTAAATTGGCTAGCGTATAAATTAGTCTGGGAAACAATCTCCTCCCAGATGGTATCCCCTAAAAATAACTCCATATATCGTATAGGGGAGAAGTCATCCACATTCAAATTAATGCCTGCGTTGGCACTAAAAGGGGGGATGTTGGGCTCAGCTGACTGGAGGTACCCAGTCCTCCTCCACATTTGGCGTAGCAGGGGAAGCACAGCTTCTTTTAGCAGCTGGCTCACACACCGATGACATGTCACTAGACGTGTCACTAAACTGACCTGCGTCAAATCGGACACCGTGTCAGTGGCGTCAGAGTCTGACGCCAAGAAGGCATATTCCTCCTCCAAGCTGTACATGCGCTGTATGTTTCACTCTAACAGACTAAACACAATTTTATATATATATATATATATATATATATATATATATATTTTTTTTTTTTTTTTACACTAAAACAGACTAAAACACTAATTCCTAAACTAACTCCTGTTAGAAGAATCTAATGGAGATTTGGGGGAAGGAAACTGACTGACTACGACAGACTAAGACAGTCTAAGACACAGATTTTTAAAATAAAGCTAACCCTTAAGGGCAAAAAAAATAAAAAAATACAGACAGTACAAATGCACTGTCTGTAACAGATCTGGCAGGGAAGGGGTTAAAATTGGATTTTTATTCGCTGCTGATACTTTTTAATACTTTCTGGAACACCTGCTGCAACAAACTATCTCTGTCTCTCTCCTCTCACAAAACGCTACAGAGGGGAGAGAGGCAGAGATCAGTATTAAAGTGAGTGTTTGTAACACCCACTTTGACACCAGCCAATTGTGAGCGATCGCGGATCGCTCACATGCTGAAGTTGGCTGTTACTATCTGCCTGGGATGCCGGGCAGATAGTAACAACGGGATTTCGGCGGAAGTGATCTCCAATCGCTCCTGCCGCCCGTTTTCCGTTAGGACGGTTCAGGACCGTCCTCGGTCGGCAAAGCAAAAATGCCGGGGACGGTCCTGAACCGTCCTGCGTCCTGAAGGGGTTAAACAGAGCCTGAAGAATTCAGCTCTCTATACGTATTACTAATAATGAAAAAGTGAAAAAGAAATCAAATAGCAAAAAAAAATACAGGATTAACAATAAAAATATATTTAACTATCGATACAGTAAGAAAATATAAAAAAAGTATTTGTTTAAAAGTTAGATATTGTCATGAAGCCATGTAAACTTGAGAGGGATGTCTTGGCAAAGTGTTTTGTCTTTGGCGCATGTACCATTTCCCAGCAGTGATGGTGTTAACATGCTTATCACATGTTTTTTTTATTTTTTTTGTAAATCTGTTTTTTTTAATTTTTTTTAAGGTTAACAGTGAGATTAGAGTATGAAAGTTGTAAGCATAAGAAATATACAGTCGTCTGGGCTCGCAGGCCCACAATATTGATGGACACGCAGGTCCCTTGTGGCATACCTTGTTTTGGGAGTATAATTTATGCTTGCATTATGTATAGGAATTTAGCGATGAGGTTATTGGAATTCTTTACACAAAATATTTTCAGAGAACAATTCTGTATTCGGTGTGCGTATGGGGAATATCCCCCTGTATATGCGAGCATAGTGACCCGTACACCTGAATTCTTATTGGTCCTCTAACTCTCTATTGGGCTAAGTGGACCATTGTGAGGCATATGTCCTGCTATCTTCTACCTATATTAAGTTCAGCTACAGTGGTTTTCCCACTCTTAGGTAGTTTATTCCCCTGTTTATCACATGATTAAATTTTCCATAGCGAGAACATCTTCCTGTGACTGCCCTGTATATCTAATCAGGCGTGTGAACATTTTCTGGCTATTATCCTTTTTGTTTTTTCTCACCAAGTTGTTTCAAATCATCTTATTTTCCTTAGAATAACTAAGGAGTTAATATTTTTCTCAGCTTCTCCTCATAGGATTTCCTGCTTGCTAAAATAGGGCTTGATTGTGGTTAAACCTAACACCAAATAAGATAGAATATACTTTACAAACCTGTCCATCTATGTAGTTGTTTGGGAAACAATAATTCGTAGTTTAGGATTTTTGTTTAGAAGATTCTTTAATGCCGCAGTAGCTGATACTCGCACCGGTGTGCACAAACACAGATATATATTTTTGTGTGTAAAGGAAGGATACATAATTATGAACAACGTGTTATGAGTAAATAATGCCATTGAAGTGCTCTGGAGACATTATAATAAACCACAAGACCGAGATTTGTTTTCTGAAGGTCTACAGAGCCCCAAGATGGAATTACTTTCCCTTAATCCATGTTTCACCATTATATATCTATTTTTATTGTATGATTTCTTATGGTTAGGGCTAAGTTTTGGCTTTCTTTAATTTAAAGGGACACTATAGTCACCAAAACTACTTTAGCTTAATGAAGCAGTTTTGGTGTATAGATCATGCCTCTGAAGTCTCACTGCTCTCTATCCTCTGCCATTTAGGAGTTAAATCTATACACCAAAACTGCTTGTTTTGGTGACTATGGTGTTCCCTTAAGAGCACAACGAGGACATGCAACATGCATGGGACACAAACAGCAGCTGTCCATATGTAACTCCTACAAATGTTGGGTATGGGTAAACTATGATCAGAATGGGTTGGACTTGGGTCTTGATTTAATAAACCTTCCAAATGATTCCATACGTTTAGAAAAAACTTTAAATGCAAATAATTTATCTACAAAAAATCCCTATATCCAGAATGTATCCCTGCAGGTGTACTTGGAAAAAAATGATTGTGAATGACTCATGGATGATATGGCAAATAGGAGGTGAAAACGGGATTAGATAGAGCAAATGGACAGACTAGATGGGCCGAATGGTTCTTATTCTATGTTTCTATGTTTCTAATTGAACATAATATGTCTAGTTCATAAAATATGAGGATGTAACAGTATATACAGGGCAGGCCTTAGACCACTAGGGGCCCTGTGCAAAAAGTCTTCATGGAGCACCCCCCCCATCCCCCAAGTTGCCTGTATACAGTCACACACAGGTACAGACAGACAGTCACACAAGCAGACAGTCAGGAACACTCAGTTACAGGCAGACAGTCACACACACACACAGTTACAGGCAGACAATCAGTCATACATGCTCAGTTACAGGCAGACAGTCACAGAGACAAACACACAGTTAAAGGCAGACAGTCACACACAGTTACAGGCACACAATCACGAACAGTTACAGGCACACAGTCACACACACAGTCACAAGCAGACAGTCACACATACTCGGTTACAGGCAGACAGACACTCACGCACGCTGATAGGCACACACACACACTCCATTTCAGGCAGATAGTCACACACAGTTGCAGTCACACATACAGGCACACACAAAGGCACAGCTACAGTGACACACACAGTTACAGTCACACACAGGAAGACAATCACACACACAGGGAGACTATAATATAGCAGGAATGTGGAACTGCATTCAAACCCATTTGAAATGTATATGGGTGCACCAGACCAGTTCCAGTACCAGGAACCAAGTATTTGATGAGAAAAAATATAGAAGTCAGGCACTCTCAGGATACAAAAAGGCAAATTTATTGAACCCACTGCAACATTTCGACCTACACAGTCTTTGTCAAGACCGCGTAGGTCGAAACGTTGCAGTGGGTTCAATAAATTTCCCTTTTTGTATCCTGAGAGTGCCTGGGCTTCTTCTATTTTTTCTCATCACACACAGGAAGACTGTCACGCACACATAGACAGGCAGTCACACACACACTCACACACACAGGCAGATAGTCACACACACATGCAGACAGTCACACACACACACCACACACACACATACAGGCAGACAGTCACACACAGGCAGGCAGGCAGTCACAGACACACACAAACAGTCACACACACGCAGACAATCACACACACACAGGCAGGCAGTCACACACACACACAGGCAGACACACACACAGGCAGACAATCACACACACACACACACACTTACCTCTTTCCATTATGGCTGGTAAGGGGAGTGGAGGCAGTTGGTTGTTGGGGAAGCAGGTACTCTGGGTGCAGGAGTTACCAGGGGCTTCTGGTAGGTATTAGCCCTGCCCCCATCATGCAGCAAGCCCCGCCCCCGCTGCCTCAATAATTTTTTTCAAAGATTCGGGTGGAGAATAATGAAATCCTCCTCCTGGGGACCTGTCCTCGCTCCCCCCCCTGCACTCCTGTCACCTGGCCATGTGTGAGCTGTGTCAGCCACTTGGTGCCCCCTGCTCCATGGGCCAAATACATAAATATATTTAAATTCTACGTGCATATTTATGTAATATTTTTATTGATTGCAATTTGGGGGACCTGCCTGACAACCCAGGCCAAAAGTCCAGAGAATTTAATTTGCTAGCACTGTATTTAACCCTGTACTTTCCATGACAACCTAAAACCTGTACATTGGGGGTACTGTTTTACTTGGGAGACTTCGCTGAACACAAATATTAGTGTTTCAAAACAGTAAAACATATCACAGCGATGATATTGTCAGTAAAAGTGACTTTTTTTGCATTTTTCACTGATGATATAATTGTTGTGATACATTTTATTGTTTTAAAACACTAATATTTGTGTTCAGCAAAGTCTCCCGAGTATACCAGTCCCCCTGTTGTACAGGTTTTATGGTGTTTTTGAAAGTTACAGGGTCAAATATAAGGGTCACATTTTTTTACATTGAAAATTGCCAGATTGGTTATGTTGCCTTTGAGAGCGTATGGTAGCCCAGGGATGAGAATTTACCCCCATGATGGCATACCATTTGCAAAAGAAGACAACCCAAGGTATTGCAAATGAGGTATGTTCAGTCTTTTTTAGTAGCCACTTAGTAAAAAAACACTGGCCAAAGTTAGCGTTCATAATTGTTTTTTTACATTTTTAACACACAAATATAAATGCTAACTTTGGCCAGTGTGACTAAGTGGCTACTAAAAAAGACTGGACATACCCCATATTGAATACCCTGGGTTGTCTACTTTAAAAAAAATATGTACATGTTTGGTGTGATTCAGAGATTTATGACAGATAACAGTGTTACAATGTCACTTGATAAATGTTAAAAATATATATATTTGAAACAGCAATTTCCTATTTCTACTTATAGCCCAATAACTTGCAAAAAAAAAAAAGCATGTAAACACTGGGTGTTTTTAAACTCGGAACAAAATTTTGAATCTATGTAGCAGTTTTTTCATTAGCTTTTGTAGATAAGTAAAAGATTATTCAAGTAAAAGTCAAAAAACGTGTTTTTATTCAATTTTTTCACCATACTTTTATTATTTTTTTCAAGAAAATTATATGACATGGTACAAATAATGGTATTTTGGAAATGGAAAATTACAGCTAAACACAAACACCACAAAAGTGTTAAAACAGCTCTGGTCCTTAACGTACAACATGGCCAAAACAGTCCGGTCCTGAAGGGGTTAAATATCTAGGAATATTTTGATTTGTATTCCACATATTGGAGAGCTAAAATAACCCATAACATCTCTCTCTCTCTGTCTGTCTGTATGTCTGTCTGTCTATCACTCTGTCTGTCTGTCTAACACAGGCCTGCAGTACACATATCGGAACTCAAGGAGTGTTTACACCTTTATTTAAGTTTATATTCTTATGAGATAGCAACAGGGAGCAATTTCTTCTTGCCTAACATAGAAACAAGACAGTAAGGAGCATCTATTGTCTTCTATTATTCTCTCATAGAAGAGTTAAAACTCTTGTCACCTGGGAATTACACACTGCAATTAAACGCTTCTGTTTACTGTTTATTTTTTTACATTTGCTACCACTTCCTCTTATCCTAGATGACTAGGCTCTTAACAGGCACGTTCTGCTTTGGTTGCCCATTCCCCTAATGATGCGTGAAGTCATGGATCACTGCCTCACACAGGAGTCACAAGGAGGGTATGTATCGGAGAAGGATTTCAAAGGGCCTTTTGACATGTCCAGAGTTTAGGTGCTGAAGTGCACAGGCCTATGACTTTGAAAGCATGAAAACACATGGGGGTTATCACTAAACACTAAACTGAAGTGAATTTAAATCCAGATCACAACATTTCGGCAAAAATAGCCAAACGGTGACTAGGGCACTTTTAGACCTATTTTTACTATTTCGTTTTCAATTTAGTGTTTGATAAGTAAACCCTATGATGTCTAATTTTGGCCAGAACTTCAGGTCCTAGGGTAAAGAACAGCAGAGCGTCTTTCTTTTACAGTTTGTTAAAGTGTTTTAAAAGTAGTCTAAAAGTGTTGCCTTTTTTTCATTTTTATTAAAACGTTTTTTGGGACTCTGAACCATGAACTAAGAAGCCTCTACTTCACTGTCTTCAATGTTGAAATAAAAGTGGTGTAAATAATAATGAATACTTTTTTAATACAAAAAAAGGCATGAATATGAAATAATAGATTGCTATAACCAACAAATAATGAAAACATAAGTCGCATAAAGTAGAAAAATAATAAATAGTGAACTGATAATTGGCACAAAAAAAAAAAAATAACGTTCACGAATTATTAAGCAACATCTCCCCTATAATTTTACAAAATGTACCCTAGTTCAGTAACATGTTATGTGTATCCTAAGTGTTTACACTATTCCTTCTAAAGATCTTAAGGAAGCGTTTGAAGGTAGTGTTGGTCCCTATTGTGTCTGATGACCGACCTGCTGATTGATCAGTGAACCTCTGTATCTGTCATCAATTTCACCAACCATCACCAATAGCAACAGACTTACCAAGTATAGTCTTGCACCAGTTGCACAGAATCTGGCTTTCATTTTTTTTGTAATTTTTATTGACACTTTCTCATACCTGCAGTATGACTACACTAGTAACATTATGCAACTATCAACATGACAAACAAAAAGACAAATACATTTAAAAAAAAAAAAATTACAAAAAATATTTGTCCTTCAAAGAATTTCGATCTCCTTTTTAAAGAAAGATTATCCAAGGTGCTTGAAACATTTGGAGTCTGTGAGTTCCATAATTAGTGGGGGCTCTGTGGATCCACTAACACAGTTTTGCACCTGTTTTTTTTTTTTGTATTTTAGGTAATCAGCTGTATACCATATATTTTGTTTCATATCTTGTTTGTATAAGGTCACCAACAGGGACGGGACCTCGGGAAGCTGTTCATATAAGCTAAGTGTTTTACCCTAACTAACAATATTGGTGATTAGAGGGTATATTCGCACTGTTTTGCACTATTTCTGTAATCAATACATGTGCCACAGCTTTATCAAGGTTAAACAAGTGCTCTTTTGGGTGCAAAGCTCTAAGGTTACATGATCATTGCTCCTCATTTATCAGTTTGCCCCAGAATAGCACCTGTTTCTGCCTTACAAAAACCTCCCTCTTTACGTTCAGTGTCGGCGATAATTTATAGTTTCTTAATTTTAATTATTTATCTGAAAATCTATCTCTGGATCATAATAAAATATATTCTTTACATTGGGTAACTTTTTGTGGCTCATCCATGTATGTATTTATTTTTTAATTAATATCTGTCCTCAGATACCCTCATACCAAGTGTATATTTATCTGTTGCTGTCTCCAACATTTAGCTGTTGAACATTTAATGATACATACATAACATTACCTGCCTCACCATTGCATTAAGAGTTATTGCTAGGCAGATTTAACGATGTGATCTTATCATCTTTCCTATACCATATTTATACTTGCATTAGTCAACTAAGGCACACAGCTGCTGGGATGTCATTTCTACTGATGTCTGCTTCACTTGTAAATCTGTTTATGCTTGATACAGACACACACAAGTATGTATATATATATAGATATATATATATCTTGGAAAAAGTCTAGACCCCTGACAATTCTCTTATATCACTGAATTGCAGGATGCATACTGAAATTTCACTCTGTATAATGTTTTAGTTTAACGCAAGCAGGTTCTTTGCTAAACCAACAATTGTGTAGAATTAACAAGGCGATTGGAAAACGTTATGTCAAAACAGAATAGCTAAAAACATTAAAAAAAAAAGTTTATAATGAAGCAAATTAAGTTTTGCAAATATTCCAAGTAAAGAACCATCATCACTAAAGCATGCTGTAGTCAGGGCCGTCTTTAACGCGGGGCAAACGGGGCAGCTGCCCCTGGCCCAGTTTCTCTTGGGGGGCCCGAGGCACCTGCCCGACCGGCCACCCGCCCAGGAGCCCAGCAGCACCACTGGACACCAGGGAATCCCCCCAGCACTCCAAAAGGTAAGGAGGCTGGGGGGATTACATTTAAAAAAAAAAAATGTGTGTTTGTGTGTATGTGTGTTAGTGTTTGTGTATGTGTGTGTGTTTGTGTGTTAGTGTATGTGTGTGTTAGTGTATGTATGTGTTAGTGTATGTATGTGTTTGTGTGTGTTAGTGTATGTGTTTGTGTGTTAGTGTATGTGTGTGTTAGTGTATGTATGTGTGTGTTTATGTGTGTTTGTGTGTTAGTGTATGTGTGTTAGTGTGTGTGTTTGTGTATGTGTGTTAGTGTGTGTGTGTGTGTTAGTGTATGTGTGTTAGTGTATGTGTGTTAGTGTATGTGTGTTAGTGTATGTGTGTTAGTGTGTGTGTGTTAGTGTGTGTTTGTGTGTTAGTGTGTGTGTGTGTAGTGTGTGTGTGTGTGTCAGCATGTCTGTGTGTGTGTGTCAGTATGTCTGTCTGTGTGTCAGTATATATATGTGTGTGTATATCTGTGTATGTGTCAGTATGTCTGTCAGTGCATCAGTATGTCTGTTAGTGCATGTGTATGCATGTGTCAGTATATCTGTCTGTGTGCCAGTATGTCTGTGTGTGTGTGTGTCAGCATATCAGTCTGTGTGTGTCAGTGTATGTGCCTGTGTGTGTGTGTCAGTATTTCTCAGTGTATGTGGGTGTCAGTATATCTGTCAGTGTGTGGGTGTCAGTGTGTGTCAGTATTTCTGTCAGTGTATGTGTGTCAGTATGTTGATCAGTGTATGTGTCTGTGTGTGTGTGTCAGTATGTCGGTATATGTGTCTGTGTGTCAGTATGTCTGTATATGTGCCTGTGTCAGTATGTCTGTCAGTACGTCTACCAGTGTATGTGTCTGTGTGTGTGTCAATATATGTACCTGTGTCAGTGTGTCTGTCAGTGTATGTGCCTGTTTATCTGTATGTAGTCAGTGTATGTATCTGTGTATCTGCTTGTGCGTCAGAGTGTGTACCTGTGCATCTGAGCCGCAACTTTAAATACAAATACACCCCTCCATTCAAACTTCAACACTACATATAAAACACACTCCTGCATTGAAACGTCAACACTACATACAAGCACACTCCTACATTCAAAAACAAACACTACACATAAATGCACACTTGCATTCAAACTCCAGTACCACATACAAACACATTCACACAAACATACTCCATACAAACACATGCTTACATTCAAACATACTAACATGGCTCAGTGCTAAATACAACCCTGCAAGCATGGGAAATTGGTAGAGTCCCAGCTGTCAAAGCATTGTTGGAGTTGCACGACAGATGGGGTTCTACCTTTAGTCCAACCTTGCAATTGGGGGTCCCAATAAAATTCATTCTACTTTAGTACCGCCACTGCGTTGGGATGGATGCCGTGATTGCATACCAGGGAGTGAGGGGCGAGAGCGGCAGGGCACAGGGGGCCCAAGCAAACACTTGCCCAGGGTCCATTCGTTATTAAAGACGGCCCTGGCTGTAGTAGTTATTGTGCCAGGGGTGACCCAGTGCCCTCTTATTTTAAGGTGACAAACTGTTTTAGAACTGCTTACCTGGGGTCAGTCAGGCACCGCTCTTCCCCCTTCACCACCATTTAATGAGAAACGAGACGGAAGCTCTCTTTACTGAGCTAAGACAAGCAGTGTAAAGCTTAGCTCATTGGCTGGGAGCAAACAGCTCACTGCAGGGCTTAACTCAGGAGAGCCAATGGAAGCTCTTGAGCAGGTAGCTCTCATTAAAGGTGCAGTGAAGGAGAAAACCAGTGTCTGGCAGACCACAGGTAAGAAGTCAAGCTAAAACTCCTTACAATGATAGCCACAACAGTACACTGTAGTTGTTATGGTGCTTGAAGTGTTTCTTTCAAATATGCATTTCCCTTGCCAATACTCTACAATTCCTATTTTCTTCATAGGCCTGATGCCAATTTTAAATCTATTATTTTGACATATAGGTAGCAATCACTTGTCAGACCTCACCATAGATTACTAGATACCTCACTTTTACACTAAAGCCTAAAAGAGACCAATGAAAACAGGTAACCATCATCACAGCAGTATTCTTAGACATCCACAAAACCTCCTTAAGTACAAACAGAAATAATACTATCAAATACCAAGGGGGTCTAACTTAGACTAGCCCACGAACAGCTGGAGCCTACATCTACACACTATCTAACCCAATCTCCCCCTACTACCCGCATCCGATAAGTAAAATGATTGGGAGTGACATATGACAGCACATTCTCAGTTAGACTGCGCAACAACCAAATTAGCACTCAGAATTCTGTGAATGAAACTGTTTATAGCAACCCTAAGTTCCTAAAGTTTTTCTAAAGATGTTCACTTTGAATCGCCTCCACAAAAAGAAAATAAAAAACAAAAAACATTTAAGAAAATGGAAAAAATAAATAAAAGGACATAGCATTGTCAGGGGGTAGCTATAGGGGTAAAGAAATATCAACCCAGCTTAGTCTAGATACAATGAATATACAACGCCCAATATAAGCATATGTTTTATAAGGTTAGATTTTTACATATAAATACAGCTGAATATTTGCCTTTTCTGTTTCCATGTGCTTTGTATTACTGTAAAAAACTATTTCCAGCGTGGAATGGGAAATCTATCAGTACTTTGAAAACGTGTTATTAAAAAAAATGTTCTGAATTAGTCGCGTTAAGGAAATTGAAAAATTCAGGTCAGACATAACACTAAGGGACTAGACAACCTAAATAAATTTAAAAAAACCTAGCCATGCTTTAGGAAAAGAAAGATTTCTACAAGAGATTACAGTAATTATATATGGTATGACTACATTAATGTGCTTTATATAGTTAATATAATCCATTCTAGACAGACTAGAACTGGTACCCAAATTTTTTATATGTCGGGCACAGTGAAGACCAATCACGCCCCAAAAATACAAGACTATTTGTCTTTCTTAGAGGGTATTGTCTGGTACAAGTTAATAGTGCTTGTTCTATTCTCTTTTAGATTGTTAAAATGCAGCCAGGCTTCATAAATCACTCACAACTTTACAAGGTGGCATGGAAATTTGCTAGTAATCTAACTCTTGAAATCGTGCCTCTCAAATGTCTCTCAAAGCCGGATTAATAAAATAAGCGGTGGTTTAAATTCCCTTCATGTATTGGGTTAAATTGTCTTGATAAACATTTTCACAAATCCTCTCACATTTCTAATCCAATCCTTGATCATCTAAGACACTAGGGAAAAAAAACAAAAGAAAACTTTGCCGAGTATGTTAACCTAAGATTACCTGAAAAAGAAGCATACATACATACAACAGTTCACTCCGTCAACGATAATAATATTATAAATATATTTTTGAGAAAGCTTATAATGACACTACTGGAAGATAGGAAAATGTATCTTTTGTATACATCCTAAAAGGATATATTATTCCCAAGGTAAGTAGAACATCTAAACACCCTGTCTTGGAATTATCAAACAGGAAATAGTGGAGAATTAAGGATGTTTATAATTGCAGAACAAAAAAAACTAGAAAAATAGTTTTGTTTTAGAATGTTTTCATTTTGGCCAAAAACATGCAATTTCATTGTTTGGGTTTTGTGAATAAACTCCAAATGCTCTTGGGGATTAAAATGTTGTGCATATGATGAAAATTCTATATATGTCCACTTTGCAAGTGATGTATTGCATCCAAAGAAAGTGGTCCTATGAACAAATGGTGGCTTTAGGAAGACAGCCAAGGTCGTAAAATCCATTTGTTGTATGCCATTTGACTTATAATGAATGCTTGGGTTTCTTGTATTATTCAATTTACCATACAAGAAGAAGGCTGGAATCTAACTAAAAACATTAGAAAAGAGTAAAAGAAAGCGGAACATATACTAATGAATCTTAGAGTGGCTGGAGTTTATGGAATGCCTGAAGGCAAAGATCTGCTTGAATATTTATCTGTATCGATATACCATAAATACGTAAAATCAAATATGCTAGCCAGAATTAGGATACCAAAATTCAAAACAGTTTAAATAAGCCAAAATACTAGAAAACACGACTAACAAAAAAACATATTGGAAGGTCACCAGAACCATGAAAGGGCAAGATGTTCAGTATGGATCTCATTTACCAATATCTACAGTGTCTAAATATCTTGTGTCATTGCTGCAAAACAATACTTGGGAATATATGTGAAGAGATGACATATCCGAGTCTTACCTGCTTAATTGACATATGGCCGAGGGACAATAAAAAATATAAGGACACAGCACAGCATGGGCAAAAGCTAAGCTTACATGGCTACATGCATTAACACAAAAATATATAAGGTAAGATAATGTATTATGGCATTGTATAAGAGTTAGTGTTTCTCCATTCGTTTTCTCTTCAGAGATAAACTACTTTTATGCCAGGAAAACTCCAAATTCAAGGAATTGTTGGTCTGTATGTCTTGTGTCATGCCTGGTCATTTTCACAATGAAATCTTTATAATAATAATGAAATGGCCTTCAGATAATAAGTTCTTGTTTTTTGACAAAAGTTTTTCCCAGGGGACAGCGCGTGACTCATATTTTCCTAAGTATTGAAATTTAGAATCAAGTTCCTGTGTGCCACTAGGTCTGCGTCCCTCACTTAAGAGACTTATTTTCCATACTCCAGTCTGGAAAAAAACACTAAACAGCTCTGTTATTTTTGTGTTGTTTTAAAAAGAACTTTTCCTTTCCTATCAAATTTAAAATGTTCTTCTTAAACACAAGAATAAAATGCGTCAGGGACAGCTATTTTCTCTTATGACATTCTTGTCATAAACTGTTTATCTCTTGATATGAATGAGCCAGCAGAAATAAACACGAGGAACTGGACAGACAGTTTATTCTACCACTATAAATAGAAGGAAGAATCTTCTGCAGTTATGTTTTTACGTTGGCAATGTTTTTAGAATGTCTTGTTTGAAGGTAGCAGGAATGGTTGCTAGGCATTAAACCAATGAGTACGGGATCTCATTACACCACCACATCATTTACTCATCCGCATGTAATACCAAGGTTCACTACACTTGTGGCGGATGGTATAGGCTTATTATATCAAGATGACTAATGTCTATGTAGGATGTTAGACTGTGGGTTTCAGTGTGATTTCAGTTGGTTATTTCAGATAATAAACATATAATACATTATACATAAATTATAAATAACCTAAATATATATATTTTTTAAAACACACAAGCACCAGCCACTCATATAAGAAGAAATCAGTGATAAATAAACAAATAATATTCCTATAAAACATGAATATTGAACGAACACAGTGCACTTGGAAATTATGAGAAAATTCTTTGGAAGATATTGGGGTCATTTAGAAGCAAGTTTTTACATGACGTTTAGTAAATTTACTACCTGAAATTTAAATTGATACTGATGAGCTCATCAAATAAATCCAGAGTGGCATTAAAAAATTCAGAAAAGAATCACTCAAGAATGCATTCTCGTTGATTCCTGAGCTATTTCCTGAATTCATGAATAATATGCCAACCCACCTCCACATATAATACCATGAGAAGGAATACTTAGTCCTCTGGTATTAACATAGAAACATAGAATGACGGCAGATAAGAACCATTCGGCCCATCTAGTCTGCCCAATTTTCTAAATACTTTCATTAGTCCCTAGCCTTATCTTATAGTTAGGATAGCCTTATGCCTATCCCACGCATGCTTAAACTCCTTTACTGTGTTAACCTCTACCACTTCAGCTGGAAGGCTATTCCATGCATCCACTACCCTCTCAGTAAAGTAATACTTCCTGATATTATTTTTAAACCTTTGTCCCTCTAATTTAAGACTATGTCCTCTTGTTGTGGTAGTTTTTCTTCTTTTAAATATAGTCTCCTCCTTTACTGTGTTGATTCCCTTTATATATTTAAATGTTTCTATCATATCCCCCCTGTCTCGTCTTTCCTCCAAGCTATACATGTTAAGATCCTTTAACCTTTCCTGGTAAGTTTTATCCCGCAATCCATGAACCAGCTTAGTAGCCCTTCTCTGAACCCTCACTAAGGTATCAATATCCTTCTGAAGATACGGTCTCCAGTACTGTGTACAATACTCCAAGTGAGGTCTCACCAGTGTTCTGTACAATGGCATGAGCACTTCCCTCTTTCTACTGCTAATACCTCTCCCTATACAACCAAGCATTCTGCTAGCCTTTCCTGCTGCTCTATTACTTTGTCTGCCTACCTTTAAGTCATCAGAAATAATCACCCCTAAATGCCTTTCCTCATATGTTGAGGTTAGGACTCTATCAAATATTCTGTACTCTGCCCTTAGGTTTTTACGTCCAAGATGCATTATCTTGTACTTATCCACATTAAATGTCAGTTGCCACAACTCTGACCATTTTTCTAGTTTTCCTAAATCATTTGCCATTTGGCTTATCCCTGCTGGAACATCAACTCTGTTACATATCTTAGTATCATCAGCAAAAAGACATGCCTTACCATCAAGACCTTCTGCAATATCACTAATAAAAATATTAAAGAGAATGGGTCCAAGTACAGATCCCTGAGTTACCCCACTGGTGACAAGTCCAAGCTTCGAATATATTCCATTAACTACAACCCTCTGTTGCCTGTCACTCAGCCACTGCCTTACCCATTCAACAATATTTGAATCCAAACTTAAAGATTGCAGTTTATTGATAAGCCTTCTATGTGCAACAGTGTCAAAAGCCTTACTGAAATCTAGGTAAGCAATGTCTACTGCACCACCCTGATCTATAATTTTAGTTACCCAATCAAAAAAATCAATAAGATTAGTTTGGCATGATCTCCCTGAAGTAAACCCATGTTGTCTCTGATCTTGAAATCCATGTGTTTTTAGATGTTCAGCAATCCTATCCTTTAACATGGTTTCCATCACTTTCCCCACTACTGAAGTAAGGCTTACTGGCCTATAGTTGCCCGACTCCTCCCTATTACCTTTCTTGTAAATGGGCACAACATTCGCTAACTTCCAATCTTCTGGGACTACTCCTGTTAACAATGATTGGTTAAATAAATCTGTTAATGGTTTTGCTAGTACACCACTAAGCTCTTTTAATAGCTTTGGGTGTATTCCATCAGGTCCCATTGACTTATTTGTCTTTACTTTTGACAGTTGAAATAGAACCTCTTCCTCTGTAAACTCATGTGTAATAAATGACTCATTTATCCTTTTTCTCAACTGAGGTCCCTTTCCTTCATTTTCATCTGTAAATACAGAACAAAAATATTAATTGAGGCAGTCAGCTAGACCTTTATCCTCTTCTACATACCTTCCTTCTTTTGTTTTTAATCTAACTAATCCTTGTTTTACTTTTCTTTTCTCATTTATGTATCTAAAAAATGTTTTATCCCCCTTTTTTACTGACTGTGCTATTTTCTCTTCTGTGTGTGATTTGGAAGCTCTTATAACTTGCTTAGTCTCTTTCTGCCTAATCTTATAGATCATTTTGTCTTCCTCACTCTGGGTTTTTTTATAATTCCTAAATGCTAACTTTTTGTTTTTAACTATTTTGGCCACATCTGCGGAGTACCACAGTGGTTTCTTGAATTTTTGCTTTTACTGACAAGCCTAATGCAATTTTCTGTTGCCTTCAATAGTGCAACTTTTAAATAATCCCATTTCTCTTGGACTCCATTTAAATTGCTCCAGTCTGATAATGACTCCTCTACACATATTCTAATTTTAGAAAAGTCTGTTTTTCTAAAGTCTAAAACTTTTGTTTTTGTGTGGTGTGACTCAGTCACTGTTCTTATATTAAACCACACTGACTGATGATCACTGGGTCCTAAACTTTCACCTACATAATATCTGATACCAAATCTTCATTTGTTAACACTAAATCTAGTATGGCCTCTTTACGAGTTGGCTCCTCAACAACTTGTTTTAGAGACAATCCTAGTAGGGAGTTTAGAATATGTGTGCTCCTGGCACAAGTAGCTAATTTTGTTTTCCAATTTACATCAGGAAGATTAAAGTCACCCATGATGATAACTTCCCCCTTCATTGTCATTTTAGCTATTTCCTTAACTAGGAGATTATATAACTCTTCAATTTGTCCTGGGGGCCTATAAATCACACCTACACGAGTAACTGTGTGATTACCAAATTCTAACGTAACCCAAACGGACTCTATGTTTGCCTCACTAACTTTTATTAGGCTAGATTTTATGCTATCCTTCACATACAGGGCCACCCCTCCCCCTTTCTTGCCTTCCCTATCTTTTCTATATAAAGAGTACCCTGGTATTGCTATGTCCCAGTCATTTTTCTCATTATACCATGTCTCAGTAACAGCGACTAAATCTACACTATCAGTTGCCATTATTGCCACAAGTTCATGGATCTTATTCCCTAAACTGCGAGCATTTGTAGACATGACTCTAAGCTTATCATTTTTAACACACTTGCTACAGGCACCTTCTGTCCTTGTTTTGGGGGACAATTGGATTGATGTTTTATCACCCTTTTGCCCCCCCTCCTAGTTTAAATACATCCTAGCAAAACCTCTGAACTGCTCACTGAGAACATTTGTTCCCTTTTGAGAAAGATTCAAACCATCTTTTTTGTACAGCTTATTTCCATTCCAAACAGAGCTACCATGAGAAATAAAGCCAAATCCTTGCTCCCGACACCATTCACCAAGCCATAAATTAAAGTCCCTAATACGCATCCGCCTGTCGTTCTGAGTGTTATGCACAGGCAGAACTTCAGAGAATGACAGTGTGGAAGCAACCTGCCGTATATCATTGGCAAAAACACTAAAAACTTCCTTAACCTCTGAAACCTCATTGCAAGCCAAGTCATTTGTCCCTAGATGGACAAGTACATCCAATTCCCCTTCCTGCTTTGCTTGCTTAACAATATTACAGATACGTCTCCTGTCTCTGTGAGCAGTAGCTCTGGGAAGACACCTCACAAGACCACCATTGTCCATCTCCATACCTCTTATAATGGAATTCCCCAACAACAACTGCTTTCTATTAGGCCTCACCATAGTCTCCAAGCCGGTCTCCACGACACCACTAGCCTCAGTGCCTCAGTGCTAATTACCCCCTTTACTTATTATACCAAGGGATATCCAGTCTCTCCTTTGTGCTATAGGGTTCCATTCCCCATGACACTGTTAAAATATCCATTACTCTCTGCCAAGTGCCCATAAATATGTGTGGGCATAGATTGGTTTATTCCCAAACCCCTAGCCATGTAAATAGCATAGTATTTAATCACCTAATGCGGCTATTTAACCAATACCCTCAATACCCTCAAATACCTATTTTGCACTTGGAAATGTGTATACTATATAGTAAAAAAAATACTTTAAAAATCATAGTACGCTTTTAGAAGAATCCTAATGGCACAAAAAATAGCCTAGGTCCATCCAACAATAATGGTTGGATTAAATGGCCTTACAATGCTAATGCAGAATCTATACACCTGAGGTAGCTTGCCTTGAGCTCAGATATCTGTTTCAACATTCATGCCATCATGATGGTAGATCGCATTGTAGTTGTCTAGACAGCCTGGTATTTAATGTAAATTGTTGTTTTATTTTTTGGAAATTAGAAATAAATAAAGGCCTAACTCCTAAATAACATTTAGTTAACTGCTTTCTTATGTAAGTACTGAAAGTAGCAGTTCTGTTTTAAAGCTGTGTTTAGCTCTTTAATTGCTTCTACTAAAAGGGTTCTGTTTGTAGTATTGCAGCTAATTTAGCACTTTTGATGTTCTAATCATATTGGGCACAAATGTTTAGTAAAAAAAAAGGAAAAGCGTACATTGTAGTGGAGAAAATCTACTTTAACAAAATAAATTGAGAGAATGTAAGGCTAATTCACCTAAATGTATAGCTAGATAATTTAATCTATGTTGGCTTCATCTGGAATAAATCAGATCTGTCACTTTCGGGGGTCTTTGCATATTTTGCTACTTATACTTACTTGAAGCCACCACCATCTTTGTTCTTTACAACTTCTTCAGCTCCTGGCACTTCATCTGCCAGGAGCCGGGTCAGTGCTGTACTCTTGTGCATGCGCACTGAGGTATATGGAGGATCCCATGAAACCACTGGAGCTTCCATAGATCAATGTCTGAAGCCCACAATCCCTACTTTGTCTTATAGTATATTTGGATTGTGTTGGAATTTCAGTGAAATTCCAATGCAGCAAGGATTGATATTTCATAAAGATGATATCTTTATGAAATACTGAAAAGTGACAGGGATGCTATAAGGACTTGGGTATATATAGCGTGCTGTTACTACAAATGGCACACACATGCTCCCAAAGTGGAGATTTTTGTTCAGTGCTCGTCCATTGCAGCCTATGTGGAGATCCTTGCTGCAAAGATTTTGTAAGGGGAAAATTACATGTTTTTGTTTTGTGCAGTGAAGAGAATGTAAAGGGATACTGTGGGCATGTTGCTTAGCTTAATGAAGCAGTTTTTATGTATAGGTCATGACCCTGTAGTCTCACTGCTCAATTCTCAGTCATTTATGACTTAAATCACTTTTGTTTCTGTCGATGCAGATCTAGACATACTTCCCCTTAATGTGACGGATATAGCCTGCATTAAATAATTGTTTCATTTTCAATCAGATGTTAACTTGCTTTAGAATGTTTTATCTCCTGCTCAGTAAATTGAACTTTATTTCTATACAGGAGGCTTCTTAATGGTCTAAATATATTAATATTAAAATACACTTAGAATGACATTAATTATCTATATATATATATATATATATATATAAAATATATAGTGATGTCCCGAACGGTTCGCCGAACGGTTCGCCGTGGACAGCGAACATATGCGGTAAACTTTGACCCTGTACCTCACAGTCAGCAGACACATACCAGCCAATCAGCAGCAGACCCTCCCTCCCAGACCCTCCCACCTCCTGGACAGCTCACTAAGAATGCAGCTTCACAATGAATGTAAAAAGACTGGATATACCCCATTTGTAAAACCTTAAGTTGTCTACTTTTGCAAATGGCATGCCATCATGGGGGTAATTGTCATTCCTGGGCTACCATTTGGTCTCAAAGGCAACATAACCAGTCTGGCAAATTTGAATGTGTATAAACTGAAAAATGTAACACGCTATATTTGACCCTGTAACTTTCCATAACACCATAAAACCTGTACATTGGGAGTACTGTTTTACTTGTGAGACATTGCTGAATACAAATATGTGTACTTTATTGCAGTAAAAGCAAACAGTATTATGACATTTACAGTTAAAATGTCATGCAGAACTAAAAAAATAACATTTCTTAATTTCTCAATTTTTTTTACATTTTATACATAGTAAATTATATTTAATATACAAATATTTGATGTGACATGAAAACCCTCTTTCTACTGAACACAATTATATATGATAAGTGTGGGTGCACATAATATGAAGGAGGTGACTTACGTCTGAACAGACATAAAGCGCAAATTCAAGGTTTTGTTTACGTTTTGTTTTGATCACAACTTGTATAACTGCCTCAGTCCTTAAGGGGTTAATATTTAGGATGCCAAATTCTAGCTGATCTCTGCCCCAGGATAAGTCTATAATAATGTCCCTAAAAACTAGAAACTAAGTACTAGCTTTCTCCATCCTAAAACATACAAGATAAAACCAAATCACATAGACGTGCTTCGGCACTGGGGCTTGATGCGCGTTTTGGCGTGACCAGCCACCTTTATCAAGAGCTTTATTTATTATTGTGTCTCTCCCTCCAGATTTAGCGTTTATTACCTGTTTTAGTAACTTCTGATAGTAGTAAAAAAAATAGAACACAGACAAGTTGTGTCACATCTACAAACAGATTTTATTTTGTCTCAGTGTCAAGTGTAAAAACCATTTCTGAATTACAGGCACTTTAGTCAAATCTGTAACTTCTAATCCTTTTATCCAATATGTCCTCAGCTTTTGTAAGGTATAATTTGAATAAACAAAATTGGGTTAGGAAGTGTCTGTAAAACTGCTAAAAAAGACCATTTAATCAATAGGCATTAAAACATATCTTCTATCTGTGCATCTAGTTGGACAACAAAACACCAGTCTTTACAAATAATCCTAGGAGATTACTGGGAAACAGCTGAAGATCAGATCAAGTTATTGTGAATTCACTGCCAAAGGTCTCCAGCTGCCTGTTAGTGACCTGAACTTAGCTTTTCACAATTTAATCCTAGCTTGACAATAGACCTAGATGGGACTTTAATTTGGCCTCTACTGATTTTTTATTGTTCAAATCAACATGCTAACACAGAAGTAGACTGGCTGACAGCCACATGTCTTCTTTCAAAGATAGTTAACAGTGTAGAAACCACTGCATTGTCTTAACGTAGTCATAAAATCTAGGTTATGTTCTATAAATACAGATGTCAGTGTGTCCCAGATTGGTACCTTCCAAGAAGTCATCTACTCTGGGAATGAGTACATCAGTGTTTTCTCGAGACTGGAATCAGATACCGAGATGTGTATAGACTAGACACTGGGATGTGATAATGAAACTGCAGCTACAGAAACTCATATATTGAACCACCAAAGATCCTACATTTATATGCATGGGAACAGGGCCAGCCTTAGGTGTTCAGGCACCCTGTGCGAGACAATCCTCCATACTAGCTGAAGCACTAGGAGCTGAGGATGGCCTATGTGATCAAGATGGCGGCGCCTGTGAGAGACATATTCAGGTAAGTAAATCTCACCTTACCTGGCCCCACCTGGCCACCAGACTCCCAGAAGCGATGTAACTGCCGGGGGGTCTTCAGCAAAATCCCCAGACGGTGATAGGCACAGCTGGAGACCTTTGGCAGTGAATTCACAGTTACCCCCCGACAGTTACATCGCTTCTGGGAGTCTGGTGGCCAGGTGGGGCCAGGTAAGGTGAGATTTACTTACCTGAATCTTTCTCTCACAGGTGCCGCCATCTTGGTCACGTAGGCCATCCTGCCACTTTAATAGTATAAACCACAAAGTCATTAGCAAAATCAGAGCACCATACACTCATTTCTCAGATAATGTCATTGTCATGCATACAATACAACTGGCTGTTGGCAGTCAAATTCACATTTGTGTGTTGATGTAAAAATATGAATTTGATTACCAAAAGCCACTTACAGGCTAGATAGAGTGTGTCTATCGTGTGTGGGTATGCAGAGAAGCACAAACTGATAAACATAACAGGCTACCCTAAACATTGCTTTGCACTGTAGTCTGGAGCGCTAGGAAAAGATCACATTAAGCCTTAAGTGTAGCTGCCATGAGTGAGTCCACATGTCTGTGTGAGGTGCACATGGATACGGTGAAGAGAGCACTGGAGTATGTGTGTGACTGTCTCTGTCAACTGACTCCCTCTGCTGGGAAACAACTGGAGCCCGCCGGTGGGCCTTGGAGGGCCACTGCTGCATGGGTACGGGTGAGGGTATCTTTCCTATTCCCAGGCTGGTGTAGAGGCCTGCATCTCGATGCCACAAACTCGGTGACTTCCAGAGTCTGAGTTTCTTTCACTTGTGTTAGTTCCGGAGAACCTGGTGGTCTGCTGCGCGTTCAGCGCTGGCGCCTCTGCAGGTGTGTGTGATGCTTCCAGGTCCTAGCCATTGTGTCCTTCAGCCCGGGTGGGCTAGAGTGAGGGTGGTTGGATAAACGGGTGTTGCACCTGAGGGTAACCCCTTTGCTCCCCGCTGCATGTGGCCTCACTTACCCCTGACTGGCTTTACTTGTGGCTTGTTCCTGGCAGCCTGTTCGCGTTCCCGGAGTCTCTCCCAGAAGTGGAGAAATATTGCCTTTAAGCACTGCATGCAGTCAGTGACAGCACCTTGTTGAGGCGTTTGGCTTTGAAGCAGGCTGTGAGTATAAGGTGAGTCAGCAGCCGCCATCTTGAGTGTGCCACGAGAGGGCTTCGCCATGTGTGCGGTGTCCGAGGCTGAAAACTTGCTCCGAGCAGGTTGCTCCAGACGCCCAGTGTTATTCACCCCAAAACAATGATTTGTAAAGGAGCTCGGTCTTGGCACGTCTGCTCAGCCTGGAAGCTAGGCTCCGTCCCCTGTACTCCCCTATTACAAATCTCCCACCCCACCCTTTACAAGCCTCCTGCTCCCCTTTACAAAACCCCACCTCCCCCCTTTTACGAAACTCCCTGCCCCTTCTACAAATTCCTGCTCATTCTTTTACAAAAAACCCTGCTCTCCCCTTTTACAAGCCCCTGCCCTCACTTTTACAAAAAAATCCTGCCCTGCCTTTTACAAACCCCTGCCCCCCTTTTACAAACCCCCTGCCCCCCCCCCTTTTTTTTACCATCCTCTGCCCCCCTTCTACAAAACCCGATCTATTTAAAAATAAAAATACAAGAAGCAGACTCTACTTACACTTAAACAAGGATCCAGCACTCAAGCGCCTGCTGCTCCCTGGACCCAGCTGACAGTCAGTGTCCACCTGTCCGACTCCGGCGCCAACCGTACTTTTAGAGCAGAGTCCCTCAGTCAGAGCGGATCTTTCTGCGACTGTGGGAAGCACCATGAAGGCTGAGGCAATGCACATCAACGTCACATCACTACTCTGCGCTGCGCGCCCCCACGCTCCTCCTCCACACTCCAGTCCTCCTCCACATTATGAAATAGTGCTGCCCAGCCGAGGCCCTCTTCAGTACTTGACTTGCGCCTGCACACACTTTGTATTACTTGGGCTGGACTGTGAGTGACTGACTGCGAGCTGTGTCGGCCGCCGGGCATCCCTGTTGCCATGGCGCCCAGTGCAGCAACACAGCTCCCACACCCCAAAGGCCGGCCCTGCCTGGGAACCATTTTAGGAGAGGGTTAGAATTTGAGGATTATTCATCTACAGTGTATGTGTTGTTTGCAGTAATTAATAATAACAACAAAATATAAATGCATGCTTAAATAGTTTAAAGAGCTCTTACCTCAAAAGTATTTTTAATATAATATTAATTTTACCAAGTGTTTGAAACTAACAGTCTCTATGGTCTTCCTTGCTTCACTCCCTATACACAAACAGGGAAGATCATAGAGACTAACTGTCTGTTCTCAAACACTGTCTGACCCAAGGTGCTTGTATATGGCTGAAGGATACTGTTTTATACTAAAGGTAGGGATGAGTTACTCTCATATTTTACATATACTTAATTTTGAAATCTATTTCGTTCAAATTTTCCTGAAAGGATTATTATCTAAAAATAGTATTGAGGTGAGTTTTGTCAATAGATGATTTTTTTTTTAAATTAAAAAATGCTCTATCCTATGGTCTTTTATTCCCTACAGGCATGCTTTCTATTTGTATAATGGCATCACATTGGCACATTAACAGCTCACTTTCTGTAATGTCACCACCTTCCAGGAAACCTAGGTTCAAATCATTTTAAGATCACCACAACAGTAAGTGTCCTTGGGCAAGACACCTAATATTACATTTCCCCCTACCTAAATCCTCATAGATTGTATACTTATTTTAGCAGGACCTTCTTTTTCTCTAATTGACCTGTTTCTATAATTGTAAAGCTCTACAGAATATGTTAGCTCTATACAAAAAATGCTAATAAGAGTACTAATATTAAGTCAGTTTTTATAGCATCTCATTTTGCCAAATTAATCATTGTTGTTTACTCTGTTTTCTTCCTGTGACGAACAGGTGGCAGATTGTGAGAACATTAAAGGGACTCTCCGGACACCTAAAGTACTTAAGATTGCTGACATGCTCTATATGTGAAGAGTATATCCTCTTTTTTTTAATTTTACAAATACAATTTGGCATTTTTGTAAATTACCCTTGTTACACCCTCTGGCTTTCAAGCAGACAGCTGGCCCTGTTACTTCCTGGTTTGGTTAGCTCATTGGAGCTAAATTCATGAGGCAACAATTGCCCAAAGCACCTGCCTTGCAAAGATTTCTCATTGAGCTGCATTGGGTAGTTTGTGATTGGACCGCCACAAAAAAGTCTGGGCAGGTTTAGAAAGGTAGGGGTTGCAAAAGCAGCAGACAAGAGAACTGCAACTTTTGCAAGCTGATTTTATATTTACCTCCATAATTAAATGCATGGTTTTAAATTTGTTTTTTGTGGTTTTATCCACTAAAAATGATATTTGATTTTTGTTTCATTTAAACAGTGGAGTGTCCCTTTAACAATTGCCTCTAAAGTCCTAGCATGTTTCTTTTTCTTAAGTCAGTATGAGACTTGGGATATTTTCCTTTGCTACATCTAAAATCCTTTCCCTGACAGCTAGTAGAGCTATGTGACCATAATAATGTCAGTGACCATTATAATGTCAGATTGTTATGAAGATTCAACTTGATCTCAAGAAGGAAGCTGGGCTTCTAGCAACCCAAGACTCCGCTATGGTCCTGGGTAATATCCAAAAAACATGATATTTGGATCAAGCTCCAAAAATCCTCATATACCTGAGCCAACATAGACGGTTCCACATGATCAAAGGGTTAGATACTCATTGTCTCGGACAACTAATCTTTGCCCTGAAAGAATTCCTCTTCTGACCCAAGGTGCATATATAAAGCAGAAGGATATAGTCATATTCTAAAGGTAGAGATGAGTTTCTCATTTGTTTTACATACTTTGTATTTAAAAATAATCTATTTCCTTTCAAAACTTGATGAAATGATCATTATATGAGAAGATAGTGATAAGATCACAGATCTCCCATAAGGAAGTGAGTAGCCATCCAGTTAGAGATAGCAGAAAGGCAGTCAGAAATATGATTCAAGAGGGACAGACATAGAGGTAGGGAGTACACAGATACATCTGTGTCTCATCTGTGTAGAATTGATGTTGGAAGCCAAAGGAGCTGATTAGTTTACCATGGGAGGAAGTATAGATTAAGAACAGTAGGGCACAGAGGACAGAAACTTAGGGACCACCAACAGAGAGGGGTTGTGGTGGAGAAGAAAAAACAGAAAAGGAAACACTGAAAGAGAGCAGGAGAGGTTGAAGGAGAATCAGGAAAGAGCAGAGGTTCGTAGACTGAGGTTACGAAGGATGAGAAGAAGAAATTGATGATTATCAGTGTCAAAACCATAGAGTGGTCAAAGAGAATTAGAAGAGAATAGTGGCCATTGGATTTAGCAGAAATTAAGGCATAGGATACATTGGTTTGACAGAGTGATGAATGCAGAATACAGGCTGAATCGGGTCAAACAGAGAGTTCAATTCAAGGAGGCTAGTCAGTCTTGTTTACACGACTCTCTTAAGGATCTTGGAGGCAAATAGTAGTAATGCGATAGGGTGGTAGTTGGCTGGGGAGTTTGGGTTTTAAAATATTGGCTATGGTTGCATGTGTTATGGTTGCATTTTGAAGGAAATATACCAAAATAAAGGGAGAGATTGCATATTTTCGTGAGAGGCAGAGCAAGGGAAGGAGACAGAAAGCGAATGATAGGTGACGGAATAGGATCGAGAGAACAGGTGGTGGGGTGTATGGACCAAAGCAGAGAAGAAACCTCTTATTGCAAAGTTAATGATTAGCACTCTCTTTGATGATACACATATTGTCAGTAAAGTGAGTTGCAAAGTTTGTAGCAGTCAAGTTAGTAGGAAAAGACGCAGCAATATGCTGAAGAAGAGCGTTTAAAATGTGGCAGTAGTTCGGCTGTTGGACATTTTGGTGTTAAAATAGTTTTTAACTATATTTAAAGGGACACTTTAAGCACTGTAGATATTATTATTATTATATTGAAGTTGTTATAGTGTCTGCAGTCCCCAGATGCTATCCTTCCATTCAGTGTCTAACCTTTTTTAATGGTTTAATGCTAAATGAGAGTTTCCAGCAGTCTCTCCCAACTATGCTACTTAGTGTGATTAGGAAGTATTAGCCTGAATGGCAAAGGGCTTCGTGATTGGCTGAGAATGTCAGCTGACTAATTTTAGACTATCACTGCTGCCCACAGCTGGTATGAGTTGGTATTGTGAGTGTATTCTCTGCCTTAGTCATACATCCAGTGGGGACTGTATTGTGAGTGTTAAACTGCCAGAAAATTGTAACTAAATGGAGGCTTTGCATAATGGGACCCCATTTTAACTATTGAGGTAGTTGAAATGGTTATAGCACCTGGAGTGTCCGTTTAAGTACATTAAAGCACTTAAGCTTCTCTACACGCTTGGCAAATGCATTTGAAAATACATACCTTTGCAAGTTGAAAAAAGCCCTGGCTCTTACATTGTGCAATTAAAATTGTCCTCTTTGAATTAATAATTGCTGCTCTCTATTTGCAAAATATTTAGAAAAAGAAAAAAAGTGGATATAGCCTTACAAGTGACACAAATTAAGTTATAACTGCTATTCATTCCAACTGCTCATGCCCACATCTAGATCCTGTAATTCTGATCCAGTACATTAGCGGTGCCCAAAAGGTAGATCCTCAAATATTTAAAACTACAGCTCCCATGATGCTTTTTATTTCTAAAGACATTCTAAATGCACTCAAAGCATCATGGGAGTTGTAGTTCTACAACATCTCAGGTTCTACCTTTTAGGCACTCCAGCAGTTCATGTTGTTGCTTCAGTCATGGTGTCCGATCATTTGTGTTGCATTTTAACCTTCCATTGTTCCTGGTACCAATCCTTTCACTTTGTCATATTTCCTGCTAGCTTACTTCAGTGCAAGATTACCATCAGAATCTTAAGGGCTTCTCACAAAAGTATTGGTCAGGCCCACCCACCCATGTTCCAATAGCCCTCCCCCCAATAATATATTACTGGCAGTCCTGCACAATAAAACACCCTTGGCATTTACCCCAATAAAATATCCCTGGCAGTGCTTCCAAAATACCTATTGCAGGCCCCACTTACTGTTAGCCCACACAATAAAGGACCATTTGAGAGCCACCCCACAATAAAATACTACTTGTAGTCCACAAATATAATACCCTTGGCAGGCCTCCCTTATCCCTTGCCTCACACAATAAAGTTCCGTTGGCAGGCTACCCCACAAAATACCATTTTACAGCTCCTATTTCCATTCCCAACACAATAAAATACCACTGGCAAGCCTCCTTCAACAAAATACGTGAAGTCAGTCCATGGTAATAAATTACCCGTGGTAGCTTCCCCTCCCCCACTTTTGGTTCTATCAGTCCACTGTCCACTGTTAGTGATTCTAAGCTCTCTGGCCATGCACATGCCCAAGGCTCAAACTGTTCAGTATTGTAAGGTATGAATGTGATATAATTTGTGCAGACAGTCATCCACTTAACTAGGTTAGACTCCTATTAGGTTTTGCACTTCACCTCCTTTATGTGTCTTCATCCTGGATCATTTTGTGCGATATCTATCCCTTCTATGGTCCTATAACCTCTTTCTTAAAGATTTCTTTCAACTCACTATTTACTATTCTGCTACCGTAAAAGTTGTAGATATGCTACAAGTCGCAGTTAAGTGATTAAACCCCATAACAGTTTTTAAGTTCTACAAACAACAGAACACTGTCTGCAGACATGCAGACACACAGACAACATAATGCACTCCCTACAGAGTTCGTCTACTTACTGATGCAAATATGCAGACAGCCAAATGTGTCTGCTTTCCACCTCCACGAAACTAAATTGCTGAGCATATTATCAAATTTAGGTCAACAAATGGTCAACTGGGAACCGAGAGTTCTAATATGGGGATATTTTCTGAGTGTGATGTACTTTAGATATATTTATATAACTTTCCTCAGTTATCTCAGTTCTTTGAAAATCATATCAAGTATAGCAACTGAAATAACAAAATGGCTTTTATCCATCAAGTACCCTGACTCTTACAATATAAATTGTCCTCTTTGAATGAATAATTAGGCTGCTCGCTGCTTGCTGGAATATTTACAAAAAGAAAACCGTGGAGATATCATCATAAGTGAAACAAATGAAATCATAACTGTTCTGTAAAAAAAATTTTGCAATACAAGTCAAGTAACTTCTGCAGAGGGCAATAACTTTATCAAAGGGTCGAGACACACGGTAAGCTAACTGTGTGTTTGTATTGACCCCAGCCAAATGTCAATGCATTCTGTGGCTGCTTTTAATTCCTCTGAGGGCAAGGATCTCACTATAGGAGACTGGATAAGAAGAACATGACACTAGGTTGTGGTGAACATGACACGGAGCTGTGATGCTAAAGGACACCCTCTTGTTTGAAGGAATGTGGATGTTTGCAAGGTGTCACCACCTGTTACCCAAAAGATGGATTAGGGTGGGAGAGTCACTGTATACATCCACATATAATAACCCAATGTCACACCCATTCCACAGGTTGTTGGAACTGTCATCGAGTCGGGAATAATTAGTAAGCATGTATTGTGAGTAAGTAGATTTAAAAGAACATATGCAAAGTGTGACTGTGTGAGTGACTTTATCAGTAAAGTAATGCTTTACTGCTGTTTTGCTAAATAGATCTAGTTTTTGAACATAAAATGTTAATAGTAAAGACTAAAAAAGAAGAAAATAATACATATCTGGTAGATAGTGAATGTCTGATTATTACATAGTGTGAGGCTGGATCTTAACAGCTTGAAAAATATTTTCTATATCACATATCCTGCTAACGTCGACTATTCTATCCCTGTCATATCTTTTGGTGCCAAGGTTGTCCTGCGAATTTGGTACACATGGTACAACTTTAGAGGCTGTCCCACAGTCACAGAGCTACAAAACGAAAGGAATGATATAACACTGGCTGGCAGAGCCTTGAGGCCAACATACAGTGTTCTGGAGCCGCTCTGATTCTACAATTCCTTACCTACTTCTGGATTTGAATACTCTCTAGTAAGAGTTTTCAAATATATAACTGGTCAACAACTATTGATGTTACATAGGAAAGGTCAGTAAAATGTTTACTATAGAGGGATTATCTGCTTTAGGTACATATCTGTCTTCTGTGTACTGCCTCCTCGTCCATAAAATCCCTATTTTTTAGGAGCACAGGAGAATGCTGAGAACAGATAACAGGTCAAATAGCTTTCCCTTTCGACGGGGTTCCTTCTCAGTTGTCCAGCTGGATTTAGTTCATCTTATGCCATTACAGAGAGAACTTAAAACATTTCATATAACAGTGATCCCACCCAAAAGGGCAAACCAGATCCAAAATGCAGGCAGGCTCCCTCTGCATGATCTGATCTTTTCAGCATTGGTGGGCCTCGTCAGTGAGGTATAGCAGATATCTCTCTAGGACCAGGGAGCAAGGGGTCCACATCAGAATTACTCTTTTACCTTAGGGAAACCCTAGGACATTTATACAGGGGTGTTGAAACGTAAAAAAAAAACTACTTGTCCATGGACTAAAGCGTTTGCCCAATCTACTTGTCCGCCGTAACAATCTGCTTGTCCGGATACAATTTTTTTTTTTATCAAAACCATATTTAAATAAGGTCTTTATTGATAGTAATTTAGGAGACGGACCTAATAATACTTCAATGCAATTAACAAATGCAAGTATGTAGTGAACTTAAACAGAATCATTTCCAAATGAGAATTTTAGCTTACTTTATAAAAAATAGAACTATAATTAACTGAGGCAATCTCATGAGGCCATTTATATCCATTGACATGCTTGGTTACAGAAAAGGCAGTGCTTACACTGCAGAGCCTAGAGGGCCAACCTCTTTGCTCCAGAACCACTACATTAAACTGTAGTGGCTCTGGTGCCTAGAGTACCCCTTTAAAAGGAGCTTTAATAAATAGCCATGTAGTGTGTAGGTTATGCAGTGTATGTAAGGAACATAGTGTGAGGTGGGATAAGGATGCAGTGTGTATTTGTGTAGGTTATGTAATGTGTGTATGTATTATGATGAGGTGTGGGAAAGGGATGTAGTGTGTATGTATGTAGGTTATGTAGTATGTGTAGGGAACATGGTGTGGTGTGGGATAGGTTTGTAGTGTGTAGGTTATGCATTGTGTGTATGGAACTTGTCATGCGGGACATGGATGTAGGGAACAGACTATAGTGTGGAATAGGGATGTAGTTTGTATGTTTGTAGGTTATGTAGAGTGTGTAAGGCACATATTGTGAGGTGGGATAGTGGTGTAGGGCACATAGTGTGGGGTGATAGGGATGTAGTATGGGTAGTATGTAGTGTGGGGTGGGATAGGGATGGCAGAGTGAGGGGGTGACAGGTGACAGAGCGTGGGAGGGAGTAACAGGTGGCAGAGGGAGGGGGGTGAGTGAGGGAGGGGTAAGGCACAGTAAGGCAGGGTGGCGATGCCAGGTGGCAGAGTGTGGGAGGCGCTCCCTCCTACCAGTCACTCAGTGTAGCGTACCGTGGTACAGGAGTTTCAGTTTCCTATACTCGACCAGACTGACAGGAAGTGCTCACTGAGAGAGCACTTCCTGTCAGTCCGGCTGGGTACAGGAATTAGAAGCTCCTGTACCACGGTCCGCTCTGCTCTGCCACGCTACACGGTAATGAGTCATGCAAGGGAGGGAGGGAAGCGGACCACTAATGGGGGGGGAGAGGAAAATAAAGGGGTGAGGGGGCACTAATAGACAGGGGAGGGAAGGGGAAAGGAACACTAAAGGGAGGGACCACTCAAAGGAACACTAAGGGTGGGGCACTAAAAGGAACACCAAGGGGGTTGGGGGGGCACTAAGAGACAGGGAAGGGAGGGGAGAGGACCACTAGGGGGGCAGAGAAACACTAGAGGACAGGGGAGGGAAAAACAACACTAAGGGGGGAGAGAGACCACTAAAAGAGAGTGAAGGGAGGTGAGTGGAACACTAAGAGGAGGGGGGAGGAAAACTAAGGGGGATGGAGGGACCACTAAGAGACAGGGAGGGGAGGGCAGAGGACCACTAAGAGGGTGGGGGGGAGAGAAACACTAAGGGACAGGGGAAGGAAAAGGAATACTAAGTAAAGGAGAAGAGAGGAATTGAAAGAGACATGGAGGGGAGTGAAGCACAAAGGGACATGAAGGGGAGAGGAATGCTAAGGGACAGGGAAGAGGACCACTAAGGGAGGGGGGAGAGGAACACTAAGGAACAGGGGAGGGACGGGAGATGAACACTAAGGGACAAGGAAGGGAGTGGAAAGCAACACTAAGGGACATGGAGGGAAGTGGAGAGGAACACTAAGACACAGGGAAAAGAGAGGAGAGGATCACTAATGGACAGGCTGGTGGAGACAGACGGACTGGGGGTGAAAGAGAAACACACAAAGGAGCTGGGAAGAGTAAAAGACACAAAGGGCCTGGGGGGTTGTAAGACATACACAAGGGAGGTGTAAGACACACAATGGGGAAAAATAAGGCATACAATACACTAAAGGTGGTAAGACATTTAAAAGAGGAGATAAGACACAAAAGGGGGGTTAAGAGGCACAAAAATCCTTGGCTGTGAGTTTCCATCTTTATGAATGTATCCGTGAGTTTGTTAACGGGCATAGCATATATTGTAGTTGTTAATGGGAAGTAGCTTTAACGAGGGTTTACCAAAAGGTTTGGTTTGGATTTAAACAAAACTATTTTATGACCATAGCAACACCCTTGCAGCATGGCCTAGTGTATCTTTAGCGAAAATGTAATTGCATAATTTAGACTAAGATTCCTGATTTAGCTATAGGCAAAGTTTAATGTATGATGAAAACTTATACCATTAAGCACTGATGTAATGGCTAGACAAAATATTAATCTTTCACAAGATGAATCCACTCTATCCTAGTCTTCATTTACTCATTTCATTTTCACAAATATATCCTGTAATAAAAATGTAAAAATAATTACCATGTGAAGTTAGTTTTTTTTTTTTTTTTGTAGGGGGTTGATTTGGGGTTACATATTACATTGCTTTCCCTTTTCTATATGTTTTTACTCTCGTGTTTAAATCTACAGGCCTGTTTTCTATTTTCCTATAGTTTATGAAATCATATTTTCCTGGTAAATAATGAGTTTAACATGTTATTGGGAGAAATATAAATAGTGTTACCCAGCAGTATGCAAAATTCACATTCTGTCAGACAAAGCTATTCATCATCTTATAGGATAAACATTAATTGATATCTGTTGGCAGCATGTAAATTTGTCATATTGATGGACACCACTTTTCATTTAACGCCTGGCAGCATGTGGAACTTAAAGGAACACTGCTAACAATTTAACTTATTTATTGAAGTGGTTTTAGTGTCTGGAGTCCTCTGGCTCCAACCTTCGATTCAGCATTAAACCATTTCTACTGTTTTAATGCTCAACAAGAGTCCCCAGCAGCACATCCCCTCTGTACTGCTTGGGCTAATGAGGAAGCATTAGCCTAAGCAGCAATAGATAGCAGTGATTGGTTGAGAATGTCAGCTGATCACTTTCAGCCTATCACAGTGCCCATTGCTAGTATGAACTGGTATAGCTAGAACAAAGTTTGTAATTTGTGCCTTAGCCCCACCTCCATTGTAGAGCCAGGTTCGAGAGTTAAACTGCTCCAAAATGTTTTAACACTGAATTAAGGGCAGTGCTATGGAACTCCAGGCACTATAACCAATTCAATGAGATTAAATGGTAATAATGATTATAGTGTCCCTTTAAAGATATATGGGAAAACATAATACATTACAAATACATTCTTTACTTTTTGTTAAAAAAAAAACCCCAAAACACACAAACAATGAAGACAGATTATAATTCAGGGCCATATATTATTTTAGCACATCATCTTTTTTTTTATTTATTTTTTTACGTGCATGTTATTGCTCTTAATGTTGCCAGGCTCCCATTTAGGGGCTGTCTGTCAGCAAATCCCAAAGCACAGTGATTATGTAACTCTTGTGATGCTTGGCTCTGAACCATTGTTTTTACTTGTCAAATCCCACATAAATACCGAAATGAAAAAGTGCCATTTTGATCTCCGAGGAAGCAGCTGTCTAAATAAAAAAATAATAAAATATACTTTGTTTAACTGTACGACCTAGTCATTTTGTCTCAAAATATTTCTCAGGCAATGGAGAAATTCCAGGACTCATAGGACACCAGGGGAAAGAGATAGCTCTTTGAACATGTTGCATTTAATGGTAATAAGTACGGAGATTAGCTAATGTCTCTTAAAATGTGATATTACGTAATCCACAGCTGTCACTGGTCCCCTCATTTTCATAACACTGAACAATAACATAAAACATTCTGTCATCTGGTTTGACCATCACTTACAGGTTCTGCCTGTTTAACGCATTGGGATATACAGTTACAGAAAAGGGCTGAAACCACTGACTGCACACCTGCTCTATTTACTGTAGCTGACTTATTGTTCAATTTCTTACAAAACTAACTCTGTGATTAAGAATGCTCTGATTGCTATTAAGTCTTATTGCAGCAATGTGTTTCAGGTTAGTAAAACCACAACAAGACTTCTCAACAGTACAGGTGCAAGCAGGGGTGTAACTAGGCTTCGCTGTGCCACAAAGGAAAGAATCAAAGGGGGGTCCCCCCCCTTCACACTTCATCACTCCCCCCAAGCAGCACACTTGAGTGGGCTGTGTGTCATTGTGTGGGGATTGGCTGAGTGTGATTGTGCATGTTGACAGAGAGTTGACTAAGAGCAGTTGTGTATGGGTTCGGCTGAGTGTAATTATTTGTAAAGTTTGCTAAATGTGCTTGAGGTTGGGTGAAGGTCCCTGATGAATTTCCCCTGCTACTGGCCATCATCTGATTATATAGAGTCTGATTATATAGACCGAACCTATTATATAGACCGACCGAGCCTCGAAATGGTCCCTCCCACTCATATCCCCCCAATTCATTCCTCCAGGCCATGTCCTAAAATTCATCCCTCCCAACCATAGCTCCCAAATTTTCTTCTCTGCCATCTTTCCTATGGTTCCCATCACAAGCATGTTCCTACAAGTAATCTCCCAGTTATAGTCCTCCGATGTATCTCCCACAGAAACCACTTCCTAGTTCATCTCTATATAGCGGCTTTCCCCATTAAATGCTGATAGAGTATCCCCAGTTCATGTCTCAAGTCAAAAACTTCGGTGCATGTCCCCACCATATCTCCCTTTCTTGCAATTTTACCTTTGTATTGCCCATACCATACCACCGTCACATTGCAGACATAGACACAAATACATATACACACACACAAACATACTGATGCAAAGAGACACAAATATTGACTAATACAGACATACAGTCACATCACAATGTGTATTTATTTGGCTGTGTTTATTTCTGAGTGTGTCTGGCAATGTATACCTGTGTATGTGCCTGAGAGTGTGTGTCTGACAGTGAGTATCCTTGTATGTAAATGTATGTTTCTGTGAGCATGTGTATGTTTGTGTCTGGGGTAGCTGCTTGCGGTGTTTTGTACAGTTGCAAGAAAAAGTATGTGAACCCTTTGGAATGATATGGATTTCTGCACAAATTGGTCATAAAATGTGATCTGATTATCATCTAAGTCACAACAATAGACAATCACAGTCTGCTTAAACTAGTAACACACAAAGAATGAAATGTTGCCATGTTTTTATTGAACACACCATGTAAACATTCACAGTGCAGGTGGAGAAAGTATGTGAAGCCTTGGATTTAATAACTGGTTGAACCTCCTTTGGCAGCAATAACTTCAACCAAATGTTTCCTGTAGTTGCAAATCAGACGTGCACAACGGTCAGGAGTAATTCTTGACCATTTCTCTTTACAGAACTGTTTCAGTTCAGCAATATTCTTGGGATGTCTGGTGTGAATCGTTTTCTTGAGGTCATGCCACAGCATCTCAATTGGGTTGAGGTCAGGACTCTGACTGGGCCACTTCAGAAGGTGTATTTTCTTCTGTTTAAGTCATTCTGTTGTTGATTTACTTCTATGCTTTGGGTCATTGTCCTGTTGCAACACCCATCTTCTGTTGAGCTTCAGCTGGTAGACAGATGGCCTTAAGTACTCCTGCAAAATGTCTTGATAAACTTGGGAATTCATTTTTCCTTCGATGATAGCAATCCGTCCAGGCCCTGATGCAGCAAAGCAGCCCCAAATCATGATGCCCCCACCACCATACTTCACAGTTGGGATGAGGTTTTGATGTTGGTGTGCTGTGCCTTTTTTTTGCCACACATAGTGTTGTGTGTTTCTTCCAAACAACTCAACTTTGGTTTCATCTGTCCACAGAATATTTTGCCAGTACTGCTGTGGAACAACCAGGTGCTCTTGTGCAAACTGTAAGCGTGCAGCAATGTTTTGTTTGGACAGCAGTGGCTTCCTCTGTGGTATCCTCCCATGTAATCCATTCTTGTTTAGTGTATTACGTATTGTAGGTTCGTTAACAGGGATGTTAGCATTTGCCAGTGACTTTTGTAAGTCTTTAGCTGACACTCTAGGATTCTTCCTCACCTCATTGAGCAGTCTGCACTGTGCTCTTGCAGTCATCTTTACAGGACGGCCACTCCTAGGGAGAGTAGCAGCAGTGCTGAACTTTCTCCATTTATAGACAATTTGTCTTACCGTGGACTGATGAACAGCAAGGCTTTTGGAGATACTTTTATAACCCTTTCCAGCTTTATTCAAGTCAACAATTCTTAATTGTAGGTCTTCTGAGAGCTCTTTTGTGCGAGGCATCATTCACATCAGGCAATGCTTCTTGTGAAAAGCAAACCCAGAACTGGTGTGTGTTTTTTATAGGGCAGGGCAGCTGTAACCAACACCTCCAATCTCATCTCATTGATTGGACTCCAGTTGGCTGACATCTCAATCCAATTAGCTCTTGGAGATGTCATTAGTCTAGGGGTTCACATACTTTTCCACCTGCACTGTGAATGTTTACATGGTGTGTTCAATAAAAACATGGCAACATTTCTTTCTTTGTGTGTTATTAGTTTAAGCAGACTGTGATTGTCTATTGTTGTGACTTAGATGATGATCAGATCACATTTTATGACCAATTTGTGCAGAAATCCATATCATTCCAAAGGGTTCACATACTTTTTCCTGCAACTGTATATATGGGCCTTTGTGCATTTTGTTTATGGCGAAGCTATGTTTTATGACCTTGTGGTATGATGATTGTCTTCAGGGGTGACTGTGACAGGGTGAATGTAACATTGTGAGGGGGTGAATGAGACAGGGTTGGGAGAAAGTGTGTCAGAATGAGGGAGGGCAAGCATGACATGGTTGGAGGAGGGAGTGATACAGGTAAGTGTGCCAGGATTAAATTGTTGATCTGACAGGGTAAATGTGGCATGGTTAGTGAGGTGAGTATCACAGGGTTGGGGTGAATGTGGCATTGTTGGAGGAGTGATTGTGATAGGGAAAGGTAAGGTGAATGTGACAGGATTAAGGCAGTTATTGACATGGTGCGTGTGTCAGAGTGAGGGCGATGAATGTGATACAGGATTAGAAGTGTTAATGTGATAGGGTGAGTGTGGCAGGGTTTGGGGTGATTGTGGCACTGTTGGAGGAGGAGATGTGACATGAAGAGGAGTGATGAGCTATCACATTAACCCCCCCTAATCCTGTTACACTCACAATGATGAGTGTAACAAAATTAGGGGGGTTAATGAGATAAGGTGAAGGGAGGTAAGTGCGGTTTGGTTGGAGGTAATGAGTGTGACAGGGTTAAGGGGGTGACAGTATGTCTGGAGTGGTGACAGTTGTGTATGGAGGCATGTGATGATGTGTCGAAGGGGGTGACAGTGTGCGTGCGTGGAGGGGATGACAGAGTGTGGAAGGTAGTGACAAATTGTGGAAGGGGTGACAGAGTGTGGAAGGGGGTGACACAGGGAGGGAGGGGGTGACAGCCTGACAGGTGGCTTAGGGGGTGTTGGAAATACCTTTAATTTCCATGGTGGATCAGTGTCCTTGCTCCCTGATGGTCCGGTGGGCTTCCTATCCGGTCTGCAGCTCCGCCGGATGTGAGCTGCAGACCATGCGATAGAGGAGTCTAGCGATCTCCAGAAGTCAGAGCGTTGCCGCGGAAACCTACCTCTGGCTGGGGAGAGCGAGACACCTCACAGTCTGCAGCTCACACCCGGCGGAGGTGCAGACTGTAGGCGCGCTCTCAGGGCAGACTAGAGGAGCCTCACACCCGGTGGCGCTCATGGACCGAACGCTACTGGACAACAGAAAATCACAATCGAATGCTGCAAATCCAGGCCCAGATTTGTTTTTCATAAAATACAAACTTTTTGCCAATTTGCAGCTATAGAAGCCAGCCAGAAAATAGTTCGGTGCAAGGGTTAATTATGTAGTGGTATGTCAGCGCTCGCTAGCCATGCAGCCACATTAAAAAAGTTTTTTAATAAATAAATAAATAAATGCCTATAGAAGTCAATATGAACCCCATATTACTGTAAGCGATTTAAAAAAAAAATCCCTATGCTCTCTACTGGCATGCGGCAGTTGGGAGCTTGTTGACCAATCTATTAAAACTAGTGATTGGGCAGCCATTGCTGCCTAGACCCTTGAAAGGCCCAATTTATGGTCAACAAGTGGGGCTATTTGTTTTAAAAAAAAGCGGTATCATCCTCATGTCCCCACTTCCACGCCCTTGTTTAGCGGGTGGAGGCTATTATAATATTACGAGGGGAGATTTGGCTGAGACTTATCTTCAGACTTGACTGACAAAGCTCTCTGATTGGTTGGCTTACTAGACCTAGTGATGATTATTATTAACCCCTACCTAAAGTAAAGCCACCAACCTAAGAGAGATTTAATTTGTTTTTAAAAGGGTAATATTTATTATTCGCCAAAGAAAACCAAAACACATGAAATGGAATGTAGGAAGAGAACGTCCGTGACTATCTCTAAGGGGCATAATAACAGACATAAAAGAGCCAGCTACTCTGATAGTGAAGTTGGGAATTATTATGCTTTGGAAACAGGTATTTCCTCGTTTATGTAATGATAGGAGGAATAAAGCTCTGAGATTGTTTGGTGCATATCCAAAAAACCTAAAGGGAAATCTAGATTTACGCAGAATGAGGGTATCCCCACCCATATCACAGAACTCAAATAATGAAAAGATTTTAGCTGCTTTTAATTCATTCTTTAACTAATGTGATTGATAAAGGTTTAAGCTTTACTCCAGCAACGACCTTTTACTTTTTAATACCATTGTAGATGTCAACTCTTTTGCTTGCAAGCTAATTTTGATATAAAGTTCATATCAAAATTATTCAACCCCCATTGAAAATCAGTTTAATTGTCAAAATTTACAGACTTTAAGCTGTTTGCAATGAACAAATCAAACAAAGCAATTGAAATAGCTCAGCACAACGAATGCTTCAAGTGGTTTCCCAAAATTCAACTGCGAGTTATAATGACTTCTCCAGTCTAAAAATGCAACTAATCAGGGGCTTTATTAGTTGCACCAGGTCTTGCTTAAGCTAGAACACTTGAAATACCTTACTGACTAGGGGTTTGTTGGGTGTCACATTTGACTGCATGTTAAAAATAGCGCTATGTCAAAAGAATGTTTCATAAAGTAAAGAGAAGATATCATCCCTCTTCACAAACAAGGAACAGGATTCAAAAAGATAGCAAAGGCACTGAATGTAACTAGAGATACCTTTGGAAGCACAGTTTGCAAGTTCAAAGTTGAAGGAACAGGGGTTACACTACCAGGACGGGGCAGAAAAAGGAAACTATCAATGGCTGCAACCAGATTTCTGAGAAGGCAGGTTATTAAAAACCCTTGAGTGAGTGTAAAAGACCAGCAGCAGGACTTGGTGGCAACAGGCACTGAGGTTTCAGTGAGCATAGTAAGGCGCTTATTAAAGATAGGTTTCCATGCCAGAACTCCAAGACGTACACTACTACTGACCCAAAAACACAAGAAAAGTCAGCTCCAATATTTTCAAAATCATATAAATAAGTCTCATAAGGTTTGGGACTATGTTCTGTGGATCGATGAAGCAAAACTGGAAGTTTTTGGCCCAATGCATCAGCAGTATGTCTGGAGGAAGAAGAATGAAGCATACACTGAAAAGAACACTCTGCTACAGTTAAGCATGGTGGTAGCTTGGTGATGATCTGGGGCCCCTTTGCGTCCTCTGGCGCTGAAAACCTGCAGCGTGTGGAAGGCAAGATGGATTCCTTAAGGTATCAGGAAATCCTAGGAGAAAATGTCATGCTATACACACAAATTTTGAGGTAGTTGAACGCACACAATGATAGTAGTTACCTCCTGTAGTAAAATCCTGTTGACATCCTTTCTGGGTACAACTTGCAGAACATGAGCACACCTTGTGAGTCCTACACTAACAATTCACCTTGCTTCCTTTAGCTTCAGGTAAAAAAATGTCAGAAGTTCCTGACATGGTGTTATCTCTAAGCTGCTGTATAAAGTAACCTCAACTTGTAATTTTTGTGTGTATGTTGTGTATATTAAGTGTAAGAGTGACAATACATTTTGGTTTTTATAAGCGCCACTGGTTAGACTTTATTTTACTGTATTGGAACTGAAAGTGTTTTGCTTTCTGTGAGGAATCTGAAGCTTGGGCATCATTGGACCTTTCAACAAGACAATGATTCCAAAGCATTTCACCAAGGCTTGGTTGCAGAAGAAGTCCTGAAAAACTCTACAGTGGCCATCACAGTCACCTGACTTGAACCCCATAGAAAATATCTGGTGAGATTGGATGAAGGCAGTTGCAGCACACAAACCAAAGTACACTGCTCAAAAAAATAAAGGGAACACAAAAATAACACATCCTAGATCTGAATGAATTAAATATTCTTCTGAAATACTGAATTCTTTACATAGTTGAATGTGATGACAACAAAATCATAAAAAAATAAAAAAATGGAAATCAAATTTTTCAACCCATGGAGGTTTGGATTTGGAGTCACACTTCGTCTTGCAGGAACTGCTGACACTCTCCAGCCACACGAGGTCTAGCATTGTCTTGCATTAGGAGGAACCCAGGGCCAACCGCACCAGCATATGGTCTCACAAGGGGTCTGAGGATCTCATCTCGGTACTTAATGGCAGTCAGGCTACCTCTGGCGAGCACATGGAGGGCTGTGCGGCCCCCCCAAAGAAATGCCACCCCACACCATTACTGACCCACTGCCAAACTGGTCATGCTGGAGGATGTTGCAGGAAGCAGAACGTTCTCCACGGTGTTTGGCTGTAAGCACAACCCCCACCTGTGGACGTTGGACCCTCATACCACCTTCATTGAGTCTGTTTCTGACCGTTTGAGCAGACACATACAGTGGCCTATTGGAGGTCATTTGCAGGGCTCTGGCAGTGCTCCTCCTGTTCCTCCTTGCACAAAGGCGGAGGTAGCGGTCCTGCTGCTGGGTTGTTGCCCTCCAACGCCTTCTCCACGTCTCCTGATGTACTGGCCTGTCACCTGGTAGCACCTCCATGCTCTGGACACTAGGCTGACAGACACAGCAAACCTTCTTGCCACAGCTCACATTGATGTGCCATCCTGGATGAGCTGCACTACCCGAGCCACTTGTGTGGGTTGTAGACTCCGTCTCATGCTACCACTAGAGTGAAAGCACTGCCAGCATTCAAAAGTGACCAAAACATCAGCCAGGAAGCATAGGAACTGAGGAGTGGTCTGTGGTCACCACCTGCAGAACCACTCCTTTATTGGGGATGTCTTGCTAATTGCCTATAATTTCCACCTGTTGTCTATCCCATTTGCACAACAGCATGTGAAATTGATTGTCACTCAGTGTTGCTTCCTAAGTGCACAGTTTTATTTCAAGAACGCTGCTAGAGGCTGGTGTCTGGCTACGCATCTCATTTGCAGCAGGTCATAACAGCAAAAGGGTGCTCTACTAAGTTCTAAAGATGCTTGCCATGAAGGGGTTGAATAATTAAAAAACTGGAGAAGTCATTATAAGTTACATTTTCTAGATTTGGGGAAATCACTTGAAGCATTCGTTGTGTTGAGCTTCTTCAATTGAGTTTGTTTGATTTGTTCATTGCAAACAGCTGAAAGTCTGTAAATTTTGACAATAAACCCAATTTTCAACGGGGTTGAATAATTTAGATTACAGCTGTATGTATATGTTTTTACAACAGACCTCTGAAATAAAAACACATTGTAAGGTTTTTTTTAAGGATATATTTCATATATTGAGGGGAAATTTTCCTCTATTCAAAACTCAATTTCAAAATGTGGATAACCACGATAATGAGAATTCCACTAATAATTTGAGTTTATTGGCTTCAGAAAATCTGGAATTAAGGAGAATTTGCAAACAGTGCAAAGCATTTTTTTATGCAGTTAATTGTAGAGGTTCCACTGTGTGTCTTTTCAAAGACTTGTTGAAAGGGATTTTATTATTAAATTATATGAACATTAATGTACAATGAAGTTTAATGACAATCTGCCTAAAATGGAGAGAGGGACTATTTGTACACTAAACGAATAGAAAGACATAGTAATCAGATAATCAGACAGGCAGATAAAGTTAGTAAGATTGTAATGAATACTGAGCAATATTTGAAATAAGCATGTATACAGATTGATGACACTTTCTTTATCTCTAACTGTCATATAATCTTACTGTTGACTTTAAGAAAACAATTTAGTGTAGATCTATAGTGGTCGGTACAATGTCATTAAATAAGAGACTGGCGGAAAGATTGTATTCATATCTACAGCCTTTAGTGTTGCGTCTCTTCCTTTATTTAAAAGGAGACTGTAGTGACAGAAATTCCTGGAACTATCGCTCCCCCTGCCTCCCCCTTCCCACGCGCCCCCCTTCCCTGGTAAAAAAGGGTTAAAAACCCTTTATTTACTTACATTATCCCAGTGCTGATATACCTCTTTACTTACATTATCCCTACCCCCTCTTCAGTCCAACAACTAGTGGGTTCTAATGCGCATGCATGGCAAATGCAGCCCGCACATTAGACCTCCCCTTATAGACCCCCTTAGCCCCCTCAGAATGGGTAAAAACTCACCTTGGGTTAACCCCTTAATGACGAGTGATGGGTTAAAATTAACCCCAGATCGCCACGATCGCGGCAGTCGCGGGGTTAACAGGCTGTCAGAGTGAGCACATGTTTTGCAGGGACTCACCATTCGCCTCCCATCGCTTCCGGGTTCTGTGGTGAAGTGCAGGGAGACGGATCAGTTATTATCTGCTTCCTTGTAAAAAAAATAAAAATAAAGTTAGTTTCAAATCCCACCCCCCTTTACCCATTTTAACTAAAAATTAATTAACCCCTTCCCTGCCAATTGATTACTGACTACAGTGATCAATTGGCAGGGATTACATTCAGGGCCGGACTGGGGATACAAAGCAGCCCTTGAAAAAAATCTATGCCAGCCCCAGTCATTGTGCTATGTAGGGTGTATATATATATATATTGTGATAAAGTGAAGGCAGATAGGCCTATAACATTTAACCCCAGGGGGAGTATGTGTAGTATGTGTTGTAGGCAACACAAACCACCGTTTAGTTATGGGCCCCTGGGGTGGAGCATTTGGAGAGCAGGGTGGGCCAATGCTCCACTCCTCAGTTTATACACAACTGGGAGAAATCAGGTCCAGGCAAGAGTTTTTTGGAACTGTCTCCAACCCACTGCTCAGCTGCAGATAATCAGCTGTAGCAGTGGGAATAAACCCCTCCCTGCTATGCAGGTAAAGGGGGGATTGCTGGCTTCCTCCCTGGAAGCAGGTTGGAGAGAGGCTGTTCTCTCCAGTGAGAGAGTCAAGGAGACTGAGCACTGGGAGTGCAAAAGGAAAGCAGTCAAGGCTGGCTTGGAGCACTGGGAGTGCGGAAAAGAGAGTGGAAGAAGAATGGAAGCCACATGCTAACCGAGTGGAGTGCAGAGAGCTGACAAAGGCACTAGGTTGGTGAACCCAAATATTATTTTGTTCTAGTTTAACCCCTGAGAGAGAGGGAATCTGATGTTAGTTAGTGCTCAGACGAGCTAGGCTTTTGTTTATAGGGATTTGTGTTGTTTTTTTTTATGTTTTCATTTGCTGCTGTCTCTGTGGTGGAGTTTAACAATAAAACTGCCTGGATTATATGAAAACCAAAGGACTGTGCCTGTTGTTTACCCTAGAGGACCGTGCTACCTGCAGACAAGGATCACAATATATATATATATATATATATATATATATATATATATATATATATATATATATATATATATATATATATATATATACACACAATTAAAATAGTTGGCTGCACTCTCGGATTTCCTTAAAATGTAACTTTTATTTAAATATTTAAGAGAAGATCAACGTTTCAGTCCCTCTTGTGGACTTGCATCAGGATCATGATGAAAGTCCACAAGAGGGACTGAAACATTGATCTTCTCTTAAATATTTCAATAAAAGTTATGTTTTAAGGAAATCTGAGAGTGCAGCCAACTATTTCAATTGCCTGGATACTGGAGCCCTGGTGATGCAACAGTGTGTGTGTGTGTGTGTGTGTGTGTGTGTGTGTATATATATATATATATATATATATATATATATATATATTTTATTGATACATTTCTTCTTCTAATTCAAAATATTAGTTCTTTTAGGGTAATTAAATTATACAGTAAAGCATACTCAGACACAGACAATCTTACTGATGCACACAAATAGGCTCATTGACAGACAATCTCACTTGCACACACAAATTTAGTACAGACAAACTCTGGTACACACACAAGCTTACTACAGACAAGCTCACTGATGCGCACACACTCTCCCTACAGACAAGCCCATTGACACACATGCTCCCTACAGAAGAGCTCACTAAAACACAGATTCACTACAGACAAGCTCACTGACACACACATATGGTCACTACAGACAAGCTCACTGACACACATATGGTCACTACAGACAAGCTCACGATCACACTCATGTTTACTACAGACAAGCTCACTGTACACACATGCTCACCACAGACAGGCTCCGACACACCCATGCTCCTTACAGACAAGCTCACTAACACACACACATATGATCCCTACAGACAAGCTCACTGACACACATACAAGCTTACTCACAAGCAGGCACACACACACAAACTCACTAGCAGGCACACACACAGTGGCTCCCTCACTCCCTCACTAGCAGATGTGCGTACACACACACACACACACAGAGGCAGACAGTCACTAACACCAAGGCAAACATCCACACATACAGAGCCAGGCAGACAGCCACACACACACACAGGCAGACAATCACTCACACACACACACACACACACACACAGGCAGACAGTCAAACACACAGGCAGACAGCCACATACACAGGCAGACAGCCACACACTCACACACACACACATGCAGTCACACACTCACAGGCAGACAGTCACACACACACACACACACAGGTAGAAAGCCACACACGCAGACAGTCACACACAGGCAGACAGTTACACACACACACACACAAAGGCAGACAGTCACACACACAGTCACACACTCACAGACAGTCACACACTCACAGGCAGTCACACACAGACACACTGACCTGCTTCTTACCTCCTGCTTGGAGCTCCTGGAGGCTGGTTGTTGGGGAAGCAGGGACTCCTTCCTGCTTCCCATGCTGCAGTTAGCCAGACCCCCGCCTCACACTAAGCCCTGCCCCTGCCGCACGCTAGCTCCGCCCCCGCCGCAAATGTTTTTTTTGTGTGAGCCATGTGTGAGCTGTGCCGGCCGCCTGGCTCCCCCTGCTCCCATGGGGCTCTGTGCGGCCGTACAGCTCACACATGGCCGACCGGGATTACAGCTGTCAGCCCAAGCCCACCAGGAAATTTCAGGCCCTGATTACATTTTACTGTCATCTGATTATTATTATTTTTTAACCCCTGAGGGTTAATTTTTTTTTAACCCTCAGGAGTTACATTTATTGTATTAATTCATTTAAATATGTTAAAATTATATATTTAGCTAGCTGGGGTGGGTGGAAGTTAGTGGGGAATTGGGGGATTTGGTATTAGGCTAACTAGGGGTTTACATTAAAAAAGTTTTAAAATAAGCTTTAAAAAGTTAAGAAAAAGTTTTAAAAAGTTTTAATAATGTTTAAGTAAAAAAATAAATAAAAAAAACCCTTTACCCAGTCCAAATAAAAATTAACTCCTTCCCTGCCAGTCGATCACTGCCTACAGTGATCAAAATACAGATCACAGTATTATACTGTGATCTAATTTTTTTTAACCCCGGAGTATTATCTTCAGGGGTTCAATTTATTTAATTAATTTTAAATATTTTATAATTATATATATATATATATATATATATATATATATATATATTGCTAGCTGGGGTGGGTGGGTGTTATGGGAAAGTGGGGAATTTACTGTTAGTGCTGCTTACTGCTAGTTAGGGGTTAACGGTAAAAAAAAAGCTCTTATAAAAATGTTAAATCTGTAAAAAAAAAAAAAAAAGCTTTACGAAAGTTTATGAAAGTTTTAAAAAATTAATAAGCAAAAAAACTTTAAAAATTGTTTTAAAAAGTTAAAGTAAAAAAAAGTAAAAAAAAACCATTTAAAAACGCTCATTACCACTACACCTGGAACAAACTAGAGAAAAAATTATCCCACGCTAAGGTTCAAAATATGCCTTTTGAATTACCCCAGGGTGTATTCTTTAATAAATAGTATGTGTTTGTGGGGAAGTTTCAATAACCAACCATCTAAACTGCTCCAAAATGGAACATGGACACAGCGTAAAACTTCAAAGTTAGAAAAAAAAAAGAATGGCTGCGTCTCAGATTTGCCCCTTCAACATCCACATATATCTGGCAAAGGTACATACGGAGGTATTGCTGTACTCAAATGACATAGCTGAGCAACATATGTAGTATTATACAGTTGTAGCACACATAAGGTTTGCAAAATATACTGTGCAAACTCACTTTGTGTGTCAAAAAGGCAGAAAAAAACGCTTATTATCACTACATTTGGTACAAGCTAGCAGAAAAATGATCCCACACTGAGGTTCAACTTATGCCTTTTGAAATACCCTGGGATGTCTTCTTTAAGAAATGGTATTCCTTTATGGGGTAGTTGGATTATATAGCCTGCTAAAATGGGACATGGACACAGCGTAAAAATTTAAAGTTTGAAAAGAACTGGAATGGCTGTGTCTCAAATGTGCCCTTCCATGTCCACATACATGAAAATTCACACTTAAAAACCTGAACTTGTCATTTCTCTTTTACAGCACTGTAACTTCACAAAATAGTGTCTATGTCATACATTTGGCATATTGTTTTACTCAGAATGTGTAACTGAGTATAATTTGGGTATTTTTATGACAGTGGTACATATTAAGTGTAAGAAATACTCAGCAAAAATGCAACAAATATGTAAAAATGCAATTTTTCCCCCCTCACCACAAACATTGACATAAATTTGTGAAAAAAATGGTGACAAGTCAAGGCACAATATACACCATGTAAGATACCCTGGGTTGTCTGCTTTATCAAATGAAAGCCCATTGTGGGGTTATTTGAACAGTCACACTGCTAGAATACCCTAAAATGAGACAAATGCCCATCAAATCCATCTACGAAAATCCTAACTATAGAAACTGAAATAGCCTTGTCTCTTATAAGGCACTGTAGCTTTACAAAAAAGTGCCAAAGGCATACAATGGGGGTATCGTTATACTCAGCAGATGTAGCTGAACACAATATAGGGTTCTGGGCAGGAATAGCACACACCAACTTTATGAAATACACATTACAAAAACCTTGTTATATGTGGATATACCAAAATAAAGAAAAAACACAATTTTACTCCAATATTTAGTGTCAAACTAACCTTAAGTAAATAGCCTGTGATGTCTACTTTATATAAATATATACTTTTGTGTGGCAATTTTGTTTTCTGTGATGGCTACTAAACCTACAAGACAAACATACCAAATTCTTAAATTGTTGCAAATTTAAATTTTATTTTAGTCCTTGTATTTTGTGACCTGTAGCTTTCAAAATAAGCTGAAATCCTAGACATATGATGTACTATATAAATCAAGACACATAAATTTATTTAATTTGAATTACTCTTTCTAAGCTGGAGATATTATGCATACGCTATTATTGCCAAAACTGTGAAAACATTTTTTTATTACTTTTTTCAAATTTTTGGCATTTTTATATGATTAATGAGAATTTATCTATATGTGAGATTAAATTAAAGCCCTGTTTGCCCTCTAAAAAACGATGTATAATATGTGTTGGTGCAATAAATGACAGAGATGCAAATTGGTTTGAATACAAACAGCAGAAAAATGCAGAAATGGCCTTTGTCCTTAAGCGTAAGACAAGCTTCTAAAGCTCTGTCCTTGAGGGGTTAAAACTCCATGGGTCCACCGGTGCTGGCCCCGCCCCCTTGTTGACATCAGTAGAATTGCAGATTTTTAGCCAATCCAATGCTTTCCCATGGGAAATTGGATTGGCTAAAATTGGCAAGGGGGCGGGGACAAACACCATTTTGGCCAATCAGCACCTCCTTATAGATTAATTTAATCAATGCATCTCTATGAGTAAAATTCAGCATCTCCATGCATAGCGTGGGGACGCTGAATGGCAGGGCGGCTTATTCTGCAGCCCTGAGCCAGGAAGCCCCTCCAGTGGCAATCTAACGAGTGGCCACTTGGAGGTGTCCCTAGGGGCAATATAAACACTGCCTTTTCTCTGAAAAAGCAGTGTTTACATGAAAATGCCTGATCGGAGCTATTATACTCACCAGAACAACTACATTAACCCCTTAAGGACGGAGCCAAATGTACACGTTGTGAACCAAAAAAATGTAAACAAAACCTGGCATTTGCGCTACATGTCTGTCCAACCGTAATTCACCTCTTTCATAGTAAATGCACCCACCCTTATTATATATCATTTATTCAGGGGAAACAGGGCTTTCATTTAATATCAAATATTTAGCTATGAAACATAATTTAATATGAAAAAAATGGGAGAAAATATTTTTTTTTTTTTTTAGTTCTACATGACATTTTAATTGTCAATGTCATAATACTGTTTGCTTTTACTGCAATAAAATACACATATTTGTATTCAGCGATGTCTCACGTGTAAAACAGTACCCCCTATGTACAGGTTTTATAGCGTTTTGGGAAGTTACAGGGTCAAATATAGCATGTTACATTTGAAATTGAAATTCGCCAGATTGGTTACGTTGTCTTTGGGACTTTATAGTAGCCCAGGAAAGAAATTTACACCCATAATGGCATATCATTTGCAATAGTAGACAACCCAAGGTATTGCAAATGGGTTATGTCCAGTCTTTTTTAGTAGCCATTTGGTCACAAACACTGGCCAAAGTTAGTGTTAGTATTTGTTTGTGTGTGAAAAATTCAAGAAACACCAATTTTGGCCAGTGTTTGTGACTAAATGGCTACTAAAAAAGACTGGACATACCCCGTTTGCAATACCTTGGGTTGTCTACTATTGCAAATGGTATGCCATCATAGGGGTAATTTTCATTCTTGGGCTACCATAGGGTCTCAAAGGCAACCTAACCAATCTGGCAAATTTTAATGTGAAAAAAATGAAACACAAGCCTTATATTTGACGCTGTAACTTTTGAAAACACCATAAAACCTGTACATGAGGGGTACTGTTGTACTCGGGAGACTTAGCTGAACACAAATATTTGTGTTTCAAAACAGTAAAAAGTATCACAGCAATAATATCGTCCGTGTAATGCTGTTTGTGCGTGAAAAATGCAAAAATCGTCACTTTTACTGGCGATATCATCGTTGTAATACATTTTACTGTTTTGAAACACTAATATTTGTGTTCAGCGAAGTCTCCTGAGTAGAACAGTACCCCCCATGTACAGGTTTTATGGTGTCTCAGAAAGTTATAGGGTTAAATATAGTGCTAGCAAATTAAATTCCCTTTACTTTCGGCATGGGTTGTCAGGCAGGTCCTGCTAATTGTAATTAATTAAGATACCTAATTATGTAAAAATATTACATAAATATATATGTAGAATTAATATATGTATATATATATACGTATGTGTATATATATGTATATATCTATATCATTTTTTAAAAATATTTTTATTTATATATAGCTATATATATAGTGATATATATGTATATATTTATGTATATAGATATATATTATTTCGTTCTACGTGTATTTTGATATATATATATATATATTAATTTCACAATACAGTTAGAACGAAATAACACACATCTATATATTTTTTAATTATTTATTTTTAATTATTTTTTTAATTTTATTTTTTTAACGTATTTACATATTTAATTTTTTTATATTATATATAAATATATATATAACAATAATTATATATATATTTAATCAGTATCAGTCTACGTGTAATTTGATATTAATATATTTATATATATAATTATATATATAGTAATAGTAAAATACACCTAGACAGTGTACGTATGTATATGTGTATATATATACTTAGATCATATATATATATTATATATATATGATCTAAGTATATATATATTTTTTTTTTACACCAATACATTTTATTTTAATTTTATTTTCAGCCAGCAGGGGGACCACCTGTCATTACAGGCAGCCCCCCTGCTGTCAATGCAGGAGGCAGCCTACCCGGCCATGTGATTGTGGGGTCCTCGCAAGGACCCCACTCTCACATGGCAGGGGAGCACCGGAGGAGAAGGATCTGCCGCGGGGGGGCTCCCTGGGAGTCCCCCCCACCGCCATCGCCGGCGACCGGGTAAGTTAACAAAAACCGGAGGGTGTACAATTACGCCCGGCGGCGTTTAGAGCCGCCTAAAATAGGGCGTAATTGTACGTCCTCCGGTCAGAAGGGGTTAAGCTGTAGTTGTTTTGGTAACAATAGTGTATCTTTAAGTACAATCTTTGATACATATAGTAAATGTAGTGCCCAATTTCATTTTGTGTTCAATTGAGTATTTGCTGACATATATTTTTGTTTCTGATGCCCAGTTCTACCTCCAAAGGTGTGAGATTTGATAGGGCAAAATCTCTTCCCCCCCCCCCCCTTTGCCAATCTATATAAGGGTTGGTGGGAGAAGTCCCACATCTATGGGCTTTGATTTAGATAAGTTTATTTTACTTTACAGGCGCTATACACATGACCTTCTGGTGGTCTAGAAGGAGAGTTAATAGAAGCTGCATGGTGCGACTCCATGAATGACAATGACTTTAAATTATAGTTTATTTTACACAGATATTGTATATTTGGATTTAATAAGAGCTTGGGGTGAAAGAGTGGTTAGTAATGCTTATAGAAAGGAATCTGCTGGTAAAAATCTGTTAAATGCAACCTGTAGTCGTCCAAGATATCCTATTATAGGGGCCCCAAATAGGGCAATTCTTTCGTATGAGACGTAAATGTCCTAGTTTTGATGTTTTTGTAAAAGAATATTGTGAAGATTCTTAAATAAAGATTATCCCTATTGGGTCATTAGAAAGGGGGGCTAAGAAAATAGACAGGGTTGATTCATGGGGGCTAAGAAAATAGACAGGGTTGATTTGATTAGGGAAAAATGTTGCGTTCAAATTCGTTTTTTTGCATTTTTCACACACAAACAAATATGAATGCTAACTTTGGCCAGTCACCCCATTGCAATACCTTGGGTTGTCTACTTTTGCAAATGGTATGCTATCATGGGGCTAATTCTCATTCCTGAGCTACCATACAGTCTTAAAGGCAATCTGGCAAATTTCATTGTGTATTAACTGAAAAATGTAACATGCTATATTTGACCCTGTAACTTTCCAAAACACCATATAACCTGTACATAGGGGGTACTGTTTTACTTGTGAGCAGAGTGCTAATCCTAGCAGGGATTCTCCTCTGCTGGTTACTCCAAGATGGGCTCAGGAACAAGTAGAATACTCAAAGGGAACAGCCAAATACAGCAAAGTAATCCAAGAATCTCCCACCACCTCCCCAGCAACTGGACGATACTCAGCTCTGGGGGTATTACTGATTTTAATGGAGCCACAGCTGGCCTTTTATGAGAATCCCCATGCAAGGGGTTTCCAAATACATATTCCAGGGGCATTCCCCACTGGACCTGAGAGTAGACTGAAGCAAAGTACACAATATAATTACATTAACTCTCAGGTCCAGGACATGTACAATATGTATCACCCCCAATTTTTTTTAAATTCTTTATTTTCAAAGTGCAGAGTTTATGACACAAGGCGAAATTGGTGAATGACATAACAGTTGGTATACACGTTTTTTTTTTGTAGTAGTAGAAAGGATAACAGGAGTGTTAACATTATTGTCTTGAAAGGCATAACATGACATTTGTGTTGAACTGACAATCTTTATGATTTAAACATACAAGGTTCCTAGTATATAGCGCATATAGACAAGATTGGTAAACTGTCAGGTCTTAGCCAGCTATATATCTGAGATTTTATAAAGTAGAGACAGGTTAAACTCTAGTGTTAAACTAGTGAGCTGGTAAGCCCCCGGTGCGCACGCTAAAAGAGGTGTGACCTTACTCAATCGTACGTTCTTGCATTGACAGGATGTTTGGTAGCCTGAGTTGGTATTCTGGCAGGTATCAAATTAAGTGTGGTGTATGTAGTGGCCCTTAGTTAGCCGGCATGGTTATATCTGTATATTTGGGTAATAAGAGGGTGGGTGGGTAACATTGCTTCTCACCCTAGTGAGCTCGTATCAGGGCAAGAACACCCCAGCTGGCCAGCAGTATGTATAGGGGTTAAAACTGCCCATGTTAACTAGGCTAGAGACTCTCCCAAAACACTGAGCAGAGGCATAGGCTGAATTCGCTACACCAGCCTGGGCGCAGCACCAGCAATCCCTGGGACATATCTCCATATGCAGCTCTGCCAAACCAGCGCTAATGATGCCGCCAACACATTTAAAATTTCTGTTATGCCATAATTGATGTCTTATTTCCATGCCTTCATTTACACTCACTCCAGGACACATAGGGGTAATTCAGGGGTTGTAATAATATAAATGGGTCACGAACAGGCCACATGGAAGGTCAGCCTAGCAGGATCTTACTTGCAACCCTAGCCTAGGGCTTAGTTGCCGGGATGACCTTCAACGGCGGGGGGGGTAGGGAGTATGCCGGGGAGATCTCCAGGTGAGTGGCTGCAGTCGGCGTAGGGATTGGCCGCCTCCCTCGCTTTGTCCGAGTAGGCCTCTAGTAGGCCTCAGGTCTATAGCTGGTTAGGAGCCTCTGATTTCGGTTGGATTGCTTGGCGCTTGGCTCTACAGTTTTAGGGCTCCCTTCTCCAGGTCGCCTAACAGTCGATTAGGTGGGTTTTTGCCCTGATTTTGGCTGATTTAGAGCGTTTTTGCACGGAGCTCGTCTCATGTGCGACCGCTCAGCATGGCAGCTAAGCTCCACTCCCCCAATAGTCAAATTCAAGGTTTTGTTTACGTTTTATTTTGATCAAAACTTGTACAATTGCCTCTATCCTTAAGGTTGTCTCAGGAGTTAACTCTCATGTGATTTCCTTTGCAACCTGCATTTCGGGTAGGTCTTCACTTTTAATTAGTTGTTTCGTAGGATTGTGCGTGTACCTTATTATGTGTGTGGACATATGAAACACTTTAGAATCTGGGTTCTCTACTGTTTTTTTTACTACCTGAGTGGCTTGTCTTTTGTAGTTCTCCTCCCAGGCATTGAATGCTTCCTCACACAAATAAAATTATTAGTTACAGTCTGTAAAAACGGTGATGGACTGTATGCAAGGAAATCAAATACATTGAAATAGTAGCATTGTCCAATATTAACCCTGATCATATTTTTCTTATAACTAGGAGGTCTGATGAGTCACTGTTTATGTTCTAGCTCTAGGTAAACACTGACTGGCTTCAGAGAGTGCAAGCCTTATGTTCTATACCGTCAGCATAGTATGATGTAAGATGCATTATGACATCACAGTTTAGTTGTCATTCTAGTTCTTTTGAATTTTCCCGCGCTGTGTAAAATGACAAAGAGCACTCTGATTGGCTTAAACCCACCAATCAGAGTGTTCTTAGCCTAATTGCAGGGCGTGGCAAGGCTTTATAAGCCTTCCCCCGCCCTGCAGAGCTCAGTCTGCGTGGAGCCCTCCATGGGTGAAGATGGATTATTTTTTTGCGCTCTGGTTTTTTCTTTTTCGTCTGGTTTTTTTTTTGCGCTCTGGATTTTTTTATTTTTTTTTAGTTTGACGGTTATGTTGGTTTTTTATTTGGCCTTTTTTGGGGCTGAAAAATGAAGATTTGAGAAAAAAGAAGACGTTGAATGGTAAGTTTACTTTTATTTTACAGGTTAGTTATTTTATTCCCCCCTCACTATTTTTTAGGGTGAGGGGGGTAGGTAGGGACTTTTTATTTGGGGGGGGTGACTAGGGGCTTGGGGACCCCTAGTCACCTTGGGGGGGGGATTTACTTAGGGCCCCCACCCGCAGCCCAGGGGTGGGGGCCGGGGGTGGAGGACAGTAGGTCCCCCCCCCCATTATCTTTATGGCCCCCACCCGCCGCGCAGGGGTGGGGGCCGGGGGGGGCAGTAGGCCCCCCCTCATTATCAATATGGCCCCCACCCGCCGCGCAGGGGTGGGGGCCGGGGGGGGCAGTAGGTCCCCCCCTCATTATCAATATAGCCCCCACCCACCGCTCAGGGGTGGGGGCCGGGCGGACAACAATAGGTCCCCCCCTTATTGTTATTAGGGCCCCCACCCACCGCTCAGGGGTGGGGGACGGGGGGGACAATAGGTCCCCCCCTTATTGTTCATTTTAGGGCCCCCACCCACCGCTCAGGGGTGGGGGCCGGGGGGGACAATAGGTCCCCCCCTTATTATTATTAGGGCCCCCACCCACCGCTCAGGGGTTGGGGTTCGGGGGGTACAATAGGTCCCCCCCTTATTATTATTAAGGCCCCCACCGGCCGGGGGGGACAATAGGTCCCCCCTTATTGTTATTAAGGCCCCCACCCACCGCTCAGGTATTGTTCATTTTAGGGCCCCCACCCACCGCTCAGGGGTGGGGGCTGGGGGGGGACAATAGGTCCCCCCCTTATTATTATTAGGGCCCCCACCCACTGCTCAGGGATGGGGGCCAGGGGGGGACAATAGGTCCCCCCCTTATTGTTATTAGGGCTCCCACCCACCGCTCAGGGGTGGGGGTGGGGGGGACAGTAGGTCCCCCCCTTATTGTTATTAGGGCCCCGCACCCACCGCTCAGGGGTGGGGGCCGGGGGGGACAGTAGGTCCCCCCCTCATTATCTTTATGGCCCCCACCCGCCGCCCAGGGGTGGGGGTCGGGGGGGGAGGAGAGTAGGTCTCCTCCCCCCACCCTTCAACCAGATAGAGTCCTTGTATGTTTTAAAATTCACCTGCCCATTGAAGTCTATGGCGGTTCTATGGCGGAACATTTGCGGAAGTTCGTGTTCGCGGTTCGTGTTCGCGGTTCGCGAAACCGAAAATTTCATGTTCGCGACATCACTATTTAAGACCCAAAGAAAATTGTCCAGCACACAGCAATGGCTGAAATGCACTCCCACCTTATTGATGTCCTCAGAGCAAACAGAATAATGCTACGACCTAATGATCACTAGGTTGAAACGTTGTTCCGTTTGCTGTGAGGACATCAATAAGTTTGGAGTGCATTAAACATACTGTTGTTTGCTGGACAATTTCTTTGGCCATAACCACTACAGCATGCTAACAGCATGTAAATACCAAGCACACTCATACACGGTAATTCCTCTATCTAACTAAGATACATGACAAAACATCAGGGACATATATACCTCTTGCAACATTGCAGCACTGTCCATCATGAACGGCCATATTTTTCACTATAGCTCGGAAATTTAACAAACACATGTATAAGTTAATTAAGGGCCTGACTCCTGCGTGCATGATATTTCTTTGTTTTTTGGCACCTCGTGTGAATAAATGTCCTCTTATATTCTGTGCCCCTTTCCTTTTGCCAGATGAGCAGTTGGAGAAACATTGTCCATAGACATAAAAGGGACACTCTAAGTACTAAAACAACTTTTACTTAATGAAGCAGTTTTGGTGTATCATGCCCCATGCAGGGCCGGATTAACATAGGGGCTGATGGAGCTGCAGCTCCAGGCCCAGGCCCATGGAATAGGCCCATTGATTTAAAAAAAAAAAAAACTTTTTTTTTTTTTACATTTTTTTTTTTCACACACTACTCTTAGGGATTCCACCTGGCATTTATTTTATTGGCACAGCCAGTATTTGAGGCTGCCTGGCTGGTGCCAATATTGCAGTGATACTGGCAATACAAATGCTGGTATTTTTCTCAGTATAAACAAGAGATTACTATGCAATACCAGCACTGGCCAGTAGGGGTCGCTGTATGTGGAGAGAGGCAGGGATAGGAAGTTCCAGCATATCCCTCCCTGCCTATCTATACTCACTGATCTGCAGGGGTGCAGCTACAGAGAGTCCAGACAGCAACCCCCACCCTGCAGAGACAGCCTACAGCTCAGGGAAGTAAGGGATGGGGGGACAGGCTGCAAGGATACATATACTGAGACACTAAGGGACATTGGGAGACATTATGGCAGACACTGAGAGACTAAGGGACATTGGGAGACATTATGACAGACACTGAGACACTAAGGGACACTGGGAGACATTATGGCAGACACTAAGGGACACTGGGAGACATTATGGCAGACACTGGGACACTAAGGGACACTGGGAGACATTATGGCAGACACTGAGACACTAAGGGACATTGGGAGATACTATGACACAGACATATGGGGACACAGTGTCCCCATGTCTCCCAGCCAGTGTCCCTGGTGTCTCAGTGACCCCTAGTCTCTCAGTGACCCCTAGTCTCCCAGTACCCCCAGTCTGCCAGTGTCTCACTGTCCCCATGTCTTCTAGTGCCTCCGTGTCTCTCATTGCCTCAAGTGTCACAATGTCCCCATGTCTCCAAGCTAGCATCCCTAGTGTCTGTGGCCCTGGTGTCTCTGTGTCCCCATGTCTCCCAGTGCCCCATGTCTCAATGTCCCCATGTCCCCCAGCCAGTGTCTCTAGTGTCTGTATCCCCATGTCTTCAAGTGTCCCCTATTTTCCCATTGTCCCCATGTGTCCCAGCCAGAGTCCCCTGGTCTCCCAGTGTCACTGGTGTCTCCATGTCCCTAGGTCTCCCCGTGTCCCCAGGTCTCCCCGTCTTCCTAGAGTCCTAGTGACATGGGGACCCTGGGATACATGGGGACACAGAGAGACATGGGGCATTGAGACACTGTGATACATAGGATCACTGGGAGACCTGGGGACACGACACTGGGAGACATGGGGCACTGAGACACTGATACATAGGAACACTTAGACCTGGAGTAATCGACACATGGGGGCACTGAGTCATGAGGGCACTGGGAGACATGGGGGCACTGGGAGGAATCCATCTATACAGCAGAATCAAACTAAGTAGTTTTTTCGTGATTTTACAGCATTTTCTCTTATGTCACTCCTTGTCATTTACATCATGTGATGTCAACCATACATATTTAATTATGCAAATGAGTAAGGCCGGTATGTTTTTCCAAGAAAGGTGGCAACCCTAACTACTTTTCACATACTCTTAATTAAGTATGGAAACTTAAGTGGGATGTATGGGAACAAAACTTGTGTGGACTGGCTGACAATGAATATAGTTAAAGGGACACTATAGTCACCAGAACAACTACAGCTTATTGAATTTGTTCTGGTGAGTAGAATCATTACCGTCAGGCTTTTTGCTGTAAACACTGTCTTTTCAGAGAAAATGCAGTCTTTATATTACATCCTAGTGATAACTTCACTGGCCACTCCTTAGATGACTGTTAGAGATCCTTCCTGGGTCATGGCTGCCTAAAATACATCCAAACATTCAGTGTCTCCTCCCTCTGCATGCAGACACTGAACTTTCCTCATAGAGATATGGGGAAGCACTGTGATTGGATCAGGCCACCACTTCTAATGATGTCAGCAGACTGCTTGTTTTTATGAGTCTAACAGCATGCAGAGTTACAGCTTCAGGCTTGAATATAGATTTTGCTATATTTATGGAGGCATGAGGGTTCCAGGGGGGGGCTAGATGGTGGTGTTAACACTATAGGGTCATGAATTCATATTTGTGTTTCTGACCCTATAGTGATCCTTTAAGGTAATGCTGACTTTGGTCTCTCTAACACTGTTGCATGTTCACTTTCTTCTACACTCACTACATACAGCTTTTCTCTGTCCCAGACCATATACCAGGAGCTTCTGCCTGCTAGTAAGAAGGTAAGGAGACAAGTGGACTAGCGAGTGCTAGGGGACAGTCCTTAGAAAGCATTGAGTGAGCGCATCATTAGATGCATTTATGCCAAGCTCAGAGTGCTGTCTGCATAGTATGCCCTTAGTTGGCCAGCTGCATGATTGGCAGGCAGCCTGACATGCATTTATGTCAGGCTGGCCTTCTAATTCTTTGAGCAGACATGTCCTCTTTTTGGGCATGTTTACCCGTTTTGGCAGGTTACGTGATTTGTGTCAGTGGCAAACCCTTTTACCGTGCCCATTGACTTCCTGCTTGATTGGACGTTGCTGTTAGGGGTTATGGATTTACTTGAAAGCTGAAAACATAAATTAGAGAGAGATTAGCTTAGGGTATGTGTTTTCTTATAGCTGCTGTTTTCTTTCTCTCCAGCACCATCTCCATCAGATACATGATGCTTGGGAGTGTTTTATTGTTTTTGGTGGATATGATTCTGTAATTAGGCCCGTCATAATTGTCAGCACCAGGCACACTGGGCTCTTAATCTGGCCCTGGCCCCATGCAGTCTCACTGCTGAATTCACTGCACCCAGCAGACCCCAAGTATGAAGTCAAACCATTTTAAAATGGTTTGATTCTGTAGTGGTTGTGGTGCGTGAAGTTGTCCTTGAACTGAAACATTCAATTCTGAATCTAAATAACCAGTTAGACCTTAAAAAGAATCATGTTTTCCTTATTTGATATCCTCCTATGTAAATATACATAGATACAGGTATGACAGACATGCACAGCAGTGCCATGTACATTTAATTAAAATATTTGGTGCTTTGTGTATTCAGCTGCTTGGCCATTTGTTTTTTCAATTTCTTTCAAAGAGCATCACCTGCTGGTCATTCTGGTAACTCCACACCTTGGCCGTGGGGGGCAATGAATGCAGAATGTTTCTCTGTGTGGAGTAAGAGCTATGTAATTAGCCCATTATCGTCTTGGATTGAAAATACCCAAATTGTGACTCCCGGTTCTTGTTTAACTAGTAAACAGACAGTCAGGGCTCAGGGATAACCTAACAGGGTCACACAAGTCAGATGTTAGATTGTAATATTTTATTCTAAATTCACTCCCAAATTACTGTAATATTGTTTTGTTTGTTTGTTATTTTAGAGTAAATTGACACTCCAGTGCCCAAATAAAAAAATATATAAAATCACTGTTTAGTAGATATATCCTATTTCTGCATTTTTTTTTCAAAGTAGCCAATAAAAGCTGTAGTTCTCTTATCTGACGCTTTTGCAAGCTGTATAATCACAGACTTCTCAATGCAGCTCAATGAGAAATGTTTGCAAGGCAGGTGATCTCAGCAGGGAGCGGTGCAAGGATTTATGGCTACACAGGCCTAGATGCATTTTGCCACCCCCTCCTTCTCAAAAAAAAGCATCTTCACAGGTGTCTCATAACCCCTCTTTTAAATTTCTTACCCCTAAAGTGTATTGTATCAACCCTTTAGTGTGTCTTTCCTATATGTTTTTTTATGCATGTAAGGCATTATTACAAAATAAAATTTGTGTTAAAATGCTGTAATTTTGGGGGTCTGGAACGGATTAATCAAATTTACATAAATTCTTATGGGAAATGTTGATTCGGTTCTCGAACAAATCGAAACTCGAACAGCATTCTGGAACGGATTAAGTTCGAGTTCCGAGATTCCACTGTAGAAGATCAAATCTATGGTACATTTCATAGATTCAACAGGCTGTATAGATAACCAGACAGTACTTTCTTTTTTTTTATGCCAAAAAAAATATTTATTTACTGAATCTGACGTAAATGAGATGTGCATGTAAACTAACTAAGTAACAGTAATTGTATAATGGTTGTATAATTTTGGAGGCATGGTATCCAGAGTTTCTTTGTGAAGGAAAAAAAATGTATTGGAACTTTCTGATGATGCACCCAAGGGAAGTTAAATCTCATACAGAAATTGTTTATATCATTTTAATAACAAACTGTAGAATAGACTTGAAGATTCATTTTGTGCGAATTGTAATTTGTGCGAATTAGGCGTGATTGAGGAATTGTCCAATTCCCGTCTTCTTGAATCATAAAACAACCAAAACGCACAATGTCCGAGCCAGTCTGTTTCAGTTTGTGTTTTGGAATTCTGCCTGTGGTGCAAAAAAAAGACATCAAATAAATGCAGATTTTTTTCACATATGAAGTTAGAAGTGAGTCATAGAAGAGAAAAAAAGAAGCAGAAGTAAAACATTCTCTATTTATAACGTATATAGTTAAAAAATATACAGTATATAATATATAAACATATATTTTTCTTATTGCTCTTCCTATTTTTTCCTCTAGTGATAAAAATGTTTTCACTTGATTTGTGAACCAAATGACGAGACCCTGAGGAGGCAGACCAAAGGGCTAGCTGGGAACAGGGACATGTGTGAGTGGGGGGAGTGTAATCAGTTCAAAGAAAGGAGGTCCTGTAGGTAAGGGGGGAGGCCTAAGTTTAGGGGAGTGGCCATATATAGAGGGAGCCATTTTCTGTTACCCTCAGCCATTTTAATTATCCAAGTTGGGAACAGCTTACCTTGGTGTTCCCCAGCTACATTCGGCCAGGGCCTATGTATGTGGAAGGTATTTTGGGGGCCCTTGCGGCTGAGGCCTTGCAGGTGTGCAGCTGAAGGCACAACTGGCGCGGCTGCAGGCTGCTTCTGGGTTGGCCGACCAGCTCCCAGTGTCCACCGTCCCGTTTCAGCCCCTCCACTGGAAGCTTCTCCGTGGCGCAGGTGCACCAGCCCTGCCTCACGGCCCAGGCGGTCTACACCCACGAGGCCTAGGAGCTCCCCTTTACCATGCTGCAGGGGGGCTGGCTACAATCCGAGCACCACCTGCAGTACAGGCGCGTTCCCCCTGGACTGTTGAGCATACTAGGAGCCGCAGTCCCACCTTGCGGGCCACTTCGTCCGTGGCCGTGAGGCCGGGCACAGCTCCCTCTCTTACCCCGTGCTACGCCCTCGGATCCCCAGCACCGGTACCACTCGTCGCGCCGATGGATTGTAGCTCTGGCCTCTAGGATGGTGAGAAGGCCGCATGCCAAGTCACATGGGGCCCAGGGTACGCCGAATGGGGTGGGTGGGCAAGACTTACAACGCGGGCCATGGAGGGCTCTGTATAGTCATTATTTTGGGAGTGTATGATATATATATAAAAAAAACACATTAAAAAGAACCTTCAGTAAATATTCTATTGCAACTCTGGCTGTTTATGCAAGGACATTATTTTATACCACATCTCTCAATAGAATTTCTCTCTGGCTTCTAAGCGTCGGTAGTAAAAGTTCATTAAAAATCCTTTTGTGACATCTTTCTCCAAAACAGAAATGAACAGTTGTGTTATTTGTTTTGCTTGGTGATGTCCTCTGGGATTCCACTAATTCTGGTATTCTCTTGCATGAATTATCTTCTAGATCTGCGTGTTTTATTTCCAAACTACTGACCTTTTGTTCCCAGTTCAGAATAGCATCCTTCAAATTGGATGTCCTCATTCTTTCCTTGATTCATCATTAACATATTCATAACCTTTCAGCTAGTGTGTTCTCTTGTTTAAAAACAAGCACTGCATGTATTTGAAAAATAGGATCCATCATGGAGCACTAACACCCGTGTTTTCTTTCCTTCCCACTTTCTGACATGGATATTTAAATTCCATCCCTGTTACCCTTTACCCCATGTCCCAACACCTCCTTAGTAGGTATATCGATCCCAGAAAGGAAATCGTTCATCTCTGTATTAGCAGTTTCCCATTCTTTGTGAACTGTAAGAGTTTATATGGTCCCTGCCACTACGGGTATTGCCAGATGGCAAAATACCCTAATTCTAAAATAATATGAAAAATCACATAGTGATACCAAATCTTGCTATATGTTCAGCACATTATATAAACCTATACTGGTTTTGTTTAGTGCACAGAATCATTATAAGCCATACACAACGTTTCATTTGAAATCTCACCATTACGATTAAAGGACCACTATAGTGCCAGGAAAACATACTCGTTTTCCTGGCACTATAGTGCCCTGAGGGTGCCCCCACCCTCAGGGACCCCCTCCCGCCCGGCTCTGGAAAGGGGAAAGGGGTTAAAACTTACCTTTTTCCAGCGGCGCGGGAGCTCCTCCTCCTCTCCGCCTCCGTTTCCTCCTCCTGGGCTGAATGCGCAGCGGCAAGAGCTGCGGGCATTCAGCCGTCGCATAAATTTTACAATGCTTTCCTATGGACGCTGCGTGCTCTCACTGTGAAAATCACAGTGAGAACGCAAGCGCCTAGTGGCTGTCAATGAGACAGCCACTAGAGGATTAGGGGGAAGGCTTAACCCATTCATAATTATAGCAGTTTCTCTGAAACTGCTATAATTATGAAAAAATGGGTTAACCCTAGAAGGACCTGGCACCCAGACCACTTCATTAAGCTGAAGTGGTCTGGGTGCCTAGAGTGGTCCTTTAAGGTAAAGGGAGGCTTCAAAGTTTATTGGGAGATGCTAGTGTTTAGGTCTTATCCCTGTCATCCAGGCTTGAATTCAGATACACTATAAAATTACTATTCACTAAAGTGGGAATTAAAAGTGAATTTCAAGCTATTCTTTCAGTTTGGCTACATTGGACTTAAACTTGAAATTCACCAGTTTGGCTACTTTGGACTCACATTTTCAATTCACTTCGAATTCTTATTTTAGTTGAAACCCCTGTAACAGTGTATCTGAATTCAAGCCTGGTTGATAGTGATAAGAACTAAACACTCGTATCTCCAGTGTCCATAAAGGGAGTACAGCGTTCTACGCCCGACTCTCCGAGGACATTACAGCACAGATCCTCTAAGATACAGCAGGGATACAGAAGCTGTAATGATACACTGCATCAACAGAGTTGCAATAGTTCTGACACTCACATTTTAAAGGATGTCATTTTAAAAAAGGCGTTTTAAAAGTGAATTCACCAATTTAGAGGCTCCAGACGATTCTGTCCCGGGTTGAAATCCTTCTAATGTATCATATCTTTTTTTACAGTGTTCACTGTCTCAAACACACAAGGAAAGTGGAGCCATGTCTCATTTTCTACTGTCAAACTAGTCTATTTAAAGCTGTCTAACAAAAACAATATTGATGCCAAAATTAAACTTGCAGCAAAGGGGTTTTAGCTTAAAAGGAAATCTATTTTCTCTCAAGAAAATGAGTTGTCGAGGGACTGTTCCAATGAAATTAATTGCTTACAGTTTCTAGTTCCAGGGACATGCGTCTAACAAAGTTTAAAACATTAAATATATCGTGATTATTGGAACGTACACCAATTATCTCACTTACCAGTGGTGTGATGCCAACAAGTCAGTGAAAGAGTGAGTTACTTTAACAGCGTCTGTACCACGAGGTGAAAACTGAAAATGCTACCCCCTCCCTCCAAGTCCTAACTTGAAAACTATGATCCATAATGGTTCAGAGATGGGAACCAATTTTATTCTAATTTTCTTTATACTGAGACCATTATTTACCAGAATGTTCCATGACTGAATTCAACGGTGATCAGATATCAAGGAAGTGAGCAGCAGCCTAAGAGAGAACAGTTTGTGTGTCATTAGTGAGTTCTTATTAGATTAATTGTTGACCTGCACTTTAATTGTTTTCTGTTGTGTTTAGACGATTATTATTCCAAGGAAATTGTGCGTATCTGGGCAGTTTATTTTTTAATGATATGTATTGGTATACGAATGAGGAAGGAAGCGCCAGGAAGGTAATTATAAAACATTTTCAAAACCAAACGGCAGCCTGCTTCTTTTAAGAAAAAAGATGATTTTTCAGTCAGTGTGAAAAATTAAAACCTTAATGCATTATTTCTTCTTTTAAAATGTGACATAGTCAAGCGCTACGGAATGTGTTGGCGCTTTATAAATAATAAAATAATAATAACGTTTGAGTACTTGGCGAGGCGCTGACGCGTTTTGTGCCTTGTTGTCACTTTTTAATGCCATATTGTCAGGAACATTCAAAAAGACTTTGAACGGAACAATGTGTTATTTCACTGGCAGTTGGCAAGCCCCCAAATTATGTAGTTGTTTCTTTGATTTCATCAATATAATCCATGCCTCATATCTATACCTAACAGAATATGAACGTTTTATCTACACAATTTGTGGATAACAAGTTTACTTTAAAGTGTTTTTGCCCATGTACATAGTTCTATATAGGTATCCCCCCTGTGCGCAATAAATATTAATGAAAAAAAAGTTTTATTTACTTTTTTTCAGCACCGAGGCTTCCTCTCGCGGCTTCATGGATGAGACATGACCTCCTTCTTGATGGTCCAATCTAATGCTTATTTTAACCCCTTAAAGACACATGACATGTGTGACCAGTGGTGTATCCTGGTTTTGTGCTGCCCTAGGGAGGACAAAACTCAGGCGCCCCTCTCTCCCCCCGCGCACCACTCCCACCCAACCCCTCCCCTCGCGCCGCCTTCTAAATACACACACACATTCACTGACAGATACGCATACACTAGCTAACAGAAACACACACACTAACAGACACACTCACACTCACTAACAGACAAACACACACTCACAGACACACACACTCACAGGCAAACACACTAACACTAACAGACACACACTAACAGGCACACACACACTAACAGACACACACTAACAGACACACTCACTAACAGAAACACACACACTAACAGACACACACTAACAGACTAACAGACACACACACACACACACACACACTAACAGACACACACACACACTAACAGACACACACAGTCACACACACTAACAGACACACACACACAGTCAGACACACACACACACTAACAGACACACACAGTCAGACACACACACACACACACTAACAGACACACACACACTAACAGACACACACAGTCAGACACACACACACTAACAGACACACACTAACAGACACACACACCAACTCACATTAACAATTTTTAATTTTTTTTAAATATGACGTCATCAACCCGGCGCCCAGCCTCACTCTGCGGGCGGTGCACGAGGGAGCTGAGCAGACAGCTCAGAGGAAGAGCTCCCTTGTCAGCCACCCGCCCGCCCAGCCCAGCCCAGCCCAGCCCAGCATGTCAGTTAGCCGCGAGGCTAACAAGGCATTTGCCCTGGGCATTTGGGGGGCGGCTTTTTTTGCCGCCCCCTGGAAAATACCGCCCAAGGCAATTGCTTTTTTGCCTCGCGGCTAAAACGCCCCTGTGTGTGACATGTCATGATTCCCTTTTATTCCAGAAGTTTGGTCCTTAAGGGGTTAAAGGAGCATTAGGGACCTGATACGTATGTGCAGTGAGTTCTGCATGCTTAATATGGGCTTCCACAATATGTGACCAAGTTTTACTCTGTCTGTGCAGCGATTTTTAAATGAGGAGGACAGCCACTAGAGGTGGATTTAATCCTGCAAATTATAAAAAACTGTAATGTTTTATATTGAAGGGTTAAAAGGACATTGAGATGAAGTGGCCTGGGTGACTATAGTGTTCCTTTCAGTTCACCAGAACTCTTGGAGCTCTGCAAGTTATACCCTGCCTACAATTAGTACTTCAACCTATCATCTTCAGCCACACACTGTCCTGATAGTAAGTCACCCTTGATACGTACTTACCCTCAATGAAAAATAAGTGTGGACGTGCAAACACAAAAAGGGAGCAATTAGACAAAGACAAAGCTGCTACAACACCAATGTTTAACCCCAACTAAAGTAACACATGAAAGACAATGTAACCTTAGACGGTGGTTCACTATTTGTAAATACAGTATATAGTTCATTATGCTGTATTTAGATTAGTACAAATTTAATACAATAGTTGTTTAACCCTTCATAGATGACCATTTAACTATTATGTAAATATTATTTTAATAAGTAAAATACAAAACTTAAGGATGTATTTATAACTACTGTACCACCATACAAGGTTAAAAAGAAAAGAGGAGGGTGTTGCTTAATTTGCAAACGAATACAAGTTTGATTTGACTTTTTGGGCTCAACTACATGTTGATTGCATTAGGGTGTGACGCCGCATGTATATGTATGGGTGTGTGTATATATATATATATATATATATATATATACACACACACACACATCTATACATACATACATACATACATACACAGACCCGCACTTATATAAATATCATTAAAAAATGTTAAATAGCATACAGAGGCGTACCTAGGGTCTCCAGCGCCCTTGAGGAGGAGCAGTTTTGGCGCCTCCCTCTCCCTCCCCCCCTCCATCATTTAAAAGCAAAAATGATTTTTAGAGCAATCGCAATAATTTTTTATTGTCTGTATTTCCATAGTAAGCATAGTACTCGAATGAGATTTAGGCTGAACATGTGATATCACATTCAAAAGAGACAGGACTCATTTTCCATATTTAAAGGTGCTGTTCCACATAGCATGACTCCTATATAAGTTCTCCACCATGTAAAGGGAAACTAAACAAATATCTAGCTTTATATTGTGTTTCCTCATCCTCCCTGTCCTATAAAAAATTAATAAATAGGAATTGAAAGTTCCTGAGGTTTCCTGCAGTCACTCAAACCCCGCTACACTATATGAAATCACTGCGGGGAGAACTCGTACACATGAAATAGCACAGCTCCATATACAATGCTTTCCCAATAATGCCAATAATAATCTGTGTTATCAACCTCAAATCATAAATATATATTTCACACACATATTTAGACTTGTTTGATAAGGAATGCTTGTCACCATGTTGTAAGCATAGTACAAGCACATCACGCCTTATAACAAGCACAACACAGGCCATTACACCTAATTGCAAGCACAACATAGATAAATCATTCCTTTTTACAAGCATAACACTGGGACATCACATGATTATTATTATTATTATTTATATAGCGCCAACAGATTCCACAGCACTTTACAATGGGTGGACGAACAGACATGTAGTTGTAACCAGACAAGTTGGACACACAGGAACAGAGGGGTTGAGGGCCCTGCTAAATGAGCTTACATGCTAGAGGGAGTGGGGTAAAATGACACAAAAAGGTAAGGATAGTATTAGACTAGTGACAGTTGCAAGAGAGGAATCAGTCGGCAGCTGTCAATAGTTTAATTGACACGCTTCTATGAAGAAGTGAGTTTTTAATGATTTTTTGAAGGAGTGGAGACTGGGTGAGCATCTAACGGAGGAGGGAAGGGATAGCATAGCAGCAGCCAGCAGTGCAGCACGGAGCCTCAATTTTGAGGCTTGATTAGGGTGTGCCCAGGCACACCTGGCACACGCCTATGGTTTCTAATTCTACTAGCTCAAATCCAACTACCATCTTTCTCCAGTATGATAATTTTTGTATACTAATTTTTATTAAGGCTCCCTAGTACCGAGTACAAGAAGGGGTATGACCACCATTATTGGTCCTAACATGCTTTCCACCAGAGCCCAACGTGTACATGGCTCAGCCTGTTCGGAATTTAATTTGTGACAATTATAGTATATATCACTATTACTTATTTGTATTTTTGTTTTGCATGGTATTACATGGTATTAATTCCTGTGAAATATTCACTTCTTGTGTCGAAGTGATGTCATTTGTTTCTTTTTCTCTTTACTGACTTGCGCGTTCTACCTTTTCATTGCAAACATAAAACCCCAGTGTGTGTCTGCAGAAATGAAAGGTTACTTTCAATAAAAGATAATAAAACCCACACTATGACTTCATAAAGTACTGTCAAGAATTCACACCTTAATCAAGGAGTATTCTATGATTACCTAAAGGTCAGGCCAGGGGTGAGTGCTGCCAAAATGCTGATAAAGTGTGAAGAGCAATGATGCTAAAATAGCTCCCCATCTGCTGGAAATCTAATTAATGACTGAGTTCCCATATGACCAAAGGAGAACACACTGCAAAATACCTGAAATAAAATACTGACTGATGACAGCCTGTGATGTCAGTGGTCATAACCTTTCCCCTAAAGAAAAAAAAAGAGAAATATGTTCAGGAAATCACTGGAGAGCCATGTGCTTCCCTCCCTTCTTCTGCCCTCAGGTGTCAGCCAATGTTATGAACAACCAATTAAAACATTTTTTTATTTGCCCATCACTCCTTTGCATTATTGCTGTATGGAGCTCTGGGGGCAGGACTAAATATTATCACTTGTCTACCAGCCATTGACAAGTGAAAATTCTGCAGTGGCGAGAACATATTCACCCATGGTGAGTGTGTCATTGACCAGGCTTGCAATGGAGAGTAAGTTTTAGTCCTGGCTTGTAGCGTAGGACTTGTAATATGTGACCTGTCTAGAGGTATACTCAACCAGTGTTGTTCTGGTCATTGGCCACTTGTATATTCTTCACATTATGTAGACTTTGCCTATCTCCCTGGTCTTCCACAATTCCACTCACTAAATTAATGGACTAAATTCAGTAAAAAATAAATATATTTATTAGATTTGTACTTGACTCCTATTACCGGTCAGCTTCAAAGACCACGAGAAATGTGTATGAATATAACAAAGATTTAACAAGGTAAAAAGAGGTTCAATTCTAGGGTGATAAGTAAGAAAAGTGCTATATAAGGAACAATAACCATTGAACAAACAGAATGTCTCTCAAAATTTCTCCCAGAATAGCACCAAGTTTGCCATTTTGAATCCTGCCCTAAATTAGGTTTTTGCACCACTGCTTGAGTAAACTCACCGCTAACACCATCACTAATGGCTTACATTTAGCCAGTGCTTTATGTGTGAAAAGTGTGCTTTCTTTTCTTTTCTTTTTTTTTTTCTAAAGTTCAGATTACAAAAAAAATGGCACTTTTATAAAGTAACCTTCTTACACCACCTGGCTGTGAAATCAGCAAATGTTGTATCAGAAAATGATTTGTGTATTTATTTATTTTGTATTTACATTTACATTTTTTACTTTAGAAAAAAAAAGTTCTACATAGGATAAACATTGAACATAGTGTAAAAAAACCCTGCACATTAATTGAATGAAAATGCTAATTTATCATAACCACTAAAATCCGCTGTAGTAGTTATGGTGCAAGAGTGCCCTAGTGCCCCTACTTGTAAATAGACAAAGTGTTGTTAATGATTTGACTCCATACCTAGGATCTGCCGGGAGTTACATCTTCACGACTAATGCTGGAGAACCAGAAGTTTCTAAGTAGTGACTTCCATTAGTTCTCAAGAAAAGGAGTATCTGCCCAAAATATGATAACATACATTTTATTATAGGAATATTCCTTTTTGTGCAGCCTAGTTGAAGCTACCAAATACAGTGAGCCAAGATTTTTGCACATTTTCTCCTAAACATGACTGAAGGCTACAAAGGCTTGACAGAACCTGGTCATAAAAATATTGTAAAACATATTGTAATATGCCAATAACGTTAACCACCGCCTATTTTATACTATAACATTTTTAAACTACTACAAGGGCCAATATTTTGTAACACATTTAAATTCTTAAATGAGGTAGAAAGATGCTTAACATGTTCCAGACTACATTGCTATGAACAAGAGAACAATAGGGTGGGACCGTCTATAACATGTCCTCCTTTACTTTAGAAAACCTGGCCTACCCGTGCTGGTTAATTACGATTCCCATCATGCACAGCCTATGACTAACTGATTTGGAGTCCAAGAACAGCTAGAATGCTACAAGTGTTGGTCCTGTGAAGTGAATGATAATGATCCAAGTGTTGGTTCATCAACTCCTCGTGACATGATAAAAGATGGTGTAATCTAGATCAGTGTCCTGCTCTTTTCCAAGAAGGGCTGCCAATAAAGACGCGACATGATCTTGCCAGTTAGTCGATACCACTAAAGCATCTGCCAATAGCAGGAAATCAAGATGGTGTAACAGGAGAATAATATGGGGACATTAACTTCTAAAAAGGTGATTGATCCGTATTCCACACAGCAGTAACAGGACCACGAAGAAGTTCATAGACCATTAACGTTTATAAGCTATGGACCAACTGAGCAGTTTATGGATCTGGTTGTCAAAACAAGAACTGGACCAGATCTATGACATTTCAACAAGATGTCAAGTAAACCAAAACCATCCTGTTTACAAAACTTTTTTGCAATGTTTATGTCTTTCCTATTTAAGTCTGTACCATAGTTTTAGAGATCCAAGACGCTAATGGAGACACATGCTAGCTAACTGGAAGTGGTTCAGAAGCCGTTCAGTTTGGAATTCACTCATCAAGAAATGAACATAGATCAGTGGTGTACACATGACCCATGGGGCCCCTGTGCGAAAATTGATCTGTGCCCCTCCCCCCCGCGCGCGGGCCGGGCCGCAACACATGGCGGTGGGCACCTGGTCGCAGGGGTTACAGGGCTGCGACCCCTGCGACCGTGGTATGTACGCCAGTGCATGCAGATGCACACACACTTAAAGGACCACTCTAGGCACCCAGACCACTTCAGCTTAATGAAGTGGTCTGGGTGCCAGGTCCAGCTAGAGAAACTGCTATGTTTATGAATGGGTTAAGCCTTCCCCTATTTCCTCTAGCGGCTGTCTCATTGACAGCCGCTAGAGGCGCTTGCGTGCTTCTCACTGTGATTTTCACAGTGAGAGCACGCCAGCATCCATAGGAAAGCATTATGAATGCTTTCCTATGTGACCGGCTGAATGCGCGCGCAGCTCTTGCCGCGCGTGCGCATTCAGCCGACGGGGAGGAAAGAGGAGGATCGGAGGAGGAGAGCTCTCCGCCCAGCGCTGGAAAAAGGTAAGTTTTACCCCTTTTCCCTTTCCAGAGCTGGGCGGGAGGGGGCCCTGAGGGTGGGGGCACCCTCAGGGCACTATAGTGCCAGGAAAACGAGTATGTTTTCCTGGCACTATAGTGGTCCTTTAAAGGACCACTACAGACACCCAGATCACATCAGCTCAATGAAGTTGTCTGGGTGTCAGGTCCCTCTAGTTTTAACCCTGCAGCTGAAAACATAGCAGTTTCAGAGAAACTGCTATGTTTCACTGAGGGTTAATCCAGCCTCTAGTGGCTGTCTCACTGACAGCCACTAGAGGAGCACACTGAACGTCCATAGGAAAGCATTGAGTAATGCTTTCCTATGGGCGGTTTGAATGCGTGCGCGGTCGCATTCGGAGCTGAGAGGCTGAGGGATCCCCAGCGCCAAGGGAGTCCGGCGCTGGAGAAAGGTAAGTGCTGAAGACACACACACTTACAGACGCATACACACTAGCTAACAGACACACACATTTACTGACAGAGACACAGTCAGCGACAGACATACATACACACTCACTTACAAAACATACACATCCCACTCACACACTCACTAACAGACATCAAACAGACTCACTAACACACACACACTCAGTAAGACACACACAGTAACACACTCACTGACACTCACTAGCAGACACACACACACTCACTCTAACACTCACACACACACACACTAACACTCACACACACTAACACACACACTAACACTCACTAGCAAACACACACTAACACTCACTCTAACACTCACACACACTCAAACACTAACACTAGCTTTTTTTTTTTTTTTATTTAATCCCCCCAGCCTCCTTACCTTTTGGAGTGCTGGGGGGATTCCCTGGGGTCCAGTGGTGGTGCTGGGCTCCTGGGCGGGTGGCCGGTCGGGCAGGCGGGCACGCGAGGGAGCACTCAGTGCTTCCTCTTCAGCTCCCTCGCGCGCCGCGTAGGGATGCCGGCGCCGGAAGATGACGTCATCTTCCGGCTCCGGTATCAGTGTGGTGCGCGAGGGAGCTGAAGAGGAAGTACTGAGTGCTCCCTAGCGCGCCCGCCTGCCCGACCGGCCACCCGCCTTCCGGGTATCAGCAGGGCTAGCCTCGTGGGGGCCCCGGGGTGGCCGGCTCCTGGGCCCCCCAGGGGAAGAGGCTGGCCCTGTGGCTACATACCGGGTCGCAGGGGCGGCCGGGCCCCCTGGTGGGCCGGGCCCGGTCGCAGCCGCGACCCCGGTATGTACGCCACTGACATGGATCATTAATCTACAATTGGGCAACGGCACAGCTTGCTCATAGAACAACTTTTATACAGCACAGTTTTCACCTGACAATGTTTCTAAACCAGGGGTAGGCAACCTTCCACACTCCAGATGTTGTGAGCTAGTTCTCCCATAATGCTTTTACACCGTAATGCTAGCAAACCATCAGGGGGGTACACAACATCTGAAGTGCCAAAGGTTGACTATACCTGTTTTAAACCATTTAAATTTGAGTCCATTAAAACCTCTTTCTTGCATCTGATCATTGCATAAATACTCATATTGATTGGCTCATACTTGTTATCTTCTAGTGCAACTGTTATCTTTTAGTACAACGGACCTAATATGGTCTGCTTAAGATCCACCATCTCTAGTTACTGCTTATTTTGAATTATGTTTATGAGTTTACCTAATTCTCTGCTCTCACATGCAACTAAAGGGACACTCCAGACCTTTAAAGCACTTAAGCTTGTTGAAGTTCAATGCCCTTTGGCGGAAACTAGGCAGACGTCTGCAAGCATCAAAGACAAATGAGCTGAAGCTAGATGTACCTCAGGGTTACCGCAGTGTATCCCCCGAATGGCAGATGGTCTAGTGCATACAGGGGCTAAAGTCTCTGTACCCACTTGCCCTGATAAAACAACCAAGGTGCCTTCTTCCCACTGAATATTCGGGATGCTCATTGTCAACTACTACATACTTGGGCTGAAAGCCTGCAGAGCAACCCATGCACTTGGAGGGACTATAACTGCCAACATCAAGTGACAGTGCCCTTCTGAGATGCAGATCTGGGCACCAGGAGAAGCCGGATCAGTGGGCAAGGAATGCAGGCTTTTCCTGGGTACCAAGGCTGGTGGAATGAATGGCTCTAGATGAGAGGTACAGTGTCTCTCTATGGGACTTTTGTTCCTAGTTTAGAAGTAGGTTGAACACAAAATAGAAAAACAATAGTTGAAACAGTGACATACACCACCAAGTGGTTAATAAAAATATATACGTCTCAAAGGTATGGGATGTTAGATTTCCAATTGTAAATTGTAGTTATTAGTACCAGCAAATATACATAGTGCAATCTATATATATATATATATGCAAGTGGTATACAATATGAATAGAACTCACAAGTGCAGAGCCGTCCCAGGCTCTATATAAGGAGCTTAACGGTGGCAATACTAGCTTGGAATATTCACCAACAGGCAGCGTAAAGTAGCTCTTCAGAATATTTTATTAAGTATAAAAAGCTTTAAAAATACACAAAGTAGGACTAATAAAAGCAGTGTGTGATAAAATAAAGAAAAATACACCACCACAACAACAAGTCCTTAATCTTGACCCTCTTCAATCTGGCTTCCACCCTCTCCACTCTACTGAGACTGCTCTTATCAAAGTTACTAACGACCTAATCGCAGCTAAATCCAAAGGCCACTACTCCATACCTATACTTCTTGACCTCTCTGCTGCCTTTGACACTGTTGATCATGCTCTCCTTCTTCAAACTCTTCAATCACTCGGTCTCTGTGACTCTGTCTTCTCGTGGTTTTCCTCTCATCTCTCCCAATGCTCATTCAGTGTCTCCTTTTCTAATGATACCTCTGTAGCGGAACGCCAATATTAAATCCATGAATTCCGCTGGTTCAGGAAGTAATCCACAGTCAAGCGCTAGAACAACAAGGCAATATCCCCAACCTCCCAATAACCGGACGAAACACAGTTCTGAGAGTCAACTGAAGTCCTTTAATTCTGCTGCACAATTTATACAAGTCCCCATGCAAGGGGTTTCCTGAGTCCCCTCCCAGGGGCAATCTCAGAGGGGACTACATGGGGGACTTACAATACCAGGCATTTCTCCCATCAGGCACTGCTGCACGAGAGGGATCCTCCCACTGGAATATACCGTTAAGTGGATTATCCCTCCGTGCAGCAGAACTTACAATTCGTATAAAAATGTATAACTTTATGAATATGCGGTCTATTTAAACGAATGGACGTTCGGTAGATAGCTGGGGTCTGAGCGCATCATTCGTGAGATTGCCGCTCAGATCCCAGCTAAAATAACCGAACGCCGCACGAAAAACACATTTATTGCAAAACATATAAAAAGAACCGATTGCCTTCCAGGGAATAAAATACCGAACGGCCTGGAACTCCCGAACGTCCTGGAGGCTCAGCGGTGTTCGTGCCGTCGAGTAGCCGTTTTTAGTACCATGCGCTCGACGACCTAGCACCGCTGAGGGAACAAAGGATCCAAGATGGCCGACCGCCGCATGGTCGGTAGTCGAACGACGGCCACCCAGGAGAGCCTCTAATTACCGATTGCAACATTGTTGCAATCGGTTAACCCGCGCCACACGCCTCTAAGTGTGTGGGCTATTAAGGGTAGTGTTTTCGGTTCACGAACGGCCCTCCAAAGTGCCGTTCGTGAAACGAAAGGAAAACCCCATACAAACAGCTATCTGCATTCGGCAGATAGCAAATACAGGTAATTCAATACATTACAGTCAGCATACAATACACATAGTTAAACACATATCTCCCCAGACATACAGGCAACCCTTAAAGGTACAGTCTCTGGTTATAGTCCAAGTAGCTAGGTTTGCCACAACCTCCTCCCCTCATCCTGTCTCGGATGGAGACCCCCCAAAGCTCTGTCCTTTTTCCCCTTCTATTTTATCTTTATACTGCCTCTCTTGGCAAACTTATCACCTTTCTTGGATTCCACTACCACATGTAAGCTGTATGGATTATTGTAACCCTCTCCTAATTGATCTTCCCAAAAGCTGTATTGCCCCGCTGCAGTCTGTAATGAACGCTGCCGCCAGACTGATTTTCCTCTCTAGTCGGTCCTCTCACACCCCACCCCTTTGTCAATCCTTACATTGGCTTCCTGTATCGTATAAAGGTCAATTCAAAGTGCTAACCCATATCTATAAAGCACTGAACAATTCTAGCCCCTCATATCTCGTCACAGATCCATAGGTATGGCCCTCCTCGTTCCCTCCGCTCTACCCGTGACCTTCTCCTGTCCACACAGCCAACTCACGCTTGCAGGACTTCTTGCGGGGGGCTCCCATCCTATGGAATAGCCTGCCTACTGCCATCAGACTGTCTCCTAGTCTTGCATCTTTTAAGAAGTGTCTTAAAACCAGTCTCTTCAGGAAAGCTTATGGCCTCCCAGTGTAACCTCTACCTTACATACCTGTCTCTTGCTCTCTCCTAAAGGAAAGCAGCATTCTTCTCTCTCCTCCAGCTCTGCTTCACTCCCACCTTTGATTGCTATTTCCTGTCCTAATGTGTTTTATACCCCACCTCCTATAGTCTGTAAGCTCGTTTGAGCAGGGTCCTCTTCAACCTATTGTTCCTGTAAGTTTTCTTGTAACTGTCCTATTTATAGTTAAATCCCCCCTCTAAAAATATTGTAAAGCGCTACGGAATCTGTTGGCGCTATATAAATGGCAATAATAATAATAATAGCAGCAAAACGCGTTTCAACTGTTTAAGAGTCTTCCTCAGTGCTGAATTACACTTCAAGGTGGTTGGGGAAACACCTAAATTCAGACACTAGATAAATGTTTTTTTCTTGAAGCGCCTATACACCTACTGTTTACAGTTTTGTTCTATGGAACACAAAATAGGCAGGGTCATGAGCAGGGTGCTGCTTTTCTTTTCGTTTTCTTTGTGCACTTGGTTTTCATTTACATTTTGTCTAGTTCTATGTTGTTAGGTGCTGTCTCTAAGTAACTAGATATTGGCGATTCAATTCGTTTTTTTTTATATGCCATAATCTCAATAAAATTTAAATAAAAAAAAAAAAAAATGAAAACATTTTTAGATGATAAGTAATTTTAAAATCGTATCCAAATATATAAAAATTATTTGAAAAGCTTATCCAATATGTTAAAATAAGGCCAATATGAAAAACACACTTAAAGGAATAATATAGGCACCAAAACAACTTTAGCTTAATGAATGTATAGATCATGCCCATGGGCGTCCGCAGGGGGGGGGCACTTGCCCCCCCCTGGATTTTTCAGCTTGTTCTGCTATTTTGTGTGAGCAGAACTTACAATTCGTATAAAAATTTATAACTTTATGAATATGCGGTCTATTTAAACGAATGGACGTTCGGTAGATAGCTGGGGTCTGAGCGCATCATTCGTGAGATTGCCGCTCAGATCCCAGCTAAAATAACCGAACGCCGCACGAAAAACACATTTATTGCAAAACATATAAAAAGAACCGATTGCCTTCCAGGGAATAAAATACCGAACGGCCTGGAACTCCCGAACGTCCTGGAGGCTCAGCGGTGTTCGTGCCGTCGAGTAGCCGTTTTTAGTACCATGCGCTCGACGACCTAGCACCGCTGAGGGAACAAAGGATCCAAGATGGCCGACCGCCGCATGGTCGGTAGTCGAACGACGGCCACCCAGGAGAGCCTCTAATTACCGATTGCAACATTGTTGCAATCGGTTAACCCGCGCCACACGCCTCTAAGTGTGTGGGCTATTAAGGGTAGTGTTTTCGGTTCACGAACGGCCCTCCAAAGTGCCGTTCGTGAAACGAAAGGAAAACCCCATACAAACAGCTATCTGCATTCGGCAGATAGCAAATACAGGCAATTCAATACATTACAGTCAGCATACAATACACATAGTTAAACACATATCTCCCCAGACATACAGGCAACCCTTAAAGGTACAGTCTCTGGTTATAGTCCAAGTAGCTAGGTTTGCCACAACCTCCTCCCCTCATCCTGTCTCGGATGGAGACCCCCCAAAGCTCTGTCCTTTTTCCCCTTCTATTTTATCTTTATACTGCCTCTCTTGGCAAACTTATCACCTTTCTTGGATTCCACTACCACATGTAAGCTGTATGGATTATTGTAACCCTCTCCTAATTGATCTTCCCAAAAGCTGTATTGCCCCGCTGCAGTCTGTAATGAACGCTGCCGCCAGACTGATTTTCCTCTCTAGTCGGTCCTCTCACACCCCACCCCTTTGTCAATCCTTACATTGGCTTCCTGTATCGTATAAAGGTCAATTCAAAGTGCTAACCCATATCTATAAAGCACTGAACAATTCTAGCCCCTCATATCTCGTCACAGATCCATAGGTATGGCCCTCCTCGTTCCCTCCGCTCTACCCGTGACCTTCTCCTGTCCACACAGCCAACTCACGCTTGCAGGACTTCTTGCGGGGGGCTCCCATCCTATGGAATAGCCTGCCTACTGCCATCAGACTGTCTCCTAGTCTTGCATCTTTTAAGAAGTGTCTTAAAACCAGTCTCTTCAGGAAAGCTTATGGCCTCCCAGTGTAACCTCTACCTTACATACCTGTCTCTTGCTCTCTCCTAAAGGAAAGCAGCATTCTTCTCTCTCCTCCAGCTCTGCTTCACTCCCACCTTTGATTGCTATTTCCTGTCCTAATGTGTTTTATACCCCACCTCCTATAGTCTGTAAGCTCGTTTGAGCAGGGTCCTCTTCAACCTATTGTTCCTGTAAGTTTTCTTGTAACTGTCCTATTTATAGTTAAATCCCCCCTCTAAAAATATTGTAAAGCGCTACGGAATCTGTTGGCGCTATATAAATGGCAATAATAATAATAATAGCAGCAAAACGCGTTTCAACTGTTTAAGAGTCTTCCTCAGTGCTGAATTACACTTCAAGGTGGTTGGGGAAACACCTAAATTCAGACACTAGATAAATGTTTTTTTCTTGAAGCGCCTATACACCTACTGTTTACAGTTTTGTTCTATGGAACACAAAATAGGCAGGGTCATGAGCAGGGTGCTGCTTTTCTTTTCGTTTTCTTTGTGCACTTGGTTTTCATTTACATTTTGTCTAGTTCTATGTTGTTAGGTGCTGTCTCTAAGTAACTAGATATTGGCGATTCAATTCGTTTTTTTTTATATGCCATAATCTCAATAAAATTAAAAAAAAAAATGAAAACATTTTTAGATGATAAGTAATTTTAAAATCGTATCCAAATATATAAAAATTATTTGAAAAGCTTATCCAATATGTTAAAATAAGGCCAATATGAAAAACACACTTAAAGGAATAATATAGGCACCAAAACAACTTTAGCTTAATGAATGTATAGATCATGCCCATGGGCGTCCGCAGGGGGGGGCAATTGCCCCCCCCTGGATTTTTCAGCTTGTTCTGCTATTTTGTGTGAGCAGAACTTACAATTCGTATAAAAATGTATAACTTTATGAATATGCGGTCTATTTAAACGAATGGACGTTCGGTAGATAGCTGGGGTCTGAGCGCATCATTCGTGAGATTGCCGCTCAGATCCCAGCTAAAATAACCGAACGCCGCACGAAAAACACATTTATTGCAAAACATATAAAAAGAACCGATTGCCTTCCAGGGAATAAAATACCGAACGGCCTGGAACTCCCGAACGTCCTGGAGGCTCAGCGGTGTTCGTGCCGTCGAGTAGCCGTTTTTAGTACCATGCGCTCGACGACCTAGCACCGCTGAGGGAACAAAGGATCCAAGATGGCCGACCGCCGCATGGTCGGTAGTCGAACGACGGCCACCCAGGAGAGCCTCTAATTACCGATTGCAACATTGTTGCAATCGGTTAACCAGCGCCACACGCCTCTAAGTGTGTGGGCTATTAAGGGTAGTGTTTTCGGTTCACGAACGGCCCTCCAAAGTGCCGTTCGTGAAACGAAAGGAAAACCCCATACAAACAGCTATCTGCATTCGGCAGATAGCAAATACAGGCAATTCAATACATTACAGTCAGCATACAATACACATAGTTAAACACATATCTCCCCAGACATACAGGCAACCCTTAAAGGTACAGTCTCTGGTTATAGTCCAAGTAGCTAGGTTTGCCACAACCTCCTCCCCTCATCCTGTCTCGGATGGAGACCCCCCAAAGCTCTGTCCTTTTTCCCCTTCTATTTTATCTTTATACTGCCTCTCTTGGCAAACTTATCACCTTTCTTGGATTCCACTACCACATGTAAGCTGTATGGATTATTGTAACCCTCTCCTAATTGATCTTCCCAAAAGCTGTATTGCCCCGCTGCAGTCTGTAATGAACGCTGCCGCCAGACTGATTTTCCTCTCTAGTCGGTCCTCTCACACCCCACCCCTTTGTCAATCCTTACATTGGCTTCCTGTATCGTATAAAGGTCAATTCAAAGTGCTAACCCATATCTATAAAGCACTGAACAATTCTAGCCCCTCATATCTCGTCACAGATCCATAGGTATGGCCCTCCTCGTTCCCTCCGCTCTACCCGTGACCTTCTCCTGTCCACACAGCCAACTCACGCTTGCAGGACTTCTTGCGGGGGGCTCCCATCCTATGGAATAGCCTGCCTACTGCCATCAGACTGTCTCCTAGTCTTGCATCTTTTAAGAAGTGTCTTAAAACCAGTCTCTTCAGGAAAGCTTATGGCCTCCCAGTGTAACCTCTACCTTACATACCTGTCTCTTGCTCTCTCCTAAAGGAAAGCAGCATTCTTCTCTCTCCTCCAGCTCTGCTTCACTCCCACCTTTGATTGCTATTTCCTGTCCTAATGTGTTTTATACCCCACCTCCTATAGTCTGTAAGCTCGTTTGAGCAGGGTCCTCTTCAACCTATTGTTCCTGTAAGTTTTCTTGTAACTGTCCTATTTATAGTTAAATCCCCCCTCTAAAAATATTGTAAAGCGCTACGGAATCTGTTGGCGCTATATAAATGGCAATAATAATAATAATAGCAGCAAAACGCGTTTCAACTGTTTAAGAGTCTTCCTCAGTGCTGAATTACACTTCAAGGTGGTTGGGGAAACACCTAAATTCAGACACTAGATAAATGTTTTTTTCTTGAAGCGCCTATACACCTACTGTTTACAGTTTTGTTCTATGGAACACAAAATAGGCAGGGTCATGAGCAGGGTGCTGCTTTTCTTTTCGTTTTCTTTGTGCACTTGGTTTTCATTTACATTTTGTCTAGTTCTATGTTGTTAGGTGCTGTCTCTAAGTAACTAGATATTGGCGATTCAATTCGTTTTTTTTTATATGCCATAATCTCAATAAAATTAAAAAAAAAAATGAAAACATTTTTAGATGATAAGTAATTTTAAAATCGTATCCAAATATATAAAAATTATTTGAAAAGCTTATCCAATATGTTAAAATAAGGCCAATATGAAAAACACACTTAAAGGAATAATATAGGCACCAAAACAACTTTAGCTTAATGAATGTATAGATCATGCCCATGGGCGTCCGCAGGGGGGGGCAATTGCCCCCCCCTGGATTTTTCAGCTTGTTCTGCTATTTTGTGTGAGCAGAACTTACAATTCGTATAAAAATGTATAACTTTATGAATATGCGGTCTATTTAAACGAATGGACGTTCGGTAGATAGCTGGGGTCTGAGCGCATCATTCGTGAGATTGCCGCTCAGATCCCAGCTAAAATAACCGAACGCCGCACGAAAAACACATTTATTGCAAAACATATAAAAAGAACCGATTGCCTTCCAGGGAATAAAATACCGAACGGCCTGGAACTCCCGAACGTCCTGGAGGCTCAGCGGTGTTCGTGCCGTCGAGTAGCCGTTTTTAGTACCATGCGCTCGACGACCTAGCACCGCTGAGGGAACAAAGGATCCAAGATGGCCGACCGCCGCATGGTCGGTAGTCGAACGACGGCCACCCAGGAGAGCCTCTAATTACCGATTGCAACATTGTTGCAATCGGTTAACCGCGCCACACGCCTCTAAGTGTGTGGGCTATTAGGGGTAGTGTTTTCGGTTCACGAACGGCCCTCCAAAGTGCCGTTCGTGAAACGAAAGGAAAACCCCATACAAACAGCTATCTGCATTCGGCAGATAGCAAATACAGGCAATTCAATACATTACAGTCAGCATACAATACACATAGTTAAACACATATCTCCCCAGACATACAGGCAACCCTTAAAGGTACAGTCTCTGGTTATAGTCCAAGTAGCTAGGTTTGCCACAACCTCCTCCCCTCATCCTGTCTCGGATGGAGACCCCCCAAAGCTCTGTCCTTTTTCCCCTTCTATTTTATCTTTATACTGCCTCTCTTGGCAAACTTATCACCTTTCTTGGATTCCACTACCACATGTAAGCTGTATGGATTATTGTAACCCTCTCCTAATTGATCTTCCCAAAAGCTGTATTGCCCCGCTGCAGTCTGTAATGAACGCTGCCGCCAGACTGATTTTCCTCTCTAGTCGGTCCTCTCACACCCCACCCCTTTGTCAATCCTTACATTGGCTTCCTGTATCGTATAAAGGTCAATTCAAAGTGCTAACCCATATCTATAAAGCACTGAACAATTCTAGCCCCTCATATCTCTTCACAGATCCATAGGTATGGCCCTCCTCGTTCCCTACGCTCTACCCGTGACCTTCTCCTGTCCACACAGCCAACTCACGCTTGCAGGACTTCTTGCGGGGGGCTCCCATCCTATGGAATAGCCTGCCTACTGCCATCAGACTCTCTCCTAGTCTTGCATCTTTTAAGAAGTGTCTTAAAACCAGTCTCTTCAGGAAAGCTTATGGCCTCCCAGTGTAACCTCTACCTTACATACCTGTCTCTTGCTCTCTCCTAAAGGAAAGCAGCATTCTTCTCTCTCCTCCAGCTCTGCTTCACTCCCACCTTTGATTGCTATTTCCTGTCCTAATGTGTTTTATACCCCACCTCCTATAGTCTGTAAGCTTGTTTGAGCAGGGTCCTCTTCAACCTATTGTTCCTGTAAGTTTTCTTGTAACTGTCCTATTTATAGTTAAATCCCCCCTCTAAAAATATTGTAAAGCGCTACGGAATCTGTTGGCGCTATATAAATGGCAATAATAATAATAATAGCAGCAAAACGCGTTTCAACTGTTTAAGAGTCTTCCTCAGTGCTGAATTACACTTCAAGGTGGTTGGGGAAACACCTAAATTCAGACACTAGATAAATGTTTTTTTCTTGAAGCGCCTATACACCTACTGTTTACAGTTTTGTTCTATGGAACACAAAATAGGCAGGGTCATGAGCAGGGTGCTGCTTTTCTTTTCGTTTTCTTTGTGCACTTGGTTTTCATTTACATTTTGTCTAGTTCTATGTTGTTAGGTGCTGTCTCTAAGTAACTAGATATTGGCGATTCAATTCGTTTTTTTTTATATGCCATAATCTCAATAAAATTAAAAAAAAAAATGAAAACATTTTTAGATGATAAGTAATTTTAAAATCGTATCCAAATATATAAAAATTATTTGAAAAGCTTATCCAATATGTTAAAATAAGGCCAATATGAAAAACACACTTAAAGGAATAATATAGGCACCAAAACAACTTTAGCTTAATGAATGTATAGATCATGCCCATGGGCGTCCGCAGGGGGGGGCACTTGCCCCCCCCCTGGATTTTTCAGCTTGTTCTGCTATTTTGTGTGAGATTTAAAATGAACTGCAATACCGGCGCCGGCCAGTAGGTGGCGCTGTGTATGGAGAGAGACAGGGATAGGAAGCTGCATCTTATCCCTGCTTCTCTCTGCTGATTGAAACCGCAGGGGAGCAACACATGCAGCCAGAGACAGCCTACAGATCAGGTAAGTGGGGGATGGGGGGGAGGGTTTGAGAGGGGGCCAGCAGCCTATCGATTTGGGGGGGGGGGTAGCAGCAGATAGATTTGGGGCAGCAGCCCATAGATTTAGGGGAGGGCAGCAGCAGATAGATTTGTGGTAAGGGGCAGCAGCCTATAGATTTGGGGCAAGATAGATTTTGGGGGCAGCAGCCTTAGATTTGCAGCAGCCCATAAATTAGCAGCCCATAGATTTGGGAGGGGCAGCAGCCTATAGATTTGGGGCAGCAGTTCATAGATTTAAAGGTGCAAGATTTGGGGAGGGGGAAGCAGCACAAGGACGGGAGCAAGTGCGCCCAGATTTAGGGGAGGCAGCAGCAGATAGATTTGGGGAGGGGGCAGCAGCCTATAGATTTCAGGCAGCAGCCCATAGATTTTGGGGCAGCAGCCTTTAGATTTAAAGCTCATAAATTAAAGCAGCCCATGATTTGGGGAGGGGCAGCAGCCTAGATTTGGGGCAAGTTCATAGATTTAGGCAGCAGCCCATAGAGTGGGGGGGAAGCAGCCTTTAGATTTGGGGCAGCAGTCCATAGATTTAGGGGGGGGGCAGCAGCCCATAGATTTGGGGAGGGGGGCAGCAGCCTTTAGATTTGGGGAGGGGGGCAGCAGCCTATAGATATATAGAAATGAACAGGAAGGGTCAGCAAGGAGCTGGAAGGTAAAGCAGCACAAAGGTAAAAGGAGCAGAAAGATTCAGAAATGAGCTGGAAGGGGCAGAAGGAGCACAAACATAAAGTAGGAGAATCAGCAGTGAGACTCCATGATCTATACACCAAAACCACTTCAAAGTTGTTTTGATGCCTATGGTATCCCTTTAATTGTAAAGCATGGTAGAAAATGTATCCTTATATGTATATAATAATAATAATAATAATACAGAATAAAGCACAATATACATAAATAAAGCAGGTCACATGAGCCTTAACTGTCCCAGGAGAAAACATATGGGAATATGGCTTATGTGCAAACTGCCAGATGCTTAATATGAGTTTATTGGACTGAGGTGTCCAGCTGTCCCATTTGTCATCAGACACTCAGTGGATTGATGTATCTGGGAACTATGTGAATTTCATGGAGGCTTTGGGGATGACAGTTTATTAATAATAAATACCTAACAGTTCATTAATCTACAGAATATGGGAAGTAGCTCTTAGCTCCTGCCATATACCACCCATATCCACATTGTGCACGTACAAATCTATCAAGACTTTAAAGGGAAACTCCAGTGCCAGGAAAACAATCTGTTTTCCTGGCACTGCAGGTCCCCTCTCCCTCCCACCCTCCAATCCCCAGTTGCTGAAGAGGTGAAAACCCCTTCAGTAACTTACCTGAGGCAGCGACGATGTCCCACGTCGCTGCTTCTTCCTCCGCGCCGCTCCTCCCTCTGATTGCGTCGGCCGGTGGGTGAGACTCATCCGCAATGCCGCGCATGCGCATTAGTGCTCCCCACAGGAAATCATTGAAAATGCATTTCAATGCTTTCCTATAGGGAAATGAGCGACGCCGGAGGTCCTCATATAGCGTGAGGACGTCCAGCGACGCTCTAGCACAGGTTTTCTGTGCTGTGGACAAGTGCCCTCTAGTGGCTGTCTAGTAGACAGCCACTAGAGGTGGAGTTAACCCTGCAATGTAATTATTGCAGTTTATAAAAAACTGCAATAATTACAGTTGCAGGGTTAAGAGTAGTGGGAGTTGGCACCCAGACCACTCCAATGGGCAGAAGTGGTCTGGGTGCCTGGAGTGTCCCTTTAATACTTAGTGTGTTAGTAATATTTTCCACAAATACATTGGATAGTGGTGTTGCTATGGTGACTTCACCTGGACTATACATTTACAACAAGTTTGTTATGTAGCGTTTTGTGGAAATTCCCAATTTAAAGAAATATTGTCCAAAATATCAAAGTATATACACCTATTAAAAAACAAAAAACTATTTTCCCGATATTGTAATATAAGAAAAAGAAAAATAAGAAAAATAATGACAATAGCTTGCTGTAGTGTCTCTCTGTGAATTTCCCCTAGGTCTCTAACAGTGGAAAGTTCTATAACACATCTTGCTCATTTTGTGTAGGATACCTATCTCTTATATGCTTGCACGCCTGTTATAAGATTTACGTGCGTTTGCCAGCATGAAACATAAACTTGGATTTATGGAAAGACAGGGCCCCAGCATCAGTTACAGAAATCCGAGCAGTGACGAAAGAAAGGATTAAAGTTCTCTTTTCAAAATTAATTGAAAAAGAAAAAAAAGATCAGGCTTATGATGAATAGAAATAAAGACTTCTCATGGCAACAAACTTCTTAGAACTTCCAAGGAGATGTTTAACTGTTTAATTTAATTTAATAGATCTAGGATGGTACAGTAAATTATACATTACCTGTATATATATTTATAGATTATTGTTGTCTGGCATTGCAGAGTGACCAGTCTTTTTCATAAAGGTCTTATCCACACTGTGCATGTGCGTGCGTGTGTGTGTGTGTAGGGGAGCTGACTCTATGTGAGTGTGTGTATCTGTGTATGCATGTATGGCTATCTGTGTTTGTAGGGTTGGCTGTGTATGTATAACGTGTTTGTGTTGATTGATTGTTTGTGAGGTTACCTGTGTGTGTGGGGCAGAGGGGGGTACTGTGTGGTAGTGTTACCAGAGGAATAACAGGAACAATCCGCAGAAGCCACACATAGAGATATGGACACAAGTCTTCAGGAAGTAACAGGTCTTTTATTTACACACCGATCGGGTCTCAGATGAACTCCTGTTCCAAAAATATCTGAGAGGCAGAAAGCATGGTGCAGAGGCCTTTTGTTAGCAGCATATCCCCTCCCATACAGTATAACCCCTCCTATATTCCTCAGACCAATCAGCACACAGGATATATTCAGGATCACCTTATATGGGCAGACCACATGGCTTGTTGAAGACAAAGGAATGTACTATCCACTTCCACACATGCTCAGTACACTGATGACTCATCCAACTGTTTGTAATCAGATACTAATTAGCATATGCCATGTGGAGATTTCGGTGAATGGGTCTCTTTATATCTTCAATGGTTCCTGTTCAGCTGAAGGAAGAGAAATAGCAGAGGTAACCTGTCGGGTTACCAGGTGATCCGCTACAGTGATCTACTAGTGGTATCAACTCTGACTATTACGGACCACCTCTGCAAAGGCTCCAATTGGAAACAAATCGCAAACAAAAAGAACAAAAAAAGAAAAACAGTCAACACTTTGCATTAGCAAAATTATGTGTAGATGATTCTAGAGTAAGGATGCATATTTTTAATCATGTATATACATTTATTTTGTTTTGGTAGAGATGAGGTTAATACCTATATATTTTAAATTATATCAGAACAAACCAAGGATCCAAGGTTGATGCAGAAGATTGATTGCCATCTGATTTAGTAAATACATTGTAATTATTTTTAAAATCAGAGATACCCACATGTCATTTGCACAGACTTGTCACTGGATACCCCCCTTTCTTTCCATGAATTTATACTAATTTACACAATGCATTCCGTGGATTTATACAAGTTATTTACTACACAATGTTCTGCTTTTTCTAAATATGCTTAATAGGAAACAATCAGTTAGGTTGCAACCCTTATGGGAAGTATTTAAGTACTTAAATCTTTTGATTAAAATGTTGGGAAACATAAATAAAATTAGGATATACTTCCTATCAGGAAATCCTGTATGAAAGAACCAGGATATGGCAGAAATACTCACACATTATCAAAGAGGCACTGTAAAAAAACAATCTAAAATAAGGAATTATATATAAAGATAAAAACCTCCATTCCATGACTTGGTGAGTGAAGGGGATGTATTAAAAATAACTATTTTGACCATACACTTTACAGGTTACATTGATTCAATAGCAAACCCACATTTTGGAAGAATGCCGTCCACTATAATTTTAAAAGAAGTGGAGAACCTCAATGGAGTTTTTTGGTTTTTTTCTGTCTCCCCCTCAGTTGCACGCAAAAGCTCTTTAGATTTAATGTATCTCAAGCTATCATTCAGAGGAACAACAAGGTGAACATCGTAACTGAGACACATAACCACAATTCTCCATCCTAGTTTTTTATATATATCTTGTCCATATTGTTCGTTAATTGAGTCAGGTAACACACATTATATGTACTAAAATCACCAGGAGGCTGGAGATCCTACAGAGGGATTTTAATAGAGGACCTTTTCCTTTGAAATTGAGTTGGCTTTCTTGAGGTCAGACACCAGAGAGACAATATAACTGTACCTGAAACAGATGGCTCACTGGTCCACAGACAGAAACAGAATGAAAACTCCAAGCATCATGACCAGTACAGTGTTCTGGTTATGGTTTCAGGAGTGACTTAGCTCCCCACATTATAATGAGTCAGACTGTTTTTGAATCTGGGGTCTGGTGGACACCTCTCCCCTCCTCCACTACCTCCGCTAGATAGCCATCTTAGGAGCTTTCATTAGCTGAGTAATCCCAAGGCAAAGAGCTTCCAGTTGTTGGCTGAAATAGTGGAGGTGGGAAGCGATGTCATGCGGACCTAAAATAAAAAGGACCTAAGGTAAAAAGTCAAATTATTCTATAATGTTTTGACTACTTACAATGAGTAGTACTGGTACCATAACAAACACAGTGCAGTGGTTATGGTGTTCCTTTAACAGCAGGTGAAAGCTTTCTACTCATTTTTTCCCCTGTATTCTGTTAAGAACAGTACCATGTCTACATCATGCTTTTTTGTAATTATTTCCCCAAACTAGACTCTATCACCTCTGTCACCTGTACTATGAGTCTGTGCTACACATCTACAAATAGTTTTTGATACGACTTACATACATGACTTGCATTTATTTGGCTTTTTATTTCCAGGGCACAGGCTCACTATTCCCACTGAGTAATGGATGAAATGAGCTTGCCTGTATATTTTGCATTAACAGGAAACTAGAGGCGACTCTAGACTTTATGAGGCCTTAGGCAAAACATGAGGCCCCACTAACACCAAAGTGAACAAAAATAGAGTTGCAATACATGCACACTGTCACATATACACATTGACCTGTGTATGTGCCTGAGAGTGTGACTGACAGAGTATCCTTGTGTGTGTGTGTGTGTGTGTGTGAGAATGTATGTCTCTGTGAGCATGTTTGCGTTTTATATGGGACCCTATGTGTATGGGGTAGCTGCTTGAAGTGTGTTGTGTGTATGGGGGGGTGATGGGGAGAGGGAGGGGGGTGATGGGGAGAGGAAGAGGAGGTGATGGTGAGATTAAGAGGGGGTGATGGTAAGAGGGGTGATGGAGAGGGAGAGGGGTGATGAGAGGGAGAGGCGGGTGATGGTGAGAGGGGGTGATGGTGACAGGGAGAGGGAGGAGGTGATGGTGAGAGGGAGTTGATGCGTGGGAGGGGGCTGATTGTGAGGTATGGGAGGGTGTGATGTGAGAGGGAAGGGGCAGATGGTGAGGGGTGCAACGGATGGTGAGGAGGGGCTGATGGTGGTGGGGCGATGGTGAGGGGTGATGCTCAGGGTGGTGAGGGGGTGATAGTGAGGGGGTGGTTATGGCGGTGAGAGGGGGTGATGCTGAGGAAGGGGGGTGATGGTGATGGAGGGTGATGGTGATGGGGGGATGATGGTCATGGGGGTGATGTGAAGAGGGTGATGCTGAGGGAGTGATGGTTGGGGGGAGATGTTTAACTGTTTAATTTCATTTAATAGATCTAGGATGGTGATGCAGCAGGAGGGTGTGATGGTGAGAGAGGGGGTAATGCTGAGGGAGGGTGTGATGGTGAGGGAGGGAGTAATGTTGAGGGTGGTGAGGGGGATGATGGTGAGGGGAGGTAATGCTGAGGGAGGGGGTAATGCTGAGGAGGGGTGATGGTGAGGGGGAGTGATGGGGGGGGTGATGCTGAAAGAGGGGGGTCTGATGGGGAGAGACAACATACCTTTTCTTCCCTGAAGGTCCAGTGGGCTGCCTGGTGGTCCGGTGGCCATCGTTTCCAGAGAGTTGCCGTGGTAACGCTCTGATAGGCCAGTTCTCGCGAGACACATGGTCTGCAGCTCTGCTCACTGCGGAGCTGCAGACCGGTGTCTGCGGTGGCTGGCCAGGCAGCCAGGAGGGGCCTCGCACCCGGCGACATATTGGGCAAGCCGCCGGGCCCCCTCCTGGTGTCAGGTCCTCGGTCACTGACCGAGGACCCGACACAGTCTGCCCACAGGCGGTTTAGACGGCCGCGAGACCTTAGGTGGCCGCCTAAACCACCTAATTAGAGAGCCATCTCTCTGGAAATTACACCATTGAATAAAACCACATATAACAATGTTCTTTTTTCTTTTACAAATTAAAAATGTAGCAACTGAGATCAAAATCCAGTTTAATCATGGCACAGTCAGGGCATCTATTACATTTGTTTGACAGATGCAAAGGACAGACAGTGATTGACAGGGAGCCAAGATAGCTCTGTTCCAAGATAGAGCAGTGTGGAATTCTTAATTTAATTTTATTTTTCAGCACGTTTGTTAAATTTATGGGATAAGCAAAAAAAAAATACAAATTCTGGGAAGTGACAGTTTTACTTTAAGTAAATTCTAATTTATTTTTTTTGAAAAATTTTATTTTTGTAGTGCTGACAAGTATACAACCACCCGCTTTGTCACAACAACAAAAGCAGTTACATGAGATAACACAATTATACAGGTAACATGAAGACAGGAGTGGTATGTAGAGATACGTTATGTACAATTGGGATGGAACAGCACAGTAAATTATAACATTAATATTTCAACATTGTTAAAACATATAACATTGTACACTATAGCCACTAGAACAACTACAACTTAATGTAGATGGTCGGTGCCTATAGCCTATCCTTACAGGTTTCTTAATGTAATCATTGCCTTTTCAGAGAAAAGGCAGTGTTTACATTACTGCCTAGGGACAGCTCTAGTGGCACCAAACTCAGATGGCCACTAGAGGTTCTTTCTGAATCAGAGATGTTCAGCGTCTCTATGCTCTGCATGGAGGCGTTGAGTGTTCCTCATAGAGATAAATTGATTTAACCCCTTGTAAACCCTTGTAACCCATTGTAAAGCGCTGCGGAATTTGACGGCGCTCTATAAATATCATAATAATAATAACCCCTTAAGGACCCATGTCAGAAATATTCCATCATGATTCCTTTTTATTTCAGAAGTTGTGTCCTTAACCCCTTAAGGACCAAACTTCTGGAATAAAAGGGAATCATGACATGTCACACATGTCATGTGTCCTTAAGGGGTTAAAGGGACTCTCCAGGCAGCCGTTTTTACTTACCTGTTTCCAGCGCCGGGAGCCTCGTGAAGCTGCGCCCCTGGGCGCGAGCAGGGAGCAATGAGATGCTTCCATTTGGAAGTGTCATTGTTCCCTTGTGCGCATGCGCGGCTTCGTCGCACATGCGCACATCCTTCATAGGGCGGCATTCATGCCGCCCTCTGAAGTCCTGAGCGCACTACAGTGCCTTCTCTCTCCTGCACACGTATTTTAATATGTCTGACGTGTACAAGGCCTTTTTAGGGCCATACATGATAGGAAGTCCCTCTGGTGGCCGTCTGAGTGACGGCCACAGGAGGTATTCCTATCAATGTAAACACTGTATTTTCTCTGAAAATACAGTGTTTACATTAGATTGCCTGCAGGGAGCTATAGATCTCACCTGAACAACTACATTAAGATGTAGTTGTTCAGGTGACTATAGTGTCCCTTTAAGGGGTTAATGCACCTCTAGGAGGAGATGCTGATTGACGCAGTGTGGTGTTTTGCCGCACATGCACAATCGTGTCTAGAATATGCTTTTGTATTCTCTCACTATAGTGCTCCTATAAATCCCCTGTTCTTTGAATATTCCTATCATATTATCCTTAATTGCTTCTGCCCCAACTTTCAGTCCTCAAGCCATACATGTTTAGATGGACTTTCAGTCTTGTCGGTCCAGTGATAAATCACTGATGAAGAAATGTAACAATGCTTTCCTACTGCTCTTTCCTCTCAAAGTACACCATTTGCTACAATAATAATAAAAAAGTAACAATATCATCAATAACCCCATATCACCTGTTTTCTAGGCAGAAATTTAGCAATAATAAATTTAAAAAGAAATGTAATACGTATAGCCATGGTCCAATGACAAATATTAAAAAAATAAGCTTTATTAGAGCAATCAAAAAAAAAAATTGTACAAATATGACCAGTACCTAAAACACTGTGACAGACATATACTAATCTGCTGCCTGAGGGAAATACACAATGAGTGGAGGCTAAGTGAAAAAGATGCTAAAGTAATCTGTTGCACTTGATGAGTACACCAGCAGTCTATAATAATAAAAAAAAAAATGTTAAGTCTTATTATACTGTAATATACAGGTTATGTACTTAAAGGACCACTATAGTGCCAGGAAAACAAGTGTTTTCCTGGCACTATAGTGCCCGGGCTCTAGGTGGTGGAAGGGGTTAAACGTACTCTTTCTCCAGCGCCGGGTGGGGGACTCTCCTCCTCGGCTGAATGCGCATGCGCGGTACGAGCCGCGAGCGCATTCAGCCAGTCCATAGGAAAGCATTCACAATGCTTTCCTATGGACGCTGGCGTCTTCTCACTGTGAAAATCACAGTGAGAAGCGCCTCTAGCGGCTGTCAATGAGACAGCCACTAGAGGTTGGATTAACCCTATTATAAACATATAGCATGTTACATTTGAAATTGAAATTTGCCAGATTGGTTACGTTGCCTTTGAGACTGTATAGTAGCCCAGGAATGAAATTTACACCCATAATGGCATCCCATTTGCAATAGTAGACAACCCAAGGTATTGCAAATGGGGTATGTCCAGTCTTTTTTAGTAGCCATTTGGTCACAAACACTGGCCAAAGTTATTTGTGTTTCAAAACAGTAAAAAGTATCACAGCAATAATATTGTCCGTGTAAGTGCTGTTTGTGTGTGAAAAATGCAAAAAACTTCACTTTTACTGGCGATATCATCGTTGTAATACATTCTCTGAAACTGCTATGTTTATAGAAAAAAAGGTTAAACCAGCTGGACCTGGCACCCAGACCACTTCATTAAGTTGAAGTGGTCTGGGTGCCTATAGTGGTCTTTTAATATGTGTTCTAGGGATCATTAATAAATAACATACATTCACACTAGGCACTAACCTGCCTTTTAGAGAAATACCACGGCATATATGAATTCTTGCTATGTGCCTACAGCATTGAATTACAATGCAGCTAATAGTGAAAAACGAGAGGAACAGAGGGAATTTAACGTGCAAAATGAAGGAGTCCCTTAAAGAGTCATTTATTACCGCCAGTTACCTCAGTACATACATTATGTACCTACATTCCCAAGAGACTATTTGAAATAGTAATTAACCCTTTCTCAAGTACGCTAACAAGATCATTCCTAGATACCTCAGCACTATAGAATAGAGCCCCCTAGTGTTCCTACAATACCCAATTGCTGAATAGACATCAGGATCAGGAAGAAATGAGTGCTAAGTGCTACTTATAGTATTGGTTTTAAAATAAATTAACAAAAACGCACAAAAAGTCCTTGCAGTGTGTGTGTTCACAAGGGAAGTAGTGTGTGTGACAGGGATGTCAATGAGTCAATGGAGAAGGGGCAGGAACCCCATACATGTGGCCTTAGAGCCCTGGATCTTATTCCTCCCTATCTGCAGGGCCGACGCTATCTACTGGTCCATTCAGAGGGGTGCCTTTATGGGCCAGTGTAGAGATCTCCCAAACTGGCTTGTTGTACCCACTGTAGGGGGTAGAGCATCTTCTCTGTTCCTCTGCCAGGTGCTGACATGATATATGAAAAAACATGTATTAATATTTAAACAAAATACAGTTTATGCCTTATTCCATCATGTTGTCGTGTGTGCCAGAGGAGGGGGTTCATGTCTATCCTTGATGGTCCATTGTGAAGAACTTCTGGTCTAACCCATTGCAAGGTGCAGCCTTGGTGTAATGGCTCTCACGAGCTCTGGACTCATAGCATCAGAGAGTTGCAATGGAAACACACAGCAACACTCTAAATGTTCTGGAGTTCATGGCAGTCATTACACCATGCCTGCACCGGAAGAAGGTTGGACTCTCTTGGTCCCCCTACAGCTCTGTGCTGCTTTTCCCTGCCCAGTCTGCTCCATGAGTCTCAGCAGCTCCCAACCAAAACTCACAGAGAAAACTGGGCAGCGAAATCAGCACATAACTAGCTACTTGTGGAGCTAAGGAGCCATATTGGGTGCTACGCCATCTGATAGTGTCACCCAGTTAGGTACGGACCCCCTGCACTCCCCTTGTGATGCCACTGTCTTTCACTACCTGTCATGCAACATACTGGGAAAATATTCCTCATTAACAAAAAAAACTAAAAAAACTATATTACTATTTGATTAAAGTTTGGATGAATAAACATTTTCTTTATAAACCTTTATTCATTATAACTTTATACAATTTCATTCTACTGACTATTAGCAAACGTCTCCTTCATGGGCATCTGTTCTGTCGAATAGGAGGTTTTCCCTTATTACATTGCTCTCATCAATACACAGTATTTTCCAATTACTCACAACTTGAAAGAGAAAATTATATTCATTATCTACAAAATTGAGATTAAATGAAATAATACGAATCATTATAGGTTATTTCTTAAAGATCATTATGAACATCTGTGGCTTTATTGTTCTTCTGATGAATAAAAATACTTAAAAATTAATTTATAAATGTAGGTAATTCTGGACACATCTTTGAAAGTATGATTTTATTTTAAGACTTGATAATGTGACATTTCAGCAGCTATCTTACTTACACGGACAAAAATAAATGGAAAAACAAACAAAAAAAAACAAATATGAGATGAAACTAACCAGATCATGAAAAAATGCATAGTTATTAGAAAATACACAAAAGCAGAATAGTTTAAAAAAAAAATCTACATTTACAACAAAAGCTTGTCCAAGGCAAAATATAACTATAATAAAAATAAAAGTTCAAAGAATAATAATGTGAATGAATCAACAACACATAGTGAATATCACGATTAACCCCTTAAGGACTGAGCCAAATGTACACGTTGTGAACAAAACAAAACGTAAACAAAACCTGGCATTTGCGCTACATGTCTGTCTAACCGTAATTCACCTCTTTCCTATTAAATGCACCCACCCTTATTAATAATTTTATTCAGGGGAAACAGGGCTTTCATTTAATATCAAACATTTAGCTATGAAACATAATTTAATATGAAAAAAATGGGAGAAAATAAGATATTTTGTTTTTTTTTAGTTCTACATGACATTTTAACTGTCAATGTCATAATGCTGTTTGCTTTTAGTGCAATAAAATACACATATTTGTATTCAGCAAAGTCTCACGTGTAAAACAGTACCCCTTATGTACAGATTTTATGATGTTTTGGGAAGTTACAGGGTCAAATATAGCAAGTTACATTTGAAACTGAAATTCGCCAGATTGGTTACGTTGCCTTTGAGACTGTATAGTAGCCCAGGAATGAAATTTACACCCATAATGGCATCCCATTTGCAATAGTAGACAACCCAAGGTATTGCAAATGGGGTATGTCCAGTCTTTTTTAGTAGCCATTTGGTCACAAACACTGGCCAAAGTTATTTGTGTTTTAAAACAGTAAAAAGTATCACAGTAATAATATTGTCCGTGTAAGTGCTGTTTGTGTGTGAAAAATGCAAAAAACTTCACTTTTACTAGCGATATCATCGTTGTTATACATTATACTGTTTTGAAACACTAATATTTGTGTTCAGCTCAGTCTCCCGAGTAAAACAGTACCCCCCATGTACAGGTTTTATGGTGTCTTGGAAAGTTATAGGGTTAAATATAGTGCTAGCAAATTAAATTCCCTATACTTTCGGCATGGGTTGTCTGGCAGGTCCCGCTAATTGTAATTAATTAAAATACCTAATTATGTAAAAATATTACATAAATACAGTTGTAAGAAAAAGTATGTGAACTCTTTGGAATGATATGCATTTCTGCACAAATTGGTCATAAAATGTGATCTGATCATCATCTAAGTCACAACAATAGACAATCACAGCCTGCTTAAACTAATAACACACAAAGAATGAAATGTTGCCATGTTTTTATTAAACACACCATGTAAACATTCACAGTGCAGGTGGGAAAAGTATGTGAACCCCTAGACTAATGACATCTTCAAGAGCTAATTGGAGTGAGATGTCAGCAAACTGGAGTCCCATCAATGAGATGAGATTGGAGGTGTTGGTTACAGCTGCCCTGCCCTGCCCTATAAAAAACACACACCAGTTCTGGGTTTGCTTTTCACAAGAAGCATTGCCTGATGTGAATGATGCCTTGCACAAAAGAGCTCTCAGAAGACCTACGATTAAGAATTGTTGACTTGCATAAAGCTGGAAAAGGTTATAAAAGTATCTCCAAAAGCCTTGCTGTTCATCAGTCCACAGTAAGACAAATTGTCTATAAATAGAGAAAGTTCAGCACTGCTGCTACTCTCCCTAGGAGTGGCCGTCCTGTAAAGATGACTGCAAGAGCACAGCGCAGACTGCTCAATGAGGTGAAGAAGAATCCTAGAGTGTCAGCTAAAGACTTACAAAAGTCACTGGCAAATGCTAACATCCCTGTTAGCGAATCTACAATACGTAAAACACTAAACAAGAATGGATTTCATGGGAGGATACCACAGAGGAAGCCACTGCTGTCCAAACAAAACATTGCTGCACGTTTACAGTTTGCACAAGAGCACCTGGATGTTCCACAGCAGTACTGGCAAAATATTCTGTGGACAGATGAAACCAAAGTTGAGTTGTTTGGAAGAAACACACAACACTATGTGTGGCGAAAAAAAGGCACGGCACACCAACATCAAAACCTCATCACAACTGTGAAGTATGGTGGTGGGGGCATCATGGTTTGGGGCTGCTTTGCTGTGTAAGGGCCTGGACGGATTGCTATCATCGAAGGAAAAAATGAATTCCCAAGTTTATCAAGACATTTTGCAGGAGAACTTAAGGCCATCTGTCTACCAGCTGAAGCTCAACAGAAGATGGGTGTTAGAAGTAAATCAACAACAGAATGGCTTAAACAGGAGAAAATATGCCTTCTGAAGTAACCCAGTCAGAGTCCTGACCTCAACCCGATTGAGATGCTGTGGCATGACCTCAAGAAAGCGATTCACACCAGACATCCCAAGAATATTGCTGAATTGAAACAGTTCTGTAAAGAGGAATGGTCAAGAATTACTCCTGACCATTGTGCACATCATGATCTGCAACTACAGGAAACGTTTGGTTGAAGTTATTGCTGCCAAAGGAGGTTCAACCAGTTATTAAATCCAAGGGTTCACATACTTTTTCCACCTGCACTGTGAATGTTTACATGGTGTGTTCAATAAAAACATGGCAACATTTCATTCTTTGTGTGTTATTAGTTTAAGCAGACTGTGATTGTCTATTGTTGTGACCACATTTTATGACCAATTTGTGCAGAAATCCATATCATTCCAAAGGGTTCACATACTTTTTCTTGCAACTGTATATATGTAGAATTAATATATGTATATATATATACATATATATATATAATTTTTTAAAAATATTTTTATTTATATATAGGTGTGTATATATATATATATATATATATATATATAGTGATATATATGTATATATTTATGTATATAGATATAAATATAATTTCGTTCTACGTGTATTTTGATATAAATGTAAATATATTAATATCACAATACAGTTAGAACGAAATAACACACATCTATATATTTTTTAATTATTTATTTTTAATTTTTTTATTTTAATTTTTAACGTATTTACATATTTATTTTTTTATATTATATATAAATATATATATAACAATAATTATATATATATATATATATTTAATCAGTATCAGTCTACATGTAATTTGATATTAATATATATATATATATATATATATATAGATATATAGATATATATCTATATATATATATATCTATATATATATATATATATATATATATATATATATATATATATATATATATATATATATATATATATATATATAGATATATATATATATATCTATATATATATATATATATATATATATATAATTATATATATATTAATAGTAAAATACACCTAGACAGTGTATGTGTGTGTATGTATATGTGTATATATATACTTAGATCATATTTATAATATATATATATGATCTAAGTATATAATTTTTTTATTTTATTTTACACTGATTAACTTTATTTTATTTGAATTTAGCCAGCAGGGGGACTAACTGTCATTACAGGCAGTCCCCCTGCTGGCAATGCAGCAGCCAGCTAACCCGGCCATGTGATTGTGAGGTCCTCGCAAGGACCTCACTCTCACATGGCCAGGGGAGGCAGGATACGCTGCGGGTGGACCCTAATCCCCGTGGCACGCCTACTTTTTTTTAAGCAGGAACGCTGTTCCTGCAGGCACTCAGCGCCCCCTGTCTCACCTCTTGCCCCTGTCATGGGGGGGGCCAAGAGGTGATGGATTCCCCCCCCCCTCCATCTCAGCCGTGGCAAGGGAGCTGTGTGCTCTCTGCTTCCTCTTGGCGCGCGCCGTTTGCTGATGCCGGGAGCCGGAATATGACGTCATATTCCGGCTCCCAGCTACTGTATACAGCCCGCGCGGCGAGAGGAAGCAGAGAGCAGCTCCCTCGCCGCGGCTGAGATGGAGACAGGCGCCCACCACACTGGACCCCAGGGACGAGTCCATGCCAGCACTCCAGGTAGGGAGGCTGGGTGGACATTTTCTTATTAAAATATAATAATTTGTATGTGTGTCTGTGAATGTGTGTGTATGTGTCTGTGTGTGAGTGTGTGTGTGTCTGTGAATGTGTGTGAGTGTGTGTGTCTGTGAATGTGTGTGAGTGTGTGTCTGTGAGTGTATGTGTCTGTGAATGTATGAGTGTGTGTCTGTGAGTGTATGTGTGTGTGTGTGTGTCTGAATGTGTCTGTGAGTGTGTGTGTACATACACACGTGTATATAAAAAATTTTTGGGGGGTGGGAATCTTGGGAGAGTTCCCACACATTATTCCACAGGACTTGTACCCTGCTGGCAGGGGAGATCTCCCGATCTCCCCTGTCGGCTCACGCAGAGCCGGCGCTATCTGAGTGCTGGCTCTGCTCTAAGCCTCCATGGGCCGGCGGGGAGACCAAAGATCTACCTCACCGGCCCACAGCAGCATGGAGGAAGGCAGGAGAGGACCCAGGGAGCTCCAGACAGAAGCTCCGCCAGGTTCCTCTCGCGATATCTGAGCATTGCCGCGGCAACGCTCAGATCTTGCGAGAGTTAACTCTAGCCCCGCAGGCTAGAGTTCACTCTCCACTGGATCACCAGGGATGGCACATGGCAGCAAGGATTTACTAATCTGCCCCCACCTCCACAATCCCTCCAAACATACAGCACACACACACATACAGCACCTACACACATACAGCTCACACACAGCACGCTCACACACACAGTACACTAACCGCACCCTCACAAACACACACAGCACCTTTAAAAAAAAACCACAACACCTCACACACAGCACACTAACAGCACCCTCACAAACACACACACACACAAACAGCACCCTCACAAATACACGACACGCACCCTCACAGGACAAACACACAAACACCCTCACACACAAACAGCACAGTCACACACACACACACACACACACACACACAAACACCCTCACATCACACTAACAGCACCCTCACACACACACATCACACTAACAGCACACACAGCACCCTCACACAGCACACTATCAGCACACACAGCAGTGTATGTGTGTGTGTGTGTATATATATATATATATATATTTATACATATATATACACACATATAAATGTGGCGTGTGTTTGTGCTTTAGGGTGCACACCCTAATGCAATAGGCTGCGCACACCTATGGCACAGTATACCTGTATCTGAATGCAAAGGACTTTTATTGAAAGAGGTTAAGATGGATAAACTATAACCATTTATTTATAACCAAAAGCCACAAATAATATATGAAGCTTTCAAACCATGATATAACCAATATACAATACATCCTGAACAACCAGATTCTTATCAAAGTGCCTCCACCCACAAATATAAGTGCCTCCACCCACAAATCTGGCAAATTATTTTCCTTCTTTCATTTCTTATGCACACATTCCAGGGCTTTAAGACCCATTTCCGAACACCTGAACAGAAATACAAGCAAGACATCAGGAAACATGTATTTCAATCAAATAAATACATTCTTCTAAGCAAATAATTGCAATGATTTAAAGAACCAACATTTTTCAACCAGCATTAGTTATTAAGATGTGCTTAATAGGAAAACATATTTTACATTGCTCATTGACATATAAATCTTTAGGTGTTACATCTCAGACACCCCCAGTCCAAACCAAAGTTTGAGCACCTCACCCATCCTTTATAGGTGCCCCTTTGGAGGTTACCAGCAAAGAATTATTAAGGAGATTATCTGGAAGCAGTTTAAGCAGAAAGTATTGCAGTTGGAATGTTAATCTCCCTTGTTAGAATAAGTGTAGGACCCACCTATATTGGGGTACTGAGATTTAGTGGTGGGCTTAACACAATATGGCCATTGGTGTAACCCATATGTGTTTGCAGATTATCAATTCCAGCAGCAGACTCATGCTGATCCCCCTTCGTGTTGCTGAATTTATTTCTTGCAAAAGTTAAGTAAAGAAGAAGGAAATCTTTTCTTCAGACGACATGAAAGGTCTTCCACGCTGCAGGTTAGCACGCTCTTGATAATATGCAAAAAGTGCCCATCTGTAAAACATCTCATGTTTGCAAAAAATCTTAATTGCCAATCAAACCACTGGATTTTTTGAGCTACGAATGTCTGCAACAATCCAGTATTAACCACTCCAAACAATATAGTACTAGACTGACTTGTGCATTTGGTTTTGACCAAATTAAAATTTATTTGAATTGAGACCAATCATTAATACTCAATATATGTTGGGGGATGTGTGTCAGCCTGTCAGTGCGTGTCTGTCTGGCTAAGTGTACTGGTTTCTGTGTATGTGTATCTGGCATCAGACAGACGTATATCCAGGCAAATGACTACAACAATGGATGAGCAAGTTAGTTTGCTTGGGTATTCAGTGTCCAGTCAGTGCTGCTTAAAAACAGATCATTATTGAGAAAGAAAGATGACTGGTGTCTTGGGAAACTGTCCACAAATGTTGATTTTGTTCACAGATCAAGTGAGAAGTGACCAGTAGAGAAAAAAAAAGGAGCAGTAAAAAAAAATTCTAAATTCTACAAAAAGAATATAAGGGATATAACTATGAGATCACACATAGGCCAAGTATCCTTAGTCATAAATTACAATGGGTAAGACCAAAGAATGTAGCTGTGATGTAGCTGTGATGTGCAGCAAAAGGTTGTTGAGCTTCACAAAATCAGTGGCTATAAGAAAATAGCAAGAGCATTGAAATTGCCAATTTCCACCATCAGAGCAATAATTAAGAAGTTCTAGTCAAATGTTATGAATCAACATGGAAGAGGAAGTGTGTCTATATTGTCTCAACACACCGTGAAGAGATTGGTTTGACTGGTCAACAAATTTCCAACAATCACAGCTGGAAAATTACAGAAGTTAGTTGTGTCTTGGGGTCAGAAAGTCTCCAAAACTACAATCCAATGTCAACTACTTTACCACAAGTGTTGCTTGGAAATCCTCTACTCTCATCCAAAAACAAACTTAAGCATCTTCAGTTTGCCAGACACTATTGGAACTTCAAGTGGGATTGGGTTCTATGAAACCAGATGAAACCAAAATAGAGCCTTTTGACAACAAACACCTGAGGTGGGATTGGTGCACACAAAGAGTTAGCCATATGGAAAAGTGCCTCATGACCACAGTTAAATATGAAGGTGGCTATTTAATGTTTTTGGGGTTGGTTTTCTGCTAGAGGGACTGGACATTTTGTTAGAATACATGGCATCATGTACTCTATCAAAAATCAACAGATATTAAATAAATACCTGCCAGCCTCTGCCAGAAAGCTTAAAATAGGCCGTGGTTGCATCTTCCAGCAGAACAATGATCCAAAGTATGCCTCAAAATCAACACACAAATAGTTTACTGAGCACAAAATCCAGGTCATATCAAGGACATCCCAGGCCCCTGACTTGAACCCTATAGAAAACATGTGGGGTGAATTGAAGAGGAAAGTACACCACCGTTGACCAAATTTGAAGGATCTGAAGATATTCTGTATGGAGGAATGGTTTCACATCCCTTGCCATGTATTTGCTAACCTCATCAGGCATTACAGGAGAAGACTTTGAGATGTTTTCTTGTCAAATAGAGATAGCACAAAGTATTGACTAAAATGGCGCCAATAATTGTGCCAAACATATATTTAGCAATGATTTTATTTTGGATAACCCCGTGTTTGCAATTGTTTGATATCCACGAGAGCAGAGTATTTTTGTGTATATTTTGAGCAAAAGACAAATGCTTAAACAATAAAGACAATTTTTCACAGCCTTCCTTGCTCATAGTGACCAAAGGTACATGGAATAGCAGAGGGCACTGTAAATATATATATATATGTATATTTTACTGCTCCTCCTCATTGTCCATCTATTGGTTATTTTTTCTCACTAGATCTGTTTACCAAATGGTGGAAAATGTACATGTGTACAGACAGCAAAATACATACATAAAATACTTATATATTTTTGTTTATGTATATTTTGCAGTACACTGATTGGCTCATATTGTGCCTTTTCTGGTTAGTTCGAGTATCGCAGGTCCCAAACTAATTTTCCTTTTTGGAATAAAATACTTCTGCCAAACTGAAGTTTTCCAGTGGGCTCAAGTTAACGTGGTACTAACCATATCTGCCCTTCCAATGCATGCACTAAATGTTTTCACCTCACTAAATCCAGAAATGGATGAGTTACAGCGATGGCTATTGTGCCAACCATAGGCGTGCGCACAGGGTGTGCCGGGTGTGCCTGGGCACACCCTAATCCCCGTGGCACGCCTATGGAGTGAGACCGGCAGGGGAGATCTCAGGATCTCCCCTGTCGGCGCATGCAGAGCCGGCGCTATCTGAGCGCCGGCTCTGCTCTCAGCCTCCCTCCCCACTGCAGCAGGGAGGGAGGCAGGAGAGGACCCGGGGAGCTCAACCAGCAGCTCCGCCGGGTTCCTCCCGCAACGCTCACATCTCGCGAGAGTGAACTCTAGCCCCAAAGGGGCTAGAGTTCACTCTCCACTGAACCACCAGGGAAAGCAGCAGGAACAAGAATCCACCCTCCGTACATAAGGTAAGAAGGGAGGGTGGATATTAAGTAATGTACCCCCACAATCAAACACACATACACACATACAGCACACACACAGCACACACACACACACATACAGCACACACATACAGCACCCTCAAACACACAGCATCCTCTCACAGCACAGAAACAACACCCTCACAAACACACACACAGCACCCTCACACACACAGCACACTAACAGGACCCTAACAAACACACACACACAAACACCCTCACACACACATAGCACACAAACAGCACCCTCACACACACATCACACTAACAGCACCCTCACACACAGCACCTCAAACACACAGCATCCTCTCACAGCACAGAAACAGCACCCTCACAAACACACACACAGCACCCTCACACACACTGCACACTAACAGGACCCTAACAAACACACACACACAAACACCCTCACACACACATAGCACACAAACAGCACCCTCACACACACATCACACTAACAGCACCCTCACACACACATCACACTAACAGCACCCTCACACACAGCACCCTTACACACACATACACATAGCACCCTTACACACACAACACCCTCAAACCACCCTCACGCAGCACACACACACAGCAGTGTATGTATGTGTGTGTGTGTGTGTATATATATATATATATATATATATATATATATATATAAAACACAAGATCCAGCGCACTCACCTATCCACTAAACAGCAACTTCAATGTTGAAAGATTTTATTAGTTTTTTTTAAAACACCTAATCTAGGCAAAAATAATGGGGGTTTAGTTACATTATATGATCATACATTGCATAAGCCTGCCACAACGTCAATGTACCCCATCTTTGGCAGGTCCTACACTAACAGCCTAATGTCTGCTCTTATGAGATTAACCACTTACTTGAGGAAAAAAATTCCATCTGGGGCTCTCTGCAGTACAAGGCTAAATAGGGCCCTGGGATGAGGCACCTGTGACAGGGAGGGGTGCAAAACCAAGGAGTTGGCTAGAGTCCCAAATATATATATATGAAACAAGGGGGGGTTGGCGGCACTCACCTGAACATGCATAAATGGGGGTGCTGCTGGGGGCCAAATAATACAAAACACAAGATCCAGCGCACTCACCTATCCACTAAACAGCAACTTCAATGTTGAAAGATTTTATTAGTTTTTTTAAAAACACCTAATCTAGGCAAAAATAATGGGGGTTTAGTTACATTATATGATCATACATAAGCCTGCCACAACGTCAATGTACTCCATCTTTGGCAGGTCCTACACTAACAGCCTAATGTCTGCACTTATGAGATTAACCACTTACTTGAGGAAAAAAATTCCATCTGGGGCTCTCTGCATACAGGGTTATGCAATGTATGATCATATAATGTAACTAAACCCCCATTATTTTTGCCTAGATTAGGTGTTTTTTAAAAAAAAAACTAATAAAATCTTTCAACATTGAAGTTGCTGTTTAGTGGATAGGTGAGTGCGCTGGATCTTGTGTTTTGTATATATATATATATATATATATATATATATATATATATACACGCGGTGTCTGTTTGTGCTTTAGGGTGCACACCCTAATGCAATAGGCTGCGCACGCCTATGGTGCCAACTCTATGCAATTCAAGGCAGATTAGTAGAAAGTATTGTTAAAATTTTAATTTTACAAAGCCAGGAATCAAGAATAAATGAATGAATGCCAAAATAAGTAGAATTAATAAACCATCAATGCAATTAACAAATTCAGAAGTGCTGTTTTTAGAACAAGTTGCACAAGAGCAGATAACGGTGAGAAAATATTAAACTGTCACAGAATAAACTTTGCATTTTATTTAAAGTGTTTCTGCCAAAAACTATTCATTATATCAGTCTATTTCACTATTAATTAGCTATGTACATTTTCCCACAGCCTTTCATTTGCATTAATTGTTGTATAGCACATTCCAGTTCACCTTTTTGGCTTTTTTTACACCAAAAGAAAGTTTTCTATTTTCCACTGTAACCTTGTAGCACTTTTATTTTGGGACATATATCAAGACAGAATACGAGTAGAACATTCACACAAGATTCAAAATTAAAATACCTGTAAAAACACTGTTAGAATACACAAAGATAACTTTTTTTCAGATTACTTTTAAATGCTCCAATAAACTGGGACATATCTGAAGCTCCCAAAAAAGAAAACTTTCATTCACTTTCCAAAATGTGTGTGGATGGAAAGTTACATTATAGAAGAGATAGATTTGAAAAAGTACAAAATACAAAAGAAAAACTACACTTTAAAAACAAACAAAAATATATCTAAAATGATTGATATGGTGTTTTAAAATGATATTTATTTATTTGGTTTGCTAATATGTTTGCCCAGTCGACAAGCCATGCTGGCTTTCAAAAGCAATGCCAGTAAATTAAATCTGGTTAAACAGTGCTCTCTGCTGGGCAATTTGATTTTAACAGTTCATAAAAAGGAACAGTCCCTTGCCAGGTTAGTAGAGTATTTACTTCTATTTATATTTAACAGATATATATTTGAGTGAAAAATAGAATTAAAAGTTAAAATCCTCATTTCCTGGACAATCCATGGCAGCATCACTTATGGGTAGCTCATCCCCTCTGGGCTAACAAAACAGAAAATAAAAATAAAGGTTATAAGAGATCTTCCCTCTCCTCTTTTTCCTGTCTTCATGGTTACTGGACGCTTTCTATATCCTGGTGCTAAAGTTTTGTTTTTTTTCCTTAAGTTTATTTTATTTAAGTCTAAATTTAGTTACATATACATACAGTTGCAAGAAAAAGTATGTGAACCCCTTGGAATGATATGGATTTCTGCACAAATTGGTCATAAAATGTGATCTGATCATCATCTAAGTCAAAACAATAGACAATCACAGTCTGCTTAAACTAATAACACACAAAGAATGAAATGTTGCCATATTTTTATTGAACACACCATGTAAATATTCACAGTGCAGGTGGGAAAAGTATGTGAACCCCTAGACTAATGACATCTCCAAGAGCTAATTGGAGTGAGATGTCAGCCAACTGGAGTCCAATCAATGAGATGAGATTAGAGGTGTTGGTTACAGCTGCCCTGGCCTATAAAAAACACACACCAGTTCTGGGTTTGCTTTTCACAAGAAGCATTGCCTGATGTGAATGATGCCTCGCACAAAAGAGCTCTCAGAAGACCTACAATTAAGAATTGTTGACTAAAGCTGGTAACGGTTATAAAAGTATCTCCAAAAGCCTTGCTGTTCATCAGTCCATGGTAAGACAAATTGTCTATAAATGGAGAAAGTTCAGCACTGCTGCTACTCTCCATAGGAGTGGCCGTCCTGTAAAGATGACTGCAAGAGCACAGCGCAGACTGCTCAATGAGGTGAAGAAGAATCCTAGAGTGTCAGCTAAAGACTTACAAAAGTCACTGGCAAATGCTAACATCCCTGTTAGCGAATCTACAATACGTAAAACACTAAACAAGAATGGATTTCATGGGAGGATACCACAGAGGAAGCCACTGCTGTCCAAACAAAACATTGCTGCACGTTTACAGTTTGCACAAGAACACCTGGATGTTCCACAGCAGTACTGGCAAAATATTCTGTGAACAGATGAAACCAAAGTTGAGTCGTTTGGAAGAAACACACAACACTACGTGTGGTGAAAAAAAGGCACAGCACACCAACATCAAAACCTCATCCCAACTGTGAAGTATGGTGGTGGGGGCATCATGGTTTGGGGCTGCTTTGCTGCGTCAGGGCTTGGACGGATTGCTATCATCGAAGGAAAAATGAATTCCCAAGTTTATCAAGACATTCTGCAGGAGAACTTAAGGCCATCTGTCTACCAGCTGAAGCTCAACAGAAGATGGGTGTTGCAACAGGACAATGACCCAAAGCATAGAAGTAAATCAACAACAGAATGGCTTAAACAGAAGAAAATACCCCTTCTGAAGTGGCCCAGTCAGAGTCCTGACCTCAACCCGATTGAGATGCTGTGGCATGACCTCAAGAAAGCGATTCACACCAGACATCCCAAGAATATTGCTGAACTGAAACAGTTCTGTAAAGAGGAATGGTCAAGAATTACTCCTGACCGTTGTGCACGTCTGATCTGCAACTACAGGAAACGTTTGGTTGAAGTTATTGCTGCCAAAGGAGGTTCAACCAGTTATTAAATCCAAGGGTTCACATACTTTTCCCACCTGCACTGTGAATGTTTACATGGTGTGTTCAATAAAAACATGGCAACATTTCATTCTTTGTGTGTTATTAGTTTAAGCAGACTGTGATTGTCTATTGTTGTGACTTAAATGATGATCAGATCACATTTTATGACCAATTTGTGCAGAAATCCATATCATTCCATAGGGTTAACATACTTTTTCTTGCAACTGTATATATATATATATATCTATATATAAAACCAAATGTACCTTGCACTCAGGCTTCAGTTATATGACCGGTAGCATCACCGAGGCTCCAGTATCCAAATAGTAGTAATGGTTGGCTGCACTCATGGATTCTTTAAAACGTAACTTTTATTTGTAATATTAATATTCAGTCCCTCTTGTTAAAGTCCACAAGAGGGACTGAAACGTTGATCTGCTCTTAATATTACAAATAAAAGTTACGTTTTAAAGAATCCGTGAGTGCAGCCTACCATTACTAATATATATATATGTATATATATATATATATATATATACACACACAGTAAGTCTGGCACTCAACCTCAAAAATTCACAAAATGAAAAATATACCAAGGTACTGAACAACGCTAAAACTATATTCCAATAGATTAGATGAACGCATTCACTGAATTCCAAATAAATTGTGATTTATAAGTTTTAAAAAAAAGATCTTGATAAAGACCGTAAGTTCGAAATGTTCATCTTTTTTTGCAACTTATAAAGCACAATTTATTTGGACTCCAGTGAGTGCATTCATCTTATCTAATGGTATGTATAGTGTGTATAAATATACATTATGGTAGTTCAATTTACCCTTGGTCTAAAAGTAGCTGGTAAAGCTGCAGATTTTCCCAGGGAGAATTCACTTTATGTGAACTTAAAGGATCACTATAGTGTCAGGAAAACAAAGCGGTTTTCCTGACACTGTAGTGCCCTGGGGGTGCCTCCACCCTCAGGGACCCCTCCCGTGGCGCTGAAGGGGTTAAAACCCCTTCAGCAGCTTACCTTTATCCAGCGCTGGGCTCCCTCGGCGCTGGTGACCTCTCCTCCTCCGCGGACGTCAGCTCCCTGTACCGACGTCAGCAAAGCCAAATGCGCGTGCGCAGCAAGTGCCGCACGCGCATTCAAAGTGTCCATAGGAAAGCATTTTTCAATGCTTTCCTGTGGACGCTCTGCCCGATGGAGGCATAATATGCCTCCAGCGTCGCAGATGCACCTCTAGTGGCTGTCTGGAAGACAGCCACTAGAGGCTGGCTTAACCCCAAATGTAAACATAGCAGTTTCTCTGAAACAGCTATATTTGCATCTGAAGGGTAAAACCTGAGGGACCTGGCACCTAGACCACTTCATTGAGCTGAAGTGGTCTGGGCGACTATAGTGTCCCTTTAAGAACTCATTTTGGAAGCCCGCACTATGAAACACTTATGTAAGAGAAGCTCCCTGGTAGATAAGGGCATTGCTATACATGGTGTGCTTGGTGTCACCCTTGAAATAGTTCAACAAAACGTTTAGCACTCATCTCTAATCCAGCATTTTTACCTTGCTTCACCTTTCTTCGTCACCCATGGTGATTGGACGTGTGCACACACTTTGCTGTGCACGTTTAGGCCACATACTCCTTTCTTGTCAGAATGCCACTAAGAAGCAGAAACGTGCATGCACATGTGCGTTGCCAGGCCGTCAAAGGCAAAGTCTTGGCAAAATGACACTGGGGCTTCTGCGATGACAGGATTAGCCAAGAACTGATTGCGGGTGTCCGGCGCTCATATTTAAAAGCAGGCAGTGGTCATACCGAATGGGTGGCAGACGCAAACTGTTGGCTCAACTCTGGCTCCTGTACTACAGGAGGAAAATATAATACTGTCAGATTAAGAGCAAGAGAAGGATTCTGATATGATCAATGTGGATGAGAATATGATCAAGATGCTAATGAAAGCAGTAAGGTACTCCCTTAAATTGGAAGACATCTGTGCCTCTAATAATCCAGACATTCCAAATTTATTTGCAGAATTAAGTAAGAAAAAAAAACATATTTTCCAGTTCATGATGCCGTTAAGCATTTTTTTTTTAATAGAGGAATTAAAAAAAACCTGAAATGAAGGTTAACTTTACAGGGAAAATATATTTGTTTTATCCAATTCATGAGTCAGATGCTGCCTTCTGGAATTCTCCACCAAAAGTAGATGCAGCATTATATAGCTTGGCAGGAAAGGCGCTTTACCCTTAGACAATGTCACCTCCTTTCGTGATCCCATGGACAGAAGTATAGCTGTAAACAGGGCCGGACTGGGAATGAAAAGCAGCCCTGGAAAAAAAATTCCATACCAGCCCCGTAATGCATCGCGCCAGCATAGTGAGCAGATATGGAAGCGGGAAAAAAACTTTAAACTGAAAACTATCACTCAAACATGAAAGAAAGTACTTATAGGGCTTCAAAATAAAGCAGAGCAGATTTATTGTAAGCAGCCGCAGAGGTGCATTTGCATATAATCCATGTTTCAGTCCAACTACCTTGAAATGTTTGGTCATTTGGATTGAAATTGTGAATGTATGCTATTGCACAGCAGTAAAAAAAATTGTTATCTTGCTCATTTTGAAGTAACGAGTGTGCTCTTCACTTTGGCCGACAACTGGATGATCTCCCATAGGAAAGCATTGGGAGGCTATTGCGTATGTGTGGCAAAACGCTGTGCTTCACCGCACCAATCAGCATCTTCTCATAGAGATACATTGCATCATTGCATCTCTACGGGGAGCATTCAGGACCTCCATGCAGATAGTGTAGATGCTCAACATAGGTGCTGCACACTGTGCAGCACTGGACTAGAAAGCATCTCTAGTGGTCGTCTGAGTGACTGTCACTAGAGATGTGCCTAGGCAGCAATGTAAACACTGCCTTTTGTATGAAAAGGTAGCATTTACAGTGCTCAGCCTACAGAGACAGGCTATAGACACCATAAGCAATACATTAAACTGTAGTAGTTCTGGTGACTATAGTGTCCCTTTAATATAACGTCTTTCTCTTACCAGCCGACTTTGAGTTACAGGGAGAGCAGGAGACACAAGTGAAGTTTGTTTGTCTTTCTCCCCCAATCCTCTTTCACATGTCTCTCAGTCCCAGCCCCGTTGTCTCTTTCCCAGGCCCCATCACCTCTATTTGTATCTTTCCCCACAGCTCCTCTGTTTGTCTCATTCTCTCCTTCCCCACTCCCCTTCCTCAGCTCCTCTGTGTGTCTCCTGTTCCCCTTTCCCAATCCGTCTGTCTCTTTCCCACACACCTCCTTGTGTATTTTTTACTCCCCAGCCCCTCCATGTGTCTCGTTACCTCACAGCCCTCACAGCCCTCAGTAGCCCCTACATGTGTCCCAATAGCCCTACAGCCCTTCATGTGTCCTATTAGCCCTCTCTCACAGTCCTCCATGTGTCCCTATAGCTATCCCAACCCTCCATGTGTCCCTATGCCCCCTCCCAACCTTCCATGTGTCTAGGGTGTATAAAATATAAGATACACCTAAAAAGTGCTATTAACAGAGGGAGAAAAATTGATGGAATCACAAGCTGTAATTTTTATTTTTATTTCCATTATTATTATTTTTATTCTTATTAATTTATTCATTTTTATTTTATTTTTATATTTATATTTATTTTCATATTTATCTTTATTTATTTTCACTCTTATTCATCTTTATTTTTATCTCTATTTTTATTATTATTATTATTAATTTTTTATGTATCTTTTTTCTCTTTTTTCTTTATATCATTATTTGGGATTACAGCTTGTGATTCCATCAATTTTTCTCCCTCTGTTAATAGCACTCAATGTGTATTGATTTATGTGTTTTGATAGCACTCATTTATGTGTATCGATCAATGTGTATACTTAATTTATATCTGATGGATTTCATACATATTAAGTATTTGGGTGTACTTTCTCAGCATTTTCTTTCTGTTTTCGAGATTGCTTGAAGTGGAACGCATATGCGTTCCACACGCTGATTGATGACGTCATCGCGGACCGCCGGCTGGTGGAAGTCCTTATTTGGTAACGAACAGACGAGGCAACCAGGAACAGGTGATTCCGGCGTCCCTGATTGGGGGAACGAATGATAAGAAGACCTTTAAAAGGAACTCTGGACTCTGATATAATGTGATGCTTCATTTTATTTTTTGTCATTGTATTATTATATTTTATTGTATTTTACTTCATTTACTCCTGAGGAAGTCTCCATTTGGGAGACGAAACGCGTTGAGCTATACACCAAGGCTTATTTTGGGTCTCTCATCCAGCTGAAATCGACTGACACAGAGACTTATTGATGAGCTTTTTTATCTTCCACTTTTTGTAAGTGTATTCAATTAAAGTGTCATTTAATATTTAAGCATTATTATACTATGTCGAGTTTTTTCCTTTTAATATGTACCCTGGGATTCTGAGGACGTTGGTGGCTGAATATTGAAAGACATTCTGATGGGCTTTTAACATTCCAACATCTTGTGAGTGCAATATTTACTTACAGGGACCACATCTTTGATTTTATAGTGTTGCACTATGAATCTCTCTCTGTCCTGATTTTTTAGGTGTATCTTATATTTTATATTTGCATTTTGAGGACCTTTGAGGAACCCTCTTGTTACTACATGATTTATAAGGGAAGTGATTACCTTTATTGAAGATCTTTTCTGCTGCACCTGGGTGGTCTACATTTATACATATATATTCATGTGTCTAGGGTGACCAGATTTTGAAAATATAAAAATGGGACACCCATTAGCGATACAAAAATCGCTAAAAAAACAAAACAAAACAGAGAAATACATAAGTCTTTAATTTCTTCTTGGCCAGAAGTGGCTGTTACAGCTCATCCCATTCCTGGTACTCAAATTAGTGTCTTTTCATTTACATTTTGTAGGAGCATGATCATCAGAGCACACACATACCCTAGACCAGGGCCATCATAACAGCATAATAGTCCACTCGGCAAACCAATGCACTGGGGCCCTGACTACGCAACCAATCAAAGGAATAAAAATATAAAATTATCAATAAAATGAGGCTTATATTTATTGGTACCTCCAACAAATTCAATACTTACACACACAGACAGACTGCTGAATACGCACACACACAGTGGTGGCGCGTGCTGTTCAGCCTGCAGCTCCTCTGACCGCAGGCTGACTTCTCACTCCTCCCGCGAGAACAGCAGGCAGGTCGTAGCGTTGCCATGGAAACGCACGGCAACGCTCCAACCTGCCTGCTCGTGGGAGGAGCGTTCTCGCTTGCAGGTTCCTGTCAGACCGGGTAGGGGAACAGAAGCTCTCCTACCGCGGTCTGCCTGCTCGGCCACGCTACACTCTGTGACCGGCAGGAGGGGAGCACATCCTCTCCTTCCACTCACCTTGTAATTGCGGCCCGGGCTGGTGCACACTAGGCAGCCGTGCACCGGCCCCCTAGTGTACCGGCCCACTGGGAAATTTCCCGGTATCCCGGTGGGCCAGTCCGGCCCTGGCTGTAAATTTGATTAAATTCTATTTATCAGCAGGGGCAGCATGTAAAAAAGCAGCAGCTTTAACGGTGGTCTCAAGAGCTCTGAAAAAATTGATCCGACTTAGAGGAAGACACTGTCATGACAGCACTTACCTGGAGGTCCCTCGCCACGTCTCCGTCCATGGCTGCGGCAGTTTCCTCTTGGTGTACACCGAGGACTCCAGCGTGCCCAGCTACAGGCACAGTCAGCCAGCATCCCTGCAGCACATAGATGCTATGTCGCAGCTCTCCACACCACGCCGCGACCCACGGGAAGCCCTAGCCGAACCCACATGTGAATTCCACTTACGGTAGGCGCGCGCCCCAATAGAAGGTCTCTTAAAGGGACAGAACACCTGAAATTGTTTAAAGGGCTTAATTATTATATATTACCTGAGCCTACCCCTACCACAGTTATACTGTGCTTTTATAAGTTCCTGAACCTGCGCTGCCTGCTCCCGACCTTGGCTTACCCTGACTATGAGATTCTCTCATCCCTAATTTGTACCTCGCTTTTGGCTCACTACTGCCTTCTGGGCACCACCTGTCAAAAGATTGTAACATAGAACATAGAATGTGACGGCAGATAAGAACCATTCGGCCCATCTAGTCTGCCCAATTTTCTAAATACATTCATTAGTCCCTGGCCTTATCTTATAGTTAGGATAGCCTTATGCCTATCCCACGCATGCTTAAACTCCTTTATTGTGTTAACCTCTACCACTTCAGCTGGAAGGCTATTCCATGCATCCACTACCCTCTCAGTAAAGTAATACTTCCTGATATTATTTTTAAACCTTTGTCCCTCTAATTTAAGACTATGTCCTCTTGTTGTGGTAGTTTTTCTTCTTTTAAATATAGTCTCCTCCTTTACTGTGTTGATTCCCTTTATATATTTAAATGTTTCTATCATATCCCCCCTGTCTCGTCTTTCCTCCAAGCTATACATGTTAAGATCCTTTAACCTTTCCTGGTAAGTTTTATCCCGCAATCCATGAACCAGTTTAGTAGCCCTTCTCTGAACCCTCTCTAAGGTATCAATATCCTTCTGAAGATACGGTCTCCAGTACTGTGTACAATACTCCAAGTGAGGTCTCACCAGTGTTCTGTACAATGGCATGAGCACTTCCCTCTTTCTACTGCTAATACCTCTCCCTATACAACCAAGCATTCTGCTAGCATTTCCTGCTGCTCCATTACATTGTCTGCCTACCTTTAAGTCATCAGAAATAATCACCCCTAAATCCCTTTCGTCAGATGTTGAGGTTAGGACTTTATCAAATATTCTGTAGTCTGCCCTTGGGTTTTTACGTCCAAGATGCATTATCTTGCACTTATCCACATTAAATGTCAGTTGCCACAATTCTGACCATTTTTCTAGTTTACCTAAATCATTTGCCATTTGGCTTATCCCTCCTGGAACATCAACCCTGTTACATATCTTAGTATCATCAGCAAAAAGACATACCTTACCATCAAGACCTTCTGCAATATCATTAATAAAAATATTAAAGATAATGGGTCCAAGTACAGATCCCTGATGCACCCCACTGGTGATAAGTCCAAGCTTCGAATATATTCCATTGACTACAACCCTCTGTTGCCTGTCACTCAGCCACTGCCTTACCCATTCAACAATATTGGAATCCAAACTTAAAGATTGCAGTTTATTGATAAGCCTTCTATGTGCAACAGTGTCAAATGCCTTACTGAAATCTAGGTAAGCAATGTCTACTACACCACCCTGATCTATTATTTTAGTTACCCAATCAAAAAAAAATCAATAAGATTAGTTTGGCATGATCTCCCTGAGACAACCCATGTTGTCTCTGATCTTGAAATCCATGTGTTTTTAGATGTTCAACAATCCTATCCTTTAACATGGTTTCCATCACTTTCCCCACTACTGAAGTAAGGCTTACTGGCCTATAGTTGCCCGACTCCTCCCTATTACCTCTCTTGTGAATGGGCACAACATTTGCTAACTTCCAATCTTCTGGGACTACTCCTGTTGTATATGAGAAGATTCAGAATATAATCTCTCAAGTCTGTTGCACAAGCAACTCATCAAGGGGATTGGATTGTCTCGATAGACCTGAAAGAAGCTTACTGCCACCCACTTTGGAAAAATATCAGAGTTTTCTCAGATTCGCTGTCTTGCAAGAACATTTTCAGTTTTGCAGTCTACCCTTTGGCCTAAGCACGGCACCTCGCACTTTCTCCAAGGTTCTGCTAACTTTAATCACCTACATAAGGACTCTTGTAAGTATATTCCATTACCTAGATGATGTTCACATAGCAGCTGCAAACAAAGAAGTTCTAATCTCTCATCTGGAAAAAGTCTCCTTAGGGATTTCAGATGAATTGTCAACTTCTCCAGAAGCTAGCTAATTCCCACCAGAGATATACATTTTCTGGCCGCTTATTTAGCTACAATAAATGATGCAATGGAATTTTTTAGAAGACAGGAAAATCATTGGATTAGTGAAATGGGTGCAATGGCACCTCCACTTGACTCAAGTAGTACATCTGGGTCAATTTTATCAGGTCTCAGAAGAAATGGAACCAAATGATCATTATTCCAGAGTACCTAAAGGAAAATTGGAAGAAGTGGCCATTACAGGAAAACCTTGATTTGGGCTTCCCGTTGGAGGAGGTGAACTGGATGTATCTCACCACGTATACAAGTGGAACAGGTTGGTGTGGCCACCTACAAGATGCTTTCACTCAAGGCAATTAGCCTCATGGGTTCAATTTATTTAATTAATTCATTTAAATATTTTAAAATGATATATTTTGCTAGCTGGGGTGGGTGTTATCGGAAATTGGGGAATTTACTGTTAGTGCTGCTTACTGCTAGTTAGGGGTTAACGGTAAAAACAAAGTTTATAAAAATGTTAAATGTGTAAAAAAAGTTTTAAGAAAGTTTAAAAAATGTAATAAGCAAAATAAAAATTTAAAAACGTGTTTTAAAAAGTAAAAAAAATAAATTTAAAAATGCTCATTACCACTACACCTGGAACAAACCAGAGAAAAAAATAATCCTTTTGAATTACCCCAGGGTGTATTCTTTAATAAATAGTATGTGTTTGTGGGGAAATTTGAATAACCAACCAGCTAAACTACTCCAAAATGGAACATGGACACAAGGTAAAACTTCAAGGTTAGAAAAAAACTGAATGGCTGCGTCTCAAATGTGCCCCTTCAACATCCACATATACCTGGCAAAGGTACATATGGGGGGTATTGCTGTACTCAGATGACATAGCTGAGCAACATATGTAGTATTATACAGACGTAGCACACATAAGGTTTGCAAAATATACTGTGCAAACTCACTTTGTGTGTCAAAAACGCAGAAAAAATGCTTATTACCACTACACTTGGTACAGGGCCGGACTGGGAAAAAAATTAGGCCTGGGCATTTTTCAATCAGAGCGGCCCCCTAAGAAGGGGGCGGGGGCCAGAGTGTGTGTGTTTTGTCATCACTAATGACAACACGCCCCCTCTCTAAGTGAGCATGTTGGTTCAATGCCCAGAGCCCTGCTGAAGAGCTCTGGCATTAGAAAAAGGCCCTGAATTTGTTCTGCGCAGTGCAAGCAAATTTAATAACATGCTTGCGCTGTGTTTGCTTTTAAATTGTCTCTCGTGTCTCCACAAGTGGGATACCAGAGGACAAAAGGGCCAGGAAAGTGCATGGTGCTTATGTTTGGAGCCTGCTTGTGGGATTGCGTGTGTGTAGAGTGTGGTGTGGTATTGTATAAATAGGTCAATTTAATTTGTGTTTGTGGTGTTATATGTGTGGCTAGGGGCTGTAGAGAGTGTGTGTATAGGGGGCATAGTGTTATAGGGGATGCAGCGAGTGTGTGCATACGGGCTGAAGTGTGTGTGTGTATAGGTGACGTAGTGTGTGTAGGGGTTGCAGAGAGGGTGTGTTTAGAGAATGTTGTATGTGTTTGCTGACAAGGAATGTAGTGTGTGTGTTTAGGAGATATACTGTGTAAATGACCCAGTGTGTGTGTGTGTGTAGAGGATTAAGAGTGCATATAGGGTAAGGGATCTAGTGTGTATCTGGAGCGTAATGTGTGTAGTGGTGCAGTGTGAGGGGTGCTGTAGTGTGTGTGTGTGTGTGTGTGTGTATGTATATATATATATGGACTTATTGTATGTGTGAGGAGCGCAGTGTGTGTATGTAAGAGGGGTGCTGTGTGTGAGGGTGTTTTTATCTGCTGTCACATTCTAGGTTTCTAATTTTCTTTGTCTGTTAACTCACTGAGGGTTATTATATATATATATATATATATATATATATATGTGTGCTGTATATGTGTGGGAGTGTGCTGAGTGTGTCTGGGTGCGCAGTGTGTGTGTCTAGGTGCGCAGTGTGTGTGTCTAGGTGCGCAGTGTGTGTGTCTAGGTGCGCAGTGTGTGTGTCTGGGTGCGCAGTGTGTGTGTCTGGGTGCGCAGTGTGTGTGTCTGGGTGCACTGTGTGTGTGTCGGGGGGTGCTGTGTGTGTCTGGGGGTGCTG
>OW240912.1:55891533-55924081 GCA_933207985.1 Pelobates cultripes
CAACGTTGTTGCACAGTTACATTAAACCATACATTTATAAAAACATTAGCAGGTGTTCAAAAGGCCCTGTCTATGACATCACTTGCTGCTGCAGCCTGACAGGTCAGAGTATTTTGGTGGTTGCCATCTTCAAACAGTCATATTTTAAAAACTATAAATCCTACAGCGAAGAGCTTTATATTGTGAGAATCACAAGACCCAGACCTACATTTTGATGCATAGTATGTCTCTGAAGTATTAAAAGTGAAGGCACAGTCGCAGTTTAGAAATTGCACTTCAAATTTGAGCTTTGCAGAGTGAAGTTTCAATGAAAGTCAATGGAAGGCGTGAGTTGCAAACAAATGGTCATATTGTGAAATCTATCAGGACTATGGCTTAGCCGTGGACATTTCTAGTGGCAGCAGGGATAGCTGAATGTTTTGATATAAGATGTGTGTAGGTGGGCTTGAAAATGAGGGAGTGGTGGCAGTTTAGAAATCATGTCCTGATTTTTCAGCTTTTGCCAGCTCCCACTCTAGCTTTGCCATTCATTCCTATGGGACAAATTTCGCCACAAGAACGACGATATTCCGCGAACCATTCGGCGAAACGTTCCACAAAGTAATAGCAATCCGATCGGGAACAATCTGCACGTTTTGGTAAATTTTTGTCTATGTAGTGTAAAAACTGTGGGAGGAGTTAGGGTGGCAAATTTTGCTATAATAAGAATAAGAATAAGAATAATAATAACTAGAAAGCTACAATTTCTGGGAAGTGTTCTTGCCTCCACCAGTAGTCTAATATCTGAATTGCAACGTTGTTGCACAGTTACATTAAACCATACATTTATAAAAGCATTAGCAGGTGTTCAAAAGGCCCTGTCTATGACATCACTTGCTGCTGCAGTTTGACACAGGTCAGAGTATTTTGGCGGTTGCCATCTTCAAACGGTCATATTTTAAAAACTATAAATCCTACAGCGAAGAGCTTTATATTGTGAGAATCACAAGACCCAGACCTACATTTTGATGCATAGTATGTTTCTGAAGTATTAAAAATGAAGGCACAGTCGCAGTTTAGAAATTGCACTTCAAATTTGAGCTTTGCAGAGGGAAGTTTCAATGAATGTCAATGGACGGCGTTGGTTGCAAACAAATGGTCATATTGTGAAAACTATCAGGACTACGGCTTAGCCGTTGACATGTTTAGTGGCAGCAGGGATAGCTGAACGTTTTCAAGATTTGTAGGTGGGCCTGAAAAATAAGGGAGGGTGGCAGTTTAGGAAATCATGTCCTGATTTCAGCTTTGCCGCTCCCCACTCTAGCTTTGGCTATTCATTCCTATAAATAAATTATACCAATAAAAACGACGATATTCCGTGAACCACTGCCAAACGTCTTAAAAGTAATAGCAACTGATCGGGAAACAATCTGCACGTTTTGGTAAATTTTGGTCTATGTAGTGTAAAACTGTGGAGGAGTTAGTGGTACCTTAAGTATAATAAGAATACAATAATAATAATATATGTGAGATAACATTAAGTATTGTCTTGCTATGCACTTTAATAATAATATATATGTGAGATAACATTATGGTCTTGCCATGCAAGAACACTTAATCTGAAAAGCTACAATTCTGGGAAATTGTGTGAAGTGTTCTTGCCTCCACCTGTAGTCTACAACTGGAGTGGGCGGAGTAACTATCATTTACATAGCACATTTAATTGCAACGTTGTTGCACAGTTACATTAAACCATACATTTATAAAAACATTAGTAGGTGTTCAAAAGGCCCTGTCTATGACATCACTTGCTGCTGCAGCTTGACACAGGTCAGAGTATTTTGGCGGTTGCCATCTTCAAACGGTCGTATCTTAAAAACTATAACTCCTACAGTGAAGAGCTTTATATTGTGAGAATCACAAGACCCAGACCTACATTTTGATGCATAGTATGTCTCTGATGTATTAGAAATGAAGGCACAGTCGCAGTTTAGAAATTGCACTTCAAATTTGAGCTTTGTAGAGTGAAGTTTCAATGAATGTCAATGGACGGCGTTAGTTGCAAACAAATGATTATATTGTGAAAACTATCAGGACTATGGCTTAGCCATTGACATTTTTAGTGGCAGCAGGGATAGCTGAACGTTTTGATATAAGATTTGTGTAGGTGGGCCTGAAAATAAGGGAGTGGTGGCAGTTTAGAAATCATGTCCTGATTTTTCAGCTTTTGCCAGCTCCCACTCTAGCTTTGAACATTTTGCCATTCATTCCTATGGGACCAATTTTGCCACAAGAACGACGATATTCCATGAACCATTCGGCGAAACATTCCACAAAGTAATAGCAATCCGATCGGGAACAATCTGCACGTTTTGGCAAATTTTGGTCTATGTAGTGTAAAAACTGTGGGAGGAGTTAGGGTGGCAAATTTTGCTATAATAATAATAATAATAATATATATGTGAGATAACATTAAGTGGTCTTGCTATGCAAGAACACTTAATAATAATAACTAGAAAAGCTAAAATTTCTGGGGAAATTGTGTGAAGTGTTCTTGCCTCCACCAGTAGTCTACAACTGGAGTGGGCGACGTAACTTATCATTTATATAACACATTTAATTGCAACGTTGTTGCACAGTTACATTAAACCATACATTTATAAAACATTAGCAGGTGTTCAAAAGGCCCTGTCTATGACATCACTTGCCGCTGCAGCCTGGCACAGGTCAGAGTATTTTGGCGGTTGCCATCTTCAAACGGTCGTATTTTAAAAACTATAACTCCTACAGCGAAGAGCTTTATATTGTGAGAATCACAAGACCCAGACCTACATTTGGATGCATAGTATGTCTCTGAAGTATTAAAAATGAAGGCACAGTCGCAGTTTACAAATTGCACTTCAAATTTGAGCTTTGCAGAGTGAAGTTTCAATGAATGTCAATGGACGGCGTTGGTTGCAAACAAATGGTCATATTGTGAAAACTATCAGGACTACGGCTTAGCCGTTGCCATGTTTAGTGGTAGCAGGGATAGCTGAACGTGTTGATATAAGATTTGTGTAGGTGGGCCTGAAAATAAGGGAGTGGTGGCAGTTTGGAAATCATGTCCTGATTTTTCAGCTTTTGCCAGCTCCCACTCTAGCTTTGCCATTCATTCCTATGGGACAAATTGCCACAAAAACGACTTACACCGCGGAACCATTCCGGAACGCCCAATAAAGTAATAGCAATCCGATCGGGAACAATCTGCACGCTTGGTAAATTTTGACCATGTGGTGTAAAACCGTGGAGTTAGGGGTGGCAAATTTTGCTATAATAATAATAATAATAACTAGAAAGTTAAGCAATTTCTGTGTGAAATTGTGTGAAGTGTTCTGCCTCCACAGTAGCCCACTGGGAGTGGGCGGAGTAACTGTTATCATTTATATAGCACATTTAATTGCAACGTTGTTGCACAGTTACATTAAACCATACATTTATAAAAAAACATTAGCAGGTGTTCAAAAGGCCCTGTCTATGACATCACTTGCTGCTGCAGCCTGACACAGGTCAGAGTATTTTGGCGGTTGCCATCTTCAAACGGTCGTATCTAAAAAACTATAACTCCTACAGCGAAGAGCTTTATATTGTGAGAATCACAAGACCCAGACCTACATTTTGATGCATAGTATGTCTCTGAAGCATTAAAATTGAAGGCACAGTCGCAGTTTAGAAATTGCACTTCAAATTTGAGCTTTGCAGAGTGAAGTTTCAATGAATGTCAATGGACGGCGTTGGTTGCAAACAAATGGTCATATTGCGAAAACTATCAGGACTACGGCTTAGCCGTTGACATGTTTAGTGGCAGCAGGGATAGCTGAACGTTTTGATATAAGATTTGTGTAGGTGGGCCTGAAAATAAGGGAGTGGTGGCAGTTTAGAAATCATGTCCTGATTTTTCAGTTTTGCCAGCTCCCACTCTAGCTTTGCCATTCATTCCTATGACAAATTTCACCAGAAGAACGACGTATATTCCGTGAAACCATTCGCTAAAACGCTCCACAAAGGCAATAGCAATCCGATCGAAACAATCTGCACGCTTTGGTAAATTTGTCTGGTATATGTAGTGTAAAACTGTGGGAGGAGTTAGGGTGGCAAATTTGCTAATAAGAATAATAATAATAATAATAATAATAATATATATGTGGAGATAACATTATGGTCTTGCTATGCAAGAACACTTAATAATAATATATATGTGAGATAACATTAAGTGGTCTTGCTATGCAAGAACACTTAATAATATATATGTGAGATAACATTAAGTGGTCTTGCTATGCAAGAACACTTAACTATGGAAAGTGACACCTCTCCTTTAAGTACTATATTTCTAAAAACACAATCCTGTAGTATGTATTTCTTACAAGCATACAGTAAACTGTTTATCCGGCAACCATACCTGTAACTGAACAAGGCATAATCTCAGAGGTACGAAACATAGCTACTATACATCAACCCACATTCTAAAGAGATCCTATTAACCTCAAAATGTCAGGATGAATCTGATAAAATGATCTGTTAGAACCAGCATGCGTCTATAGCTGTATTACTGATCTTCTTCACCTTATTCTCTGCAGTTGTCAAATAAGCCTACAGGGTTTTGATCCAAGGACTAACGCTATATATCACAATTATAATATTATTGGCAACTGACATGTAATTCACAGCTGATCAGTGCTTTCCCACAAATTTCAAAATGATTGCCAACAGTCTAAAGGGACAATCCAGAACTATAGAGCACTTTATCTTGCTGAAGTGCTTTATGTGGAAAAAATGTTGTCTTTTTCATTTTACTAAAAGTGCATATTTCAATAGAAATTCTCACTTTTATAAATTAACTTAGTTACACCCCCTGGCTGTCAATCAGACGTTAAACAGGCTAGACACACCGAGTGATGTTGTGCCATTCTAAGAATAAACAAAACCACAAGTGTCATTTTATAATATAAAACAGCATATAGTAAAAGAAAGAAAAATATCTAACAGGGCTATTTACTAAAGTGAGAATTCACGATATCCCATAAATATTTCTGACACTGGAGATGAAGCTTGTTGAAACAGAAGCCATGTTGTCTTATGGATGTGCCAATTATGTGTAATGGTTTCAGTTTTGCATTGTTACACTTTCTTTCCACAATAGAGGGATATTTGCAATAAAGTAGAGAATTCTAAATTTAAGGCCAGAGTAGCTGAATGGAAGCATAGCTATCTTAAAGACTTTTTCCAGTTCAGCTATTTTGACCTTAAATTCGAAATTCACCTTTAGTGCATCATCCCTGATAAAGGAGAGCAAAGAAAAAAAGTTGCAAGAGAGTACGGAGAACTGACAACAGCTCAAATAGCCTGCCCATCGGTTGGTCCCCGCTCAGGTCAGAAGCTGGTTTTATCTCATCTTGTGCCATTGCAAAAAGAACCAGGCCATTTGCATATAGGACTAATTCCACCCAAAAGGGCAGAACAAATCCAAAATGCAGACCGGTTCTCTCTGCACGAGAAATGCAGCAACCCCAGATGATGGTTCAAGCCTTGCTAGGCATCGTCAGTGAGGTATAGCCGATATCCCCCTAGGCACCGTTAGCAAGGGGTCCAACTTCTGTATTATCCTTAACCTCCCTGATAAGACACTTTTTCTCTATTACCATAATCACATTTTCTGGATTGAGTATAAATTCATGCTCAATTTCAGTTCCACAAGTTGATTAGATCAGTCACTTTGAATCAGCAGAAAACATTTTCCTCAGAGTTTAGAAAAAAAAAAAAAAATCAGCAATAACAATATCCTGCCTAAATAGAGAGCCCTCCTGTCATGCCAAAAGCATGAGTTAGTGTTTGATGTGTGTTTATATAGGTTGAGTTGTTTTTTTGTAAACCTTGGGATGACGTTTATTGTGGTCTTTGATCTTGCACCAGGCCTAGACCATAAAACATCTAGATAGCCATCACCAGAGCTGGACACAAGGAATTTCATAGAGTGGGCAATAGACTGCCAGACCAGCCCCCTCTGATCCCCCCCAGGGGTCTGCCCACTGAGAAACAACTAGTTTAGATATATGAGGGTGTTGGACTATCCAGGGAGTCAGTTATTCATTTTTCTTTTGTCAGTAACTTCTAGGAGACCTATACCATCTAAGACTCCCACAAGAATTCTATATGGGGTAAATATATGTAAGGAATTTCTTGTGTTTTCTCCTATTTTATTTTATGTACTGTTTTGCAATTTGTTTTCTGTATGTCATTTATTTCTGTATTTTGTACTCAGCACTGTGAATCCTTTTTGTCAGATTAAATGTTTACTTAATCAGCTTGTGTCTCTGTTCTCTATGAGCTTCACTCTCCAGAGGAAAGCTCAGGTAAACACGTTACCAAAAGGGGTTAACTATATATGTTTTATCAGTAAAAGTAGAACTGTGATACTATAATTCTCCTGTGTGTGGGGTAACCTAAGACGCCCGGGTTTAAAAGTCTTGGTGGTGGCAGTAGTACTAAGGGGGATAGTGTTGCTGGGACTAGCAACAGGTAACCAGGGGTCTGGTGTCATTAACCCTGTCACTTCCACACTCTCCCCACTGTCTCGGCTGGGCCTATAGCCCACGCACGTGACACCTCCTATAGAGAGGTTAGATGCCAAACTAGTAAGACTCTAGCAAGGATTGTCAGCATACACACACAGGAATATTATCTATAAATGCAAAAAAAAATTAAAAAATAAAATAAAAAAAACCTTTTTTTATTACTAACACTATAGAATCCCTTGAAGACTTTTTTTTTTTTAAGTCTTCGCAGGAAAAAACTGAAAAATGGAGATTGCTTGATGGAGAGGGAATATGCAACACGCAATATGAGAAATTCATTCACCTGTAAACATAAATCGGAACACACCTATTACTATATAAAAAAAAAAAAAAATACAAAATGTAAAAATTAAATCCCTTCTACAAAAAAAAACAAAAAACAACACAAACTTTTTTTTAGATTATATCTTAAGAGTTCTACTTCTGTGAAGGCGTGATTATTGATAACTTTCACATTATAGAGAAGCATCGGGACACACGAGGCATTAAGGCAATCACCGTGATAAATGGACAATGCTTCTCACGGAGATGCACTGAAAACAGTGATTCTCTAAGAAAAGCACTCACTTCAACATTGAACTACAGCAAGTTAAAAAGTTGCTCTTGGCTGTCTGTTACAAAGTATTTATACAAGTATAGATTTCTTCTATCTTTAAGAGTGCAGCGCTGTATAGTATGTGAAAACACAGTGAATTACCTGTGATTCAAAGACAATTATCCTTTATATTCTCCAATGTAATATACATACAAAAGAAAACAGAAATATATACAGATAATTGTGCAGTATGTCAAATACTTTAGTGAAAAGTTTAGTGAGTAACGGATATATCTACACTCACATTTTTTAGAGCCTTTTCAAGTGAATTAGGCTCTAAACTTCCGTGCGTCTGTGTCTTTAAGGGTAGATCACACGACCCCTCTCTCCAGGTTAAGTGTGTATTTTCCTCTCCACAACGTATATAAGACACAGAATTATCCAACTAAGTGTAGCATCCTTTGTAATATTTACATACACTTAAATAATAAATTAAAGTGCTCACCTTATTTAGAGCCTTTTGGTAACGGTCTCTAAGTGTATAAGTCTCTAAGTCTCTAAGTGTATAGGCTTAGTGTCAATTTGTGGGGTGAATCACTGGTGCTGGATACAGTGGATTATGTAAAATAAGAGAATTTATTACAGAGTATATAAAATCAGTATAAAAATATTTCTAGAAAATAAAAAATAATGAATAAGAACAAAGTATTGCGAGTATTAGTGGTTTAACAAAAATGATGAGTCCACTTTAAATGCCAAAACGCGTTTCGCCGGTAACAACGGCTTCCTCAGTCAGCTTGTGGGTGTCCTCTTGGTATTCTGTGTTTTAAGCGTCCAAAATCCCTCCTAAAATGTCTTCTTCCAATCGAATGGGTCCTTTTCTGTCATCTGACGCGGCTAAAATGCCGTTGCGTCACTTCCGGGTTTTCGGCACTATAGGATCCAGAGTGCTTTCGCCGGTAATGCAGTAATGCAGGATATAAATAAAATAAAACCTAAAAATAAAAAACATATGAACCTAAGTAAAGAGGAATGGCTAGCCTTGAAAGCACTACAGAAAGATAAAAATAAGGTTATAAAACCAGCGGACAAAGGTGGAGGGATTGTCATTATGAAAACGGAGGACTACCTGAGAGAGGGACTCAGATTAGTAGAAGACACCACGACATATCAAAAATTAAATGGAGACCCAACAATCAGTATTAAAAATAAATTTGACAACCTACTGAGTAAAGGAAAAGAAATAGAAATATTAAACGAAAAGCATCAATATTATCAAACCAAGAATTCCAGTCTTCTACCACCTTCCCAAAATCCATAAACATTTAACCAACCCTCCAGTTAGACCGATAGTCTCAGGGATAGATTCTGTATCCAGTAGGCTATCGGAATACCTAGACAAATGTCTACAACCTCTAGTTCAAAAAACTCCAAATTATCTTAAAGATACATTAAACATTATACAAACAATACAGCACATTCAATGGGAACCCAACTATATCCTAGTAACGGCGGATGTCAGTTCCCTTTACACTATCATTTCACATACGAAAGGGCTAGAAGCAGTAGAATTTTTTCTCAAAAAAGATAACACCTATCCAGAAGAACAAATAAGTTTTATTATGGAAGGAATAGATCTCATCCTTCATAATTATTTTTGGTTCAACAATGAATTCTTTCTACAGAAAGTCGGTAGTGCTATGGGGACAAGGTTCGCTCCGAGCTACGCAAATCTTTTCATGGCCTATTGGGAAACACAATTTATAGACAACAATTTGGAGTGGGGAGCGAGCCTTGTCTCCTATAAGCGGTACATAGACGATATTTTTTTAATCTGGAATGGTTCAGTGGATCTTTTAAAAACATTTTTAACCTTTCTAAACACAAATGACTGGGGAGTGACATTAACCACAGAATACAGTAAAGAAAGTGTTAATTTTTTAGACTTAACTATTTTTATAGAAGACAACAGTATTAAAACCAAAACTTTTTTTAAACCGGTAGATGTAAATAATTACATCTACCTAAACAGTTGCCATTTTTCTCCTTGGTTAAAAAATATACCTAAAGCACAACTTATGAGAGTTCGTAGAAACTGCACTGATCAAAGCACTTTTGAGATACAGGCCATTAAAATTAAACAAGATTTCATGGAAAAAGGGTATGAAGAAACCTCTCTCATAAATACTATTGAAGAAGTTAAAACCATGGAAAGAACCTCATTGCTAAAATACAAACCAAAAAGCATCAATACAAACATAAATTTGCCATTTATTTGTAATTTTAACCAAGAAAGTCATAAAATTAAACAAATAATAACTGGCCCATGCTAAGGAACGATCCTATGCTACACTCTATATTACCAGAGAGACCGAAATTAGTATATAGAGGAGCTCCCAACTTAAAACGAAAACTGACACACAACCATATTAAAGAAAATACACCTACTCCCTTTTTTCAGAAAGAAGGTTTTTTTGGCTGTGGACAGTGTCTAGCTTGTAGAAGCACAAAAAGGCACATTACAGAATTCTATGACCCAAAAGGGGAGAAGAAATACAAGATACGCCAAATGATCACGTGTTTTTCTAAGAGGGTCATATACGTTTTAAAGTGTTCTTGTAATTTATTCTATGTTGGTAGAACGAAACGTCCCCTACAAACACGAATAAATGAACATATCAGAAACATTAAAAAAGGGTACGATAAACATAGTGTTTCAGAACACTTTAGTTTAATACATAATAAAGACCCTCAATTTCTAGAATTTATGGCTATCCAGAAAATCACACTTAACTGGCGAGGGGAAGATGAAATTAGAAAATTAGGAAAAGTTGAAACAAAATGGATTTTTAATCTCAACACTCTAGCCCCTACAGGTCTAAATGCAGACTTTGAATTATGCCATTTTTTATGAACCAGACTATACATATATAAAATATACAAATCAACATCATCGTTTCTCATTGGGTCTATTTTTTTCGGATAAGAGTCCCCACTGCTTTGATATATAAACAATTAAATATATTTATTTTTAAGCTAATTTTATACATTCAAATCAATTAGAATAAAAAGCAGTAGAAATTTTAGAAATAAGTAAAGGTGGAATATGTTTGCACAAATAGGACTTCATAAGAATACACATTTTTAACACAAGCCACCCTTCTTCCACTGTGTTCAAGTTCTGTATGTTTTCTATATAAGAGATACCATTGCTTACAATAGAGATTAAATTATATGATTAACAAATGAGTCTGAATAGAATTGAAGTTATTGCTCCTTAAAAAATTATAATATATAAGGAGAAATAGAAATGTATAAGTAGGATTTTATAAAGATATACATTCTAAAGATAAGTAATATATAACATTTAACTACAATGTTTCTCTTTTATTTTCATTGTAAACTGTATGTGAGCCCAAGAGGGCTCTAATATGAACTGACAAAACTCCCATTGCGGACTATATTTCCCACAAACAACCGGACGAAAACCGGAAGTGATGCGCTAAGCGCAAAGCACTCTGGATCCTATAGTGCCGAAAACCCGGAAGTGACGCAACGGCATTTTAGCCGCGTCAGATGACAAAAGGAGCCATTCGATTGGAAGAAGACATTTTAGGCGGGATTTTGGACGCTTAAAACACAGAATACCAAGAGGACACCCACAAGCTGACTGAGGAAGCCGTTTTTACCGGCGAAACGTGTTTTGGCATTTAAAGTGGACTCATCATTTTTGTTAAACCACCAATACTCGCAATACTTTGTTCTTATTCATTATTTTTTATTTTCTAGAAATATTTTTATACTGATTTTATATACTCTGTAATAAATTCTCTTATTTTACATAATCCACTGTATCCAGCACCAGTGATTCCAGGGAAGGGGCAGTGTCACCCCACAAATTGACACTAAGCCTATACACTTAGAGCCAGTTACCAAAAGGCTCTAAATAAGGTGAGCACTTTAATTTATTTAAGTGTATGTAAATATTACAAAGGATGCTACACTTAGTTGGATAATTCTGTGTCTTTTATATACGTTGTGGAGAGGAAAATACACACAACCTGGAGAGAGGGGTCGTGTGATCTACCCTTAAAGACACAGACGCACGGAAGTTTAGAGCCTAATTCACTTGAAAAGGCTCTAAAAAATGTGAGTGTAGATATATCCGTTACTCACTAAACTTTTCACTAAAGTATTTGACATACTGCACAATTATCTGTATATATTTCTGTTTTCTTTTGTATGTATATTACATTGGAGAATATAAAGGATAATTGTCTTTGAATCACAGGTAATTCACTGTGTTTTCACATACTATACAGCGCTGCACTCTTAAAAATAGAAGACCTAAGGGGTGGCAACACATTTTTAAGTCTGAAATCTTTTCTGTTTCTTGGTGTTTATCTTTGTATGGTGGGTTTTTAGGAGTACCCATAGAGTGTATACAGCAACTATAATCCACTGTTCACATTTATTATTCAGCGCCACATATTCCACACCAATTGTTAATATATTCAAAGTATAGATTTCTCTTAGAATCCACTCTTCTATAAAATCAGATAGAGGATATGCAGTTAACCCCTAAAACTCTTCAGCAAGCTCGAGTACTTTAGGGGACTGCAGAGTCATTTTAAGGCTGGAAATGGCATCTACTGCACAAAAGAAACCGAACGTAATAAAAATGCAAACACTTAGTAATAAACCAATACAATTTGTTTAATCACTGGTAATCCCAGCGTATGGATTTTTGTAGAGGCATGTTGAGAACACTGCTGCAACTACTTGTGTCTAAGCAGTATAAAATAATAATTGTTTTCTGAAAGGCAGAGGCTGCATGTTTTCAAGTTGCTGCCATGCTATTGAAGCTATAGTCCCATGTGTTGGAAGTCTTAAGTCATCAGGAGTCCGTGTCTGAGCCAGAACTGCTCTCCCGACTGATTTCAATCTGTAAGGAAGGCAAGCTGTCCAGACGGCTCTTTTTCTGCCTGATTTGCTCTTTCTCCTTAATCATGGCACCCCAAGCTTGCTGCAGTACAGAATCATCCTCTTCTGTAGCACGAGTCACATTTTCTGTCTTCTCAGTAGGCTTTTCCTTCTCTTTTGGTGCAGTTCCCAAGCGATTCCACAAACCCCCTAATGAAGAATAAAAAGGATGAATAATAAAACATGGCGAGAAACACAAACTTAGAAGGACATTCACTTTATTGAACCAATAGAGGGTTTTTTTATGTAGTGTATATTTTTTCCACTAGGTATCTTGCAAAGACCACAGTAAATACAGTTGAAAAGGGTTTTATTGAGAAGAATTAGATTTTTTGCCCTGTGCTTTCAAACCATTTTTATGGTGGCAATGCCTGGTGTTTGGAAGATCTTTTTCCAGCAACAGCATTCTTCACAGATGATATTTGTAATGAGAGAAATGGTTATGTTTACATTTATCTAAGCCAGTGGTATTCAACCTTTTTCTACCTACCGCCCACTAATGCATCTTTCTTGATGGAAAAATTTCCTTACCGCCCACCAGTTTTCGCGCAAGCGCAGAATATTTTTTAGAAAGTAGGGTGTTTTAAAAAAAATAAACGTACGTACATTTATCTTTTTATTTCTACTTTATGCATGTTTATAATATTTTTTACTTTATAAAGTTTAATTAGAAATTAGATCCTTGAGGCTGATGCTGCGAGACTAAATATTTGAGATCTGGTTCGATTTTCGTAAGTAACAAACGAAGGTCTCCTCTTTCGGTGATATTCAGATGGTTTCTCTGTTTTTTCATAATATGATTAACAGCACTAAAGCCTGATTCTACAAGATATGTGGTAGGGAAAGGTATCAATAAATTGAACATTATTTTCCACATATTTGGATATAACGCAGGCATTTTTTTTTTTTTTTGCCAGAGTTTTTGGTATCCACCACTGCCAAAATTCCAAAAGTAATTACTACTTTTACTCTTACGTTTTGATCTGCACTCCACACAGTGCTTTTTTCCCTCCTCTTTTCCCTTTTATTACTAACACCAAAAACAATGCTGTATTAGGTGCCAAATTTTATTAATGTCACCATCAAAAGAAATTCCTTTTCCTGCCTGCTTCTTTACCTTCCTTATAGTATATCACTATATTAAGGATTTTTTTTCCCTTTTTTTTTTTTTTTTTATTTTCTCCTTCCCTTACTTATTTTTTTCTTTTATTTTATACGATAACAAAACTTAATTTATGAGCCAGACTAAACACTGCTTACTCTCCTCCTTTATTTTATCCCCTTTTCTCTATTTTTCTTCCTTTTTTTGTTATTTTTTTTTTATCTTTTCCTTTTTATCTCCTTTCTTTTACCTTCCTGAGCGACAAAAGTAAGGCTGAGCTAGTTAGCCCACTTATTATTATTAGCCAACAATTCTCTTTCTCCTGCCTATAACTTTTCTTTTGCAACTCCTCTGCTCCGTTTCTGCCTGCTTCTGCCTGTCCCTGCCTGTCAGTTTCCACTCCTCCCCTTCCTCTTCCCACGTGTTTGCGTCCGCTCGCACCCGCCAGACAACTTCTCACACAAAAGGAGGTTGATTGATGTGTGTACTCGTGCCCGCCTGCGCCGACCGCCCACGGTTTCTTGATGTGTGCGCGCGCGCTCGCTCGCTCAAAAGGAGGTTTTAACCTCCAAAGTCCCTACCGCCCACCTGGAATCACAAAACGCCCACTAGTGGGCGGTAGGGACGAGGTTGACGACCCATGGTCTAAGCTTTAGTGGCTGTCAGACTGGCAGCCATAAGGAGGTGCTTCCAGACTGAAAACCATTGATTTTCAAAGGGCTTCGTGTTTGATGTCACCATGCACAGCGAGATAATCGCCGTCCTGCGCCAATCAATGAGACAGTGCATCTCTATGGGGAGTGTTTAGTGTCTCCATGCATAGGAGACACTAAACATCGGTTCTTACAGTGTTTGTAGGTCTGAACCCAGGAAGTCCAGCTTGTGGCTGTTTCAGGTGCATATAATATACCGGTAAAGCAATTTTGTCAAGACTATTGGCGAACAGCGATTTTCTTTGTCAAATAGTTTTTCTTTTAAAATGCTGTTCCAGTGACTGCCACTAGTAGGAGTTGAGGAGTTAACTTCCTTACACTGAACATGCGGAGGGCAATAAGGAGAAGCGACAGTGAGTAGTAACATGCACTTTTCACTGCTTGAACACCAATGGATAAGGTTTGGGTTGGGGGATGGGAGAATAAAAGGTAATTAAAAAGGGAGTAACATAATGATACAAAGATATACAAGACATGAAGTGCCGCTTTAATATTCTCTCAAACACAGGAAAAAAGCAAACCTGTTTTTTTCTCCTTGCTGTCAGAATACAATCCTTTCCCCTCCACTTGTTTTGGGATTCCAAGCCGGCTATGGACATCAGACACTGGCTCTCTGCGGGGGGCAGGCACTATGCACACTGGTTTACGAGGGTCAGGGGAATGTGCTCTTTTACCAAGCCGCTGCCTCACATCTAATGAACAAAATAAAATGACACAGTTAGTCCAAACAAAAAAACAAATACAAAAGCCAGGCAACTTAAAATCCAATATCACAATGAGTTAAGGCATATGAACAGGATATAGAAGTTGGGTTATTTCTGTATCTACCTTAGCAAGACATTACTGACACTACTACTGATGTGACTTTTATAAACACTGTTTTCAATATGTCAAGCTCACATTATTGTTATGCACACAAATAGCATCAGAAAAACAAAGTCATTGTAACAGTGCAATGCATGGGCAGATGATGATTATAGTACACGTACAATTTATTTTAATGCCACTTTTTTTATAGAGCACCTGCAGCTTATGAAAAACAATGTATTAGCTTAAAGAGTCAGTCAAAGCACTAAAACCACTTGAGTTTAATGAAGCGGTTTGGTGCATAGATCATGCCTCTGCAGTCTCATTGCTTAGTGTAGGAGTTAAATGACTATTTCTGCAGCCCTAGTCACACCTCTCCAGGCTGTGAATCACTATACGCTTTGTGAATAGATAGGATTTGTTTCTTCTTATCTTACATAGCATCATTAACCTGCACAGAGCTATGAAGAGGCCACCTAGTGCCAGCATGAAGAACTGCCCCCCTGAATCTTGTGGGAGATAAGATGGGTAACTCTCACAAAAGACTTGAGAAAAACCTGCAGACTTCGAACCCTTTATAACAGGACATTATTGTAAAGTGATTTTTTAGATCTTCTATAATGTAATTTGTAAATTATACAGTATAAGCACCAAAACCACCTTGTTTATGGAGTGATTTTAATACAGACGCTGCACCTACATTCTAGAAAATGAAAGGAGTGAGGTTTCTGAGAAGCATACAGCAACCAAGGGCTTTTGGTTGAAACAGACATTGGCTGTGCATCCACTGCTGCTCTATGAGAAGCATTGGCTTTGAGAATAGCAATTGTGCCATGTGTCAATGAGAATCAGGTTCAACACAGAATAAGCATCAGGTTCAACACAGATCATCAAACTTGATAATCTCATGATCAGACTGCAGTGAATCTATCTTGTGGCTGGATTAAAGGGTATGAGTAAGAGTTTAGAATGTTATTTTATGTTCCCTGTGCTCACAACGCTCTGTAAAAAGATATTTGGTTGTTCAGTCCCCAGCACAGGACTGCAATAATTGGGAAGAGTACTTGACTACTTCTATATGGAACATGCCACTACCTCCAGTTTGTTACCTTGTGTGTTTTTCTCCCAAGTTCATTCCATTTTCAACAACTAGAAGCCTGAGATGTTATTCCTTTTAATCATATGATAATATAATATATATGTATAATACACACAGCATCCACTACACACTAGACAAATACACACTGCACACACACTACACAAACACACACTGCATCCACTACACAAACACACACACACACTGCATCCACTACACAAACACACTGCATCCACTACACAAACACATACAGCTCCCCTGTCTAAACACACTGCATCCACTACACGTGGCATGTATATTTTGTGCATTTACCTTTAGAAAGTTTTTATTTTCCAAAATGGTAAATGTACAGAATATCGGCAAATTATATCGGCTATCGGCCTGAAAGTTCACAGAATATCGGTATAGCTCTAAAAAAAAATCAATATCGGTCGATCCCTACAATTTACCTGATTTTGTTCCACTGCTTGGCAGCCTGCTTGTTGAACCTAGCCTCTTCTCTTCCAGTAGTAGTCGTACATCGGTTGGTTTCTCAGAATGGGATTTGCTTCCAATGCGGTTTTTCACACTGCTGTTTCCTTCTGATCTCATGGAGTTTCTGTAGAAGGAAAACAGATTTAAATTGTCCCGTTAGCATAATATAAAGTAGAAAGGATCTCATTTGCCACTGAGTGAAGAGAAGAGAATTTGAAAGGCAAGGGCGGGTTAAAGAAAGGCCACTTGGTGGGTAGGCTTATAGCAGGCAAAACATTCAAAAGATAAATATAACAACTTTCTAAATATTTTTTCTACCTGATATTTTTTAGTTGTGACTCTACTTCATCTGCATACATGGTCATCTTCATGCTCTTTTTGGGTGAAGGTGTGGAGATCATCTTTAACTCCAGGTCATAGTCCATCTCATCGGAATCTGAATTGCTGGCTGCTGAGCGACGTGCTCCTTCCCTCTCCCTTTTGAACGCTTGGAGCTCATCTCTATATTCTACTACAACACGATCATCTTCATCCATATCTTCATCTTCTTCCTCCTCCTCTTCTTCTTCCTCTTCTATAGGCTCCTCTGGCACATTCACAAGACCTAGAAGAAATTTAATGCAGAGTAGTTGGAACAGTACTCAATCAGCAATAAAAGACAAAGAGACAGATTAAATTTAATCTGAGTGGTGTTATATGTACAAACACGTAGTCTAGATTAAATTTCATTTGTATAATTATGAAATTAAAGAAACATTGTTTTATGGGACAAAATTAACGGAAGTTTGGAAAAGAAATGGAATCTGTAACCGCATCCTCCACGCACAAGGAAAAGAAAACTAGAAAAGAAAACATAAAAAAAACATACAAAAACTATAAATCAATTTTATTTTTTTAAATAGCTTTACCTGAATGAAGGTGCTTGTATGCTGGAGCCACCCCAACTTCATCATCTCCAATAAACGTTCTTTTCTTTATTACATCTCGCTGTATGCGACGGGAATGATACCTCCGCTTCCTGCAATTTTTTACACCAACATTACAAAGTTTGATCTTTTGAAAGCTCAATCCAGGATAAACTACAAACCATACTGCACTTCCTTGAATGGATAAACAAAGTCTTATCTTACCTAGAACATTTTCTTCAAAAATCAAAAGGAACAGACCATGGGCATTTAGTTTTCCACTTGGAAAATGTAAACATAGACCCATGCAAACTTAATAAAAAAAAATTTTAAAATGTTTTTTTAACCTACTTATTGATTTAGTATGTCAACATTATCTACATGATCTTCCATCTACACAAAGCATGTCAAACTCGCGGCTTAGCATCCCGGCAAGCAGCGAGTACATGCCTAATTGCCTAGTGTTCCAAGCCGAGTAGGCACCTGCTTTCCCCACACTGGGGAGGAGGAGACAGTGGATGCAGTGAGGGAGCTCAGTGTTCCTACTTCCTCACTGTTCTCGCACAAGCCGCCAGTAGTGATGCCGGGCGCCCGCATATGACATCATATTCCGTCGCTCAGCATCATTAAACTGCACGCGAGGGGGCTGGAAGGCTGAGCTCCAGACAGAAGATCTCCACTGTACACCAGTAATAATTACAATAATGTGAGCGTGTGCAAGAATGTGTAAGTGTGTGTCTCTGTGTTTCAGTGAATGTGTGTGTTTGTGGCGGTCAGTGTTGCAATGGCCGCAACTGGACAATGGAGGACCTGGAGGTGCACGGAGGCACGCAACGCCAGGTCACATTCCAGCATGACGTCGACGTGCTCCACCTTCACAGGGTGTCCAGAAGTAGCGGGAGGACCTGCTTTGGCACATGGTGCGGACAGCGCCATTTGGGATATACCAGAGCTCAGGCTCCGGAGTCGCATACTGGCAGTGGCATTGTGAGTGGAGTCTGCTTGTTAGCTGGAGGGGGGTGCTGGGATTTAGTAGAGAGGGGGACTGGGATTTAGTATATGGGGGGTGCTGTGGTTTAGTAAAGGGGGATGCTTTTTTTTTTATACTGTACTTTTCAAAATAAATCTATGTTTCTATGAAAATGTAAGTTTTGGGTTTTTTTTTTGCAGCCCACATAAACGTAAACCTTGTTTATTTGGCCCTTGCTAGACTTTGAGTTTGACATGCTTGATCTTGCTTGTCAAATTAATTATTTTTTTTGTATTTCAATAAGATAGGTGTGCTCATGAAAGACTCATCCACCCCTGAATAATCTCATGCTTTAGTTACTGTAAAAGATTTCTTCCTGGATTGCATCCTGCTGCTTAATAAATAAGATCAGCTAATGAGCCCCTTTATTCTCCATTGCAACCGAAATCTCCCTTGGTTCATAAAGCCACAATCTCAAACTTCCACTACATTGTTTTTACATTTTATTCCGCTACTTTTGCCTATCAGACTCTAACACTACAACCATACAGGTCTACTCTTCTCAATGGATAGTCTATCACGTACCCACTGTTCATTCTGTCTAGCCTCTGGTATTCCATATGTGTCTATGTCAGACTCACCAATGCATTCATTAGCTTTAAATGTTGTACTGAAAATTCTTACTCACCCTCAATGTACTGCTCTTGAAAATCAGGCTACTACTTTTACTTGCTTTTTGAATACATAAACCACAACTCGTGGCACACTGTAAACAGACACCTGACCATGAATTTAGAAAATATCTGCAGCTCTGCCACCAGCAACTCAACCCACAAAATGACAATATGGGAACCACACGTACAGAGCTTATGTTACTAGGTTACACGCAAACATTTCAAATTATGACTTTGTCAACTAAATAGAATTCAACATCTAATACATCCTGTCTGTTGCCATTGACAATACTTGTCTGTTTCTTAGCAATTCTTATAGACTGTTCAAGCAAACTCTTCTGAGCAATTTATGCTGAAATGTCTGTGCTACACATTAAGGTCTTCAAATTATCCGAAGACCTATGCTACAGTAATTACAGATACTTTTCAAAACTCTTGGAAAATGTGTTACTGGGTATCTAAGCATGAATAGTAAGCAAGTGAAAATAAAATACACGTTGCCATGCTTCTAATAATTATACTGACCAGGAGTTGCTAAGGATTCCTTTCATACCACCATAGTTGGGGTTTCCATACTTCATATAATATTGGCTCCTTCGTGCGGCTCCCAGCTCTTTCTTGTCATCTGAAGAACAAAATAATAAAAACAAAAAAGGCAGATATTTTTGTAATAGCTCGATTGAGAATAAGCACAAAAACTCGTATAAATTTACTGAACAACTGGAATTTTATTGATGTTGACAAAACAGCCTGAGATCTGTCGTTTCTGCAGTGGGTTACACCGGTTGCGAACAGTTTAAATTGCTCCCCGGCACTCAATAGCTCTGCCTTCTGTCCGTCCTCCAGCTGCCATAATGTCCAGGAAGGTTTGCCCACTGCAGCTACTTTGACTCCCAATGGCGGCCATTGACACTCTCATCCTATCAATAGTTGTCAAATTACACCTTCTGGACTGTATGGAGGAGGAGGAGACAGGAGGCAGAGAGAACAGACGCCCTCCATAAGAATAAACCTTGCTATTATAGATGCCAAGCAACACATTAAAAAGTTTAAAGTCTGGATTTTTACATCAATGTGAAGGCAAAAGACCAAAAACCAAGAAGTCAAGAACTATTCTTTGTAGTTGACAAACTCCCTAAAGAAGCACGGAAGACCGATTTTTAAATATGAAATTTCAAAGCAGAGTTTGTTACTTCTTCATAAAGTATGCAATGTTTGGCTAGGTTACATGGTGTGTAAATAAATCTGCATTTTTAGCTTGAAAAATATAGCTTTCTTTCAGGCTGGGTAGGATGCATACTCCGAGAACATTTACTGAAATCTGTAGAATAAAAAGGTGTATATATATTAGATTTCATCTAAGCAACAAAACTATTAACACAGCTACAGATTCAAAGGAACTCCTTCCTAGAGACTTTAATCCGACTGAGCATCAATGAAAATGTACCAGACAAACATTGGGTGTGAGCGACGATTAGCCATTACTATACTATTCGAAGGTCATAGCAAACAGGATTTTTACCTTCAGTTGCAAAACGCATGTAGATTTTATTTCCTTTAAATAACTTGACCGAAGGTCGGAGGTCATTTTGTAGTAAAGAGGTCTCTTCTGCCTGTGAAAGTGTATCCAGCTAGAGAAAAATAGAATGCCAGCTTCTCGAATAAAAAGTCTAAGAACAGCCAAAATAATTCTTAATTTAAACTTTAAGAGCAGATCTGTGAAAAAGTGCTGCTTTGAAAGGAGCTACATGGCAAACGCCACCTACATAATGTGAGATAAACACTGCATTATAGGATGCAAAAGTAAACATCAGATGATTATAGATATTGCAGAAAAGGCATCATAGATAAACTGAGTTTATTAATACATTTCTGTAAACTAATCGCATGGAATACTGTGCAGGCAACCAAGTGAGGGGGGATATTTTACTTCTAGTATCAAGCAATTAGTACAGGATGCAATGTTTTTGTTTTTTTTTAAACTGAGCTTATGTATTTTTGTTATAAAAAGATGAGTGCTCTTTTATATAATAGAATACAGTGCTTTAATAATGGAAGACCTGTAACATATTACTGTACATATCCTTATTTTTCCATTTACTTAAAATAACACTATAGTCACCTAGACCATTTCATCTCAAATAGGTGGTCTGAGTGCACGGTCCTGTTCTTCATAACCCTGAAAGGTAAAACAGTGCTATTTATGAGAATTCAGTCTCCAATGATCCTCTATGAGGAGCACTGGATTGGATAAAAAGCAGACCTCTGTGACATTGTCAGAGGAGGAGAACTAAGCAGCACAGAGGGAGTCTTGGCACTGGGGCAAGGTGAGGCAAAAAATAAAATTATTTTATTCTATACAGGAACGCTATAGTTTTAGGAGTTGTATTTCTAACACTGTAGTGTTCCTTTGACAATTTGCATTGACTTCTAAATAACATGTCATGTTCTGGCCTATTCAAATACAATGTCAGTTTAGCTACTTAAGGTCTTATCACCTGGATAGCTTCTTCAACTTGTCTTGCATAAATAGGTTTAATATGTAAATAAATTTAAAAAAAAAAATTTCTTTTTTTTTAAAGTGTATAACCACAGGTGCAGGTTTGCAATTAGCCACTGGCATTACTGAAAGTCATGGGAGGAATCCCAAATTGCCTGTGTGTTCTACAGAGAGTGCAGAATCACTTGCTTCCTTGCAAAACCAGTGTGTTTCACCATTGCATTTGGTAGAAATGTATATATGCTGGAAACCTCACCGTGCTCACTGCTTTCTTCTCGGATTCTTCCTCTGCTTCGCTGGCATTGTCTTCATCCACTTCCCCTTCTTCAGTCTCCTCTCCAGAGCTGTCATCAAATCTGTCTGCAGGAGGAGCCAAATAAATATATACTGTTTAGCACTCCATGCATTCATCTCATTTTGAGTGTAGAGTCCATTATTTAAGAGAGCAGAGTTTGACAAATCTCCAATAGCAGCACACACATAGCTATACATTACTTCTGACTCAATGTATATCTATAGAAAACCATGTTAGTACTTGGTTTTGGCTCCTACATATAAAATTGTTTTCTTCATTTTAATACATGGTGCGTGAGAAGGTTTGGGAATTTGCAATCAATCGTGAATAAAGAATTATACAAGTGATTACCTTTTTTGGATTTTGTTGATCTAGCTTCCACATCCACATCCTTCTTCGTTTTAGTCTTTGAGTCACTTGGCATTGAGCTAAGGTTCAACAAAGCACGTGTGGATGTCACTTCATCGAGCCAAACCACATTACCTGAATTTAAAAAAAAAAAAAAAAAAAAAAGTAAAAACTACGTGTGACAGACCACCCTGTCCTTGGATTATTAAGCTCTTTTTCGATTCTCCGGTTTGTTCGGTATATGGTGTTCGCCAAAAATTGTATTCTTGTTTTGTTCAAATACTGAACAAACTCACGAACTACCAGACCACCTGTACGCTGCGTGTGCTGCTTGTTAACCTCCATCACCCATGTAAACATCTCATTAACACTTTTAACCGCAGCATTCTAAGCGGTCGCCGTTCGTATGTACGAACACGTGGTGGTGGCGGCAGCTTGAGCCGCGAACGCAGGCAGCGGTGTTTGGTTGTCGAATGCATGAAACTAAAATCGGACACTTGACCGCCCGAACACCGCTGAACTTCCATCTCCGCCTGCATTCTGTTATATTCAACTGAATGGAACACCGTTCGGTGGGAGCTTACTCCCGAATGAGGGACACATAATCAGCATACGGACTAACATCTACGTTTGGTATTTTGTATGATTTTGTACCCCTCTTGTGTGCGGTCGGTCAGAACTTTACCCTGGTGGTGTTTCAGGTGCATTCGTGGGATCTGAGCGCGTTTTGGATATGTTGGGCACTCAGATCCAGGGATATAGGATTTGAAGAGGCTCCTGATTGTGTTGTGTGTATAACAAATTGGATATGTTCTGTACCTGAGAGATAATTTAATTTAGAGGTTTACTTTCAAGCAGTTCTCTCTCAGGTGCAGAGAAACCATGGTGGGCTGGGGGAGATTACCCTGTAATGTTGTGTTGGAAACCCCTTGCAAGGGCTGTTGCATAAAAGGCCATGTGTGGCCTCCAATAAACCAGTTCACCCCCAGCATTCAGTCTTGACTAATTTCTGTGGGGGAAAGCTATACCTGCTATATCACTAGTATACCTGCTTTGGATTATCGCTATTGGGAAAGCCTGCTTGAGATTACTACAGCATAACTCACTACTAGGGGGGAAAACGACATCTCTGGCGGCGAAACCCACGTTTCTACCCAAGTGGCCGCCACACTACGCCTTGGTATGATGGCTTAGATGGATGTCATGATGGCTTTAGTCGCAAAAAAAAAAAAAAAGCCAATGGTTAAAGGAAAGACATCAGCAGTTTCTGTATCCTAAGGACTCCAGGACCATAGCCACTGTGGGTGTGAAAAAGCCAGTCTAATCATTTACAGATAACATACATAGACACACACATAATTCCCTAGTCCCAAATTCACATAACTAATATGCTGGTTTCTAGTCTTATTTTACACTGTAACATGGAATGTTATGTATGACCCTTTATTATTAAGTGGTAGATACTTACAAGAGGAATCATCAAGCCATTCAATGAAACCAGGAGGATACTGTTTAAAGAAACTAAATATATCCTGTGTGCTCAGGTCGTCTACACCGCAGACGTAAAGGGTTTCCAGACGGACCTTAGGAAGTGCTGAAAAAAAATAAAAAAATAACCACACATATTTCTGGTTTTAATCAGCTGAAATTTAAAAATATATACATACACACATGTTTACATCAAAATGCATGCTTTTAGCATTCAGAGGCATTGAATGAAACCATGAGAAGAAGCACATCAGGGAGCAGACACACCTATGGTACCTCATCCTAGCAACACATCCAGAACAAAGAATATGTTTAATGAACGTCTAACTATTCCCCAGGGAAATTTACATAGGATTGAATTACCCACAGCACTAACACAGGTGATTACACACACACACAGTTTTCCATTGCCTAGGAAACATGACTATACAGGCAATACTGTGTGGTTTGTTCATTAAATTGTGCAAATTGTAGGTCAGCTCACATGACATAACATTTCAAATTGCACAGATGACAGATTTCTTAGCTTTCTGTTGTTCAATGTGCCATGCACACTAAGTCCTTCTGGGACATTTCCAAATCAGTTCAACATGCTCCCTCCCAGTCTTTTTCCAGGTCTGGGAGGGATCTGTGGCTAAAGAGTGCCTTTCTCATATGAGCAACAGCTGGGGCTGTGAAGACATGTATACCTGTATTGGTTTTGTTTTTGCACTGATAGATATGCGGTATTACATCAAGTAGGCTTTTGCAAAAATCAAATCACAATAGTGAATTCAATTGAGTTACAGAAAAGAAGAAGTTGTTAATGACACTTAACAAGTCTCTCAATGGTGGCTTGACCATTCGCATTCCATTAGTTTTTACATTTTAATGATAAAAGAACATATAAAACATAGTAGGTAATGAAGCAAAGTGATATACAATGTAACTTTAAGGCAGAGGCTCTGATTATGTCAAACTGCCCAGCCTCCTTTCCAACTTTTGGGAAACCCGCCCGCCCCCCGCTCATTTTTGGGCCTGAGCCGTGAGCCTGACCGGACTACCTGCATTGGTTTTAAACAGCTTACCTATACAATGAGGTTTTAGTATAATAAAAATAAAAAAGTGCATGACAGAATATGTTGCAGCTTTTAAGGGGATGAAAAAAGTAGCCTGGGTTTGTACAGGTTTATCACCGTAGGCTGCTGTGCAAACCATGTACAACTGATCAGCTCATAGAATGCCATGAAACAAACAAAAATAAATAATAATAAATCTACTTTTAATTTCTCTGAAGTAAAAAAGCAGGTTAAAATTACTTGTTTTGAACAAAATAAACAGTGTCTTTAAGTGTATGGTGCCAGGATTGACACCTACTGTAAGTTGTCTTCTTATGTGGGGTCTGCCAGGAATCACTCCCTGCCTCAACTACTTCAGTCGAAGATCAGTAGCTCCTAAGCCCTGTTAGCTCTCATGAGCGAAGTCCTGCACTGCAAAGTCAACTCATTGGCTGAGAGAAGCAGTGCTCAGCAGACCCTAGCTAAGAAGTCAAACCTTCTACAGACAGTTTTACTACTGCAATGGGTCATGCCAGGAAACTCAGGCTCGACAGCCACTACAGCTGGCTGTAGTAGTTATGGTGCTTGGAATGTTCCTTAATTGTCTCTTCTAGTGATCTCACAGAGTTCCAGAGTGAATGTTTTGTGACTATGAAAAATAAATTTTTATGGATACCTTTTCTGATAATTTCTCGATCCAGTACAACATCCTTTTGATTGTCATTGACCTCTGCACGGAAGTGGAAACGCTTCGCTCTCTGTTCCTTCTTCTCAATCGCTTCCTGGTAAAAAAGGAGAGGTCCGTGGTTTTAAAAGTATCGCAAAAGAGATCAGACTTTGTGAAGGTGTCCATTGAGAGAAGCACATGCATCCATCCCCTCTCTCAACTGCATAATAATATTAGCAGTCGCATCTATTGACTTTTGTGAATTGGAATTCAGCTCACAAACTATATTTTTTCCAATTCCAATAAAATAAAAGAATGTTTGGAGCTTCCAAGCAGACTGTGCATATAATGTCTAATGTATCAGCTTATCTGTGCCAATAAACAGACGATATCTCAAAAGAGAATGCTTACCTTTGATGTTACATCAATCCCTGTGATGAAGGTCCCAGCCTTATTTTCATAACGCCTACTACTGGTGCCCTGTAAACAGAATAAAATAAAGTTACCACCACTGCAAATAAATATACAGATGACCCAAAATTATGTCGGTCTGGGAGGGATAGATATCTACCCACATCTGTACATAAAAGTCTTTCAGTGCTCTATACGCAAAGAGCAAAAACAACAAAACAAATACTTTCTATCAGTGCCAAAGAAGAGAAGTGTATTTACTTAGAAAGAAGCAGGATGGTGTGATTGTGCCTCCTGAGAACCAAATTCACCATCCTGTTGATACACAGCAGCTACATGTGGCTTTTAATGCCAGCAAATCAAGGATTATTTGAAAGAGAAAGAATAACAGAATATCATAAAACACGTCTTAAACAAGTCTCCTCCACGCTAAAATGCCTCCTTCTTGCTGGTTCATATTCTCAGCTTCAGTTACTTTTTTGTCCCATTATCCTAAGTGTCCAGTAGCACAGTTGTATATGTCATTAGAACGTGCAGCGAGCAAAGCTTTCTGCCAGAACTCTAAAACAGCTTTCCAAAAGAGAATGGATATAACTGAATGGCAAGTCACAAAAACTCTGCCATGTGCACATAGACCGTTATCTCCTCTATTAAAGCTTGAATGGACTCTCTAGAGTCTGCCGTTGAAGCGTTCCTTTAAGAGTTACAATGCTAGTTTTAACATGTCCAAAAGTTCAATCTCCATTGACCAGAATAAGAAGCTCCCAACTGGTCACGGTAATTCTTGGAGTGGGAAAAGCTCAAATCAAAGGTAATTTAATGTACAGGGATTTACACATGCAGAAGTAACTTATTCTACCCCTTGATATAAGAAAATACACACTCACATGCAGAAAGACATTAGCTTCATTTGTTCAATTAAACATGGAAAATTCTAATTTTATATTGTAGTACATTGTCAAAAAAAACAAAAAGTAGAGAACTAGAGCCCCTAAAGCTCAGGTCATTAATCCCTTCTTTAATTGTACAGCAAATTCGACAAAACACCTTTAATTAGGTCCTAAGTCACATGAGTCTTCACTGTCTGACCAATACTAGATGATTTTGACAATAGTTTAAAACCTGCCATTTCTCACAGAGTGCAAGGGGAAAGTCTATGTACCAAAATGATTGCATTAAGAAGTGCTTTTGGTGCTTACAGTGTTGCTTTAAAGAAATGTAATTTCAATTAAGTTGTTATGGTACCAGGAGGTCCTCAGTTATGTTTTACCTTAAGAGGTTAAACTGTTTAGAAGTAGTTTAACCCCTTACAGGTGCACGCACCTTTGTCACACAGTTTTGTGAATGGGAAGTTAGTGACAGGCTAAAAGCATCAGCTGACACTCAAGGCACCCTGTCAGTCCCTACTCAGTAAGGAGTTAAGAGGAAGCTTTACTTACCTTTTCTCAATCACAGATCTAATCTCGCTACAGCTGGCCACGCCTGAAATTCTTAATCTTGATTATCTCAGCCAAGCCAATGCTTTCCCATAGGAAGGCATTAGGAAGCTATTGTGCATGCGTGGCAAAACACCAATCAGCATCTGCTCATAGAGCTGCATTGAATCAATACATCTCTATGGGGAGCATTCAGCGTCTCAACACTGCAGCATTGACAAAGGAAGCACTTCTACTGGCAGTCTGAGTGAGTGCTCCCAGAGGTGCTCTTAGGCAGCAATGTAAACAATGCCTTTTCTCTGGATTTAAGTGGAACTGGTGACTATAATGTCCCTTTAAGAATTTAACTATTTACCTCTCACCTCTAGCCATCATTAAAAGCTGGACAAATGCATGGAAACAACTTCTGCACATGACCAAATATGTTTCGTAAACTACCCTGGAATACCTTGTTGGTGCAGATCACAAAGGATGTAGATCATGTGTATGAACACAGTTGCAGCGGTATACTTATTTGTACCAATACGCTAGTCAGTACCTTTTTTTTTTTTTTTATCTGCCTGGCACAAAATACAGATTTAAATAGAAGAATAAAACAGGTTACTTCACTGGAACTCTGCGCTGTCAGTCAATTAAGGGGGATCTCACTGAAAATAAACTGAACAGCTCTGAAGCTATGTGCTTAGCAATGCAAAACCCCACCCCAAGTCAGCAAGGGATACTGGGGAGGGTTATTTTCCAGATGTGCTCAGTTGGCCCCCTGCAAATAATCCACTGTGTGACAGCTGGACTGCTTATTACATCATCTTATTGAGGAAATATTCAGTCTTAAACACTGACCCAGCAAATTCGAAGATAAGAGGTTTTGTTACTGCATAGAACACTCTGAAGTTCGTTTACGAGTATATTATCTCCTGAGTTAGGCAGCCTCAACTAATTCTATAATTACCAAAGTAGACATACACATGGCAGATTACAAATAAATATATAAAAACATGGCAGTCCTCTAATAATATACTTTAGAGTTCCAGAACTGGTTATTTTCAGAGAGACGACCTGTTATATGCATTATAAAGGTACCATAAACGTTCCTTTTCCAAGCCAGTTTAGTGAATGGGAAGTCACTGCCAGATGCCACCTGGGGTGAGCGGTCACCACTGCTGGAGGCAATTTTGGGGCTATACCGTTGGAGAACAGTTTAAGCTACTGAAGCAAGAGTGCATCCAGGGGCCTCCTAGCACCATAACACCATTTAAATGAAATGGTTTTGGTGCTTGGAGTGTCCCTTTAGAATAAATAACAGTACACATAAACTAACTATGTCTGGTCAGTCCTGCTTGGATGAGCAACATAAAAAGTGTCAACACAAAACAGTGTATTCCTGACCCTATAATGTTTAAATGATATTGGGCCCCAGTCCACGCCACTTTAAAAAGTACCAAAACTTACCTTTTTTTCCCCAGAGCAGCGTGGATCTGCCGGTGCTGCCTCCGCAACCTTGGCTGAGATAATCAGCATTGCCAATCTCAGCCAATCCAGTGAAAAACACTATGCATCTCTATGGGGAAAGATTAGCACCTCCATGCAGAGAGTGGAGATGCTGAACATCAGTTCTGCATTTGTGCCTCTAGTGGCCGTCTGAGTGAATGCCACTGGAGGTGCCCCTAGACCAGGCTTTACCAAACTCTGGCCCTCCCATGATTCTCAGCCTATCTATTCATTCTATCATTCATAGAATCATGGGACTTGTAGTTCAGCAACATCTGGAGGGCCGGAGTTTGGGGAAGCCTGCCCTAGACAGTAATGGAAACACTGCCATTTCTCTGAAAAGACAGTGTTTATATTACAATGCCTGCAGGGACATGTTATAGACACCATAACTACATTAAGCTGTAGCTGGTCTGATGACTATAGTGTCCCTTTAATAAATTCTAAATTGTGCCATTTATCAATACAGGTAGCCAATTTAGAAAGATTATATTTTGGAATTTGAAAAACTTAAGATACATTTTGTCCAATTTTGCAGTTTGGTGTTTAATGATTTAGCCCCTCAATGTGAATGTCACTGCAATATGGAATGTATTTTGGCTCTTTTACAGATGTAAGTAACAAATGATGTGGACTACCCATAGATCAAGTGAAGAAGTAATAAACATTTTTTTTCCAAAGGCACATGTAGCAATATGTCGTCATTTTCCAGCACATTTATCCAGCTCAGCAGAAAACTGACCACAGTTCATCTATCAATGAATAGGTCAAGGTTCCCCTTGTGCGGTCAGTATAAACACACTTACACATGGATAAAACAAACTAAATAGCCAATTGCAAATAAAATTATACTCTTTTATACTACAGAAAAAGAGTGAAGAAATATAAAGTCATCAGCAAATCCTATCTGCTTCTATTCATTACTAGCATTAAATCACCTTTAGCTTTATGGAGTGGTTTTGGTGAATAGATTATGCCCCTACACTGCAAGCAGCCCTAAATGAATATTAAACCATTTTTCCATATACACCAAAATCAATTCATTAAGCTACAGTTGTTTTGGTGCTCAGAGTTTCCCCTTAAACCAGTTCCATCTAATATCAGCAGACATCAGATTATACTTACTCTACCCAAAATGCATTGTGATTCAACAGGATGTAAATATGAAAACAAATAAAGATGGATAGTGGTAGATGTGGAGCACAAGTTATATCCCATTGGTTTATGTTTATATATATAAAATTGTTTCATTTTTCAATTTTAGCCACAAACATTTAACATCAGAATCCAGTATGAGGCAAGCTGCTAAATATAGAGCAAACAGCATAAACATTCTGTTGATTTTCAAGTTAATTGAGCACTCTGTCCCAAAATGATTGTGTAAAGCAGTGATTTCCAAACCAGTCCTCATTGCCCAGCGACAGTCCAGATTTATCAATTTCTCTTTTCGAGTTCAATGGAGATACTGATAAAACTTTGACTATTTCTGGGTCATGATATGGAAACCATTGGTGTAAAGAGCCAAACCATGGAACCACAACCCCTAAGGATTATTATAGTGGCTATGATGCTGTTTGGTTATGGGTGCAGTTCCTCTGTATTTGTTAAGCCGTTCTCTGGAATCTTAACCAAAAAAAACAGGGCTTGCCGTGGCACACGGTAGCATAACGAAAAAATTTATTTCATCATTATCCATCCAAATATTTACCTGCACAGGCTCTCAGTTAGCCTAAACTAGGATTAGGCCAAGGCAAATTGCTGCAGCCTGAGTTATTGATTCTCTATGAATAAACAGTGTTAAAAGAATTTCAATGCTCAAAAAGGATGCAATTCAGTGTTCCAAAATGTGCAAAAGAACAACCCTGAGAGTCACAGCACACAATGCATGTACATACGGTCTCAATATTTGGACATATAACGTCGAAAGTGAAATTCTTTATTATCACCTTCACATGTCTGAAGGTACTAGATTAAGAGGATTTCAAGTGGTTTGAGAAAACCTAGTGGGACTGTACCAATAGACTCAAATAAGCTACAGGGGTTACAGTTCTTAGTATGTCCCTTTAAAGGGACTACTTTGTCTCTTATTTCTCCTCCGGCTGACTTTCTGACACAAGGTGAAGTCTAGGATTCAATCCCTTCAGTTGACTGCAGTGAATTGGCTGTGTCTATGGAGGATCCCCCGGTCCCCGGGATATCCCATAGACTTCAATACTGTAGTCTTGCGCATGCACGCGGCGCTGAAGAAAAGCCCGACAGATCAAGATGGAGGCACCCACAATGGACAGGTTCAAGTAGGTAAACTCACCTTTACACGCCACGTGCCTCAAGAGGCGATGTCACCATTAGGGGACTTTGCAAATTTGACAAGGTCCCCAAATGTTGACAGTGCAGCTTTAAAAACACACCTGCCTGTTCCACGTCACCATATCAGGGATAGGAAAAAACTTAGACACGCCAGATCCTGTGAACTACATCTCCTCTGACGCTTTGCTAGGGAGTTGGATACACCAATTGAGTGTCACAGGTTGTCTAGCCACCAGTGCGCATGTGTGAATGGGACGTACAGTACTAATGCTACAAGTGACAAAAAAATTTTTATAAATACAATAAGAATAATTTTGTTAATATAGAGCTATAAATCAAATCTGTTATACAAATCCTCTGATACATGCTGATAAGTACATTGATTTCCCTGGTCATGGTCACAAAAACTGTATTTATTAACGCAAAGAGGTGCTACCAGTGGGCATAGTGCTAAAAAATAAGATTTACAGTTTACAGTGGCCATTGCCCTTGATTTAGCACTTTCCTCCAAATCGCTTTTTGTGTTGATAAATATGGCCCAATAACTCCCTGCGATAATAAACTTGTTGTGTATGTGTCAAGGAGATCCTATACTCCCTGGTGCCACTACACAGCATGTAATGAATGACTTGCTGTAGGATGGCTGTCTGGCCACACATTGATGATTGAGAGTGGTGTCCTATTCCCAGACACACACAGCCCAATGTCTCTCCATAGCCCGGGGACTGCAGGAGGCCCATGGCTAGTGATCCCTGCTAGCCCAGCCCTGCACTGCTTACCGAAACCACCTCCCTGGGCGACTTGCTGCCCGCTGGGGCCTCCACCTCCCCTTCCTCCACTTCCATGGGCTCGGGCTCCGGGCCGCTACCACCTCCTCCGGCCTTCACCGACACTCGGATACCCCGCACCGCCGCCATCCGGGCAGCCTGGCAGCACAGAGAGCTCGATAGACGCAGCTAGCTATCGGGCAGCCACAGCGCTCTTCCGCCCGGTAATCATAGAGAGTGAGGGCAAGGGGGCTAGATTGGGCTCAGCACATGACCTGCCGTTGAAGCAGAGGCGGCCATCTTGGTTGTGGAAATACGCCAGAGCGTCCTCACGTTTTTTGGGGTTTTTTTTTTGTTGTTTTTTTGGTTTTTTTTGGAAACCACGTGTTCAGTTGTCACTGGCCTGTTGGTGATATTCTATTAAAAAAAACAAAAAAACAGGTTCCATTTATCTGGAGCCTCACTGAGTCACTGGAGTTACAAAACAAACAAACAAGTAAACTAAACAACACAAGAAAACACAAATTAAAGGAGTTTTATCAATAAATTCGGAAGTGTAATAAATTAAAATGTGAATTGTAAAATGTAGGCTAAAATAACCAAGCAGTGACTAGCGGAGTTTGAAACTTTCGCTAGTACCTATTTTAGCTCTAACTAAAGTTATACAGACTTTACATTGCAGGGACTTTCTGACATCCACTAGGGACAATTTCGGTTGTTTAAGAACCTAGTCAAACTTGGTTCTCAATAAAATACTGCTCCTAGAATAGCATTTGACTTGCACAGTATGGCGATTTACTGCCTCACACTAGCCTTCCAGTACTTCTCTATGAGGAACCATTGAATTGGCTGAGGTCATTAAGGGCTGTGGGAGGCTGTGTATTAGAGCCACAATGCTAGCAAAGCATCAAGGGAGATGTAGTCCAAAACATCTGGAGTGCTGCAGATTGCCCAC
>OW240912.1:55924181-55946998 GCA_933207985.1 Pelobates cultripes
TGATGTCATAGACAGGGCCTTTTGAACACCTGCTAATGTTTTTATAAATGTATGGTTTAATGTAACTGGGCAACAACGTTGCAATTAAATGTGCTCTATAAATGATAACAGTTACTCTGCCCAATCCAGGTGTAGACTACAGGTGGAGGCAAGAACACTTCACACAATTTCCCCAGAAATTGTAGCTTTTCTAGTTATTATTATTCTTATTATTATAGCAAAATTTGCCACCCTAACTCCTCCCACAGTTTTTACACTACATAGACAAAAATTTACCAAAACGTGCAGATTGTTCCCGATCGGATTGTTATTACTTTGTGGAACGTTTCGCCGAATGGTTCACGGAATATCGTCGTTCTTGTGGCGAAATTTGTCCCATAGGAATGAATGGCAAAGCTAGAGTGGGAGCTTGCAAAAGCTGAAAAATCAGGACATGATTTCTAAACTGCCACCACTCCCTCATTTCCAAGCCCACCTACACAAATCTTATATCAAAACGTTCAGCTATCCCTCCTGCCACTAAACATGTCAACGGCTTAGCCATAGTCCTGATAGTTTTCACAATATAATCATTTGTTTGCAACTAACGCCGTCCATTGAATTTCATTGAAACTTCACTCTGCAAAGCTCAAATTTGAAGTGCAATTTCTAAACTGCGACTGTGCCTTCAATTTTAATACTTCAGAGACATACTATGCATCAAAATGTAGGTCTGGGTCCTGTGATTCTCACAATATAAAGCTCTTCACTGTAGGAGTTATAGTTTTTAAGATACGACCGTTTGAAGATGGCAACCGCCAAAATACTCTGACCTGTGTCAAGCTGCAGCAGCAAGTGATGTGTCATAGACAGGGCCTTTTGAACACCTGCTAATGTTTTTATAAATGTATGGTTTAATGTAACTGTGCAACAATGTTGCAATTAAATGTGCTAAATAAAGTATAACAGTTACTCCGCCCACTCCAGTTGTAGACTACTGGTGGAGGCAAGAACACTTCACACAATTTCACCAGAAATTGTAGCTTTTCTAGTTATTCTTATTATAGCCAAATTTACCACCCTAACTCCTCCCACAGGTTTTACACTACATAGACCGTAATATACCGAAATGTGCGGATTGTTCCCGATTGTTGTGCTATTACTTTGTGGAACGTTTCACCGAATGGTTCACGGAATATCGTCGTTCTTGTGGCGAAATTTGTCCCATAGGAATGAATGGCAAAGCTAGAGTGGGAGCTGGCAAAAGCTGAAAAATTAGGACATGATTTCTAAACTGCCACCACTCCCTCATTTTCAAGCCCACCTACACAAATCTTATATCAAAACGTTCGGCTATCCCACGGCTAAGCCATAGTCATGATCATTTTCACAATATGACAATTTGTTTGCAACTCACGCTCTCCATTGACATTCATTAAAACTCCACTCTAGCCAGCTAAAATTTGAAGGGCAATTTCTAAACTGCGACTGTGCCTTCATTTTTAATATTTCAGAGACATACTATGAATCACAATGTAGGTCTGGGTCTTGTGATTCTCACAATATAAAGCTCTTCGATGTAGGAATTATAGTTTTTAAAATACGACCATTTGAAAATGGCAACCGCCAAAATACTCTGACCTGTGCCAGGCTGGAGCAGCAAGTGATGTCATAGACAGGGCCTTTTGTACACCTGCTAATGTTTTTATAAATGCATGTTTTAATGTAACTGTGAAGCACTTTGGGCATCAACGTTGCAATTAAATGTGCTATATAAATAAATAATAGTTACTCCGCCCACTCCAGTTGTAGACTACTGGTGGAGGCAAGAACACTTCACACAATTTCCCCAGAAATTGTAGCTTTTCTAGTTTTTACTATTATCTGTGAGGTGTAAAAAAAGTAATTTAAATGTAGAAATCTCCTTCTTTTTAATTGTTTTATATAATGTTCTCAATGGTGTAAATTACAGAAAAGTGACTGTTTTCCCCTGAGTATATACTTTTTTTATTAGTGTGCCAAGCTGTGATCTGGCAACCCTAGCTATAATTTTCTAATTCAGTCCATCTTAAAATATTAGTGAAATTTGAAAGATATGACTGTCAACCGGAAACCATTTATGAGAGCCCAAATTAGCAAAATAACTCTAGATCCACCGTTCTCTCCAAAGGAGGGTCCAGTAATTGCACTAATTATATAGACATAATATGTTTCTGTAGAATAATGTATCCATTAACGTTTTTACAGATATGTTGAATGTAATTTCATCACATGACAGGAGGCTTCATATTTTGAATAATCCTTCTTCACTTACTCCATAGCAACAAAAAAACAAAGTGAAACAAATAATCAGTCAGAAACAAGTACAAGGTTTAAAAGGCACCTATAAGTAAGGCGCTAACGCTTTCTTTGATGCTCCATCATAAGTCAGATCAGAGTATTGCTTTTATTACACTACTATGGCTTTATATTATATTTTGTTCATTCGTACATTTGTCACTCTATTGTGGGGCTGTTTCTCTTGTATTTCAGGGACACTGCCCGATTTGGGATCCTGGGGGTTGTAGTTTCGGAATTACCCCTGTATTTGGCCTTAAGAGTCCTTTCCTGGTCGTGAAACCTAGGGTGCCCAGTCCTTTTCTATTTCTCTCACCCTTTGTTCCTCAGTTTCACTTACCCTCCCGTGGCTGGATTTCCTGGGCGGTGTCGGCCGCTGTTCCCCCCTGTTTCTCTGAGTGGCTACGCTTGCCACTCCTGTGTGCTCATTCACAGCACAGAACGCCCTCCGCTTGTGGCACCGTCGCATCAGCTGGCCTTTACGCATAGCGCCAGCGACCACTTTGCATTCGCACACAGAATGCTTTCCATACTAGTGTTCGGTGCTCCTATTGCCCACTGGGTTGTGCCCATTTGGTCGCGAACAGCCATCCACGCACCCGAACTTGTTAATTTGTGGCCAGATTTGTCGCAAAGGTTATTATGCCTTTTCCTCATTTGTTATTTGTGGATGCAAATTTTTTTTTGCAGGTTTTTTGCTGCCAGCGGTTTCTCTGAAACTAGCTACAATAGACAGAGTTACAGTTCTCTGCTGCCTAGTATATGACCTTGGAGTGTCTGCCTTGAACTCATTCAACTGTTTACCTCATCAGCAAGGGACTGGGTGCAGGTTGGTGGAAAACCTTCAGTGTATGGGGTGGCTGGTTAGGTTGTACCTAGTATTCCGGCCAGGGGTGAGCCCCCATTTTTGTGCTGCCGAACGGAGCCTGTGCTCGCAGTCTACTTTTTTTTTTTTTTTTCTTGGGTGAGCCCCAGAGGTCAGCATTTTTCCTTCCTAATTGGTAGCTATGTAAAGCCTGTTTCAGTCCCCCTCCTCCCTGTCGCCTTACCTCTCCAGACTTTCGAATGGTCTGTCTCAAAGCCTGTGCCACTATGGAGCCATGTGGAGCTTGCCAAGTCGACAGCTAGGCTCCCCCTGTACAAGGATGATTCGGACGAGTCCGATTCTTCCTCTAAGGATGGACCACGCCCAGTAAAGCACCACTGGAAGGGCAAATGGTCCAAGGTGGAGTCTAGCAAGGGAAAAGCTCCCCTCATAAAGGAAACCTTTCAGTGCTCAGTGCCACAGCCTGCACCAGCGGTTTTCTCTGACGAGGTACAGGATCTACCACCTTCACTCTCCATTCCAGACAAATGACAAGCAGATGCCTTCGATCTGGAGGACAGGGCGTGGAAATCCACTTCTTGTGTTAAGGAGACTTTTCTGGGTGAGCCCCAGACAATGGACTGACAGAATGGACAATGCGAAGACTTCTGTCCATCCGGAGAACGAGGTCTTCCTCGATATTACAGGTCAAGGCATGTTTGACCCTCGCAATATATGCCACGTGCGTTCTGGAGATTGGTCGCCATCTGACCATTTGATGAAGTTTATGCACTTCTGGATACGGAAGTCTCTGGACAAGGAGGTCCACAAGAGAATGAAAGCTGAGTGTCCATGCTCTTTACTACTAGACAAGGTGGCTTATACACCAGAGCTTGACCAACTCTGTTATCGTTTATGCCAGAGATGGCAGGGACACACGTTAATTGGGGTTTAAAGGAGCGCAGGATAAGCTTCTGAACGCCATTAGGCCACTGACCCATGTGATTTACTTGGCAGAGAATGCCTAGTCCAGAACTGATTCTTTCAATGCGGATATGGTGCACAAATGGGCACATGACATCCGTGAATGGGCCTAATTTTGTTTTTCTTTTGTGGCAATGCCAATGTGGCCTTCTGTTCAGAGAGAGACGCCGGGAAGCACTCTTACATATAGACTGGAAACTGGCGGATCTTGGAGCCAAAGAGTTAGGCCCACAGGCACAAGGCAAGCTGTTTGGTGAGGCATTTATAAAAGAGCTAAACAAACCTATCAACATCTTTACAGCATTTCTCCAGAGGTATTTTTTGCTGAGCTTGCCTGCAGCGGTGTCGTGCCATTAGCCGCTTCTGGCCATTAGGCCCCTGCACCCAACCTTTCTACCCAGAAGTTGGCAGTCAACAACCATTTCACTACTCCAGAGGCTCAGACAAAGGCCACGGTGGCAGGAAGTGCCTGCGCAAGATTCAGAATGGGTAAGACACCATAATTTAACTGTTCAACTTACTTTTTTACTTACTGTACCCACGGTGGGTCGCTTTCTCATTTTTTTTTAGAATTGGATGGCCTTGTCGATGGACGCCTGGGAGTTGGACACCACGTGTGGTTATCACAATTTGAGGTAAATTCTGTTCAGTCAACGACTCCTCGTCTACTCCATTTCGCGTCTACGGATGCGCGCCTCATTGCACGGGAATTGTAAGAATTGCGGACGAAGGAGCTTTTTTCCGCAATATGTTTGTTGTACGGAAGAAGACGGGATAATTTCGCCCAGTCATCAATTTGAGAGAGTTAAATCCTTACGTCATTGACCGCTACTTCAAAATGGGATTCATCTTTTGCAAGACCTACTTCAAGAGAGTGATGGGTTCACTCACCTGGACCTCAAAGATGGTTAAAGCTCAGTACCGGTACACAAAGATAGTCGTCCTTTCCCCCGGTTCCTACGGCAGGGGGCTCCATGGCAATTTACTTGCCTCCAATTTGGACTAAGCTCATCACCATGGTGCTTCACGAAGGTCCTAAAACCGGTGGTCGCACACCTTAGAGTGCAAAGCATAAGATGTATTAAATATCAGGATGACATCCTTTTCTTGCCAAGTCAGAACGCAACTCGTGTCTCACACAACTTATACGGTGGAACTACTGCACTCCCTGGGATTTGTCGTCATTCTGAGCAAATTGGCGCTGGTTCATGCTGTGACTGTAGTCACCATCAGCAGAATGACAGCAGAATGTTCTTATGTTTTAATCACCCTGTGCCAATTATAGGTCCAGGGTGTGTATAATATCATTGGTGGTTAAATGTTTTGTGTGCCCTACTGTTCTGCTGATACTTGCTACCAACCAGGTGGATTTGGCTGTGGAGCCTTGACAGCGCACTCTGTTGGTAGCAACAGCTATATGCATATTGCTAATTCTGCAGGCAGAAGAGATATTTTGTTTTAATTACTGCCTTCCCCACCCCTTTATTAATATGTCATTATGTTATTATAAGTTGTCACAGCATATTTTTTTTTAATTGCTGTTCCTTTTGCTGTTGCATTTGCTTGTTCAAAAATACATTTCAATATGATGAAAACTTTTCATGTTTTCTTCCAGCTTAATCAAACCTGACGAGTTTCTCCTTCAAGGCATTTCTACCGATGTCCTCGTTCTTGGAGGGTGATGGGATGTTTTCTTATTACTGTTATAGTATAATTAATCTGGTAACAATATTATAAATTACTGTTACATGTAATGTTTTATTTAAAAAAAACAAAAGTAAAATCCATATACGTGCACTGGAATAACTCCACATTTTTTTCACATTAATGATATTTTAGAAATTACAGACCTTTTGCGAGATCCTCTCTTAGCAAATCTGAAACATTTAGTTTATTATTGTCATTAGTATTTATATAGCGCCGACCTATTCCACAGCACTATACAAGCACAGAAAGTGCTTGTGAACAAGTAAATGGCGTACGGAATATTAACAATATATGTGCACTTGGCGTTGGACAGTATTTAAAAAACTGACAGGCTTTATAGTCTTCCCAGCTGCTGTGCAGATAGTGAAGCATTGAAGACCATAGAGACTATTTGTCTGCTTTCGAATTCTGTCTGATCCAAGAGGTCAAAGGATCCCGTCATATATTAAATGTAGGAATACATTTTGCACTTTTTTTTTTCTTCAGATATACTTCATCAAAAAAAAAATCAGTACTTGCTGAAAGAATTATATGAAAATAGTTTTCATATAAATGCAGGAGAAATATGAAAATGGGGGTTGGAAGCCACATTACAGTCAGTCGGATCGAGGAAAAGAATGAGAAAACATTTCTTGAATGAGATAGCAGCTGGAAAGGGGAGAGGTATACATGACAAATTAAAACGCATAAACACATCTATATATAGAAAAACCAGGTAAGTGATATACTACTTCTATTTGTTGGAGTCCAGAATCCCATTACATTTATGAGCAATCTGTGTGATAGTGTCTTTTTTTTGCTCATGTCTCTTTGTATTTGTACCCAAATAGTTGCTGAAAACCATCTACATTCTTTAAGCAGAAATAGATTTGAGATTTTTAAATTTTTATTTTTTTAAATCTGTCTGTTTTGTTTGCACTGTGGCACAGAATGTTTGCACTGTATTTTACTGTATGTGCAGTTGGCCTGGGAGCAGCCTCGGACATGGCGTGCGAACAAGTTATGACCTTGAAGTCTTGATCATGTGGACTTCTCCATTTTAGGATGATGCTGGTTTTAGAAGCTGTAGCATTTGTGGTCTCTGCTGTCAACTACTTCAAAACAATTTGAATAATCGCATTAAATGGCCTAGGGGCATCTTGTTTATCTAATCATTTTTGTTTTTATTATTTGTTTTCTAGCTGCATATTGTCTTTTTCTTTTTTCTTACAATAGGAATTTAAATATTCTTAAATGCTGAAATATATCGGTCTGCATGGGATACGTCTATAACCTGCATATTTTACATTCAAATTCATTTTGTTTTTATGTATTGCAAACCATCATTTAAAATACAGTATAGAGTAAGCTAAATTTTAATGGTTATTTTTAGATTATTGTATCCACAAATACATTTCTGTTAAATGTGTCTCATGTTCCGTCACCTATCAATGAATATCCAATCCCCCTCACTTTTACAGATTATAGGTGTAACTTTTTGCATGCAAAGATAAGGTTTTGTTTTTACAGTTAAGAATTTAATTTGTTAACTGGCCAGACAGGTTTAAGAAACAAGTATTCCAGTTTACTATGGTGCGGTAAGAAGAGCAGATTCCAAAGGACTTGTATGAATGGTATAGTTATTACTTGGTTACCAATAGTAAAATCGACAACACCATTATATGCATTCAAGTTAGGCTTGGGTGCAAAAGATAGCCAAACATAAGGCTAAACAAGCACAGGCTTTCCATGACATGTCTAAATAATGTTTGTATTTAAATAAACATATGTATTTTGAGAAATCGCTTCTAATAATTTTGCCCTCTTTTACAGGCCTAACCTCACGTCAGTTTCGGCACACCTCAACTGACTTGCTATTACTAATACTGCTTCTTTTACTAGCATTGCCCTACGTGCTCGTAATGTGCCGTACACAAATATAAATATATATATATATATATATATATATATATATATATATAGATAGATATATATCTATATATATAAAATTTTTTACTGCATACGTGAAAAATGATAATATAGTTGCTTTAATTATTTAGTAATGTGCTGTGAGACAGCAGCCCACTAAATTCACAAAGGTCCCTCTGACCAGGTGTATGTATGGTTTTAGTTATCAAATGATTTATTTTTAGAGTAACACACAATTTTGTAATATGCAGTTATGCCTTTCCTTTTAAGTACATTTTCTTTTTAGAATTATATTATTTTGGTAAATTTGTGATTAAAATTAAGATATTTACTTAAAGGACCACTATAGTGCCAGGAAAACAAACTCGTTTTCCTGGCACTATAGTGCCCTGAGGGTGCCCCATTTCCTTGTCACACTTGCTGAATGTCACAAATAACATTTCCTGTTAGTCCTGGTGTCAGTTTTAAAATGGATTAAATCCTATTCCCTCTGGAAAAAAAGAAACAGCCCTTGCAGTATAATTAAACATTTTAGGTCAAACTTGCTGATCCAAAGTATAACAGATTATTTCAGAATTTGTTAGCAGTATTCTGTTAGTTTGGCCTTAAAGTTGATATTTAGTTTGAATTCCTGACAAACTCTTACCTTAGTGAATAAACCTGACATTTTTCAAAAGCAAGTACCTTGACTGCGGGTATTCATACATTGTCCTAGATTTAATATTTTTGGGTAAACTTTTAAAATAATGTAAAATGCATTTTCTTTTTAAGTTTTGACCTATTTTTATTTTTGTAATTTAATATTTTGAAAAAGTTTATTGATTTTAAAGTTTATCAAAAACTACTAAATCATATGAAAAGCATTACCAAAAATATTTAATAAAGGCCATAGTTGTGTAAGAAGCTTGTTCGTTACCACCCCAGGACATTTAGCTATCCTGGTCATCAAGTTGTATTAGTCTATATACCAACATGCCAGATATGATATATTTTTATATGAAAGCACTCAGAGCTGATATGTCTATTTTCATAAAGACTTTCAGAGTTAATAATTGAAGCGTGAATTGTTCGGAATTCAAAGTGAATTCTGTTTGCAGTTCAGCTGTTTCGGTCTAAAATTTTAAATTCCATTTGAATTCCCACATCCTCATGCCAGTCTTTGTTTGGAGCGCCTGTCATGCACAGTGGACATGATTTGGTCCCAACATCGCAAGGGTAAACCTGAGTTGCCTGTTTTGTTTTGGTGGATTTTTTTGGATGCACAAAATAAGTTGTACAGAAGATCCAAACGGGAATGTCACCCCTTGGGATTTTTGCTAAATATGTGACAGAGCTACTTTACATTAAAGGGCCACTATAGTGCCCTGAGGGTGCCCACACCTTCAGGGTCCCACTCCCGCCTGGCTGATTGGGGGGGAAGGTGGTTTAACACTCACCTTTCTCCAGCGCCAGGCTCCCTTGGCGCTGGGGACTCTCCTCCTCCAAGAGCCACGCGCACATTCAACCAGTCTGTAGGTAAGCATTCTTAATGCTTTCCTATGGACGCTGGCGTCTGCTCACTGTGAAAATCACAGTGAGAACCGCGGAAGCGTCTCTAGCGGCTGTCAATGAGACAGCCACTAGAGGCTGGATTAACCCATATGTAAACATAGCGGTTTCTTTGAAACTGCTATGTTTACAGCAGGCAGGGTCAATCCTAGCAGGACCTGGCATCCAGACCACTTCATTGAGCTGAAGTGGTCTGGGTACATATAGTGGTCCTTTAAGTGTACTACAGAAATCACTTCCCTACTTTCACAAGCTAAGGCATCCCTTAATTACAAATAAATGTATTAATATTGAGGGACATTTTTGTAAAATAACTATCTGGGCCATGCGGTCCGCCATACCTTGGATGTCTGCCCTCATCATCTGGAGGTCCGCCCTGATGAAGGCCTGCAGTGCTGTGGTGGCTTGGTGTAGGTCTGCCCTGGTGGGTAGTGCTTTAAGTAGGGACATCCAGTCTGCTGGTGGGGGCTCCATTGCCTCCTCACGGCCCTGTGAGATGGATTTTGGCGTTGAGGCCTCTGAGTGTGTATAGGCCTCAATTGATGCCTGGGAGCTCTGTTCCGGCGCCTCGGCCAGGTACCGCCACATGGACGCATTTTGGGGCGCTTGTCGGGATCCCGACACTCTTGGGGTTGCTCCCGGTCTTGGAGTATGATTATATTTAAAAGTTACTGTTATTTTTTCTCGTTTATTAATTTATTAGAAATTATTAAAAACTTTAAATTAACTCATGCCACTATATGTTTTGAGACACTTCCAGGGGTGTACCTAGAGCATTTGGCACCCTGGGCTAGCAATGTGCTTAGCACCCCCCTACACTTTAAAATGTAAAAAACATATTTTTAAAATGTTTTCATTTTTAAAAAAAATGCACAAATGTGTAAACTTTAAAAAAATACCTGTCCTGCCTCGTTCTACAACACCCATCTCCTGCCCACCATTCTACAAAACGCAGGTCCTGCCCCCTTCTACAAAACCCCTGCCCCCTCTTCCACAAATCCCCTGCTCATACCCCCTTATACACCTGTCCCCCTTCTACAAACCCCTGCACCCCCTTCCATAAAACTCATGCATCCCACTTTCCCCCAAAAAACTCTCCCTCTAAAGCCCCTGCTCAGCCCCTTTTAATGGAATTCATTTTTTTACACTACAATATTAGCAAATAGCAACCGTCTTCTGAGTCCAGTCCCAGGCACATAGTCACTCACACACAGTTACAGGCAGACAGTCACATGCACACTGTCACACATAGCCAGTCACAGGCAGACAGTATCACACACACAGTCACACAGACAGTCAAACACACACAGTAACAAAGAAAGTCAAACACACACACAGTTACAGGCAGACAGTCACAGGCACACACACACACACATAGAGTCACAGACAGTCACACAGACACCGTTACAGGCAGGCAGTCACACACACACACACACACACACACACACACACACACACACACACACACACTCTCTCTCTCTCTCTCTCTCTCTCTCTCACAGGCAGAACGTTACACACACACAGTTACAGTCAGGCAGGCTCATACACACAGTTACAGGCAGACTGTTACACACACGCACACACACCCTCTCTCTCTCTCTCTTTCACACTTACAGACAGTATGGGCTGGAGGAGTTGAATCCATTGAAGCTTCTAGAGTCTGTAAGTTGGGGAAGCAGGGACTACTTCCTGCTTCCCCTCGATGTGCAGCAGTAACATCAGCAGGTGAAGGCAATTGTTAGCCCTGCCCCGCTGTTTGGCTCCACCCCTAATGCCAATTAGCCCCACCCCCACTTTTCTTATGTGCCGCTGGCTGGTTTTAAAGTTCTGCCGCCCCTGCGTGTGTGAGCTGTGTCGGCCACACAGCTCACACATCCTAAAGCCGGCCCTGCTCATGGCACCTGGGGTGGACCCCACGCTTAGTACGCCACTGGGCACTTACAAAAGATGCACAATTCTCACTATTGGTTATAACTGCGCAGCAATGAAGCAGACAAAGGATGCACTAATATATAAATTGTAAAGAATAGCAAAATTGTGGCAAAAAATTTAATAGTTATCCAGCTTGGCTATTTTTAGTTTGGTTAATATTATAAAAGTTTTCTAGGAAATGGTTTCTGCTAGGGCTACATAATAAGAAAGTATTGACATTAAAGGGAAATGCCATTTTCAAAAAATAAATAAATATCCCTGTTTAGTAGATATATCTCCAAAAATGTTAATGCATGCATGTTTTCACTAAGTGTATTTGTAACCGTGCTACCTGTACCACTGGCTGGGTACCTCCGCCAAGGACCGCTTCCTAGTTGGAACAGGGGACAAACCGCAGAACTCCTGACCACAGTTGCCGTGGCTTGACTGGGGCCCTGGAACTGCTCTCTCCTGGAGCTGAATGGCGAACTCGCTCTAATAACCCCCAGGCACTGGACGACACTCAGTCGTGGGAGCTCTAGATCTTACACGGATTTTCCCTGTTGAATCCTCCACACTGGAACAGTGGTTAAAGAATAGCCCTTTCCCCTCCCAGTTACCAGACAACACATAGTTCTGGGTGTACAAGCTGGAATACCTTTATTGGCAGCCACAACTGGCCTTATATGCAGGTCCCCATGCAAGGGGCACTCCCCCCTGGACCTGAGAGTAGACTACAGTAAAAACATACACACATCATTGACTCTCAGGTCCAGGACACTCCCATACAAAACAAGATAATCCCTCCGCTGTGCCTGGGAGATAATTGAGTCAAGCACTGTTTTAAACTCAATTATTTCCAAGCACAAAAAAACACACATTTCCAAAACACCCCAAATAAACCTTAAAAATACATAAAACCCAACAAGAGTTACATCCCCTGATAGTGCCGATCTGGGTGACCAACATATCCAAAAATCACCCAGATCGGTTCAGGAATTTCCTGGAAGTCATAATTTGACCGACTGCACGCATGGTCCACTAGCCAAAAAAAGTTCCATGGCAATCGTGGCTAAGTGCCACTGGGGACCGACCGGGAACCGCAAAGTCTTCATCCTGACAATAGTTCCCCTGAAGTCTATTCGCAGTTTTGGTCCATGCGAACGGCGGCCAGGGAGCCTTCGGTTCTATGTGTACAAATAGGAAGAGCCGAACCAGGGGGAATAAAATATGGGTCTTTACAGTCGCTGACCTGGCCCATAGTAGGTGGCTGGCAAGCAGGCTCCTCCAGGAGCTTGTGGAAAACTCACAAGGACAGGGGAGTTTGTCACAGTATTTATAAAAAAAGGTTTGCAAAGCTGCAATTTTCTTGTCAAAATGTCAACATTCTTAGCAAACTCTCCCCTTCTTTCCCAGCCTAGACTTTCTGTAGATGTCCAATAACAGACTTCCAAATGCAGCTCAATGAGAAGTCTTTGCAAAGTAGGAGCTCTGGGCAATTGCTACCTCTTGAGTTTAGCTCCACTGAGCTACACAAACTAGGAAGTAACAGGACCAGTTGTATGATATATAAAGCATTTCAGCCAGCTAAAGTACGTTAGAGGTCAGGAGTTTCCCTTTAACACAGAAACCTGCCCTGAATAATTTTCTCCATACATTTCGTGTATGTCCTAGAGAGAAGTGTCTGCTGTCTTCTAACTACAAGGCACTGTTAAGCGAGTAAAGCCCTGAGTAGTAAAAGCATTTTCCATCTGTCCAAATGGATCTAACTTTCCGGTCCTTGGAATGGGCTCCTCCAGACCACATTGTGGAATTCCTGCGTTAATGGCTCCACCGTCCCTTGGACAAGGAGGTCAGGGACAAACTTCGGGCAGAATGCCCCCGCCCAACACTGCCGGACAAAGTAGCCCTCACCCCTGACTCTGACCCGGTGTTTGCCACCTTTATGACCAAGTCTAGGGAAGACCCTCGCAAGGGCCTGGAACAGGGTCTACGGTCAGCCTGGAAGTCAGCGGCCCACTGATGCAGATGTTTCTCATTGCGGATGACGAGGTACAAAGTGAAACCCCGGTGGATGCTGAGCTTCTTCGAGAATGGGACTAACGGGCCATCTGTTTACTGGGCAACGCCAATGTGGCCCTTTACAGATTGGACGGCAAGTTGGTGGACTTGGCAGCCAAGAAACTGGTTCCTGATGCCAAAGGGCTACTATTTGCGGACGCCTTCATGAAGGAACTAAACCGGCATGTCACCATAGATACGTCCCTCAATGAGGCACAGATGTCCCTCAAGAGGATTTTCCGATCAGGGGATCGTTTTTCCTCCAGAGCTGGTCAACAGAGGGGTCATGCCACCAGCCCTTCATGGGCAACAGACCCCGCCTCTCGGAAGTTTTCTCCTCTTCCACCTCCCAGTACCAATACTGCCCGCTGTTTTCCAGAGGAGTCTCCAGAGGACATGGTGCCTCCTCCACAAGAGCAAGATACACCTCAGGTAAGAGTCCATCCTTAGTCGCCAAACTTACCCATTGCGTGCAGACTGTCTCATTTTTCCCCTCGGTGGGTGGGCATCACAGGGGACCTGTGGGTTCTACAGACCGTGTCCAGACTCAGGATCGATTCCACTGAACCGCCGAAACTGGTTACCGCCAATACGCATGGACAAAGAGGCATCCGAGCTAGTCCGTTCGGAAATTCTGTCCCTTATGGACAAAGGCACGGTAGAGAGGTCGACAGGCCCACCTCGGTTCTTGAGCAACATCTTCCTTCTGATCCATTATCAATCTGCATGCCCTCAACGCATATGTCGCCTACCGGCATTTTAAGATGGAAGGCATCCATTTACTCAGAGACCTGCTGTGCAAGGGCAATTGTTTCACTCCACTGGATCTAAAGAATGCTTACCTTACGGTACCTATCCATCACGAGGACAGGTGTTTCCTTCAGTTTTCCTGGCTGGATCAAATTTGGCAATGCATATGCCTTCCTTTCAGCCTCAGCTTGGCACCTTGGTGCTTCACCAAGATGCTGAAAACAGTCATGGCGACCCTGAGAGCCAGGGAGATCAGATCAATCGTCTAGACAATATTCTGTTGATGGCACAGGATCCCCGCCGTCCTGCCTTGACAGACGTCGTTCACGATTCGTCTGCTTCAGGACCTGGGATTCGTCATCAATGTGGAAAAATCGAAACTGAACCCCTCTCGGTTGGTCCAATTTCTGGGTGGGTTTCGTGGTGGATTCAGTTTGGATCCCTTTACGTCCCCTATCATGGAACTTCCTGGCTGAATTGTTTTCTCAGGGTAAGTCATATAGGACCATTAACATCTTTCATTCAGCTTTCTCAGGGATCCGGCATTGTTAAGGACCCCTCAGTCTGCAGACTGCTCCAACGGGTACCCCCTACTACTCGCTTTTCATCCTTTTGGGATGTATTGCTTGTTTGCAGTTCCTTGAGGAGTGGCCTGATAATGGGGATTTGTCTGTACGCCAACTGTCCGCCAAGCTGGCTCTCCTGTTATGTCTTGTGTCTTTTTGTCGAGTTTCTGATGTTCGTGCTTTTGATGTAGAGTCTTTCTCCTTTTTCCCCAGACAGTGTGTCTGTCTCTATCTAATGCAGGACTAAATCTAATTTGTCTTCTGTGTCGTATCCCTACTTTCCAGGTAGGCCATGTCTCTGTGTGGCACGTTGCCTACGGATGTATATATACAGGACCTGATTTCTTACATGCGACTGTTTCTGCACCTACGCTCGCTCATTGGATTCGGTGGCTTCTCTTATCGGCTGACGTGACAAGTTTCTTTGGGGCCCATTCGGTTCAGGTCGCTGCAGCGTCAGCAGCTCTAGAAGCCGGTGGGTCCCTGACAGATATTCTCAGCGCCACTGTTTGGTCTAGATAATCGACTTTCTGGACTATTTCCGTCCACGATCTCATGTGTCTTCTGTTTTTATGTCTGGACGTTAAAATTGCAAATATGAAGCCTCCTGTCTTGCCATAAAATTAGGGATTATTCTAGCCTGGGTGAGGGAATAATCTAAATTTTAGTAAAGACAGGAGGCAAATATTTCCCATCCTTCTACTTGTCCCCTCTTGGTATTGTTGTTTTTTTTCTCTTATGTTAATTAAGGATATTGTTATGTTTTACAATGTTTGGTCTTATGTTTGTATAATAAAGATTTTTTTCCACTATACGGTTTTGGTTGTCCATGTGCGTTTATTACTCATGTTTTATACTGTGGAAGTAATATTGTATGGATATGACATCTTGCCTTGACAGTTTACGTTCACGATGTTTCTTTTTCCTTGCAGTGTAATCTGCTTTCCCTCTGGTTTTGACGATGTCTTCTATAGATGTGCTTGTTATAAGTTGGATTCATTGGTTTTCCTTGCTCTCCTGCTCGACCTCATCAAAGAAAGAGGAAGTGAGAGGGTCGGACTGAGGGATTTCATACTGCTGTTATTTTGTTCTGATTGGTTGTTTGAAAAAGTTCTGTTAACTATTTCTTTCCTGCTGGAGGTTTTCAGTAAAGAAGGTAAAGCAAATATTCGCCTCCTGTCTCACCGAGGCAAGAATAATCCCTAAGTGTATCCCTAAGTGTATGGTAAATTGTGTGTAATTTCTGGAATGACCCTATACTTATTTGTGTTATTCTAGAACTGGGGATGTTGTTTGAAATCAAACAACCTCATACCTATGGAGAATTTAACAAATAGAAGGAATTTGGGATGGGATTGGTGGGTTGAAATATCGGCAAAGTGGGGAATGTTTTTGGTGGGGGAGGTGGGGACGGATTTCACTGGGAAACACTGAGCCATAAGGGAAATATAAATAAGCAAGATCTTGTGGACCGGACATGCAAGCAAGTTCAGGAAGGGATAGCCGTAAAAAAGAGCAGAACGGATAGAAGTAAGAAAGCAAAGCTTGTGGAAGGAATGGAAGGCAGGTGGGGTAAATGGTTAGTATTATTACAGGTTGTAGGCACAAGGGAAAAGAGGTGGAAAAGATACAAATAAACAGTGTATCTGTCTCTTTCGATCTTGTATTGGGACACACCTCTTAATTATTGAATTCAGGTGTTTCGTTCAGACCCACTTTCACTGGTGTATAAAATCAAACACCTAGCTATGCAGTCTACAATTACAAACATTTGTGAAAAAAATGGGTTATACCAAAGAGCTCACTAAATTGTGGTACTGTGACAGGATGCAACCTAAATTTCACTCTGCTAGATATTCCCCGGTCAACTGTAAGCAGTATTATTGGAAGGTTGAAGTGTTTAGGAACAGGAGCAACTCAACCATGAAGCGGGAGACCAAGTAAAGTCACTGAGCAGGGTCACCTTTTGCTGAGGCGCATGGTGTGTAAAAGTCACCAACACTCTGCTGATTCCATAGCTGGAAAACTTCCACTGGCATTAATGTCAGCATACAAACTATATAGCTTCATGGAACTTTGTAATGGTCAGGTGTCCCAATACTTTTGTCCATATAGTGTATATATGTATGGATGTAAATAAATGAAACCAAAGATGGCTAGGGCTGCACTCACCTGAACATGCATATAGGGTGCTGCTGGGGCCAATATATACAACATACAAAGTACGCAATCCAGCGCACTCGCTCATTCACTAAACAGTGATTTTAGATCTCACAGATTGATATGTATATATATATATATATATATATATCAGTGGCGTACTAAGGGGGGGCGGAGAGGGTGGTCCGCCCCAGGTGCCACCAGGGTGGGGGTGCCACCAGGGTGGGGGTGCCATGGCCAGCCCCGCCGCCCCCCCCCCATGCTGCAGCCGCCCGAGCGCTCTGTAGAGAGCCTCAGGCGGCTGCAGCTTTTCCCGGGCGGTGCGTCCATGAGGGCGGACCGCACCGCCTGGGCGCAGCCTGAGGAGAGGGGCTGACAGGAAGGAAGCGCTCAGCGCTCCCTCCTATCACTCCCTCTGTTGTAGCGTGGCCGAGCCCTGCATCATGATGGTCCGACGGGTACAGGGAGCAGCTGTCTCCTGTACCCGGCCGGACTAACAGGAAGTGCCCTATACTGGGCTCGGCCATGCTACAGCAAAGGTAGGGGGAGGGGGAGAAAGAAATTAGGAGGGGGGGGAAGAGAAAGAAATTAGGAGGAGAGTGGGGGGGAAGAAAGAGAAATTAGGAGGGGAAGAAAGAGAAATTAGGAGGGGAAAAGAAATAAGGGGGGGAGAAAGCACAAGATCCGCCCCGGGTGCCAAAAGCTCTAGGTATGCCCCTGATATATATATTTATGTGTTTCTCAAAAACCGCAATGTTTTAATTTGACAGAGAAAAGGGATAGGATCTATGATATACTAAGATGTAGTGATTTTCGTGCTGAGTGTCACTTTAAGAATTTTAAAAACAATCTAAAATATATTGATAAAAATTGAATATTGAACTAGATATGTATCTGAAATATTGTTCTGCTTTTGTCATATGAACATTTAAAAAAAATAATCATTTTTTATAAGCTCTTCACTTTTATTACTTTTAAGTGCATTTTATCACCTACTTTTTGTATTAAGAAACAGATTTGCAAAATCTCATGCTCTTCATTGTTTTGACAAGTAATATCTAATAAGATAGTGTGAGTTATTAATTAGTCTAGCAGGCCTATGATGATGTAAGTTGTAGACGTTTCTGAATATTCACAGTATTTCACTAAATTAGAAATGCTTTTTTTTTTTTAACCAAAATAGCTGTAAAAGAAGGTGCGTTGGAGAGTGTTTCCATTTCAGCTATTCCCTAACATTCTATGTCTCTAATCAATTGTCTACTTTTTCTGATTATTTACATTTTTCATACTTTTTTTTTAATATAGAATTTCTATTAATCATTAAGCGGGAGCAGCTTCAAGACAATTCCAAAAATACTGCAATGAAGAGCAACCACTCGATTCTTCCTAGAGTATTGGGTTGTTGTGGCTGCTGGGACAAGACCTTAAAGCGAAGATGTCCTTAGGGCTGACAATGTGGGTGTGGGAGGATTGACAGTATCCTGCAGGGAGTTTACAGTAGAGATTGACAGAGTGCCTGGTTCTGTCTGTCAGCATCCACTGACCTGCCTGCAGCCTGCTGAATGTGGGTCTCAGCATATACGTCAACAGCAAAGACGTATCTCAAGCATGCCCTGGGTTCAACGTTCACAGCAACAGTGGAATCTTGCCAGTTCTTCAGTTTATTCAAACATTCAGGATTCCTGATGGAAACATAATTTTGGTTTCTTGTTTTACATGCCCTCTCCTATAGACCTTGTAGAGTATATTCTGTATGTTATATATAGGCGTAAGGCTCAAGGCTCATTTCCTCTAGAATGTAAACTGTTTAAGGATAACCCTCATCAATCTCCTGTGGGTCCATCTTGCCTTGTTACAAATACTTGTCTGTTAGTCCATCTATTGTACACGCTGCAGAATTTGTTTGCACTTTAGAAATAATAATTATACTACTAATAATAAATTCCTATAATGTTTGTAACAGACAAGCCACTAATAGATAAAACGGTATTTTGCTAATCTTGTCGACTGGCGTCCTAGGAAATCTTACCAGTTGCGACATGCGATTCCCAGCATTAGACAAGAGTTCTAACGCCTCCCATACAGAATAAAAGGAGATGTTCAGCTCTGCATACTGACTAGTTATGATGCTAGACGCTGGATCTTAACAGTCGCTGCTATCTTATCAAAATGAAAACCGACTTCAGCTAGCTGGAATCAAGCTAACTGCAACCCTTTTCTTACATCCTTTAGCAAACAAAATATATTTATTCTATATTCAAGTACAATCAAGCACCAGAGCAAATAGCCATCCCCTCATATATTCCGCTTCTCATTCGAGTCCCTTTGCCCCATCTCTGTCTCTCCAAACTATTTCTTCTTTGACTAGGCTTTTCTTTTACAAGTTTTTATAAACCATGCCTGTACTTACTTTAAGGTTATCTAAGTGGGGAACCATAGAGGACTTGGAAATTGTAAGCCAAAATATATAAACTGCAATAGCTCTTCAATTTAGCATTATGGCCTGAAATTTGCAATTCCATTTTTATTTCTCCACAAATCCTTAAAATATTAAACAATCTAATTTGCTTAATCTATATGATTATATATTTACAGATTTAAAGTAGCAGACTAACATCAGAAACACAAACATGTATTTCTAACGTTAGACATATCTAGCAGACCACAGGTAACCCGACCTGTTACCTCCACTAATTCCCTTCCTTCAGCCGGTCAGGAACCAGTAAGAGAATAAGGAGACCTATTTCCCACCAGTAACTGGACAACACCTAGTTATGGTGGTACAACACAATATTATTGGCCCCACTCGGCTTTATACATAACCCCATGCAACTCCAACATACACCAACAGGGTCCCATCCCAGGGTCCTCCTCGTCCCAGGGGTCTTAGCGCTGGAAAGGGACTTCGCTCCCTTTTCCCCTCATTCCCAAAATACAGGGTCTCCCGCTCCAGATGTTAAGGGGGTCTTCATCCCAGAAGCCTCTGTACCTGGGAGTAAAAGCGCGGGAAAAGGCTTCTGCCTCTTTGTCTCCAAGGCACAGAAAGCCCACCAAACTAGCCCGTGCCCCAAAAGGGTGCCCACACCAGGGGTCAAGTCCTGGGGAAAAAAGTGTGGGAACTCTCCCCAAAAAAAACCAAAACACTTGTATGTATGTATATATATATATGTATGTATGTTTATATGTAATATATATATATATATATATATATATATATATACACACACACACAGTGGTGTATTTTAATTTTATGCTGCCCTAGACATGACTATAGAGCACCCCCCTAATCTAAATTTACCACTCCTTCATGTCAAGGGTGCACCACTTCCTGATTAAGAACCCACCCCTTCCTCTTTAGACTCCACCTTTCCCTGCTCCTTTTAAAGAAATACTATAGTGCCAGGAAAACAAAGTTGTTTTCCTGGCACTATAATTCCATATAGTGCCCCCCTCCTCTCATGTCCTCCCCTCCCCCACTCGACACTGAAGGGGTTAAAATCCTATGGGTATTTAGCAGATGCTGGATGTCCTCATGCACAGGGTGAGGACGTCCAGCATCAGTTAGGTGACTTTTGGTCACCTAACCACCCGAAAGTCCCTCTAGTGGCTGTCTGATAGACAGCCACTAGACTTGGAGTTACCCCTCAGGTAATTATTGCAGTTTCTGAGAAGGTTTAAGGGGACTGGGACACTGCACCCAGACCACTTCAAGGAGCTATAGTAGTCTGGGTGCCTATAGTGTCCCTTTAAGCACACTCTCTGACAGACACCCACACTGGCAGATACACACTGTAAGTAACACACACATTCAATGACAAACACACAGACGTCACTGATTTGACACACACATTCACTGACACACACTCATTCATTGACAGAGAGACACACACTAATAGTCACACACACACTAAATGACAGACTCTCACTTATTTGACAGAAACTTACAATATCGTATGCACATACATGCAATTGCAAACATACACATGCATACACTAACAGAAGCACATACACTCACATACACACGTACAAACGCTAACAGACATAAATACACTCCTACACACACTGAGACAAACAGACATCCACACATCCACACATCCACACATCCACACACACACATCCACACACACACATCCATACACACATCCACAAACACACATCCACAAACACACATCCACAGACATCCACACATCCACAAACAGACATCCACACATCCACCCACACATCCACAAACAGACATCCACAAATCCACAAACAGACATCCACAGACATCCACACATACACAAACAGACATCCACACATACACAAATAGACATCCACAGACATCCACACATACACAAACAGACATCCACACATACACAAACAGACATCCACAGACATCCACACATACACAAACAGACATCCACACATCCACAAACAGACATCCACACATCCAAACAGACATCCACAAACAGACATCCACATCCACACATCCACAGACATCCACAAACAGACATCCACACATCCACAAACAGACATCCACACACATCCACATCCACACATCCACAAAGCAGACAAATCCACAAACAGACATCCACATCCACAAACAAACACAAATCCACAAACAGACATCCACACATCCACATCCACATCCACAAACCACATCACACAAATCCACAAACAGACATCCCACATCCAAGCATCCACAAATCACAAACATCCACACATCCACAAACAGACATCCACACATCCACAAACAGACATCCACACATCCACAAACAGACATCCACACATCCACATCCACAAACATACATCCACAAACAGACATCCACACATCCACAAACAGACATCCACTAACAGACATCCACACATCCACTAACAGACATCCACACATCCACACACAGACATCCACACACAGACATCCACACACAGACATCCACATCCACACATCCACAAACAGACATCCACACACAGACATCCACACATCCACAAACAGACATCCACAAATCCACAGACATCCACAAATCACAAACAGAATCCACAAACAGACATCCACAAATCCACAAACAGACATCCACACATCCACAAACAGACATCCACACATCCACAAACAGACATCCACAAATCTACAGACATCCACAAATCTACAGACATCCACAAATCCACAAACAGACATCCACAAATCTACAGACATCCACAAATCCACAAACAGACATCCACACATCCACAAACAGACATCCACACATCCACAAACAGACATCCACACATCCACAAACAGACATCCACACATCCACAAACAGACATCCACTAACAGACATCCACACATCCACACATCCACACACAGACATCCACACACAGACATACATACATCCACAAACAGACATCCACACATCCACACATCCACAAACAGACATCCACACACAGACATCCACACATCCACACAGACATCCACACATCCACAAACAGACATCCACACCCACAAACAGACATCCACATCCACACATCCACACACAGACATCCACACATCCACAAACAGACATCCACTAACAGACATCCACACATCCACACACAGACATCCACACACACAGACATCCACACATCCACAAACAGACATCCACACATCCACAAACAGACATCCACACATCCACATCCACACATTCACAAACAGACATCCACAAATCCACACAAACAGACATCCACAAACAGACATCTACAAACAGACATCCACAAACAGACATCCACACATCCACAGACATCCACAAACAGACATCCACAAATTCACAAACAGACATCCACACATCCACAAACAGACATCCACAAATCCACAGACATCCACAAATCCACAAACAGACATCTACACATCCACAGACATCCACACATCCACAAACAGACATCCACAAATACACAGACATCTACACATCCACAAACAGACATCCACACATCCACAAACAGACATCCACACATCCACAGACATCCCCACAAACAGACATCCCCACAAACAGACATCCCCACAGACATCCACAAACAGACATCCACACAAACAGACATCCACACAAACAGACATCCACAAACAGACATCCACACATCCACACAGACATCCACACATCCACAAACAGACATCCACA
>OW240912.1:55947098-56197213 GCA_933207985.1 Pelobates cultripes
ACAGACATCCAAACATCCACAAACAGACATCCACACATCCACAAACAGACATCCACACATCCACATCCACACATCCACAAACAGACATACATACATCCACAAACAGACATCCACTAACAGACATCCACTAACAGACATCCACACATCCACAAACAGACATCCACACATCCACACACAGACATCCACACATCCACAAACAGACATCCACATCCACACATCCACAAACAGACATCCACACATCCACAAACAGACATCCACATCCACACATCCACAAACAGACATCCACACAGCCACAAACAGACATCCACACATACACAGACATCCACAGACATCCACAAACAGACATCCACACATCCACACATCCACAAACAGACATCCACTAACAGACATCCACACATCCACACACAGACATCCACACATCCACACACAGACATCCACACATCCACAAACAGACATCCACACCCACAAACAGACATCCACATCCACACATCCACACACAGACATCCACACATCCACAAACAGACATCCACTAACAGACATCCACACATCCACACACAGACATCCACACACAGACATCCACACATCCACAAACAGACATCCACACATCCACAAACAAACATCCACACACAGACATCCACACATCCACAAACAGACATCCACAAATCCACAAACAGACATCCACAAATCCACAAACAGACATCCACAAATCTACAGACATCCACACATCCACAAACAGACATCCACACATCCACAAACAGACATCCACACATCCACAAACAGACATCCACACATCCACAAATCCACAAACAGACATCCACAAATCTACAGACATCCACAAATCCACAAACAGACATCCACAAATCTACAGACATCCACAAATCCACAAACAGACATCCACACATCCACAAACAGACATCCACACATCCACAAACAGACATCCACACATCCACAAACAGACATCCACACATCCACAAACAGACATCCACACATCCACATCCACACATCCACAAACAGACATACATACATCCACACATCCACAAACAGACATCCACTAACAGACATCCACACATCCACAAACAGACATCCACACATCCACACACAGACATCCACACATCCACAAACAGACATCCACATCCACACATCCACAAACAGACATCCACACATCCACATCCACACATACATCCACAAACAGACATACAGACATCCACACATCCACAAACAGACATCCACTAACAGAACAGACATCCACACACAGACATCCACACACAGACATCCACACATCCACAAACAGACATCCACACAACACAGACATCCACACATCCACAAACAGACATCCACACATCCACACACAGACATCCACACATCCACAAACAGACATACACATACATCCACAAACAGACATCCACACATCCACACATCCACAAACAGACATCCACTAACAGACATCCACACATCCACAAACAGACATCCACACACAGACATCCACACATCCACACACAGACATCCACACATCCACATCCACACACAGACATACATATATACAACTTAATAATATTATAAAAAAATTAACATATCCCACCCACCCAGCATCCCTACCTTTCCCTGGGGTCCAGTGGGGCTGCAGTGAGGACGGCTCTCTCCCTGTCACACGCGGAGAGGGAGCTGTGTGCTCTCTGCTCCCTCTCGCCGCGCGGGATGTCTGCTGATGCTGGGAGCCGGAATATGACGTCATCAACCCGGCTCCCAGCATCAGCAGACATCCCGCGCGGCGAGAGGGAGCAGAGAGCACACAGCTCCCTCTCCGCGTGTGACAGGGAGAGAGCCGTTCGCCAGGGGGGCAATCCATCAGGTTGCCCCCCCCCCCATGACAGGGGAAACAAGGGGGGGCATTTGGGGGCGGCATTTTTTGCCGCCCCCTGAGTGCCTGCAGGGGGAACGGCGTTCCTGCTGTGAAAAAAGTGCAGGAACGCCGTTCCCACGCGTTCCTGCAGGACTCGAGCCCTGGCCCACACCAACCTCAGGGACCCCCACAATGGTACCTGGCTCGAACAGCCTCCGTTTGCGGGATCCCTGTGTGAAACCAGGCAAGGGGAGCGTCTCCGTTCGGTATAGGAATGCTCCCCCTGGTTGGCGTTCATCTATACGAATGGCGGCCACCCAGGGAAGCATTAATTCATTACTTCACTTCCAGTTTCACACTTATGTTGCGAGTGTTAACGTTCTAATTGATTGGTGTGAACATTCCGATGGGGCACTGGGGAGGTCCTCGTTCGGGAAACGAACGAGGTGGGAAGCAATTCACGAATGTTCCCCCTGGATGGTGTTTGCCTATACAAAAGGGGGACACACATGCCAAGGCTTCCCTTGCGGTTTTGGCACTATGTCAGGATGCAAACTTTCTAATGGACGTTCTAATGAGTGTTCTAAATGAGCCCTTGGGGTGGTCCCCGTTCGGGAGGTTAATGGATTCCCTTCGTGGAAGCTCTCCCGAACGGGGAGCAGGCACAATACGCTAACACAAAGAGCAGCACACATAATAAAGAGAGGGCAAATGTATGAACGGCAGTGGTTCTACCGCAACATACTCCTATTCTATGTAGATATATAAGTTACACTCAGCTTTCATCTGATACCACACCCATCTCCTATGCTTGCAGCCAGGTAAATTCACCAATCAACATCCCCTCTTAGAGATGCATTATACCAGTGATATGATACCAGTTATACCAAAGATTGCAGAACTGTAATAGGAAAAACCTCTAGTGCCAATGAGTGCTAACCACTAGAGATGTTCTTCATGACAACTGTAAATATTGCCTTTTCAAACGAAAGGCTTTGTTTACAGAGGAGAGACTGTAGGGACAGGTTCTTTAACCCCTTCCCGACCGTGGACGGAAATTTTCCGTCAACCTTGTCCTTCAGTTAAGGACCGTTGACGGAAAATTTCCGTCATTTTCTTAAGTTAACCCCAGATCGCCGCGATCGCGGCAATCGCGGGGTTAACGGTGCTCCGGTCTGCCTCTGCATTAGAGGCAGACCGGGAGCACCCGATCGGGCTGCCCCAGCACCGGTGCTCGCTCTGACAGCATGTCAGAGCGAGCACATGTGCTCCACATACTCACCTTCCGCCTCCCTGCACTTCCGGGTTCTGTGTGAAGTGCAGGGAGACGGATCAGTGCTGATCTGCTTCCCTGTGTAAAAAAAAAAAAAATTAAAGTTAAATCCCACCCCCCCTGCCCCTGTTTTAATAAAATTAACCCCTTCCCTGCCAATTGATCACTGACTACAGTGATCAATTGGCAGGGTATACATTTTAATGTCATCTGATTTTTTTTTTTTAACCCCTGAGGGTTAATTATTTTTTTTTTAACCCTCAGGGGTTAAATTTATTTTATTAATTAATTTAAATATTAAAAAATTATATATTTAGCTAGCTGGGATGGGTGGAAGTTAGTGGGGAATTGGGGAATTTGGTGTTAGGCTAACTAGGGGTTAACGTTAAAAAAAGTTTTAAAATAAGCTTTAAAAAGGTAAAAAAAATTTTTTTTTAAATGTTTTAGTAACGTTTAAGTAAAAAAAAAAAAAATACCACCCCCTTTACCCAGTCTAAATAAAAATTAACCCCTTCCCTGCCAGCTGATCACTGCCTACAGTGATCAAAATACAGATCACAGTATTATACTGTGATCTAATTTTTTTAACCCCTGAGGATTAATTTATTTATTTTTTTTAACCCTCAGGGGTTCCATTTATTTAATTAATTAATTTAAATATTTTATAATTAAATATTTTGCTAGCTGGGGTGGGTGGGAGTTATGGGAAAATGGGGAATTTACGGTTAGTGCTGCTTACTGCTAGTTAGGGGTTAACGGTAAAAGAAAAGTTTAGAAAAAAAATTAAAAGTGTAAAAAAAGTTAAGATAGTGTAAAACATTTAATAAGTAAAAAAAAAAGTTTAAAAATGGGTTTTACAAAGTAAAAAAAGTTTTACAAAGTAAAAAAATACATTTAAAAATGCTCATTACCACTACACTTGGTACAAGCTAGCGGAAATATTATCCCACGCTAAGGTTCAAAATATGCCTTTTGAATTACCCTGGGATGTCTTCTTTAAGAAATGATATGCCTTTATGGTGTAATTGGATGATATAGCCTTGTAAAATACTCTAAAATGGGACATGGACACAGCGTAAAAATTCAAAGTTTGGAAAAAACTGGAATGGCTGTGTCTCAAATGTGCCCCTTCAATGTCCACATATACCTGGCAAAGGTACATACGGGGGTATTGCTGTACTCAGCGACATAGCTGAACAACATATGAAGTAGTATACAGTCGTAGTACACATAAGGTTTGCAAAATATACTGCGCAAACTCACTTTGTGTGTCAAAAAGGCAGAAAAAATGCTTATTACCACTACACTTGGTACAAGCTAGCGGAAAAATTATCCCACGCTAAGGTTCAAAATATGCCTTTTGAATTACCCCGGGATGTCTTCTTTAAGAAATGGTATGCCTTTATGGTGTAATTGGATTATATAGCCTTTTAAAATACTCTAAAATGGGACATGGACACAGCGTAAAAATTCAAAGTTTGAAAAAAATGGAATGGCTGTGTCTCAAATGTGCCCCTTCAATGTCCACATAAACCTGGCAAAGGTACATACGGGGGTATTGATGTACTCAGCCGACATAGCTGAGCAACATATGAAGTAGTATACAGTCGTAGTACACATAAGGTTTGCAAAATATACTGCGCAAACTCACTTTGTGTGTCAAAAAGGCAGAAAAAATGCTTATTACCACTACACTTGGTACAAGCTAGCGGAAAAATTATCCCACGCTAAGGTTCAAAATATGCCTTTTGAATTACCCCGGGATGTCTTCTTTAAGAAATGGTATGGCTTTATGGGGTATTTGGATTATATAGCCTGGTAAAATACTCTAAAATGGGACATGGGAACAGTGTAAAAATTTAAAGTTTGAAATGAACTGGAATGGCTGTGTCCCAAATGTGCCCCTCCGATGTCCACATATACCTGGCAAAGGTACATACGGGGGTATTGATGTACTCAGCCGACATAGCTGAGCAACATATGAAGTATTATACAGTCGTAGCACACATAAGATTTGCAAAATGTACTGCGCAAATTTACTTTGTGTGTCAAAAAGGCAAAAAAACGCTTATTACCATTACACTTGGTACAAGCTAGCGGAAAAATTATCCCACGCTAAGGTTCAAAATATGCCTTTTGAAATACCCTGGGATGTGTTCTTTAAGAAATGGTATGCCTTTATGGTGTAGTTGTAATATGTAGCCTGCTCAAGTGCTCCAAAGTGGGCACGGACGCATCAAAACCCTCCATGAAAATTCACACTTAAAAACCTTAACTTGTTACGTCTCTTTTATAGCAGTGTAACTTCACAAAATAGTGTCTAGGTCATACATTGGGCATATTGTTTTACTCAGAAGACTTAGCTGAGCATAATTTGGGGGGTTTGAACTTAGTGGCACATATGAAATGTACAAAATGCCCAGCAAAAATGTAATCCGTATGTAAAAAATGCCCAAAATTATTTTTTACCACATACTTTGGCATATATTGGTGAAAAAATGGGGGCATGTTAAGGCACAATATGCACCATATGAGATACCCTGGAGTGTCTACTTTTATAAATGGTAGGCCTTTGTGGGTTTTTTTTGAACAGTCAAACTGCTATAATACCCCAAATTGAAGCATAGGCCCATTAAATCCGCCTCTCAAAATTCTACTGTAAATGTTGAAACGGACAGGTCTCCTATATGGCACTGTAGCTTCACGAAATAGTGCCAAAGACATACAATGGGGGTATCGTTGTACTCAGCAGAAGTAACTGAACACAAAATAAAACTTTGTACAGGAATAGCACACACCAACTTTACAAAATATACATGGGAAGTTCTTTGTTATAAGTTTGTGTGCCAAAAACTCCAAAAAACTAAATTTTACTCCAATATTTAGCAGAGATTGGCGGTGAAATGGCTACTTAGAAAGTGTCAAAAAAACCTTAGGACAATAGCCTGTGATGTCTACTTTATATAAATATATACTTTTGTGTGGCAATTTTGTTTTCTTTTATGGCTATTAAGCTTACAAGACAAACATACAAAATTCTAAAATCGCTCTACATAAAAGTTTATTTTACTCCTTGTGCTTTATGACCTGTAACTACCAAAAAAAACTTTAAATCCCAGACACATTATATATTTTGTAAATCAGAACAACTAAATAAATTTATTTTTAATTACTTTCTTTAACCTGCACTAATTAGGCACACATTATTATTGCAAAAACTGTACAAAAAACACAAAATTTTTCTTTTTTTTGCATTTTTCTGTATTTTTTAAATAATAAATAAGCATTTATATATATATATGTTACATCAAATTAAAGCCCTTTATGTCCTTTAAAAAACAGTATATAATATGTGTCGGTGCAATAAACGAGAGAGATGCAAATTGCAGTTGAACGCATACAGCAAGAAAATGCAAAAATTGCTTGTGTCATTAAGCGTAAGACAAGCTTCTGAAGCTGTGTCCTTAAGGGGTTAAACTAAAGCACTGCATTAAATGCAAGAGAGCCCCTTTTAACCATATGTCTCCTGTGCTACTAATATCCAGGGTGACCAGATCCACTGTTTTCTGGGACACGTATCATATATACACATTGATGTGCAACACATGAAAAGGGTTGTCCCGTAGTATGTAGAAATCAGAAGAAGTTGTATAAGATTAAGCAACTAGGCAATGAAGAATCCTGTAGAATATGCATTATACATACTGCAGGGCAACCCTTTTCATGTGTTTTCATAAATATGACAAAAATATGTGTCCCGGTAAACATGACATGATGAATCTGGTCACCCTGCTAATATCATATGTCTCCCGTGTTACTAATATCTGCTTGTTCTCACTTTATACTTAAAATTCAAACTGACAAATTCCATAAAATATAAGAATCAGTATTTAACCCGTTTCACTACCAAATTATTTTTATACATTTGTTAAAATAAATTTTATCAGTATATACAAATATCGGAGTGCTGAAAATAAAGAGACATGTCAAAAAACTGGCAACTCCCTTTCTACTCCTCTGCGGTAGCAGTGGGAGAAAGTGATGTCAGACAGCTTACTCCCAGTGCTCTAAGGAAGCTGCATGGGAGTGATGTGACAATCCTACCAAGCACTGTCTCCCAGATCATAGCCCCACTATTACTCGATACCCAATATTTGTTGGCACACGTGTGTCTACCTGTGTACTGGTTTCTGTGCAGTGCTTGACTGAAAGTGAGCCACGATGAAGTCACACATACAGCAGTGTGAATTTCTACTTTTTTTTTTTTTTTAAATAAAACACAAACACATATTAATAAAATCTAAGGAATAAGTAAACATATTGCAAACCCTTGGATTCAACTCTTTTTCTATAATCTGTATTTGTGTATCCTGCGTTTATTAGCATGCTCTATTCCTTCATCCATTGCCTTCTGAATGAACAGATACACATATGGTTATACTAGGCAAAACAAACACTCTGGATTTCTATTTATATTCCATTGCTTTTAGTCCTGTATTATGTTATTTATATACTGCTTTAATTAAATTATCATACAGTCACTCTATTCTTGGTACCTGGAAAAGTCAAGCAATTCCGTGGAAATAAATTAAACATAACATTTAATCAGTGCATAAAATAAAAACCTATGTCTTAAATAATGTCCTTAAATTAGTTCAAATAGGTTAATTGCTGAGGTACCATTGCATTTATGGGTTGCTAAGCAACCATGAGATTCTTCAAAAAGCATGTTAAATGGAATACTATAGACCAGAATACTGTGTAGTTTGTATTCATCTATATTATTTATTGGAATATCCAACATATTTCCTCTAAGTGCCTGTGTCAATAGTATGCTATTAATACTTGCTGAGCGGAGAACTAAATTGATATGATTCAGTATCTCTGTATGGCAGACATTGCATAGTGGGGAATGATGATGTGTGATGATTGCATAAGTCCTATGTTAGTCCTATTTCTGTAGTGTATTTTATCTTGTCACTGATAAAAAATGTAATAATGTGTAACCTGATAAAGTGGCGTTTCCATTTCCTCATAAACTTGTCTTTTACGAAACAGTAACAAGGTTGTGGCATGTTGCTGATTCAATGCTTTCTGTACTGTTTCCTTATTTAAAGCTGACATGATATTATAAGAATAATGGGATTTTTAGGTATATTTAACAAAGTCTGCGAAATCGTGCAGTAACGAACACCCGTTTTTTGTATCGATGGTTATGTTGGATAAAGTGATAAATACTGCAGCTTTTATGGAATGTGTTCCACAATGTTCAGCCAGTATAATAATTTATCTCCAGATTATGGAAATAATTATCAACAAAGGTGAAATATCACCTGGTGAAATATCCTTTCGTTGGCTGAAACCAAACTTTATTGGTGATATACATTACGCCATTGGCGAGTCAAAATTCAGCCCTAGTGAGTAGAAATTCACACTTGGTTTGTCTGCCATTGACCTTCCAGGGTAGCAGTGGGATTTATTTTTTAGGCCTGGCTGGTGGTGTAGGACTTAAAGGAACACTATTATGTCATTAATACAAACATGTATTACTGACACTATAGTTGTAAATGTTTTGTTTAAAGGACCACTATAGTGCCAGGAAAACATACTCGTTTTCCTGGCACTATAGTGCCCTGTGGGTGCCCCCACCCTCAGGGTCCCCCTCCCGCCGGGCTCTAGGGGGAGGAAGGGGTTAAACTTACCTCTTTCTCCAGCGCCGGGCGGGGAACTCTCCTCCTCCTCTCCAGCTGAATGCGCATGCGCGGCAGGAGCCGCGCGCGCATTCAGCCAGTCCATAGGAAAGCATTCACAATGCTTTCCTATAGACGCTGGTGTCTTCTCACTGTGAAAATCACAGTGAGAAGCGCGGAAGCGCCTCTAGCGGCTGTCAATGAGACAGACACTAGAGGCTGGATTAACCCATTTATAAACATAGCAGTTTCTCTGAAACTGCTATGTTTTTAGAAAAAAAGGTTAAACCTAGCTGGACCAGGCACCCAGACCACCTCATTAAGCTGAAGTTTTCTGGGTGCCTATAGTGGTCCTTTAAGTCTCTGGCACCCCCTTGCCCTATAAAGGTTTCTTTGTTCACCTTTTTTCCAGAGCCATGCAGGTTTCCTCGTGGCTGGTCCCAACTCCACCCCATCCTTTGCTGAGCTCGTCAAATTTAATGATCTCGGCAAATCCAATGTTTTCCCATAGGAAAGCATTGGGAGGCTACTGCACATGCATCTTGAATCAATGCATCTCTATGAGGAGCATTCAGCATGAATGGAATGGAATACCAGTGCAGCACTGACCCAGGAAGTACCTCTAATAGCCACCGGAGTGATTGCCACTAAAGGTGTTCCTAGGCGGTAATGCACTGCCTTTTCAGTTTACATTAAAAAGTCTGCAGGGACAGGCAGTTGACACCAGAACAGCTACATTAGGCTGTAGTTGTTCTGGTGACTATAGTGTCCCTTTAATAGGCTGAGCCTTCACTATGCACACAGGTCCAGACTTACATCCTCCATGCTCTTAAACTAAAAGATTGGAGACACCTATTTCTAAACCTCAGGAAGCTATATGTTAATAGGTTTGTGGGTAAGGTAAAAGGAAATTTAACATGTGAGTGTCTTTTTTTAAGGGGGTATGGTCACTTCTTAGTAAAAATGCCCATTTATTGAGCCATATCTCACTTGCTCATTTTCCTTGGCTGTAATAGAGACCATCTCTGGAAGTCTAGGGGATAAAGCCTGAGAATTGAGTACTGTCTAACTCTGCTCTCTGAGTCTCTACTCCCTAATGCCTCATGATGATGGATGCAGCTTTGTGGTGTCATATCCCTGCCACCTCTGGCTGACAATGTGAGAGAGCAAAGACACAGAGAATTGTGCAGGTCCGTGCTTAGAATCATCACAGAGTGCCTTGAGGTAGATTTCTCTGGCCTTCCACGCAGCTCTCAGACTCATTGCCTGTCACTGTCCCTGGTAACAGTGAGGGCTAATTGGACAGCTCTAGAACACCTATTAACTGCTACACTGACCATTCACTATTGCATTTTCTGTGATATGTCAAGGCAGTGTGGCAGTGTGATGTGTCATGGTGTGCAACTACTGGTAGGTGGTTATGGTGCTTGGTGTGTGCCTTTAAATAAAACAAAATTAAACTCTAGCTTTGCAAGCAAAAATCTCTTCCCTGCCAGCGTCACACATGTTCTGACATCAGCCACATCTGAGCTTTATTTAGCTTTTATTGCTTTATTTAGATTATGAGAAAATTAGCAGAACAGCTGCTGGAGAAACTTGCTTATAGGTATAAAAAAAACACCTTAAGAAGGCAGAAAAAAGAAGCATCTGCGTCTGTTAAACAATGGAATGAATGGCTACGATTATTCACTGGTGAACATTGTGTTTCCTGGAAGTCTGAAATAGAAAATGCCAATTATTTCTGAAGAAAGCATCTGGAAAGATAGATATTCCACATGGAATTACAATGCTAAATCATTCAATATGTATCAAATGTGTTGGGTTTGGAACTATTTTTTTTTTTGTCAGAACATATACATGCCACTTTAATGTGAGAATTTCATAGTGAATTTCAAATTTATGGACAAATTGCCAAACTGTAAAATTCTTCTAAGTCAGCTTTGCTGCCAGTTCAGCAACTTTTGACCTTACATTTTCACTTTGAATTCTCACCTCAGTGAATAGCAACAGTGATTGAAAATGGCCTATATACCATAAAACAGTACTGACTATAATTTAAAGCGATATGTGCAGACATTGGCGTACACATGACCCATGGGGCCCCGGTTCGAAAATTCATCCGTGGGGCCCCCCCCGCGCGCTTACTCGCCGCGGGTCAGGGCCGCAACACATGGCGGCGGGCACCTGGTCACAGTGGTTGCAGGGCTGCGACCCTACGACCGCGGTATGCACACACACTTAAAAGACCACTATAGTGCCAGGAAAACATACTCACCGGGCTCTGGGGAGAGGAAGGGGTTAAAATCTTACCTTTCTCCAGCACGGGCGGGGAGCTTTCCTCCTCCTCTCCTTCTTCCTAGCGACGTCATCGGCTGAATGCGCATGCGCGGCAGGAGCCGCGCGCGAATTCAGCCAGTCTCATAGGAAAGCATTTGCAATGCTTTCCTATTGACACTGGTGTCTTCTCACTGTGATTTTCACAGTGAGCAGCACGCAAACGCCTCTAGCGGCTGTCGATGAGACAGCCACTAGAGGCTGAATTAACCCTCAGTGTAAACATAGCAGTTTCTCTGAAACTGCTATGTTTATAAAAAAAAGGGTTAATCCTTGCTGGACCAGGCACCCAGACCACTTCATTAAGCTAACGTGGTCTGGGTGCCCATAGTGGTCCTTTAAATCTATCGCCGTGCTTTAGAATTCCAGCAGTTAGCTCTTCCAGACAAAGAAGTTATCAGCCAATCAGGATGCTCCAATAACTTTTTAGTGAAATGAGTGATCAATCAAATGAAGTTTTCATGCTTTATTTGCAGAACAATGAGTGCTCTGATGTGAACTGACATGTTAGGATAGAAACATTTAAATACATAAAGGGAATCAACACAGTAAAGGAGGAGACTATATTTAAAAGAAGAAAACTACCACAACAAGAGGACATAGCCTTAAATTAGAGGGACAAAGGTTTAAAAATAATATCAGGAAGTATTACTTTACTGAGAGGGCAGTGGATGCATGGAATAGCCTTCCAGCTGAAGTGGTAGAGGTTAACACAGTAAAGGAGTTTAAGCATGCGTGGGATAGGCATTAGGCTATCCTAACTATAAGATAAGGCTAGGGACTAATGAAAGTATTTAGTTGGGCAGACTAGATGGGCCGAATGGTTCTTATCTGCCGTCACATTCTATGTTTCTATGTTTCAACTACTACTCAAATATCTATAAAAAATATATTCAACAGGATGGCTCATGGATAGAGTAACATGTGGCATATACTCTAAGTTCTATCACAGAATGTATTTATTAGATTGATCTAATAGTCACCATCTTACTGCTATTCGGATACCTCCTGACTGCACTATATAACTCTTCTCAACAGGGTGATATTTAAGTTCGGAGCAGTAGAATCAGTACAACATTAAATTGTATTTCATTCTATCACTGCTTACAACAGCTCAAGTTCAGTCTGCCATACACAACGTCCACACTTCCCTACATTTAATGTTTTCAATCATATAAAGGTTACCTTCTAAAGTAGAAATGTCACCTTGGGCACGAAAGCAAGTTACTTAGCATTTTATTGGTTTCTCATGAGCTCCATGAGACGGGGTAGACCAGTGGAATTCATGTCCTAAACACAAATCAGGGACATTTGCCAAGTTTACTTCAATGACATAAAGCTATCTCGAAATTGAAATTCTTTGTAATGTTTTCTTAGTTAGACATAAATATATTGGTAATGTGCTAAATCGAAGGATGCACTATATAAAACATTCACTGCAATTTATTTCTTTAGTTCGTTCGGTATACATTTGTGCAGTGGTTTATAAGTAATAATCTTCTTAGAATTATTAGTGGATTTTAGGAAGCAATTAAACACAGGGACCTAGGGTATTTCCTATAGTATCACTGTTTAGATCAGTGGTAGTCAACCTTTTTCTACCTACCGCCACTAATGCATCTTTCTTGATTGAAAAATTTCCTTACCGCCCACCAGTTTTCGCGCAAGTGCAGAATATTTTTTAGAAAGGAGGGTGTTTTTAAATTTTTTTTTTTTTAAATGTACATACATTTATCTTTTTATTTCTACTTAATGCATGTTTATAATGTTTTTAACTTTATAAAGTTTAATGAGAAAACAATAAAGTAAATTGAAATTACCTTTACTAGTGATTAATGAGATCCTTGAGGTTGATGCTGCGAGACTAAATATTTGATATCTGGTTCGATATTCGTAAGGAACAAACGAAGGTCTCCTCTTTCGGTGATATTCAGACGACTTCTCTTTTTGCGTATAATATGATTTCTCATCTGTGCGTCAGCTCCCCGCCTCTCCCTCCTCAATTCCACTCCCCACCTTTTTTCTTTTCCTTTTTTCTATTTTTTTAACCTTCCTTAAAGCAATGCCCAGTAGGAAGGCTGAGCATACTATTACTTACTATAGCCCACTATAACAGACACGCACACATAAACACATACAGACACACACACACAAGACACACATACACAATTACAGACACACATACAAAGACACATACATACAAACAGACAGGCACACATACATACATACATACAAACACACAGACAGGCACACACATACAAGACACATACATACAAACAAACAGGAACACATACATACAGACACACACACACACAGACATGCACACATACATACAGACACACACATACAAAGACACACACATAAGACATATATACAAAGACACACACACACACATATAGACACAAGACACACATACATACAAAGACACATACATAAGACACACATATATACAGACAGACACACACACACACGACATACATACAAAGACACACACATACATACAAAGACACATACATAAGACACACATACATACAAAGACACATACACACACATACATACAAACAAACACACACAAAATATTTTAGTCACCCTCCTGTTTCCTACCTTTTAGGTGCAGGAAGGTGACATTCCCTGGGGTCCAGTGGTGGCTCAGGTGGATGGGAGTCAGAGTTCCCACGATGACTCCCTTTTCCTTCCTCCCGCGTGGTCTGTGTGTTAGCTGGGAGGAGTGACGTGCAGTCACTTCCTCCCAGCTCTGTGATGTAATCACAGGTGGCCCGGTCCCGCTGTTAAAGCACCCAGCACTGACCGGGCCCCCTTACAATCCACATCCATCGGGTTGCCCTGACAGCAAGGGCCACCCCATGGACGGCGGCCCTGGCGGTTTACCGCGCGGGCCGGGGCCGCAAATGGTGATGGTGGTACCCGGTCGCAGGGGTACCGCTGGCTTGCACCCGCACGCCCATTCTCTCAAAATGAGGAAATCCCTACCGCCCACCTGGAATCCTGAAACGCCCACTAGTGGGCGGTAGGGATCAGATTGACGACCCATGGTTTAGATTATTACTAATGGAGTTATTTAATGAACTATGAACAATGGAGAATCGATAAAGTAATTGCAAATTTTAGGACAATAGAGCTATTCTAGGTAAGCTATTTTTCCAGCTTTCCAGTTAGTACGTCAGTTCATCACAATTTTGGTTTTGGTAACTGACTTTATCCATATTTTCAGCATCAGAAAATCTTGCACTGCAGTAAATTACCTTGCAATTTCAGAGGAGGATAGGTATAAAGAGTACAATTCTGAGACAATTTTCCATAATAGGAGCAACCATTTCATGTTTTTTCAATGAGGCTATCCTCAGAAATACTCTTTATACATAATTCTGATAGCAGTAATGTATCGGTCAGTAAAGAGGTATAGAAACTAAAGATCAAGGAGAAAAGGAAAAAACACATATATAAAGCATTTTTTCTTTTCTTGCAAACTCGTATGTTTCTTCCCTATAACCTGGATGACAGGAACAGTCACAGAAAAAAATATATTTATATATAAATACAAGTACTTGCTTACATTATAGTGTTAAAAACCCATTGACAACAAGAATGAAGAATTCAGAGTGTGAATGCATTTACAAATTTTAACAACCTGCATTTAAACATATCAATAACAAATACAACGAAAATACATTGAAAACACGCATAAGTAATGCAGCATAGAATAGAATAGCAACAAATATTTCACACTCCTTAACAGCTATATACACATACACACCCACTCTCACACACACACCAATGCAGAGTCAACGGACATTCGGTATTGTAAGGACAAGTCAAAAAGAACAATACAAAATCTGTCATCTTATTTAAAGGACCACTATAGTGCCAGGAAAACATACTAGTTTTCCTGGCACTATAGTGCCCTGAGGGTGCCCCCACCCTCAGGGTCCCCCTCCCGCCCGGCTCTGGAAGGGGGAAAGGGGTTAAAACTTACCTTTTTCCAGCGCTGGGCGGGGAGCTCTCCTCCTCCGATCCTCCTCTTCTCCATTAAGCTGAAGTGGTCTGGGTGCCTAGAGTGGTCCTTTAATCTTGTAAAAATGAGAATAAAAGTGGTGGGATATGCTTCATATGGTGCACCAATAAGAAGAATGCACCAATGAGAAAAATGTATACTTTTTTTTTTTTTTTATTAAAAGAAGAATATATTCTACTTAGTAATTACATTGTCCAGATAGATCGACAGTTGCATGGTGCTTTCTAGTAAGAAGCTAAGCAGGCAACATTTTTGTCCATTATTTCTCATTAAGCAGAGGTTTTGTGCATTGAGCTGTTGCTATGTGGCTGGGCATGAAATGGCTTCACTGACGGTTACTTGTGCATAAACTGGATATTGTGGTGATTTAAAATATCAACACAACTTTCATGTGTGTTTGTGGAGACAATTTCCCTGTGTTCTCTAACTCCATTCTACCTTGCCTTGATGGTCTTGCGGCAACTGTTGGTTTGACAGACAGTTAGTTGGTCCTGGTTTCCTCCTCCTGAGCTGAGATAGCCCACTCCCCACTGCAAAGCACTGGTTGCCAGGCAATATGTTTTGTGGACAATTAAATCAATTCCAATATGCAGTGTGACACTCTGTCCATATATGTTAGTGTGTGAACTCAATCTTTATATTCAACCAGAAAGATAGTTACTTCAAAATGGCACGTTAATGCAGGTAGGGACCTAAATCAAGGAGAATGTGGACAGTTAAGACCTATATTATGGTAAACCTGAGCACAGCGGGCACACTGCTTGTGCATACCAATGGTTTCATCACACAGGACTTCATACTGCATGGAATTGGGTAATATGAGAGGCCTGTGCAGGGTCTCCATTGCTACAACATTATGGTCAGCAGGCATAACTATACTCTATGGCAGGGGTAGGCAGCCTCTTGCACTCCAGATGTGAACTACATCTCCCACAATGCATTTACAACCATAATGCTGGCAAAGCATCAGGGGAAATGCAGTCCACAACATATGGAGTGCCGAAGGTTGCCTACCCCTGCTCCATGGCATTGGTAGGAGAACTTGGCTTTTGGATATATTCAGGGCCAGTGCAATAATTTTTGGCTGCATTCCCACTCCAAAACGCATCTTCACCTGTATTCCCCTTGATCCCCTCATAACTTCAGCCCCATTTGTGTTTCTCATACTTTCTTTTTGAATGTCTTATCCCCTTTAGTATATCTTATTCCCCATTTTTCCATTTTTGTGTTTCTTACACCTCCCCTTTGTGTGTCTCTTTCTATCCCAGCTCCTTTGTGTGTCTCTTACTTCACTCAGCCCCTTCATGTGTATCTCCCCCCCAACACCTTTGTGTACCCTTTTCTCCCATTTCCTCTTCCCCTCTCTCAAACACCTTTTTGGGTGTTTTTTTTTCTCACCTTCCTCATTCCCTCTGTGTGCTTCCACACCGTTGCTCCTTTTGTGTATCTATTTTTCCCCTTTCTCACACCCTGTATGTCTCTTTGTCCTCCCAGCCCCTCTGTGTCTCTTTTACGTCCATCTCCTTGTCTCTTTGTCTCCCCGCAACCCATCTGGATGTCTCCCCCAGCACCTGTCTGACTCTGCTCCCTCCCAGCCCCTCTGTCTCTTTTTGTGCCCTCCAAAACCTTTCTGTATCTCTTTCTCCTTCTAGCCCTTTTTGTGTGTAGTTTCCCCTTCCAAACCCCTCTGTGTGTCTCCTCCCTCTAGCTCATTGTCTGTTTCTCCCCCAGCCCCTCTGTGTCTGTTTGTGTCCCCCAGCCGTTCTGAGTGTCCCCTTAGCCCATATATGTAACTTTTGCCCATCCTCAGCCCTTCTGTGTCTCTTTCTATCCCCACCCCTGTCTGCCTCTTTTAAACCATTGCTAAGCCCCTTTGTGTCTCTTCATCCCCCACCTCCTCTGAACTTCTCCCCCCCAAACCAGTCTGTCTCTTTTGCCCCTTCTCCAGCCAATCTCTTTGTGTCCCCTCAGCCCATTTATGTCTGCTTGTGTTCCCTCAGCTATTTTGTATCTGAAAGTATCCCCACAGCCCCCCTCTTCCCCCCATGCCAGCTCATCTCCCTCTTGTAGCATGCCTGAGCCATGGGCCGGATCTTGATCCTCTCTACCTGGTCTGACAGGAAGCAGTTCGGCAGACCAAGTAGAGAGAAACAAATTCCTCTACCCTGGTCCATGGCTCGGCCATGCTACAATTAATGACTGGCAGGAGTAGAGAACTGTGCAGCCGGTCCAACTGTGGGTAAGGATATGGAATTGATTTATTTCCACACATTTTTTCTTTTTTTAATAATAATATTTAAAAACATATTTCTTATGTTAGCCACCATACCACAACAGACATTGTTATAATTATCATTATTATCTTTGTAATTTTAAAAAAATAATAATAAAAAAAAATCTTAATTAAGTTTATGGAAAGATACATACTGTCAGCTACATAAGCTCTGGAAAGTAAAAAAAAACAAAAAACAAAAAACAAATAACACAGATCTATCTGTTATGTTTGTCTGCCACTACTTTTTAAAAAAAAAATTTTAGCAACAAAATATTAAGGCCTCGATTAACGTTATTTGAATCAGCATCAGAAATGATGACCATCTGTTAGAAAATACACTTTTAAAACGATTTACCTAGAAACATTTCCATAGACTATCTTGTCGTCTGTAGATAAATAATTTAAATGTTTTTTCTACCAGAGTGGAATCATTTCAAATTCAAACTAATTAAAATTGAAACCTACACTGATCAGCCACAACATTAAAACCACCTGCTTACTATTGTGTAGGTTTCTCTCGTGCTGCCAAAAAAGCTCTGATTCGTTGAGCCATGGACTCCACTAGACCTCTGAATGTCTATTGTTCCAGCACATCCCTCAGATGTTCAATCGGATTGAGATCTGGGGAATTTGGAGGTCAAATAGTGTATTCTGCCATTTTTCTTTATCATGCCCAGTATTACGTTTTTCAACAAACTGAGCTACAGTAGCTCTTCTGTAAATGGATCAGGCGGGCCAGAGGGGCTAGCCTTTGTTCCCCACATGCATCAATGAGTCTTGGGCGTGCATGACACTGATGCTGGTTCACCGGTTGTCCTTCCTTGCACCACTTTTGGTAGGTACTAACCACTGCATACCAGGAACACCCCACAAAATTGCTGTTTTGGAGATGCTCTGACCCAATAGTCTAGCCACCACTGTTTGGTCCTTGTCAAAGTCACCCAGATCTTTTCGCTTACCCATTTTTCCTGCTTCCAACACATGAAATTCAAGAACTGACTGTTCACTTGCTGCCTAATATTTCCCACCCCATGACAGGTGCCATTGCAATGATATAATCAATGTTATTCAACTCACCTGTCAGTGCTTTTAATGTTGTTGCTGATCACTGTGTGTTTAGTTCGGATTTCTCATTGGACCATTTTAATTTCATAGGTTGATCAAAACATTCCAGAACCTAGGGAGCACCATAGTGCCATGAAACCCCACAAAGCATAGTGCCATTTGTACATTCAAGTTAACAATGTAAATAAGGCTTCATTTCTTGAAATAATAATCTGTAATAAGTTTGGAGATGAAGAAACCTCCATGGCTTCAATCGCAAATGGAAAATCGGCATTTGCTTAGAGTGCCATTATTTTAGAGATAATGCAAACTGTTAGATCAAATGGCTAATTTGTTCTGCAATCACCACCACTTGCCCTTTGCCCCAGGATACATCATCAAGTACATCTGAGACAGCACATAGTAAAAGCTGATCTATAAAAAGTTTGCTTATTGTAAAAACTTTTACATTTTTATTCTTTTTAGTGCTGTAGCGAATAGTAGCAAATGCATATGGCAATGCAACAGTGAGCTGATTTACATATGCTGCCCGGCAAAGCATACAAATGCAAATAATAAATCTGTAAAGAATTAAAAATAAATAAATACATTAGCACAACCTATAGATAACTTTTCGTTAGTTGTTAGGTTGTGCTAAAATTGAGTAACTGACAGTTCCTCTTTAAAAAAAAAAAAGTGGTTCTCTCACTCTGCAGAGTGAAGTGTGGAATTATTTTAAGAATGTATGTAGTAAATATCATTATGTGTGTCCCTGTACTGCGTGCTCACACTGCGTTCTCTTTTAAATAATGTCTTTTCTCTGTTCTAAATACTAGGATGTTTTCAGCTTCTGAGTAGGCAGAGAGAAAATGGGAGCCCATTTCATGACAGAAACATTTTCATTGTAGCAAAACAATTGTTCTATGATAAATTTGACAGTTTTTCTTTTGCTTTCAAGACACATTTTGCCAGCTTTGATACTGACATTAAACAGTCATTTCTATTCTTTAGAATAGTCATATATATGATATATATATATATATATATATATATATACACATTCAACAAAGATTTATAAAAAATTCAAGAAATGTTTTACAGGATTCACCTATAGGATATATTGTGGAATAAGTATTGCATCATTCCATGTGTAGATATAACTCAATGTGAAATAGAATTTTTACAGAATTGTACATTTGTTATAAAATTGTTAGAAGAATAAAGAAACATAGTATTGTTCATGGGCTAGAGAACAGTACAAATGAGTTTAGAGGAACAAACAGAATTATATTTTAGAGGAGGCAAATACAAGTCTTGTACAAAGTCACAGTCTTTAGGCTAATGGGACACATTCAACTTGGCTCTGAATTATCACATTTTGTGTGATGATAGTTAATCCCCTAAGCACTTCAACCAATCAGTGCTTTCTCCACTATCAAGTACCTAACTATCTAATGTTTTGGTTCCAAAATCCATTTCACTTTGTTCTTCTTGGCTTTCCATTGACCCATCTTGATTTTCCAGATCACTAAGTTGTCCTTCCCCAAACTCTAAAATTGTTGGCAAATTCCCCTGTTTAGGACAGCGCTTTTTGAGGCTAACCAAAAAGGGTTGTGGTAGAGAGAAGATGTCCACATTATTACCCAGGTCAACCCAAGTCATGCATGGAAATTTCTTGGGGTCTTTCAAAGCTTCTGTGATTTCCCTCAAGATGGATTTTGTCAGCCGGTTGCCATTAACTGCCAAATTAGAAAGGTGAGGAAGGGCGCTGAGAACAGGCATGAGATGGAGAAACATTTCATCTGTGAGTTCAGTAAAGGATAATTCCACATTCTCTAAGTCTTCTGAGTGGTGCTGGAGATAAAGCATTATTCGTTCCAGATCTTTCATGGTGAGAGGGATTCCTGTCAGGTCCAAGGTACCATCGTGGGGCTTCCCTACTAGAATGGCTTTTAAGCTGTAAAAAAGAATAAACAAAATTAAGTCATAAAATAAACAATATTTTATTAACATTTTGTGTGTAGCAAAATATGAGTAGGAAAATCTCATTGTTATAAAAATAGACACAAATTAAACTATTATGTTTCATCTTGATTTCAGCTCTATTCCTACTACCTTTTCAGTATATTACACTAATTTATAACATATACAAGCACACTTTTAAAAATGCCCTTTTAACACTAACAACTTTTCATCTCACCTTTGTGCAACTTAATAACATTTAAACGTAAAAAGGAAAAAACTTGTTAACGAGTTGATACATGCCCAAATCCTCACTATGAAGCAACAAACAAAACAGTAAATTATGAGGGCATACCCATACTGGACAGAGTCTGGTGAATGGTCCTCCTCTGAAGAAACAGACAAGTAGGTATCACCCCAGGCCTGCACTTACCAGAAAGTAGTCCCTCTATTACATGACCCTATGGTCAATTAGTCCAATAGAGGACAAGGCAATGACCAGTTACCTGGTTAGATAGTACCACTGGATCCACAAGCACTCTTGCCATAAAAAAAACAGAAATTACTCTCCCAGTAGATAACAAGGGGCCACCCAGTCCCCAGGTCCCAGTTAACAGTATTTACCCATATGGTGGCCAAAGACCCCTAGTTCATTGGCTAACAATGCCAAAAGTAAATTAATCCATTTCTCGCATAATATCACTTGTGTCTGCTTGTAAGAAACGAGAGGGAAGGCATATATATTTAGATTAACCTCTCCCTCCTTTATATGGCCATTTGTTAGTTTACTGCTATTTTTAGCTCCTGGAAGAAGAAATCATTAGAAATTCCATCACTGGTAAATGTGGGTATGTGGACAATACAATGAGACCAGTAGGTCTTCTTGTGTTGATATCTCAGGTTCCCTGTCAAACTAGATATGGGTCTCCTCTCACCACATGTGAAGTAAGATGGGTCGTGCCTGAAGACCAATAGTTTCAATGAAAAGATTAGTACTTTTAAAGAAAAGAGCAGAAAAAGTATACTTACAAAGAAATCTGATTAAAAGAAACATCACAAAGAATGTAAAGGGATGCCGCAAGTGCCATAACATCTTAACGCTGTGGTTTTTTTTCTTTTGTTTTTTTACACAAACTGTGCTGGAAAAGGGGAACTAAAGTTCCAACAATATTTCTGGCAGCTCGGTTCCCCTCAGCAGCACTCTGCCTATGTTCACCAATTGCGCTAGCAACAGTTCTGCTTTTGTCTTACCCGTGAAAGTTGACAAGACCAACAAGAGATCATCTACCACTAGACAGGCAGAGTTTCCTATTATGATGGTAAAACCAAATGGACAGTAGGCAGAGTTTCATCACTTGTCCCCACCCCGAGAACCAGCTGCTATATTGTCTCAGGGTTCTGCGGTCAAGTTTCCAGATTTTGAAATTTGATACGCTCTGACAATCTGAATCTCAGAGAGCTAAACCTTTGTGTCAAAAAGGGTTTAAATCATTTATTCTAATTTTGGGGATGTTTTCCTCCATGAACAATTCTCTGGTGTAAGATATATATTCGTGGACAATTTAGTTTCATATTCCATTTTTTTCACCTTGCACATTTAAAAAAAAATAATAATTCACTGTAGTTTGGTGCATTAAAAGGAAGCTCTCATGATTGAATGCTATTTGCAATTAAGCGTAACAGGTGAAGCATGGCTTTTCTGTATATAATTGCAGTGACATTGTGTATGTAGTTCTGACGTTGACGGTGTACTCCTGGAATGAATGTTTCACTGCCATCTTTTGTTATAACCCCTCTTGCTTTCAATAAATCTCTTTGAAGCCTTCATTTGAATTTTGCTGAAAAATCCCTAATTATTCTTCTAGATGTTAAAAAATTTTTTTTAGAAAAGAAACATAATGCGTGCATCTATGGATCTCTATATGCCGTTAAACACCTCTAGAAACCCATTTCCATGATAGAGTGCAGCTACTGAACAAAGCCTGCCTGAAAACTAACAGTACCTTTTAATGCAAAAAGCACAAAAAGTATACTTACAAAGGTCTCTGTTTCAAAGAAACATCACAAAGAATGTGAAGAGATGCCACAAGTGCTATAACATCTTATACATTTTTTAACTCTGCTATTTTATTCACTAAACAGCAAATTAATGTCAATTTAAAACCGTAATTAGGCAAAAGGTACTGACTCTTTTTACCTGCAATTTTTTGTTGAGTTTCCTTAATGCAGTGTTGAGTGACTAAAATTCTTATGACTGCTTACGTTACATGCCTAGGTTATGGTCAAGGAAAACCCCAGTCTCCATCTACTTGCGTATAGGACAGCAAGAACTATCTAGCTGCCACTGAACAAGAAACATGATAAGAAGGAAAACTACCACAACAAGAGGACAGTCTTAAATTAGAGGGGCAAAGGTTTAAAAATAATTTTAGGAAGTATTACTTTACTGAGAAGGTAGTCAGAGGCGGCTCTCTAATTAGGTGGTTTAGGTGGCCGCCTATGGCCTCGCGCTGGCTGTTAGCATCCCCTCACACTGTCACCTCCCCACACGTCAATATACAAGATAATAATTGAACAAATAGCTCTAAGGGGGTCTAATTAGAAAGTGTACAAATTCAAAAAGAGAAAACATATGTACATAGAATAGTTGTCCTCAGAGAGCTATAAATATATTTATAAATTGGATATAACCCTATATTAAAGAGTAGTTAGAAAGTATAGTGGAGGGAATGTAAAAGATAGAACATAGATATCATGATGCTTAGAATGCTCAATGACATTTCTATGAATAGAATATCAGGAAAAGAGCAGTAATTTGAATAAAAGAGGGAGTATTCATAGAAGATAGACAATGACCTATACTAAATCAAATATTTCAAATAGTAGGTAATGTCTCCTTGGCTAAGAATCCATCTTAAACCTGCTCAGTGGTAGCTCAAAAAAATCTAATATCTACTTAGATAAGCTAAAAAAGTGCCATAACGTGACTACTGAAAGTTATCCATAAATAGTGAAAAGTGAAAGCAAAAAACGCCTGACTCGCGTTTTGGTGCTATCTAGTGAAGCACCTTCGTCAGAGGCAAACCAGCGAATGCTGGAAGAATGTATTATATGCCTGTGTTCTCATGATTGCCACCGTGATTGCACCAATCAGAATAGTGGCTCAGAGGTGGGCATATGTATAGAGTTCCCGCGCTCTATTCGTACTGTGGGAAGGACTATCATGGTCACGTGATGTGAATGGAATGAGGATCGGACGTAACACCATTGAGACATGGATTGGAATAATCACATGATGTAAACAGAGCCCGTCGTAATCACGTGGGGTGGGTTGGATTGAGATCGGACGTCACAATCAACAGGCTCCGCCCATCCACCGGGACTCTGCTCACTCGAACTGGCAGATTTGTTACATTGTCTGGCTTAGCAACCCATTAACATTTTAACGTTATTGTTGCCAATTCGGACAATGTAGATATATGGCTTGGTAAAATCCACATAAATAAACGCTTGCAAACAAAGACATATATACCAACAGATAGACACTGGAACTACACCTATCATTCAGTGCAGTAACAACCAGATATACCAATATGTCAAAAAATAAATTGCTAGTCCGAATATGTGTCCATTTGTATGGTATCCGAAGTTTAAAGAATATATATATATATTTAAACCACGTTTATTAAGGTATTCATGTCTGAAAAGAGCCGAAAAAAGATCAGGCAGTCAGACCTTGGTTGGTAATCAAAAAAATAATAAAGAAAAATTGCCAACATTTAGAGAAAACAGGTTATATATACAAATACATACAAATTTAAAAAGGAACCTCCAAAAGTATAAACGATCATTATATTACACCATATTACTAGAACTACTAATATACAGGTGTGACATCTCAATGCAAGTAAATAGACTTATATGAATAAGGAGAGAGAAATAAAGTATAAATACATATTAGTATATAAAATCAGTCAGAGATAAATGGTATAAATGAGAAGCCCTCATTCAGGCCCAGAGGTGAAAGGGTTCTCAGTCTGTATATCCAAAGACTTTCTCTTTGGAGCAATTTTTTATCAAGGTCACCACCCCTTGGTCCAAGCGTAACTTTTTCTATGCCACAAAAGCGTATTCCCTCAGCGGAACCTCCATGATGGAGTTTCAGATGCTTAGAAATTGGCGTATCTACTAATCTCCTTGGATTAACTGATGTGACATGCTCACGTATCCTATATTTAAATGCGCGTATTGTCTTCCCCACATATTGTTTTTTACATGTGTTACGTCCGATCCTCATTCCATTCACATCACGTGACAATGATAGTCCTTCCCACAATACATTCTTCCAGCATTCGCTGGTTTGCCTCTGATGAAGGTGCTTCACTAGATAGCACCAAAACGCGCGTCAGGCGGTTTTTGCTTTCACTTTTCACTATTTATGGATAACTTTCAGTAGTCACGATATGGCACTTTTTTAGCTTATCTAAGTAGATATTAGATTTTTTTTGAGCTACCACTGAGCAGTTTTAAGATGGATTCTTAGCCAAGGAGACATTACCTACTATTTGAAATATTTGATTTAATATAGGTCATTGTCTATCTTCTATCAATATTCCCTCTTTTATTCAAATTACTGATCTTTACCTGATATTTTATTCATAGATATGTTATTGAGCATTCTAAGCATCATGATATCTACGTTCTATCTTTTACATTCCCTCCACTATACTTTCTAACTACTCTTTAATATAGGGCTATATCCAATTTATAAATATATTTATAGCTCTCTGGGGACAACTATTCTTTGTACATATATTTTCTCTTTTTGAATTTGTACACTTTCTAATTAGACCCCCTTAGAGCTATTGGTTCAATTATTATCTTGTATATTTGCCCATACTAGGTAGTCAGATTTCATTCTATATGAGAGGGTGCTTATATTATATCAGGTTAATTTTAAAGTGGTAACCTCACTTTTTCCTTATTTGGGTGTTTTATACCAGACTTAGACATCTTATAGCACAGGATTAATAAGGGCCAGTTTTAATAAAGCCCAGTACCTTTACTTATGTATTTCTAAGTCCAAATGGTAACACCATTACTTCATTTAAGGATTATGTAACTTAATCTTATCTACTTTGTATATTTTATAGTGATATCTCTTTACTTTGTATCACATATATATACTTTTCATTTCCTTCTAGAACTACTTGTATATGTCCAGATCTACACAGACAGTCACAGTGTGTATTACTCTGTGCATGTGTGTGTATTTCTTTCTAATTTTTGAGCGTACTGGGGTTAAGCCCCTGGAGACCCCTGGAGTCTCTTTGTTGGCACTACAGTTGGCTTCTCGGTGCTGGAATATCACACTTGTGATTTACTCCTGGCACTGATTAACCAACTTATATCTATTAATAAAAATAAATTATAAATAAAATAGGGAAACTGCAAGGTGATAGGCCTTATGATTCTGTGAGCACAGCATACTAGTGGGATACAATGGTGTGTTCCAGGAATAGCAAGTGCCTTTCTGGCAAATCTCATTCATGAAAAATTATGTAAAACAGTTGGAGCACCTGTTTACTATGTGTTGACATGACATAAGCCTGTCCACCAATTACAACGCAGCCACACACAGTGCAGCTGTCACTAACAGTCACAGAACAATACAATGGATTTATGTTATATATTGTAGCAATAAATATTAACATGCAGGGAGCCTGGGACAGAGAAGCTTTCTGTGCTTATTAATAACTAGATAACTAACTGTCCTATAAATAAAAGCAAAAACCTTTGTGCGGAATGTTGCTATCTATTCTATTATTTGAATACAATGGTAAGACCAGGATTGGCCGAGAAAAAAAAACTAAAAGGAAGAGAGTAAATTTTAGTTTTATGAATCTATTTTACATCTTTTTAAAAATGTATTTATTTATTCAAAGTTTAGTTTATTGAAAGCAGCATATGACAACTTATGAAAGCAAAGCCTATGTAGGTTAGACTAAGTAGCATGCAGTGGCAGTAAATAAATGCAAGTTGCAAGTCCAACGACAAAGATAAGAGTCCATAAACAGCTGATGCCACATTTACATTGCATGCTTAATGTATAGACAAAGTGTCACCGATGTGCCACAAAATGTGGGTTTATACTTATATCATATATAATAAATTGAGCATGGGTAAGGATTTGATGCAAACAACATGAAAGAAAATAAAACAGCTCAGGTTCTATGAAGGCCTTGTGTGAAGCATACATGGGATGCATCTAATAGCATAAGTGGCTACATTGGATATGTTAATGCAGTTCGCCATCTTCTCCGGATACTGCTAGTCAGGCTCAGAACACAGAACAGGCTGGAGCTGTTGTTGTCTCCCTACTCATGGAGCAAGTAGCTATAGACTTATAACAGGGGGAAGTGCAGAGTTCCCCCACACAAATCCATGCTGTGATCAGCGAGATTCTGGGTTGGTGGGCATATTTTGTAGGGTTATCGTAAAGTCAGGACCAGTGCTCACAGCAAAGGCTTCCAGCCGTGCCACCTTTATTTTGCATTTTTAAATGCTTTGAAGGGTTACTCCAACCAAAAATCAGTGTTTTTTTTAATAAATCAATGCATTTAGTTACAATAACTGTTAATGACAGAGTCCGCCACAAACATACAAAAAAAAATAAACACTAAAACTATCCTCTGTCCAGCGCCGACACCAAGTTATCACTGAAGCTTGATCTTCCTCTACTGATTTCACACCGCCTCACCGGAGGTGGGGGGTCAAAGGGAATGGACTTAGGGGAGGAGATGGGGCACTGCCACCATAGGCAATCTGGCACCATCATGCAGTGTGTGCTGGCGTCAGATGCCAACTTTGCAGAGAACTGACTGGCCTGCCTGGAATTTTGCTCCAAACTGGCTAATTATGCTGCCGGACAAGTTAATCTCTGCATGTCCATAATGAAACCCTGCACATACAGACTCCAGGCACCATGACCACTTTAAATCACTAAGTGGTCATGGTGCTTGGAGTAACTCTTTAACACTAAACATGTAATAAAAAAAGCAGAGGCTAGTCTCAGCTTGTGCTCCATTATAACAAGATGTCTTATCGATTTAATAAACAGTGTCGATATCGATGTGGGAAGCGTATCGTTAACAAGCGTAACAATATTAACAAAATGGATAAACAAATCATTTGTGGCTCCACAGACCAGCTTAATTCCAGCAAATCCTGTTACAGTAAGACAAAATCATATTACCCTTGTGACACAGGGCATAGTTGAAACCATGGGAAAGCTACATAGAAATACAGGCTACTAAGCAATAAATCTTATCAGCTTGGAGATTTCTCTGACAAAGCTTCACTTAATAAGGCACAGTACATTTCCATTTAAATATAATTCTTCTACAGACAAATCCCACAATCTCTCTCCCTGAGGGGGGTTTATTTAGACTTCTCTACCCAGCAACCCAGCTAGCATTCTATATGACTCAACGTTCTACAGATCTGTCCCTATACATGCTAGAGATACGACCATTACATAATTTTCCCATTACCTATTTCCTTCATTCTTCCTCTGCAATTGACCATAGATGTTGAACATTGTTATTTTATACTTATGAGAAAATGTACACTGCAGAACGCATTACAGCATTTCCCCCGAATGATACAATTTTATAGATGTGTCAGTAAACTGTCACCATATAACAGTAAAGGTTATTCAATAAAATGTAAATTGCTGGAAATTCAAAGTGGATTGTAAATTTAAGGCCAAAGAAGTCAACTGTTAGCAAAGCATTTCTTAGAGAATTTTTTTCCAGTTTGATTATTCACATTGAATTCCTGACATTTCTCATTTTAGTGAATAACCTTGTTTACAGTCTTTCTGAATCTGATTTATTAACATTTTGACATGAATGGAAACTTTTGCAATTCAAGTCAAACTTTTTTGAGAAATGGAGCCATGCCCTTAATTTCCAGGATCCTAAAATACTGAACGAACTGCTGAGTTTGGCCTGGAGACAGCTAACTGACCAGTATTGTGTGAACTCTCTACTCTCAGGGTAAGAGGATGAGGGTGTAGCTTCATTAACCACTTAAGGACACATGACGGGAATATTCCGTCATGATTCCCTTTTATTCCAGAAGTTGTGTCCTTAAGGGGTTAACTCTCTATACCGTCTGCCCACATAAGCCCATAATTTCCAATCAGGAGGACTGACACTGACACTATTCTGGAATTCCAATCCATTTTATGTTTCTGTCGCCACTTTTGCTCCCTACTTCTGCCCAGTTTTGTCTAAAATAAAGCATATTAATGGTTTCCAGCGGGTTTCTATGTTGGAACAATCAGACACACCATTAAATCCTATGTTATAACTGCCAAGAAGAAAACAAAATCTAATTACTTACATTAAGTTATTACTGTGGATGAGCCATTTGTAATCGGAATGGACATAGGGGAGTGACCAGTTTGCTACCAAGAATTGGGACAAAACCTTGGTTGGACATATTGGTGAATCTTCTCATGGAACCCATGGAAACCCCCTTCTGCCCAAATGTTTTACAGCCATGGGAACACTCAAGAAACTGCTCTTAGAATATCTGCTTTTAAAGTAATGGCTGCATAGGGTAGCAATGGAGGCCTTTTAATTAAATGCCATATTCTTATTGGCTGATTGACAATGTCTATAGAACTCATGGTCAGTGACCAGAAACTTCTACACATTAGAATACATCTGCTGTCAAATTCAGACTTCCTGCTACAATTAAAGTAACAATAGGAATGTTCCAATCCTTCCATGTATATTTTTGATTTTCAAAGAGAGAATTACTTTAAATGTACAACTACTTTTTATATCTTTATCAGAGATTCTAATTAAGAGATAGATTAAATTTTTAGCACCTAAACTTATGATTCATATTATTAGTTCTTAGTCATATATTAATTGCCCGCATTTATTTTGGAGATTATAGTCCCAATATTTCTTTGCTTTGTTGTGTGTTGCCAGAACACACTCAGGGTTATAAACTAAAGTGAGAATTGTTAAAAAATTCAAAGTAAATTCCAAATGAATTACAAATTGATGGCCCAATAAGTCAAACTATAAGCATAGAATAAAGTAAAAACAATAAAAGGCTGCGCACATGAATAAAGTCCAATAAAAGGAAAAAGAGAGAAAGTCCAACTGGTATATTCTTACAGGTGTCTTTGGTTGATGGGGTCTTCTATTTATATGGTGGCTTCACTCGTTATGAAAAATAAAAAGAGAGAGAAGGGACATCCAATGGTGTAGTATGTAAAATTCAGGTATAGACGTAAAAATAATAGTATAAAACTCACATTTACCAGAGCTAATGTCCAGCTCTGGAGTAAAACGCGTACAGCGGTTTAATCCCCGCTTGTGGGATATAAGCAGGTTCTTCTCCGTGAATGGTATCCAATTCTCGGGATAAAACAAACAGCCAATAGTGCTCACTGTATGGCCAATAATAATAAAATAATAAAAGAAATGTACTTACAAAATAAGAGCAGACCCACTGCTCTTTGATGATAGTTTGGGTGGATTGATCCCCACCTACGGATTTCTTTGGGTACAGGAAACTTCCAGGAATTTTTAGGTTTGTTATAAAACCAGTAAAAATAATAAAATTAACAGTAAAAAGGCCAGGGTAAAAAAGAAAGATATGTGTCTATAAAAAAGATAATTGGCACAAGCAAATGACCAAAAATACTTTAATATATATAAAAAACACAATATTCAAATATCCATAACGCGTTTCGTCACACAAGGACTTTATCAAATGGGATAACATGATTTACCTGGCACATGAATGTTATATAAGAGCATGATTAATTGAATTTTGGCGCCAAAACTTGGTTCATCCAATCAAAATTAAAAACGTTTGTACAACTTTAAAATACAAAATAATCTTATTCTACACATAGTTTATAAAGGTACAACTTATTTAAAATATATTTGGTTTAAAAACGAGGGTAAGAAAGTATAGTTTTGGGTGTTAAAAAAAAAAAAAAAAAACACATGACAGGCGGCACTTCCGCTTTTCGGAGGTTCCGCCGCAAAGGCACATGGGAAATGTAGTTGCGATCGGCGGCCACTATAAAAGTCAAATAAAATGAAATATTTGAATTCCCAGATTCATATAATGTGGCAGCAAGGAATAAATTACAAAAACGAAGGGGCTAAATGATTAAAAAAGGCAGGTAAAAAGAGGTCACATGGTTTTCAGCATTAGTAGCCGAAATGCCTCATGGGAAATGTAGTTTGAGTTGCAGCATGTATATTGATGATAGGAAACACCAAATATAGATAATAAGATAGGGCAAAAGCTTTGCAATTGCTTTTTACATTAGTTTGAAAAGGTGGCAAATATGATAATTTATACATTAGTTGAAAGAGGAGCTAAATAATATTAAAAACATAAATTACAACAGATTAACCTTATATTGAAAAGAGAGAGAGCAATCCTAATTAGAGATGCAGATTTGATGAAAGGTGTTATAAATAAATTACAGACTTCAAATAACATAAAAGTTCTAAAAAATAAATAAATAAAATAAAATTGTGCATTTAAAGGTACAGGCTTTAGGTCACATAAAATTTCATAAAAAGTTATAAAAAATTATATAAATCAAAATCTGCATTAAGGCCATGGGGTATAAGGGTCTGAAGTTTATACACCCATTCCATCTCTATTTTTCCAAGTAACATTTTTGTATCACCTCCTCGCCAGGAGGTAGAACATTTTTTTATACCAATACATTTTAATAAACGAGGATCTTTGTTGTGCTTGATAAAATGTTTGGATACTGTATGATTTAGGTATCCATTTCTAATATTTCTGCAATGTTCGCTCAGTCTTATCTTTAGGCACCTTGTGGTCATCCCCACATATTGGAGGCCACATGGGCACTCGAGCAGATAAATAACATTTTTGGTATGGCAGCTTATAAAGTCATAGATATCATACACTTTTTTAGTTTGATTTGACATAAATTTTGTAGTTTTTGATGGAATTACATGATCCACAGTTTTACATACGGTGCATTGTTTGCATCTAAAAAAACCTTTTGTCTGAGGGAAGAATGATACATTTTTTAAAGGAGATTTTTTTGTAAAATTTCTAGTTAAAATAGATTTAAAATTAGGTGCTCCTCTAAAAACAATGTTTGGATGAGTAGGTATAATGGAATTGAGTATCTCATCATGTTTAAGTATGTGCCAATGTTTTCTTATTATTTTTTTGACATCGTTGCTTTTGTTATTAAAATTAAAAATAACTGGAAGTGATACAGTTTCATTATTTTCTTTATTTTTATATATCAAAAGTTCTTTTCGTTCTTTTTGTTTGACTGTATTTATTGTGGTATTCAGATCTGGTTCTGAATAATTTTTTTCAATAAATTTGTTTTTTAAAAACTCTGCTTGTTCATTAAAATCTGTGAGTTCTGAGCAATTTCTGCGAAGGCGTAAAAACTGACTTTTTGGGGCACTTTCTAGCCATGGCTTATAATGACAACTAGATCTGTCTATGGCCGTGTTTACACATACTTTTTAAAAAAAAGTTTTTGTTTGGAGTTGTCCATTGTTGATAAAAATATTCAAGTCTAAAAAGTTAATGGATTGTTTACTGAATTCGTATGTGAGGATAATGCCCCTATTATTAGTATTTAAATAATTGATGAAATCAATAAGATGTTTTTCAGGTCCATTCCAGATAAAAAAAAGGTCATCTATATATCTAAAATAGGAGACTAGGTTTGCCCGCCAGGTATGATTGCCCCATATGGCTCGTTTATTAAAATGTATTGGTATAAAAAAATGTTCTACCTCCTGGCGAGGAGGTGATACAAAAAAGTTACTTGGAAAAATAGAGATGGAATGGGTGTATAAACTTCAGACCCTTATACCCCATGGCCTTAATGCAGATTTTGATTTATATAATTTTTTATAACTTTTTATGAAATTTTATGTGACCTAAAGCCTGTACCTTTAAATGCACAATTTTATTTTATTTATTTATTTTTTAGAACTTTTATGTTATTTGAAGTCTGTAATTTATTTATAACACCTTTCATCAAATCTGCATCTCTAATTAGGATTGCTCTCTCTCTTTTCAATATAAGGTTAATCTGTTGTAATTTATGTTTTTAATATTATTTAGCTCCTCTTTCAACTAATGTATAAATTATCATATTTGCCACCTTTTCAAACTAATGTAAAAAGCAATTGCAAAGCTTTTGCCCTATCTTATTATCTATATTTGGTGTTTCCTATCATCAATATACATGCTGCAACTCAAACTACATTTCCCATGAGGCATTTCGGCTACTAATGCTGAAAACCATGTGACCTCTTTTTACCTGCCTTTTTTAATCATTTAGCCCCTTCGTTTTTGTAATTTATTCCTTGCTGCCACATTATATGAATCTGGGAATTCAAATATTTCATTTTATTTGACTTTTATAGTGGCCGCCGATCGCAACTACATTTCCCATGTGCCTTTGCGGCGGAACCTCCGAAAAGCGGAAGTGCCGCCTGTCATGTGTTTTTTTTTTTTTAACACCCAAAACTATACTTTCTTACCCTCGTTTTTAAACCAAATATATTTGAAATAAGTTGTACCTTTATAAACTATGTGTAGAATAAGATTATTTTGTATTTTAAAGTTGTACAAACGTTTTTAATTTTGATTGGATGAACCAAGTTTTGGCGCCAAAATTCAATTAATCATGCTCTTATATAACATTCATGTGCCAGGTAAATCATGTTATCCCATTTGATAAAGTCCTTGTGTGACGAAACGCGTTATGGATATTTGAATATTGTGTTTTTTATATATATTAAAGTATTTTTGGTAATTTGCTTGTGCCAATTATCTTTTTTATAGACACATATCTTTCTTTTTTACCCTGGCCTTTTTACTGTTAATTTTATTATTTTTACTGGTTTTATAACAAACCTAAAAATTCCTGGAAGTTTCCTGTACCCAAAGAAATCCGTAGGTGGGGATCAATCCACCCAAGCTATCATCAAAGAGCAGTGGGTCTGCTCTTATTTTGTAAGTACATTTCTTTTATTATTTTATTATTATTTGCCATACAGTGAGCACTATTGGCTGTTTGTTTTATCCCGAGAATTGGATACCATTCACGGAGAAGAACCTGCTTATATCCCACAAGCGGGGATTAAACCGCTGTACGCGCTTTACTCCAGAGCTGGACATTAGCTCTGGTAAATGTGAGTTTTATACTATTATTTTTACGTCTATACCTGAATTTTACATACTACACCATTGGATGTCCCTTCTCTCTCTTTTTATTTTTCATAACGAGTGAAGCCACCATATAAATAGAAGACCCCATCAACCAAAGACACCTGTAAGAATATACCAGTTGGACTTTCTCTCTTTTTCCTTTTATTGGACTTTATTCATGTGCGCAGCCTTTTATTGTTTTTACTTTATCCTGTTTTAGAAAGGGTTTGAGGGATTCCCCTTTTTTAAGGTTGCTGCCATAAGTTATTTTAGCGCTGTCTCATTCCTCCTACTTACTATTATCTCTTTGAATTCCCTTTTGGGATAGCTGCTATTTTAACTCCAACAATATGTCTATTTTTGAATTTAGGAATAAATATACAATTGATGTCAATAATGTATTTAACACAGAAGCTATCAACTCTATACAAATTACTCCCCATTATTCCAATCAACAAGATTTATTTATGAAATTAGAAAGAGCCTTAACCACAGAAATTAAGCTTAAATGGGAAATTGCCACTTTTAAAAAATACATAGATGAACAAATTACTCCCCGTGGATTAAGACTCCTAAAACTGCCCACTTCTGATCAAGATGATCTCGAGTTTATGGAAGAATGGAATAACAAATTGGAATTATGTACTTTTGGCCTAATGGAAACATTAATAATAAAAAAGAGTAAGAAATTGTCTATTCTAGACATAGAAATAAATGATCTTAGAGAGAAACTTTTACCATTCACCGAAACTAAGGCTTATAAACAAAACTCTGTACTTATCCAGAATAAAATTGAAAAAGTTGAAGTCGACCAAAAACATTTGAAAATTAAAAAATACATTAGAGATAAGACTGATTATTCTAGTAAACAAGTAAGAACATACCATCTTAAAAAGAAGTACACTTCAGAAAATTATCCCTCTAGACCTAACCACCAAAACTATATGTATAACAACTCCCACCCCCACAACAATGTATCATACCAACCACCTCCCAAATACCGCAATTATGCTACACGAAGACCCCATCACCAATCCCCAACCACAACAAGACCCCAATATATGTCTTCTCACCAAAACCACGTCCCTCCCAAATCACCATACCAAAATAAGAGGAATACATACCAACTACCCTCGTACAAACAAAGGAAATTTCCTCATGATAACTACAATCCTATACCCCAATCACCTAGATATCAAAATTCCTCTGGTTTTAATTTCTCACCTAAACCACAAAGATCCAGGTACACTAACGATCATAATGAGTATTCAAATTACTCAAAATCACCCACAATTCCAAATCATACTAACAGATACCAATTATTATCAGTCGACTCTGACTTTGATAATGAGGATCATTTTTTAGAAATACGCACTCACCAACCCGCACTAGCCCAGACACCATACCCATTACGCTCTCAAAAAAGAACTTTACATTTAGAGGAAGACGAAGTGGAAGAAGGGAACAAAAGAGAAAGATTGGAAAGACAATAATACCTTCCACTAATTCTTGCAATGGCATTTTTAACCTCTCTCAAAAAGTTTTATCGGCTGCACAATTATCTGTTTTAAGTAAGGGTCTTAAATTTGCCCCCACTTCCTCTTTTAATTCATTTCAAGCTTTTATTGATGTAAATAAATTTGTTAGGAAGGCTACACTGAAAAGATTTTTTATAAGTAAAAATGACAAAGAACCTGCCCCTCCTATTTTTCCCCTTCCCTCAGAAACAGGAAATAGTCCTTTTCTGAATACACACTTGAGAGAAAAATCCAAATTTTACCCATCCCATTTTAAATCAGCTCCTTTGATTTTATTTGAGAAACTTGTTCTTAAAGACTTAGAGAAAATCAAATACAAAAAATATGACCCCAATAACCTCACGAATAGTGAAAGACAGGCAATCAAAGAATTACAAAAAGATCGAGACATTGTCATCAAACCAGCTGATAAGGGGGGAGGAGTAGTCATTCAATCTAGTATAATGTATGTAGATGAAGCCCATAGACAATTAAAAGATGGTAATGTATACGAACAACTTCTAACCGATCCGATCAAAAATATTCAAACCATTTTATCTAATTTTTTAAATAAGGGTCTAGATCAAAAAATTTTAAACAAACATGAATATAATTTTTTAAACATACAACATCCAATTACCCCTGTTATTTATTTTCTTCCTAAAATTCATAAAAATGAGCAACACCCCCCAGGAAGACCCATTGTTTCAGGGATAGGCTCACTTTTAAGTAACCTTTCCCAATATATAGATACCCTTCTCCAACCTTCGGTCAAACTTATGAAATCATACTTAAAAGACTCCATGTCACTTTTAAAATTTTTAAATGATTTTACCTGGAAAAATAATTTTATATTAGTCACATGCGATGTCCAGTCCCTTTACACCATTATCCCCCATGATATTGGTTGTAACGCTATAAGAGAAATTTTAACCCAAGAAGCTAGGATTCCCGACACTCAAATAGATTTCATAATAGAAGGTATCAACATTATTTTAAAAAACAATTATTTCTGGTTTTTAGACTCTTTTTATTTACAAAGAAGAGGCACCGCTATGGGGACTAGGTTTGCCCCCAGTTACGCTAACCTGTTTATGGCTGACTGGGAAAATGAAGCCATATGGGGCAATCATACCTGGCGGGCAAACCTAGTCTCCTATTTTAGATATATAGATGACCTTTTTTTTATCTGGAATGGACCTGAAAAACATCTTATTGATTTCATCAATTATTTAAATACTAATAATAGGGGCATTATCCTCACATACGAATTCAGTAAACAATCCATTAACTTTTTAGACTTGAATATTTTTATCAACAATGAACAACTCCAAACAAAAACTTTTTTTAAAAAAGTATGTGTAAATACGGCCATAGACAGATCTAGTTGTCATTATAAGCCATGGCTAGAAAGTGCCCCAAAAAGTCAGTTTTTACGCCTTCGCAGAAATTGCTCAGAACTCACAGATTTTAATGAACAAGCAGAGTTTTTAAAAAACAAATTTATTGAAAAAAATTATTCAGAACCAGATCTGAATACCACAATAAATACAGTCAAACAAAAAGAACGAAAAGAACTTTTGATATATAAAAATAAAGAAAATAATGAAACTGTATCACTTCCAGTTATTTTTAATTTTAATAACAAAAGCAACGATGTCAAAAAAATAATAAGAAAACATTGGCACATACTTAAACATGATGAGATACTCAATTCCATTATACCTACTCATCCAAACATTGTTTTTAGAGGAGCACCTAATTTTAAATCTATTTTAACTAGAAATTTTACAAAAAAATCTCCCTTAAAAAATGTATCATTCTTCCCTCAGACAAAAGGTTTTTTTAGATGCAAACAATGCACCGTATGTAAAACTGTGGATCATGTAATTCCATCAAAAACTACAAAATTTATGTCAAATCAAACTAAAAAAGTGTATGATATCTATGACTTTATAAGCTGCCATACCAAAAATTTTATTTATCTGCTCGAGTGCCCATGTGGCCTCCAATATGTGGGGATGACCACAAGGTGCCTAAAGATAAGACTGAGCGAACATTGCAGAAATATTAGAAATGGATACCTAAATCATACAGTATCCAAACATTTTATCAAGCACAACAAAGATCCTCGTTTATTAAAATGTATTGGTATAAAAAAATGTTCTACGTCCTGGCGAGGAGGTGATACAAAAAAGTTACTTGGAAAAATAGAGATGGAATGGGTGTATAAACTTCAGACCCTTATACCCCATGGCCTTAATGCAGATTTTGATTTATATAATTTTTTATAACTTTTTATGAAATTTTATGTGACCTAAAGCCTGTACCTTTAAATGCACAATTTTATTTTATTTATTTATTTTTTAGAACTTTTATGTTATTTGAAGTCTGTAATTTATTTATAACACCTTTCATCAAATCTGCATCTCTAATTAGGATTGCTCTCTCTCTTTTCAATATAAGGTTAATCTGTTGTAATTTATGTTTTTAATATTATTTAGCTCCTCTTTCAACTAATGTATAAATTATCATATTTGCCACCTTTTCAAACTAATGTAAAAAGCAATTGCAAAGCTTTTGCCCTATCTTATTATCTATATTTGGTGTTTCCTATCATCAATATACATGCTGCAACTCAAACTACATTTCCCATGAGGCATTTCGGCTACTAATGCTGAAAACCATGTGACCTCTTTTTACCTGCCTTTTTTAATCATTTAGCCCCTTCGTTTTTGTAATTTATTCCTTGCTGCCACATTATATGAATCTGGGAATTCAAATATTTCATTTTATTTGACTTTTATAGTGGCCGCCGATCGCAACTACATTTCCCATGTGCCTTTGCGGCGGAACCTCCGAAAAGCGGAAGTGCCGCCTGTCATGTGTTTTTTTTTTTTTAACACCCAAAACTATACTTTCTTACCCTCGTTTTTAAACCAAATATATTTGAAATAAGTTGTACCTTTATAAACTATGTGTAGAATAAGATTATTTTGTATTTTAAAGTTGTACAAACGTTTTTAATTTTGATTGGATGAACCAAGTTTTGGCGCCAAAATTCAATTAATCATGCTCTTATATAACATTCATGTGCCAGGTAAATCATGTTATCCCATTTGATAAAGTCCTTGTGTGACGAAACGCGTTATGGATATTTGAATATTGTGTTTTTTATATATATTAAAGTATTTTTGGTCATTTGCTTGTGCCAATTATCTTTTTTATAGACACATATCTTTCTTTTTTACCCTGGCCTTTTTACTGTTAATTTTATTATTTTTACTGGTTTTATAACAAACCTAAAAATTCCTGGAAGTTTCCTGTACCCAAAGAAATCCGTAGGTGGGGATCAATCCACCCAAGCTATCATCAAAGAGCAGTGGGTCTGCTCTTATTTTGTAAGTACATTTCTTTTATTATTTTATTATTATTTGCCATACAGTGAGCACTATTGGCTGTTTGTTTTATCCCGAGAATTGGATACCATTCACGGAGAAGAACCTGCTTATATCCCACAAGCGGGGATTAAACCGCTGTACGCGCTTTACTCCAGAGCTGGACATTAGCTCTGGTAAATGTGAGTTTTATACTATTATTTTTACGTCTATACCTGAATTTTACATACTACACCATTGGATGTCCCTTCTCTCTCTTTTTATTTTTCATAACGAGTGAAGCCACCATATAAATAGAAGACCCCATCAACCAAAGACACCTGTAAGAATATACCAGTTGGACTTTCTCTCTTTTTCCTTTTATTGGACTTTATTCATGTGCGCAGCCTTTTATTGTTTTTACTTTATCCTGTTTTAGAAAGGGTTTGAGGGATTCCCTTTTTTAAGGTTGCTGCCATAAGTTATTTTAGCGCTGTCTCATTCCTCCTACTTACTATAAGCATAGAATACTTGGGAAATATCTGTAGATCTGCTAGCTTCGCCCTACATTTGAAATTTGCTTTACATCTCAATTTAGTTAATAATCCTGTTACAGTTCCTCGATAGAAAAACTGAGAAGTTATTTTCCTTAATATGGCCTTGATTTAATATTTTTGGTTACATTTTTCAAATAAATTAATATTGTTGGATAAACTTTTAAAATGAATGAATAAATTGTAAAACATATTTTGATCATTTGTTTTTTATATAATTTATGTTTTAATATTTTGAAAAAATTACTTTAAAATTGTAACTAAAAAAATATTACTTTATTTGAAAAGCTTATCCAGAAATGTTAAATCGAGGATTATGTTAGCAAGTGCTCACCAAAATTGGACAGGGCTGCAATTTTGGATTTCTCCACTAGATGTCATCTCTTATTAGCAAAGCTTCCAGACATCAATTTATTAGATAAACGAGTCTCCAAATGCCTGGAAGGAAAGGTAATATTCCTATTTTAATTTTTAAAATATATCACAAAATGTGCCCAATATATAATTAATTGCATATATCATTAAACTGGAATTATCTCAAGAAAAAATTGTGGGTAGTTATGTTAAACTTATTAAAGGTATCACCATATGCAACATTAAAAGGAGCCTTAGTGTTCTGCGTTTTAAGGAATACTAAAGAAAACGAAATAAAACACAATTCTTTCACACAATCTGGATATGCCCTACTGCGTACATAAGTCTAAATTGAGTTGAGTCACCACAATAAACATTCACGCCTTGAGCAAACACTGTCCATCATTGATACGTGGGGACAGCTTTTGTTGGACCCACATGGAGAGGAGATTCAGTAGGACTGAAATAGAAAATATTCATGTTTATGAAATTCCATCTAGCCTGGAGAATATTATATGACTCACCAAAAAAAACACAATATTCTATCATTTAGTAACCAAACATATTTATTCTCACATAGATACTTCAGATGAACTCTCCTGAAATAGCAACAACATATACATTTTCCTCACAGTGATATGACAATTCAGATTACATATGTAGTTCCATTGAAAGGACACTCTAAGCGCCTAAATATCTTTAGTTTAATGAAGTGGTTTTGGTGTATAGATCATGCGCCTACAGTTTCACTTCTCAATTCTCTGCCATTTAGAAGTTCCATCACTTTGTATTTGCTCACACAGCCTCCCTATACACTTCCTGAAAAAGTCTTTTTTTAAAGCTTGTGTTTAATTTAAAAAATGATTTAATCCTGCTATGATAATTGCCTCATAGAGACTACAACAGCTGACTGTGCAGATTCAACTTCAATTAAAAGAGCAGGAGATAAGAACATCTAAATTAAACACACTGTGCTATAAGATCTAAAAAAAAAGTGATTTAACTCAAGTCCAGAGCTGATATATTTTTCCTCCAAACTCAAACCCCAGGTATTAAAAAAATAGAACACTAACTCTATATGCCAATATCTTTCCAGAAAGGTTAAAGATTCACTCTCCTTTCAAGATTCCTTATTTATTCATTCTCCACGTAAAGATACAATGCTGATACAACCTCACCTCACGTAAAGTGCAGAATCACTGTTTACATTACAGATGCACTTTTTCCCAAGATGCCGGTTGCTGTGCATACATGTATCTAACAACAATGACATCATAAAGCAGCACATATGAAAATAATATCAAACAATTTAAGCAATGCAGCTAAATTGCTAGTACATCCAAGGATCGTTTTGCTGGTACATCCAAGGATCTTGATGTCATTATATATTTTTTTGTTATCATTACACTAAGTGTGAAATTACCTGTTACTGGGGTAGCTAGTTGCCAGACTATGTAGTGTGATATTCACTAAACGTTGCTAGTTCTAAATTCCTTCATATATATAGTAACAATCTGACATGGAACTGAAGGACTATTGCAAAGACCAATTGGTGTGGGCTCATAAAAACTGATACTTTTAAGTTTCACCAGCTACTGAACTTAACCCCTTAAGGACACATGGCATGTGTGACATGTCATGATTCCCTTTTATTCCAGAAGTTTCGTCCTTAAGGGGTTAAACAGGCAAGCTGCAGAAACAGTCATTACCTCCAGATAGTGAGGCTTTGCTAATCAGGAACCTCTTATTCTGGAATGTAGGTCCCTTTAAAGGGATACTATAAATGCCAGGAATATAAAACTGTATTCCTGGCATTATAGCTCCCCCTGCCTCCCCCCTCCCTTACACCCTTCCCTTTTCCCCCACCTGGGTAAATCAAGAGTTAGAAACCTCGTGGCTGGATTGCGGCTTCTCCGATGTCTCGTCGCGAACGGGCGCTAATGTGCATGTGCGGCAAATACCGTGTGTGCATTAGACAACCCCACAGGAAAGCACTGAAACAATACATTCCTATGGGGAAAATTCAGAACCTGGATGTCTTCATGCAGAGTGTGATGTTTGAATGCAGGAAGTGTCTCCAGTGGCTGTCTGGGAGATGTTTTACATTGCAGCACGCTGCACACTGCACCAAGACCACTTCAATAAGCTGAAGTGGTCTGGGAGCCTATAGTGTCCCTTTAAGAATAGAGCTTCCTATAGGGTATTCACTTACAAGGATGATAACAAAATGTTACGGCTATATTAAATGTACAATGTAATAAGGATATGTAGCAGTTGAAATGTGGTGTCAGTAATCCAAGAATTTTGTAAACTTTAATATCTTAACAGCAGTAAAATGAAAATATATAGATGTCTTTTAGACTGCCCACTGTGTTCTTTCCAATGAGATATACTATTCAGAGACATTTCTAGAACCAAACTTTAACAGGGGGACGAGAGAGTCATAGCCCATCAATAGACAAATGATCAGCTTGGCAAACCTGTGTAAAGAAGTTGCCAGAGTCTAGTAGCTTCTGCACATTACAATCCTATCATCGGCTGACAGTGAGCTTTGGCAAGCCCTGGTTGTATGCTCTCAAAAGGCTCATTACAGCTCAATTACTCTTCTCCTCTGCCTGTTATAGTAAATACACTGCCATCTTTAACACAAACACATCTCTCTTCTACATGTCGGTAGCACACTTACTGCCTGCAGCTCCAATTTATGCACAGGCTTTGTGAAAAATGAATATTTTCTGTCAGCACAAGGCTCTGTTTGAAAGAGATACGTGTTAACTTCAGCTTTAGTTAGTCCTGTACCCCTCATTATCGGTTAGCACCAGACACATTGCAAGGCTGGGAACAAAGTTTGGGTTCTGGTTTAACACTAAATATTTGCAACTCACATATGTATTGGTAGCTGTATAGTGATAGCATGCATGCATTGGATTGGCTGAGATCGTCAAATTTGATGATCTCAGCCAAGAGGCAGAGCCAGCCGCAATGAGCAAGCCCGGCACTGGACCTAAGGTAAGTTAGATAACGTATTAGTCCTGACAGGGGGGCTGGCCACCTAAATATCGCTTTTACAAGTATAGTGTCAGGAATACATGTTTGTTTTCCTAATACTATAGTGTTCCATTAAGTGGATATACTGTATAAACTAAATTAATTGTCAAGTACAGTCATTATAAGTTAATAATATAGTTATCGGTCTCTATGGGCATTGTTTCTGCCCTCTTGTTTAGTCTGCTTCTGTATATATTTCCTATAAAATAAATAAAAACAGTATTAAAAATTTTTTATAATAATAAAAATGAGTACCTGAGTAGCTCTTTTGATCTGCTGGACCAGCAACTTTATACATCATACTTAATAATTATATTTTGGATATTGAACAGTAGTTGGAGTAACAAACTAATAGCTTTATTTGCTATTGCATGCACTGTGTGTTGAAAAGAAGTACATACTGTTCTGTTATAATATATTTTCTATCTTTACTAGTAAAAAAAAATAATGCCCCACATTCACATGACTCTTCCCTTACATTTGGAATGCATTTTGATGTTTCTTCAAAATATCTTGTATTTAACATAGTTGCATTCCAAAATGTGCCTTTGTAGCTTTTTGTTGTTTACTCAGCTACTTAGTATCTATGAATCGGCCATCCCTGTAAGATACAGTTCTACTGTAAAACGAACGCTGAACATTACCGCCCTTTAAATTCCGCTAGAATTTGACATCAGCAACAGCAAATAACTGTTCCCAATATTTCTTTTTCCAGGCACATCAATGCCGTCCATTCTACACCTACAGAAATGTAAAGTAGACCGATAAACTCACCAGCTGCAAGCAAGCAATAACGATAAGTGAACAAACTTTAAAATTCAGCCTCATAAATCTGGTATGTTGGGCAAAAGGATCGTGAGGCAGCTTTACTGACTTAACATATAAAGCCGTATGTATGGCCTTTTACATCACCGAAGCTCTAGAAACCTGCACACCTGGGTTTATTATGATTAATACACATTACAGTTTATCGCATTATGTGCTGCTATCGAAAGTCTATTAAATATAGGAGGTTTCACAGACAATTGCGCATATGTTTTTCTTTGTATTCTCTATCAATTCACTTTTTACTAATTAAGAGCCGGCTTCTGGAAATGTGAGCCGTTTTGAGAAAAAGCTTTTAAAACAATATGTTTAAAGCAACACTGTAGCCACTATAATAATTTCATCTGGCTATTGTGAATTGGGTATAGTGTCTGGAGTCATCTAGCACTGTGCCTCCATTTTCGAGCAATCTAACACTGAATGAGGGTCCTTGGCTTTCCACAGTCCTGCCCCCACTGGAGGCATGGCTAAGACAGGGATTACAGACTTCCTTGTAGCCATGCTAATGGCACTGTGATAGGCTAAAAATGGTCAGTTGACACTCTCAGCCAATAACAGCTGCCTATTGCTGCACAGTCTAATGCTTCCTCATTAAAACAAGCAACACAGAGGGGACTGCTGGGGACCCTTGTTAAGCATTAGAACATGAGAGTGTTTTAATGCTGAATTGATGGACAGCCCCGGGGGACTACGGACACTATAACCATGATGATGACAAAGCAGTGTCCTTTTACGCTTCATCATTCTGGTTGCCCATGCCTGCAATCCAGCTATTTAGCCTTGAAGATGAAATATATGTATATACGCAACTGCCCATATGCAAAATAAATAGAAATCACTGTTTGATTTAATTATGCATTGTGTTATTCGAGTTCCTTTTCTAACCACGCTCAGACTTTATGTGGCTGTTCAATCACAGACTTTCCAATGCAGCTCCATGAAAAGTGTTTGCAAGGCACCAAGGCTCTGGCCAGGTGCTGCCTCTTGAGTTCAGTGCAAATACGCTAACCAAACCAGGAAGTAACAGGGCCTGTTGTCTGCTTAAAAAGCCAGGGGGTGTAACCAGTATAATTTACAAAAGTGTCAATTTCTATTAAAACCTGCACTTTTTCCAACATGAAAAAAATAAATAGGACGCACTCTTCACACATAAAGCTTTTCAGCAAGCTAAAGTGCTTTAGGGGTCTGGAGTGTACCTTTGACATTGATTGTGTCTTGACGGCAAAGTTCTATTATAAAGGCTCCAAGGTAGACAAACTTTGATGCTCAGTATCTCTTTAGCTTAATGATTTTAAGTTTGCCTTATTTGGTAAAACAGAAAAAGTCTATCTTGGAACACAATTTTTTGTGTTAATTATGTTTTTAGTCTCAACCAGGTAAAACGGAATTCAGCTCATTAATCCAGTCCTGATTTATTCATTAGGAGACTTAATTCAGGAGAACGTGAAAAGCTTGTTGAATGTAGAATTCATCTAGCATTTATCTCTAGGGCTGCAAGCAGACATACGTTTTACTTAATCTAAAACCTGGAGCTCTGTGTGTAATCTCAGTGGATTTAAAGATTCAGTGATATATGTCTAGTTAGTATTAATAAACATTTTTCCGCACCCTTATCGTTAAATTGTTAAGACTCACTGAAAATTACAGAAATGCTTGAGGATCAAAATAGAGTTTAATTTTAACATTTATTCATATCTATTTAATACTTTTCAATCATTCTATTCTATATAGAGCTACAAGCATACTCTTCAGCTGTGAAACAAGAAGAGAAAAACAAGTGAGAGCAAAGGCACTGACATTGAACACATCCCTGAATGGTTATTGATTAATGAGCATTTATTGCTCAGAAGAATGTGAGTTCATTTTCATTTGTTGCAACTACAATATTTTACGAACACGTCACTACACTCAAACATGTTAAAATGTTAAATTAAAGAAAATACTATAAAGTAACTTTGGATTAGCCCGTTAAGGACACAACTTCTGGAATAAAAGGGAATCATGACAGGATATTTCCGTCATGTGTCCTTAAGGGGTTAATTGTTCATGAATGTAGATTTTGCCTCTGTTTGACTAATATCAGGTAACTGTAAGGACTTATGGTTTCTGAGCTAGAAATGTATAAACACCACCGACATGGCAAACATGTCTTGGACTGAGAAAATACATGATCCAGTGAAGTTGTTTTCATAGATGGATTTCTGCCCGAGTACACAGCAAATCATATCCCCATTTAATTAGTACAAGTAATCCCATAGCAACCCCTGTATCCATGGCATAATAAAAGATGTTTATCTTTCACACCTGTTAATGAGACATAAAGATGGCATTTTGTAAGACAATTAGTTTAGAATCATCGGGACTCTGATGTGAGCTCTCCACTATACAGACTATGGTACTGACAAGAAGAAATTGGCTTAATAAGCATGCAGGTCACAGTACCAAATAACAGGGGTGAAAAGATTAAGCAAAACTTCATAATCAGTAACAAGACTGTGTTTTTCAATTAGGACAGAATATAGTAAACAAACTCCATAGATAAAAAGCTTTAGAATTTATCATCTGATGAAATAACAAAAGTAACACATATTGGCAAACATTAGGATATATGAACTTGTATTACATATTTTTTCATAAATATAAATTTACACAAAACTGCACACACGAATTTGAGATTAGATTGCAGGTATAGTTCTGTTTTGTTTTTGTTTGTTTTTTACATCGAGGAAGATTCTTAGTATAAAATATAATTTTCTTCATGTAGGTATGGTCATGTTATTTACGTTTTTTAATTATGTAGGTTCATACTTTCTTTGCACGTAATTTAAAAAATAACTGCAATTGGTAATTAAATGGGTATGGCGCCATGAACCCTTTTGTTCCATCCCACTGGTGTTATGGGCAAATGCAAATATTACAAGTTTTAGAATGAAATGTTGTATTTCTTAAACTGTGTACTTTGTCTTTAAGAGATATTGCAAACTGACAAGGTGTAAGAAATGGAACATATTGTTTCTCATAGATGTTTCTTTAAGCAATAACCTCAGTGCATAATATGTTTGCGCCATTTTGTCCCAGACGAATTACAATAACAATAATGCATAAACAAGCTTCAAGGCTATACTACGACACTTGCAGTACACAATATACTGTGGTAACCCCAAGTTAATGGAACTTCCCCAAATCCGGGAATCTCCCACGACTGTACACTTACGACTTAGTATAAACAACAGATAACCTATTCAGACTTTAAGATGCCATCTTGAACTAAGTCAGGAAAATTTCCATGACGTTTGCACCCTTTAGTTATGGCCTTGTATGTTTGCCAAATTAAGGGAGGTCCTAAATTGAATAAAGTAAAAGAAGTGTTACTTTTTCATATTTGAACTACAGTAACCTAAAATGGAGACACCTAAGGTATAAATAGGTGTACTTTTAAATGTTAAGACACAGAGGAGAGACTTGGAGACAGACGCTGCTCCATCTTAAAATGACAGAGAGGCTGACATGATGACATGTTCAGAAGGGTATGTTAACCTATTAATGATATTTGCAAGCATGTAATTTAATCTTATAAACTCTGCTATAATGGATTTTATATTTTTATATAATAAATATCCAAAAGACAATCTTGCTTCCAAGACAATCCTTATTTTATATTGTATTCTCAATTATTTATATATATTAAATAGAGGATCTCTTACACTATATAAAATTATGGCTAAGATATCTGTATGGTTAGCCCTACTAAGTTCTATGCTTTAAGACATTATAGTGGTAAATAAGGGAACCACACACGGTTACACTGGTGTCCTCCAGGTGGCGCCCAAAAGCTTTAATTTACACTTGCAGCCTATTATTGCTTTGCAAAGTTGGATGGATTTGGACAGATAATGAGGAAGTGTAATGCCTGTATTTTAATGTCAGTGGCAGAGGAGACCTGTTTTTTTGTCAAGCTACTTGAAAATAGTTTGAGATAAAATAGTGGGACAATGCCGAACAACTCCTTACACCATAACCACTATAAAAACTGCAGTGAATTATATATGTATATTACTATCACAGCGAGCCACCAAAAAAGAAGTGTTCTTTATTGAGTGGTTATGTACTTTGTCTACCCCTTTAAGAAAACACATTATTATTTTTTTTACATTCTTTATTTTTTGACGTGTAGGTATAGGTACAGGAGCTAATACTGACATACAATATTTGCATCTTTTCCTAAGTTGTGTTACAGCAAACACAGACTCAAAGGAATCCATGTTTAAAATGAAATTAGGCAAAAATATGATTATTTGTTGAACTAATTTGCATATGCCCACCCAGAATCCTTTGCAGTAATAACATCACTTTTGTGATTTCAAATTTGTGATTTCTGTCGGAAAAGCATGGCTTCACTGTTGTGCAGATTTTTGTTTAACATTTTATTGACTATCCACAGACTTCCGTTGTAAGGGTTTTTCAATCACAATTTTCTCCCACCATAACTTTTGTTTTTTGCTTCATAGCTATACCTAATGTAGACATAACATATGATGTCAGGAAAGACTGCACTTTTATATAACATAAAACAAGTTAAATCAAACTAAGCTGACATACTCAGACAGCAAACAGAATTAGAGCTGGTATACTAAGCAAGAGTTTGCCTGAACATAGTGAGCGATGAGTACATAGTAGTGCTATATTATCAGGAGGAGAGAGGACGTCAGTAAGAAGTTAAGGAAAGACTGAACAGAAATCAGACTCTATCAACCAACATCTTGGGTAATACAATAATCAATGGGTGTGAAAACAGATGGAGAAAGAGTAGGTAGGTCTGCACTGAGACAGAGATGGTAGTCTAGGCAAATATAAAAGTGCAATTGGGCCTGTTCATCCAATGCCTCTTGCTGGCCATGGTAGAGTCTGGCCCGGTGCCTTTCACCCCCCTCACAGCACTTTGGGTCTCTCTGGGGTCCCTGCTGCTGGATATACAATGGGACACACTGCCGCAGATCGTCAAGTCTTCGGCTCTGAGCTTTAAAGGGTCCATAGAGGTTGAGGCTCCGTTTTCCTGCAGAGAGACCATAGACCTTCAGACTCTCCAAAGCAGGTGCCTACCGAATATGTAATCCACGCTTGGGGATATGTCTCCGTTTGGGCTGTGACACAGGAGAGTGCTGGTTGCTCTTAGAACTGTGTCTCTTTAATCGCAGAGTTTTGTACCTCCCCACTGTTGTTGTTGTGGCAGTGTGGACCGGAACAGTCCGCTTGGGGGCTCATTTAGGAAGCGTATGCCGGGGACTCTCTGTCACTGCAGACCTCTCCACCTTTAGGCACATATTGGCCCAGAAACCTGCCGACAGCTGTGCAAAAGCCTGCTCCAGCCTGCTCCTGCTCCATCCATCCTCGTGGTGAGCGTGAGTGCTACTACAGCGGCCATCTTAGAATACAGGCCCCTAGATTGTGCAGCTTAACCCACCTGTTGGCTGTTTCTTACAGCTAAGTACAAGGGAGCACGGTCCCAAGGGGGGAAGGCAGAGTCTCAAAACAAGCTGATCGTTTGGAGTCGAAGGAGCAGCCATCCCCTCCAGCTCAAGTGCTGTCCTAGGCTGCCTAGGCTTGCTACGCTGTCCACTTGGTCCCAGACCTGGTCAAATTACAGGAGTCGCTTTTAGAAGCTCTGTAGGTCAGTTTGGCACTGAAAAATTTGGTATAGCACCCCAGAAATGTATCAATATTAGGTTTCTGCCGAGGATCCTAAGTTGCATGTGTCTGCCTCGGTCAGCAGTCAGGCCACGCCCCCCAAGAAAACACATTTTTAATTAAGGATTTTCTTTTTTTAATCTAAAGAGGTGTGTGTACCCTGGACATTATTTTTGTCTTTACATCAGAAAAAGGTAAACTTTGAATTAATGTGACAAGCAGTGATCATTTACCCATTAATGACCGGTGACATTCTATGTTATAATAATCTTTTCCAAAGAAGCCCCATTCCGATGTTCTGATGTGGAATGTCCTACTGATTTATCATGTTCAGAAATATATAGAGCTGCCATTGAGCAATAAATGGGACACTACAGAGGATTGAACAAATACCATGGGTTGCTAATAGTTATTAAATAGTTTAAAAAAAACTACTTGTAAATGATTACATTAATACTGCAAAAGTGAACGATATGGAATAAAGGCACGTCAGCTTCTGCCATCTCATATATCAGTATCATATGTAACAAAATACCACATAATTCTGTCAAAAAAGAATATATCACATCAGCACATCCATCTCAGACAAATCATGTCAAAACCTATTAAGAATTACAAAGTGCGTGACTAATGTTTTGTCAGTAATTATTATCATGCTTTTAACAGTATATTTCTAGAAAGATCATTCTTTATAATGTGGCATTCCCTTTTCAACTTTTTTTTTTGTTTGTTTTGCTTCTTTTTCTCCTTTGATAGGATAAAATGTCATTTTCAACATTGGACATGTTCTGAATAATTACAATGTAAATACAAATAACCAGCTTTTTAGTAAAACTATTATATTTATGAGAAAATAACAAAAAGCACCCCCCACCAACAAAAACAAAACAAAACATAAAACAATCTAATAGCGTCATTCTTAAAATATAAATTGACATTGACAATTTTGGGAGTCAGAGAGTCAGAATTTCATCGTCAGCAAACACACAATCCTCTATAACCTATTTGGAACTCCGGGGGGTTTAGTTACTAAACATTGAATTGTAGTACACCGTAAACTGAATTTCAAAATTTAAGCCAATTAACTGATTTACCCCAAAAATGTCAATCTTAACTATTAGTTATTTTAGACTGAATTTTCCATTACCCACATATGGTTTAGTAACAGACTGGTACACTGAAAACTGTTGTTTCTTACTTGTATCTTTGATTAGATTAAGGATACAGGAGTCAAATATGTCACAATCACTGCTTGTCATTTCATCTCTGCTATCCACCAATAACATTATGTAGGTTCATACGATGTCTCAGAAGCACGTCATTTTAATCTGGGCACCAGCTTGATGAGAATTCTATCAATCTGAAGTGAAGGCATCATGTACAACTGGAGGATTTCGCCTTTATTAATACATTCTTAGTCCGCTTAAAAATAGTTTGATATAAATTGATGCTGTTCACAGTGTCTGGGGTCCACCTAATCTCCACCACATTTGCTTTTGACACTGTTGATCATCAACATCTTATTCACATCCTCCGTAATATGTCTACGAGATATTGTGCTCTCCTGGTGCTCCTCAGACCTCTCACAGCACTATTTCAGTGTTTCTTTCTCTGGCTATGCCTGTAATCACCCCTCTCTGTTTGTGTTCCCCAAGGATCGGTCCTTGGTACCTTACTGTTCTCCATTTATATTGCCTCATTTGGTAAACTCATCACCTCCTTTGGCTTCCAATATCATTTCTATGCGGATGACACGTAAATCTATCTGTCCTCTCCTGATCTCCCTCTGCCTCTCTTGACTCGTGTCTCTGACTGCCTCTGTGCTATTTCTAACTGGATGGCTGCCCACTTCCTTAAACTCAACCTGTCCAAAACAGAACTTCTGGTCTTTCCTCCCTCAAGGGTTGCTACTACTGTTTCTGTCTCCATCCATATTTAGGCGCTACCATCAGCTCAGGCTCGCTGCCTGTGTGTTCTCTTTGACTCCGACCTCTCCTTCACCCCTCATGTCAAGTCAATCACCAAATCATGCAGCAAAGCCATTACATGCATCTGCCCCTACTTAATGCCAGATGCGGCTAAATAGCTGGTCCAAGCCCCTATCCTCTCTTGCCTTGACTACTGAAATCCACTTCTCAGTGGTCTTATGTGCTCCAATCGTGCCCTGTTACAGTCTATAATGAATGTGGTGGCGAGGCTCATTTTAATGTATGCCCGCACCTCCCAAACCTCACCCCTCTGTCAGTCCCTGCACTGGTTTCCCATAAGATATAGGGCTCAATTTAAAATTCTGGTTCTTGCTTTCATAATGCTACTAAAACCTGTCTATCCTCCCTAATACACAGGTATGTCCTATCTAGGCCCCAACGCTCTGCCGAAGACCTACGTCTATCTTATGTTCGCAATCCCACCTCTCATGCTCGTCTTCAAGACTTCTCTAGGGCTGCACCGTTCCTGTGGAATTCCCTTCCCTTCTAAGTTAGACATTCACCCAGTCTCCACTTAAAAAAAATCATTCAAAACTCACTTTTTTACAAAAGTATATCGATTAAACTGTTAATAGCTCCCAATTGATTCATCTCCTGCAATTGTCATTAAAAACACCCTAAGTCTTTGTGAATACTATTCTACTAGAGATGTCGCGAACTGTCCGCGAACTTCTCGTGAACGGTTCGCCACGAACCGTTCGTGGCGAACTCCGGTCAGCTGACACATCCCGGCCAATCTCCAGCAGACCCTCCCTCCCAGACCCTCCTACTTCCTGGACAGCATCCATGTTGAAGGCAGCCCTATATTCTACTAATCTACTTCTCTATCCTACCCATACCTTTTGTGTCATATTATCCCACTCCCTCTAGCATGTAAGCTCATTGAGCAGGGCCCTCAACCCATCTGTTCCTGTGCGTCCAACTTGTCTGGTTACAACTACATGTTTGTTAGTCCCCGTTGTACAGTGCTGCAAAATTTGTTGACGCTATATAAATAATAATAATAAAAATATGTGCTTTGTACTACCTGAAGCTGATGTTCTCATACCAATTGTGCAGAAAAGAGAGAGCTTTACTACCCTATAATTTTCTGTAAGGTCCTAACTCTAGAGAAACCATCATAGTCTATTCCTAAACCAGGAAGTGCTAGGCAGAAGTACAGATACTGCAATGAAAAGAGGGCAAGGCATCATGGGAGTAGATTGCCAGCTGTTGCAGACTTATGTTTTTGATCAAGCCTGATACACAGCTTTCTTCTGTGTTAGACAAACATTATACGATTACACTATGGCTTTGGACCACTAGGGAAAAACAGGGCAGCTCAGGGCAGACAAATAAAACAAATACAGACAAATAAAACAAGCACAGGGCAAGAAAAAGTTCAACCAGACATTATTAAGGCAGCTTAAAATGAAAAACTATGAATCATTCCACATTTTCTTTGATTGAATGGTCTGTAATCCTCCGCTGTGAGTGCAAAACAGTGCGTGCTTCTCTGGCTGTAAAATGATAAAATAAATTTTCACCATCTATCTTACTGGCCTCTATCACATAAAGCAGTCACTGCCTGAAATAAAAACAATGTAACGTACCTTTAAAATATTGATTGTCTCACCATATCACATATCTATATCTATATCTATATATATATAGATATATATAAATATATATCTATATATATATATACTTTCTAACCCCTCTGGGTGTTATATTTTGTGTATTCCCCATTCTCCTGGGAGTCTGAGTATTCTTTGGAGTATCTTAGCTGTTCCTAGAACTGCACTCTTCTGGACAGATAATTAAATGTCCACCTGGAATCTGCTGAAGCCATTGTCCCAACTTGGGAGTTACAGTCCCGAGTGTTCCTATCATAATTGGGAATAATACTGCCTTTACTTTCACTTTACTTTTAACATCCTTTTTAGCTCTTCTTTCAGCCCTTAATATTTGTCCGCCTCCTCATGTTCCTCCTTGTTGATGTTATGGTCTCAGGATATTGCCACATTTCTCACCAAATAAGTAATCCGTTTCCGTTTCTTGTCTACCACCACAATGTTGGGTTGATCGACCACGACTTGCTTGTCTGTCTGGATGTTGGAGTCCCACAGCATCTTACCCATGTCATTCTCAACTATCCTTTGTGGTACCCATCTGGGTTTAGGCAGGTCCAGCCCATATTCTGTGCAGATGTTTTGGTACACAATCTCAGAAACTTGATTATGCTTCTCAGCGTATGCTGTCCCTGCTAACACCTTGCATACGATGTTAGAGTTGTTCATTGCCCATTGAGTTTTGGCTTTTAAAGGTGTTCATTGCCCATTGAGTTCTTGATGAAGGCTCTTAGTGCCTTGTGGACCTTGTTTTATACAAAGACATAAAATCACTCCCACCGTATTATACAGAGACATACAATCACTCCCAAAGTACTATACACAGATATACAATCACTCCCAAAGTACTCTACACAGATATACAATCACTCCCAAAGTGCTATGCAGAGATACACAATCGCTCTGCATTAGCTACTTGAACTTCGTATCCTCTGCAATTCATCCCAAATTCTACAAACATCACTGCACCCCTAAAAGGTTCCAAAGGATAGACCAGGGAGATAGTCCTCTTTGCTGACATTTTATCGTATTTTTTTTAATCTCTCTTGTTGTGCTTCCTCTATTTTTTTCCTTTACTTTTGCTATTTTTTTTCTTAAAGTGTTATGATAGTTTGGGTTACTAATTATTAAGGTTATATAAAACTTAAAATTCACTTGATGTAAACCCCCTCCCCCCAAAAAATAAATAAATACTTTGGCTTAATTGAATCTTAATTTGAACATCCAAATAAAAAATTAAATATGTTCAAAAACTGACATTTATTCAAACAAGCTCAAGACAGAATGCTTCCATTAGAAGAAAACATAATTTATTTCTCCCACCTTCGTTATGTTTGCTTTTAACCACAGGGCAGGCGTGTGTTTTTTTAATAACCACTTACTTTCCTTATCAAAGAGCTGAAATAAAAAATAATTATGTTTGGCATATTCAAAGTTGATTAATTAATTTCTTACCCTTTCCCCCCTCTCCTATGAGATGTTTAGTTCAATCACAACATTTTTTAAAAATATGCTATTTCTCTGCTGAGAATTAAATCCTGGAAACAAATATGTTCACTTTATTGAAAAATGTGTTTGAGCTGGAGTAAAATCGCAACAAGAATTGCACCCCACAAACAAACCTTTAATTAAAAAGAAACCTGTTAACACATTCTATTATGTGTACCCTAGGTAATTTATCAAACCATTTGCAAATGGCTTGACTACATACTGTACACTGAAGAGTGCCTTGGCAGTCCTGGCACCATAACCACTACAGCGCGCCAAAGTGGATATGGTGCACTGAGTGTGCCTCTCACTATTAGATGTATTTTCTTTTTAGATTCAGGATGCAGGCAGACTATGCCAAAATGAAGATCCAGTCCTGGCCATGATAGATTTACATTTTGCAGGTTTCACAGGCCTGATAACTAGCACCATTATTTTGTCACTATTCATTCACTAGATGTAATTAATTACTATCAGTTCCCATAACACCACACCAGTTTTTCACAAGGAACTGCATCATTTATTTAAGTTCTCAAAAGATTGATTTAAACTGCAAAATGCGATGTTTCAACAAAAAAATATTCTAATGCCGGTTCTTAATTTAATTTTAAAGAGTAATTACCATATCTAGTTTACCTATTATTTCAAATCTAATTTCAGCTTTCATTAGCAGCATACAATCAATATTTACCAAATAACAGATACCAAAGTTTCCTTCCTAATTCTCTAACTAACACCAGTAACGAGTAAGCAACTTCAAATGCCCAATATATTCTTTATGAAAAAATAAATGTATTCTATATTTCATACATTTAACGGAACCTTTCAGAGTTTCCTGGTAGAGTTGCTGTGGCAACACCAACATGTTTATTTTGTCATGGTAGAGTTGCCACGGCAATAAAAACTTAATGAATGTTGGTACAATAAATTAAACCCTTTGAAAATTCCAATGTATTGTTTATTTAGGTGATAGGCTATCAGAATGGGATAACTGACATTTTCATCCTTTGGCAAGAAATTTCAAGAAAAAGATATACAGCACAAAACAGATTCTCCATTGTATGAACTACTGAAGGAATGTTATATGGGGCTACATATAACAATCTCACATAAGGATTCAATTTTCATCTCAAACAATATCCAAGCTTTTCGTCTACACTCCATTCCTGCATTCAGTATTTATTGGATTCCAGACAGTTCCATTCCTTTCCCATCCTTTCAATCATTTTCAGAGGTTACACACCTGTTACTGACAGTAATACCAATAGATCTCATACAGCCTATAATGATTCCCACCATCGTATGTGAAGCACCTATAATGATTCCCGCCATCATATACGATGAGCCTATAATGATTCCCGCCATCATATACGATGAGCCTATAATGATTCCCGCCATCAGATACAATGAGCCTATAATGATTCCCACCATCATATACGATGAGCCTATAATGAATCCCGCCATCATATACGATGAGCCTATAATGATTCCCACCATCATATACGATGAGCCTATAATGATTCCCGCCATCATATACGATGAGCCTATAATGATTCCCACCATCATATACGATGAGCCTATGATTCCCGCCATCATATACGATGAGCCTATAATGATTCCCGCCATCATATACGATGAGCCTATAATGATTCCCGCCATCATATACGATGAGCCTATAATGATTCCCGCCATCATATACGATGAGCCTATAATGATTCCCGCCATCAAATTCGAGGAGCCTATAATGATTCCCGCCATCATATACGATGAGCCTATAATGATTCCCGCCATCATATACGATGAGCCTATAATGATTCCCGCCATCATATACGAGGAGCCTATAATGATTCCCACCATCATATACGATGAGCCTATAATGATTCCCGCCATCATATACAAGGAGCCTATAATGATTCCCGCCATCATATACGATGAGCCTATAATGATTCCCACCATCATATACGATGAGCCTATAATGATTCCCGCCATCATATACGATGAGCCTATAATGATTCCCACCATCATATACGATGAGCCTATAATGAATCCCGCCATCATATACGATGAGCCTATAATGATTCCCACCATCATATACGATGAGCCTATAATGATTCCCACCATCATATAAGATGAGCCTATAATGATTGCAACCATCATATACGATGAGCCTATAATGATTCCCGCCATCATATACGATGAGCCTATAATGATTCCCACCATCATATACGATGAGCCTATAATGATTCCCACCATGATATACGATGAGCCTATAATGATTCCCACCATCATATGTGATAAGCCCATATTTTCTCCAACTCTGTGAGTGCAACCATGAATCATATACATTGGATGTACTTGTTATACTGCCCTATTTGTTTTTTGTTTCTCTTTTGTAGACGTATTTGCGTTGTTGTTATGTGACTTTGAAGATCCCTTGTTATATCTACTGTATATATTGTGAAAACGGTAATTGCCATTTCACTTATTTTGTTCCACTGCACTATTAGGGTGTGTGCTGGTTGGTTCTATTTTTAATATCTTGACCAGGAGTCATAAAAGAGTCTATACATTAAATCAACAATGAGTAAATATGTACATTCACTGAAACTCATTGTGAAAAACTAAAACTCTATTAGTCCATGCCCCAATATAGCTATGTGACCTTAAATATGGCGGTGTCGTTATGCAGACTTATGGCAAGATCAGATCATATTATAGGGTATGAGTAGGCATCCAAAACACACATTAAAGTGTGAACCCTTTGTAGAATTCATCACGCTAAAATAGAAACTACTCTGATCTGGAGAGCCTTGAAAGCATTCGGGAGATCTTGAAAAGTGATTAGTTAGAAGAGGTTATCCTCTAAATTCTATTAATAGAGGATGCTGGATAAAAGCCACAAGCGAGGCTGTGCCATTGTGAGAGCGTGTTGTTTATTTGCGGGAGAAGACAGAGCAATATTTAGACATGTCTTTTATCACATTGATTTTCAGATCTACAAATATCTCATTACATATAATTTACAAAAGCATTTCTCATATTAGGAAAAAATCATAATATAGTTACAGTCTTTCTGAAGAGTCATCTCTAAGATTAGAGAAATGCTCAAAATAAAGGGGTGCTGCACACAAGTACGTTGGAGAACTGTGGAACAACCACCCACCAGGAACAACTAAAAAATAGGAGTCACAGCTGTCACAATGTAGAGTGAAACCAAATATTACATTTATTCTGGATCAAAAGGACAAAAATAAAATACACTGGCACTTCTCTGCAAATTACACCATTGTAACCTATAACTTATGCTGTTTCATTTCTCCGTATGCTTTCTCTATGCTGTCTGCCAGGTGCTAACAACGATTGATAGGAAGCTAATATGGAGGCACCCAGTTGCAAAGGTGTGGGTTTCCATACTTTGTTTTAGCGAAATATTTCTGAAAAGTATCAGTAATGAATTATATTCAAATTTGCATGCTTAGTAATTCTTGAATATTAGTGAGATTTTTTTTGTTCTAAGTGAAAATGAATAAATGACGAAAAAACTGCAATAATTCACACCACACGGAAACTGCAACAAAAAATTTTTACAGTAAAAAAATACCCTGTTGTAATTTTTTTTCAGAAAGTTCCATTATTAATAATTAACACGAAGCTGTTAATCTTTTAAATTATTTACCCTCGTGTAAAGGACAGCAATGTTATTCACTAGAGTGAGAATTGTCAGTATACAAAGTGAATTTTAAATGTAAAGCCAAAATAGACAAACTGGATACATTCTGCAATCCAACTATCGAATTATAGTAGTAATCAAAATTATTCGACCTGCATTGAAAATAAGGTTTATTATCGACATTTACAGACTTCCAGCTGTTTGCAATGAACAAATCCAACAAAAGCAATTGAAATAGCTCAACACAACAAATGTTTTAAGTCAAGGGCACCCAAAAGGTGGATTCCCAGATGTTGTAGAACTACAACTCCATTGATGCTCCTCATACAGTTTTTAAATGCCTTTAGAAGGACAAAGCGTCATGGAAGCTGTAGTTTTAAAATATCTGTGGATCTACCTTTTGGGCACCCCTGCTTTAAGTGGTTTCCCCAAATTCAACTGGAAATACAAGTTATAATGAGTATGAGCAATGGACTACGATTCTTCAAGAAGGCTGCCAGAAGCTGGTGTGTTGGTATGCCTCTCAGTTGCAGCAGGTCCTAACAACAAAAGGGTGCTCTACTGAGTACTAAAGATGCTTACCATGAAGGGGTTGAATAATTTTGATTGCAACTTAACATTTGAAGTTCAAGTTTAATTCACCATGAATTCCTGGGCAATTCTCCCTTATTAAATAACCCTTTAAAAGTGAAAGAAATCTGCACAAGAATTGCCATGCAATGATTTGGGCACATCCTTTGGGTAAAAACTTAAATTGATTAAATGTTTGTGTTTTTATTTTCTGAAAATTTGCTTCATGCCTTTCAGCTGTCTGATTTCTAGTCTAGACAGAAGAAAGGCAAGCAATTATTTTACATAATGTGCCTTTCTAAAGCTTGAAGGAAAAAATCAAAACCTCTGAGAATAAATAGCTTAAAACTGTATGAGTCTGTTTAAATGATCAACGGTATTCCTGGGCTTTAAAGCCGATTTAAATTTCCCCCGAAGTAGTAGTTTTGTAGCCACTTGAAATGTTTATGATGTTATTAAAGCTAGCTCAGTCATTTTCAGCTAGTTCTTATTCTAAAAAAAACACATATGAAGCAGAAGTGGACCATTATAAGGTTGGTGGTCCATGATTATTCTGTCACATAGATCTATACTTCTGTTCTGTCCCAGGCTCCCATTGTACTGACTCTATGTGGGCTGAGACTGGGCCCGCATTGAAGCAGTGGAAGGTTCTATTTAAATTTTCAGCAATGCAGACCTTTTAACAAAGTAACTATTGTATTTTTTTCTTCTAGTTTTGCCGTTTCTCAGAAGATAATTAAATGTTTAGAATATGAATCGTTATCCAGGGGGCGGATCCTGACTGCCAAGGGAGAAAGTCACATGGTGGCAGAACTCCTTACAATATTTCTGACAAATAACCATAAAAACTACCTTTTGGATGATTTGTTCCAGGGTGATAGCCTTGACCCGGCTGATGATCACTCTGCTATGCTCAGAATTAATTATCCTTTAAATTCTCATGAGGTCCCTGAGGCAGACTCATCTGTGGGACGGGGGAAGCAGGCGGTCCCTTGTTAAAAGGTGTCCTGCTATAGTCTGGGCTCCATCTGTCCCCCTCTGGGCTGGTGGTGGTGATCCTGACTTACACTGACCAATCCATCTTCTCACATGACTAGCTACTGAATACTCAACTATAATAAGACACTGCACTTAACTTGAAAGCTCCAATATGACTGCTGATCAAGACATACTGCAGACATTTGACCGTTTGTGCCGATCCTTCTGTCTGAGACCATCTGCCTTCTCTGCACCTACTGTGCCTTGACACCCTACCCCTCTGCGGACCAGCTCACAAGGACAGAGACTTCAGAGTGCCTTGGGGGTCTCCATCGATTGCACCTGCAACACAAGATGGCACTGGATGTGTGAGGCTGACTTTTTTCAGGTTGCGGGCACGTCTGTTTTTAAGAACTCTGCACAGCTCCTACACTAGGAATATCTTGAAGCGGCAGCTGAAAGGCGAATCGATCAGCATACCATAATACTAGAGAAAACTCAGAATGCCTGGTGCGTCCCGACAGGAGAAAACAGTGCCATTGCCTGTAACAGGGCCTGGAGGCCAAATGGCGCTCGCCTAACATTGCTGGAGGCCGGGGGTCTAGTGAGAGGCAGGCAACAGGCTCCATTCAGCGAGCTATCACTGGGGTCATTGAGTGTCTCTCGAAGGGGAGTCAGATAGACTCTAGTGACTTTGCTTTTGCATAAAGTTTGTTTTTGGTGCTTAAGCTTTTTTTTTTTTGATTATATTTTTATTTAGTGCTGATAATTCTCTAGAGAAACCAGCAAAGTGTAAGCGCTATGAAGATAATTAAACACTCAGTTTAGCTGCACTGAACCCCAGTGACACAAAAAAATATACACAGATATAAATAATATTACCAAAAAAGCACGCTAAAACTGATGACAGCAAATCTGCAAATAAATGAAAACAAATAGTGCAGACTATCTGGACGGTGTACCGTACAATGGGGAGTAAGGAAAGAACTTACATGTACCAGACCCTATGGCTCTGGGTTTGCAAGGCTCCACTTGAGAGGGAAATATCCCACACTTTGTAGATGACATCTGTATGGTGTATTCTCTGAGATCTGTATGGTGTGTTCTCAATCAAACGGTTCTGTATAATATAGGACTGAGAGACAGAAACCCCTTATTGAATAGCATCTTCACTAATTTATTAACAAAACCTCACTTGTAGTTCAGAACCAGATCAGTCTCCCCTATGAAGCTGTCCTTCTTTTATTCAAGTGAAAGAGGGTGCATGCTAAACAATCATCTCGCCAATCAAATGCTTGCAATGTTTCTCTATGGGAGGCATTAAGAATGTTCAGCGTCATCATGCAGTATGCATGATGACACAGATCATAAAATCCTTCGATTTTCGAAGGTCTTGAAGAGGAAAACAAAAACTCTAGTGGCTTTCTATTTTGTTTCAATGTATAATCTTATATTTTGAAGTGGCTTTCTGTCTTATAACAATTAAAGGGCAATGTAGGCCCATAACTACTACAGTGCACTTTAGTACATCTGAAGCCAGGTATCCCACTGGCATTGATCACAGATAAGAGTCAATTTATTTTTGAGCAGTATGACACTTACCTTGGCGCCTGGGTGCTTGAGGTTTGGCCATCTCTTCAGATATTGCTAATGTTGATGTTCCCGCTTCCAAATAAGTGATATCAATTCTGTCCATTTTTTTTGTTGTTGTAAATATGTTTTTATTGTCATTGTTTTCTCACGGTGAGACTCGCAAGTCTCTTCAAGCATAGTATAACTTAAAGCACAAGAAGTCTGAAAACAGGTAAATATTCGGGCTCGCAGGCCCACTTCAATGACGGACTCGCAGGTCCATGTTCAACATTACAATGGTTAGGAATCTTTTGTGAAATGTGTGGGAAGGAGGGGGAAGGGGGGGCGGTATGCGGGGGAGAGGGTTGAGGAGGGGAGGGTGGGAGGCTGCGGGTGGCAATTCTGTCAATTTTTTTGAATCCACCCAAATAGTTATGAAATCAATAGAGAAGACTGTTCTCACCACAGCCATACGGAGAACCCAAGTGTCATACTATTTAAAATCAGTTTGACTTTTAAACTGGGACAGCACAGGGGATGTGCACTGTAGTAGTTAAGGTTCATAGACTAACCCTTTAACCCATGAAAAGTTGAGAGCTCGAATTGACGGTAGACCTGTTCCCTGTAAATTTGTGACGTTCTCCTGTTGGAGTAGATGATGGAACATTGAAAACTGTGCAGCCATTTGCAAACACCTATTATCTTCTACTTTTATTTATTGCTGAACCTCATTTCCAATGACCAAGGCCACCATGTTGACGTCTATGCCCACTTACAGTTATAGCATTTGCTACTATAGCATCTAGAGAAGAATCAGTAGTTTATGTCACTAAAGGATTTTTGCTCATTCTGGTCAAGTCGTAGCTATTTCAGTAAACAATAAAACCACTAGCTTCTTGCTTGCTGTGTCAACGTGACCCTTTATGGTCACACAAGCTGCTAGACATAGAAACGGCCCATATCCCAGTACTTTCCATTCAGTTTCCATTTCCTGATGTTCATCTAATGTTACTAAAGGACACTTTTCACCGATGTGATCTTGAATTGAATTAGAAAGCTTTTGTCTTCTCTTTAATAGTGCATTAAGCATCTGAAAGATTTCTATTTATTACAATTAGTTCTTGTCATTCATTTCCCCTTCATTCAGCGTGGATGCGATGTTTATGAATGATTGGCCCGGACATGAAATTGCAAAACAGAATTTAAATTGTTTGTCTTTTTTTTATTATTACATTTCACGAGATGGCACTGAGCAGGAAATCTAGGCTTTGTTTAAGACAAAATATGTATTCATCAAATACTCTTCTAAATTGTTTCTTTTTTTTTTTTTTTTTTTTTAGATGAGAGATCCCTGGAGATATTGCTATGCATTCTACATTGTTACAGTATAGGGATTCAAAATTAAAAAGAAATTACTGAACGAAAAGTTAACTACAGGGTTATTTACTAAAGTTAAAATTCAGAGTGAATTCAAAATTAATTTCAAATTTAAGGCCAGAGTAACCTAAATTAAAGCATAGCTGACTAAGAGATTTTTACCAATCCATCTATTTTGACCTTAAATCGGAAATGAACTTTGAATTCACCTTGAATTCTTACTTTAGTGATTAACCCTGTATGACTGATTCGGCTGGTAAGGTATCTGGAATAATGAAATGCCAACGCAACCCATAGATACCATAGATATCCATAGTCCCCGAGTAGGGACTACTTTGTCTTATGGTAAAGCCTGAGGTTGACAAAAGGCGGAGCTCTGCCATCAACATTTGTCTAATCCCCGAAGCCGTCACAAATGGCAACTGTCGGATTCAGGCTCTGTCTATGGAGGATTCCACGACCTCATGGGATCCTCCATGGATCTCGGTGTTGTACTCTCGCGCATGCCCAAAAGTACAGCACTTATGTGGCTCCTGGCAACTGAAGCGCCAGGAGCTGAAGAGAACGGCAGCATGAAGATGGCATTGGCCATAAGGGAAAGACGGAGGTAAGTAAAACCCACCTCCCTTGTACTCCATGTCAACTGGACCCACATCGGATCTGTCAGTTTCTGGGGTCTTTGAGAAATATGGGAACCCCCCACCCCCCTGAAAGTGACAGATCCGCTTTAAACTTTATTTAATGCCCCATTAATTTTACCCCACAGCATTCTTTTTAAAATATAGTTGCACTGTAGTTCATGTAATTGATGTATAAGCAAAATAGCTACTCTGTTCAATTTTAATTTAAACAGAGGTGACAAAGAAGTGCACTTCATTTTCTCATTTTGCTCAAGACTTGGCCCAAGCCTTGAGCTGGCCATCATCATTAAATCATCTGGAGAAAAAAGTGTACCTTTTAATCTGTTATATAGATATGAAAAGCATTTGCCACTTCCATGTCACATGGAATGCTTTGACAGTTTGAGTCTAGAGACTACAAATTGGTTTTGGGTGGTTTCATTAACAAGATAATTTAGACGAGGTCCCATATGAGGATATTTTTTCTTGGAGCACTGTTCCTCTTGTTGCCTGTACATATCATTCCGTACCTAGAAATGAAGACACATGTCGCACTCTATTGTTATTTATAATGTGGAAATATTAAATCCCCATAATGCAATTTGTCAAAATCACGGTCTACTGAGCTTGAAAATTGTCACACTATAACTGGCGATGAAAGAATAAAGAAAAAAAAATCCTGTTAAACAAAAACATTGTCTTGTTTCAGCTGAATCACAAAATCTATTTTCTTCCCGTAGCCAGAGAGATAACAGAATGGTGTACTGAGTTTGATACAGTTACAATCTCTCCTTTAATTGTTTCTCTAATTACCCTAATCAAGTTGTTCCCCCAGAGTAAGACCGAATCCAGCTTGTATCCAAGCTATCTCAGTATCTAAGTGAGGAATTGATGGCTTTTTGAGATTATCCGATCACATACATAGATTCAATCATCACTCGCTTCTTGTCATCTGTCATTTGATTTCCAACTCTAGACGGATAATATTTGAAACCGGACTTATCTCTAACAATAATTGAACAACTGGGAATAATTTCTGAGTTTCAGTCTCATAAACATAAAAAATTATAACAAAGTAAAAAACAAGCTTACAGCTGTATATTGTTATTAATTTAGAAAAATATATATCACAGGTTATAATTAGTGTACCCACTGATATTGGGGTACTGTGACATAGTGGTGGGCTTAAAACAATATGGCTATATGGTGTAACTAAATCCCCATATTTTGTTGCTAAGATGGATGGAAGATTTTAAGTAGCCTTGTAAAATTTCAAACTGTATTATTTTTGTGTGTGCGATGTTCCTTAATGTGTACTTTGTGTATATATTGGTCTTTACGGCAGCACAACTACTTAGAAATGCATGTTCCGGGTGTGCCCTCAATTATCCTTTTTTCTGTGTAGATTTTGAATCCAGACCAGATACCCATTGGTTGGGTTGAGCACCCCATCCATGCACCATAGGTCCCCCTTTGGAGGTGACCACAGGAAAGTATAAATTGAGGAGAGGATCTGGAAGAAGTTTAAACAGTAAGTATTGCAGTTAGCATGTTAATTCCCCATTTTTAAAATGAGTGTAGGACCCACTGATATTGGGTTACTGTGGCGTAATGGTGAACTTAACACAATATGGCCATATAATAAAAGTGAATCCACATATATGTTTGCTAAGATAGGTGATTTTAAGTAGTACTGTAAAATGTCAAAATGTTCCTTAATCTGTATTTTGTATATCTTTTGGTCTTTACGGCAGCACCTCTACTTAGAAAAGCATGTTTTAGGTGTGCCCCCAATTCCCATTTTTACAGGTTATAATAAAAATGTATATAAAAAAAATAACCCTACAAGAGTTAATTTGAACATTCAGGTGACGGGTTCATACAAAACACAACGCTGCAATATTTCAATAGATCAAACCCCAACAAAGTTCATGAAGGTTTCAGATTGTCATAAACCAGAATTAGGTACGGATACAAGTCACAATTTTTTTTAATCATATTCTTATTTCCTTAATTCAAGAGAAGAGATTAACTAAACTGTGCTATTGTGTTTCGCCAATGGTATCATTAAAACATAAAAGCTTTGCTTCATTCATTATGCATTTTCATGATTGCTGTGATACTTTGCCCTCTCAATTCTGCATGAGTTTAGCAGCTGCAAATTTAATCTACGCCATTTCATGATATAACGATTCAATTTAAACCCAGATGACGGAAAACACTACTGGCCTGAATTGCAGCTGTTCTGATCTCAGTGTAAAAATGTTTGCTGTTACTAAACTCCTGCGGCAACCAGCAACTTGCTACCATTGCTCTGAGACTTTTCTTGCCATCGAAAATAATATCGTTTGCGTGTGCTTTGGATTCATTACAAAGTTATAATTCCATTTAGCAAAAATCAATAGAACATGAGTTGGGAAAAAGTAGATATTGACTTTCTTACACAGAAAGCAATGAGTATGGTAACTGGAACTTCACTGATTCCTCCCTTGTGTTAGGAACACCAGAGAGGGCGTCATGCTGTTATATAAAAAGATAATATCAATTTTATATATATATATATATATATATATATATATATATATATATATATAATACACAAGATCCAGCGCATTCACCTATCCACTAAACAGCAACTTCAATGTTGAAAGATTTTATTTGTTTTTTTAAAAACACCTAATCTAGGCAAAAATAATGGGGGTTTAGTTACATTATATGATCATACATTGCATAAGCCTGCCACAACGTCAATGTACCCCATCTTTGGCAGGTCCTACACTAACAACCTAATGTCTGCTCTTATGAGATTAACCTACTTGGGGAAAAAATTCCATCTGGGGCTCTCTGCAGTACAAGGCTAAATAGGGCCCTGGGATGAGGCACCTGTGACAGGGAGGGGTGCAAAACCAAGGAGTTGGCTAGACTCCCAAATATATATAAAAAACAAGGGGGGGTTGGCTGCACTCACCTTAACATGCATAAATGGGGGTGCTGCTGGGGGCGTATTGTATTATTTGGCCCCCAGCAGCACCCCCATTTATGCATGTTAAGGTGAGTGCAGCCAACCCCCCCTTGTTTTTTTATATATATATATATATATATATATATATATTTATATATATATATAATTGATATTATCTTTTTTTATATATATATATATATATATATATATAATTGATAATATATTTTTATATAATTGTATTTAATTGATTTATATCTCTGAGGAAATGGAAACGGTTATGTATAAATTGGCATGTTGGAATGGCAAGTGAAAAAAGATGGCCTATTCTTACTAAATCTAATAAAAATGAGAGTACTATATTTTTGAAAGCGATATAGACAAGGTTATTAACTAACTAATTGTAGCAATTAAATGGCAAAACTGAGAGTAAAATATGTGACTATGGGAATTTTTCCAAACTACCTCTTTAACCCAAATTTTTGATTTGTCAAAACTCAGAGTTTAGTTAAAAACAAAAACAAAAAACAACAACCTTGAGGCAAGTATACAATACCAGATACTTCACCAACATGGAGAATTCTTATTGTAAAACAGGAATGCAAAATCATAAAATCTCTATAAAATACCGTAAAGACAGTGTTAGAATTAAATAAAATTCCAAAGCAGTCAAAAAATATCCTAAAACAAATTAGACGAATGTCATCTTATTTATTTTTCTACTCTTGACAAACCTTGACAAAATGGCAGAGCTACTGCTATCAAGCTTTGTCGAGCCCCCAGCTGCTATTAATGATAGCTGAGGGAAAAAAAGGCTTTATTTATGGAGTCTCTTGCGAGCTTGTGGGATCCTCCATAGGCATCAGTGTGCTGTACTCTCGCACATGTAGCTGAAGAGCCAGAAGTTAAAAGATCATTCCACAGAAGAAGATGGCAGTAAATGTGAGGGACAGCTTCACCTTAATGCACTAAGTCTATCTTATATTATTTTAAACCAGCCTATTTCACTTTTATTGTTTTTTTCCCTTTTGTTTTTACTAATAAAAGTACTTTTTATGGGACCATACTGACTGCAGCTGGATTTATCCTTGGTAGGGACTAAAAACCACCTATGCCTATTGGATTGAGCAATCTGTATTTGCTCCACTAAATGTGAGTACATTTTCATCTTTTCATCCATATTTTAGTTCCACAGTTACACACTATTGTGATTTTTCTTCTCTTCTATGTCCAGACACGGAGAGGCCAAAGCACCACTTATATCCTAGAGTAGGGTTTATACCACTCCAAGCCATACCTGGGGAGCCGACGTCTGGCTTCATAATATGTGAGTGCACATCTTTTACTCTGTTTTATGTCCCTTTGGCTTGACGAGCTATACCATATCATTTCTTTTTCTCCCACATATCTATGAAGATACTGCTGTAGAGGAAGACCACTCGCATATCTGCGGACCACAGTATATACCTTGGTGGGGATTATTCCTCCCAAGCGCGAAGGTTGGAGCTACACTCAGGCTCACAAAAAGTTTGAGTGGTTTACCTCTTTTATATTTTTTATCATTATTACCAACATACTACATGATAAGGTTTCTTTTAGTAAGCTCTACACCGCCCTTCTGTTTTTCCAGTCCCTTTAAGATGCCTAAAACTACAAAGGTGTATATATGTTGCAGTGTAATTGGGATAAATCATTACAAAGTTGTTCTTGTATTTATAACTTCATTTAGTATTTGAAAGTTCTTGACAGTAATAAAGCAGCAGGGGTGGCTAATCAATATTTAAAACCCTGCGGCTGAACAGTAAACTTGCTTTAGGCGCTTTAGTTCTTCAGACTGGAAAATATTGATAAATAAGCCAACTCGGCTCAATTGTTTTCAAACTGAAAACTACATTAAAGCCAATGTAGTCTGTATCAGAAAAATAATACAATTGACAGCTTAAACTTTTTAGCTTCCTTAACCCTTTAGATTCTAAACTGTCTGTACATGGACAACTCATGTAAACACTGACTAAGATAAACAAACTATGACAAGATTTGTGAGTTTTTTTATTACCAATTCTTATCAACCGAAGCTCATTAATAATATTTAAACATTTAGGCCTCTGCTAAATAAAAAAAATAAAAAAATCTAAAACAGAAAACAGTGAATTTTAGCCGTGTGAGAGAGTCATAATTCATGATACTTTTCATTGGTTTCTCTATTTTGACAGTATATTTAATCAAACTCTAGGAAAGAGAATTTTGTTTACAAAAAGTGTCTTAAAAACAATTTCACGTTTTTAGACTCCTTGGTAGGAAAGAGACATTAGGACATAGGTCTAAATCAGGCGTCCTCAAACTACGGCCCACCGGCTGGATTCAGCCCGCCAGGGTCCTAAACCCGGCTCAAGCATTTAGGGCCACCCAATGGGCCCTATATCTTCAGGGGCAATAGCACGACCCAGCCTCTTTAAAACATTGCAGCCGCAAGTAGTTCTGGGAGGAAGTGACAGCCAGTCACTTCCTCCCAGCTCCCTCCGCACGGGAAGGAAGAGAGACAGGCTGTGAGGACGGAAGAGCCACGCCAACTCCCATCAGCCACAGCCAGCCTCTTGAAAAAAAAAAAGTAAGAAAAATTAGCTGTGTGTGTGTGTATGTATGTGAGTGTTTGTATGTATGTCAGTATGTGTATGTATGTATGTATCTATCTATCTGTATGTATGTCAGTATGTATCTATCTGTATGTATGTCTGTATGTATGTATGTCAGTATGTGTATGTGTGTATGTATGTCTGTGTGTATGTTTTTCAGTATGTATATGTATTTCAGTATGTATGTATGTCGGGGTGTGTGTGTGTGTATCAGTATGTGTCTGTCTGTCTGTCTGTGTGTATGAATTTAAGTATGTATGTATGTCAGTATGTATGTCTGTATGTGTGTATGTATGTATGTCAGTATGTGTCTGTCTCTCTGTGTGTATGTATGTCAGTATGTGTCTATCTGTATGTATGTGTATGTATGTATGTCAGTATGTGTGTATGTATGTATGTATGTATGTATGTCTGTGTGTATATATTTCAGCATGTATGCATGTCTGTGTGTGTATGTGTTTGTATGTATGTGTGTATGTATGTATTTCAGTATATATGTATGTCAGTATGTATATGTGTCAGTATGTGTCTGTCTGTCTGTTTCTATCTGTATGTATAAATATCGCTATCTATATGTGCACCTGTGGGCCCCGGCTACCTGTGCAGTGCAGACGGGGGCCAGCCAGCCCCATCTTAACTTTCCAGCAGCTCCTGTGCCTGTAACTCTTGCGAGCTCCGCGGCCGGCAGAGCGTTGTCACGGGTTACCATGGCAAAGCTCCGTGCGGCATGCAGGCACAGCTCACGAGAGTTAAAAGCACAGGAGCTGCTGGAGAGTTAAGATGGGGCTGGCCGGCCCCCCTCTGCATTGTACAGCGGCTGGCTCCCTCCACTGTACCACCGGACCACCAGGGATGCAATCTCCCCCCTCCCTAGTCAGGTAAGAAGCAGGGAGGGGGGAATAAAGTAAAATAACTACCATAAAGGCTCCCCCCAATGCAGCCCCCTATTTTACACATTTACACACACTAAAACCACAACACAAACACACACTGCATTCACCATACACACACTAAAACCACAAACACACACTGCATTCACCATACACACACTAAAACCACAAACACACACTGCATTCACCATACACACACTAAAACCACAAACACACATGGCATTCACCATACACACACTAAAACCACAACACAAACACACACTGCATTCATCATACACACACTAAAACCACAAACACACACTGCATTCACCATACACACACTAAAACCCCAAACACACATGGCATTCGCCATACACACACTAAAACCACAAACACACACTGCATTCACCATACACACACTAAAACCACAACACAAACACACACTGCATTCACCATACACACACTAAAACCACAAACACACACTGCAATCACAATACATACTCTAAAACCACAACACAAACACACACTGCATTCACCATACACACACTAAAACCAAAACACAAACACACACTGCATTCACCATACACACACTAAAACCACAAACACTTACTGCATTCACCATACACACTAAAAACACAACACACACACTGCATTCACTATGCACACACTAAAACCACAACACACACACTGCATTCACCATACACACACTAAAAACACAAACACTGATGGCATTCACCATACACACACTAAAACCACAAACACACACTGCATTCACCATACACACACTAAAACCACAAACACACATGGCATTCACCATACACACACTAAAAACCACAAACACACACTGCATTCACAATACATACACTAAAACCACAACACAAACACACACAGCATTCACCATACACACACTAACACCACAACACACACACTGCATTCACTATACACACACTAAAACCACAACACAAACACACACATCATTCACCATACACACACTAAAACCACAACACAAACACTGCATTCACTATACACACACTAAAACCACAACACACACACATCATTCACCATACACACACTAAAACCACAACACAAACACACGCAGCATTCACCATACACACACTAAAACCACAACACACATTATGCCACAACAAAGCATTATGATTGAGATCATCAATTATAATAATGTCAGCCAGGGAGGCGGATCAGGGGCAGGGACAGATGCAAGGAGCCCCACAAGGTGCTGAAAAAAGGTGAGTAAATCAAGCAGGGACCCATTTTTGTTCTAGGGAATGTGACAGCAGGTGTATCCAATGGCACTATTCTGGGACCTGTGAACTGAGCTAGTGGCTATTAAAAAAAATATTTAGCTAACAGCAAAAATATTATTGTAGTTTTTTTACACAGACTCCTTTCTAAGCACTTTAATACAGTTTAAAGTCATATTACTACACTTTGTATTGTACAGCACTAAGACAAGTCATCTTATGTTCAGCCGCTACATAAAGCATGTTCTGCAATGGAGTTATCTAGTATTGTATTCTCCTAGGGAAAACAATTTCTGGTCTGCAGTCTTGCAATCTTTGTGTGATTTATGCTTATGGACTGATTAGTATAATGTGGCTATGCATAATGTAAATGAAATATGTTATTTCTAAGTATTAGGCTGCATGGAGAATTGTCACACAACGAGAAAAAGTATAAATTATACAATCATTCATTACCTGAGGCAGACAATTCTGAATACACCATATGTATGCAAGTTCTCTCAGCAAGACGCTTGTTTAGAATTAGGTAGTGGAATGGCTGGGTTTACTGCAGATTTGTGGAAAGGGTTAAAAATCTAATTATCTGGTAAGCAGAGATAAAATGTGAATTCTAAAACAGAGTAGGACATTAACCATAACATTTCTCCCATATTGGCATTGCTTAAAATCTCTCCCATCTAGTTGAAATGTTGAATATATAAGTATAAGTAAATAAACTGAAAATCTGATGGGTTTCAATTAGTTTTTTATTCATGAAGATTACTTTTTATTGAAATGTTTTAAAAATAGGACCAATTTGAAAAGGAGTTAGGAAACCCAAATTAAAAATACATTTTATTTGATTCATTTTTTTGCTTAACTTTTAGTTCTCTGATAGTAGCAAAATATGAAGAACACTGTTCTGCCCTTGATACATCTGTATTTACATTATATTTACATTATAAGCAGTCAGTCTTGCCTGCAGCCAATTAGTTGTGGCTGTCAGAGCAGTAACTGTTGGCTACTCTTAGTCTTCCCTCGTGTCTCTTTTCTCACATAGATGCATCCAACAAAATAAACACACAGTGCCTATCTAGACTGGGTTACATTCTTTTGATTCATGCAAAAAATTATATTAGCTACCGTGAGAGGCAATGAGTGACGTTTGGAGGCTGTGTGCTTTAGCCTGATGCATGGAGGCTCCCACACTGAAAATATGTTTGCACTTATTTTAAAAAGTATGTGCAATTTTAGACACGCAAATTGTAGACCATGGGTAGGATATCATCAGCACTCCATTTGTTTTGGACTACATATCCCCTGCTGCATTCCGTGGCCATCGCAACACTAACCAACACACACACTCACAGACAAACACATTCACTCTCCGTAAGACACACGCACATTTTCTGATAGACACACCCACCCACTCTTTGACAGACACACACACACACTGACAGACAGACAGACACACACACACACACACTCATTGACAGACACACACACATATTTCCACTTTCTTGCACACACTAACATCATTTTCTTTATTGTTCCCTACCTTTGGGAGCTGGTGTGGGGCTTCTCCCTGGGGTCCAGTGGGGATCTCTGGGGAGCTTAGTCTTCCTTCATGTGTGCAGTTTAGTGATGCAGGGTGTTGGAATAGGACATCATACCGGCACCCAGCATCACTACAGAGGGCATGCGCGGGGGGGCAGTAAAGAGCAGGAAGACTAAGCTCCCTCGCTGCTACCAGGAACCTCTTCTCCCCGGCCAGGTACATTTTTAGCAGAGTAGGCACCTGCAATGTTTTTTTTTATTATTATACATTAGGCATCAACTATTAACTATTTCAGACCTGGACCTGTGCAGCTCAACTTGGATAACATACATTAAACACCTTTAATGGAGCGTGGCAAGTGTCATAAGTGCTTCTGTTACTGCTAATGGCCAAACCTAGTATTGCTGTGTAGAGGATATGCATATTCAATCTTTGATTAAGCAGAGTACACACAGTGCCAATCGAGCCAGTCTCCTGGGATGGAAGTGGAGTGCCAAACAGAATAGGCAATACAAAATAAAATAAAATAAACAAACAAAAAACAGATGTACTCAATGGTGAATATTTATCAAAGTCTTCTGAAAAGTGGTGGTTTAATTCAGTTTTAATTTTTTTCTTATTATTTTGATTATTTTTACTGAAGTAATGTAAAAAGTACTTTTTTTTGCATAAGATTCCATCCCATAGGGTTAAAACAGTTACGAGTAGGCTTGATTCCTTACTCATTACTCATGCCTCTAAAAGCTTAAAGCTACTTAAAGATCTGTCACTTTTAACTATTTAATAAAGATATATTCTTTTTTGAAATACTAATTTCATTAAACTTCCAATGTAATCCAAAAATGCCATAAAACAAATTAGGGACTGAGGTTGACAAAAGGTGGAGTTCTACTGTCAACTTTTGTCCAATCCCCAAATGATGGCTGTGGGATTAAGGCTCTGTCTATGGATGGATTTTATGAGATTAGTGTTGTACTCTTATGTGCCAGGATTGCCAGGAGCCGAAGAGGACCCATTCGACAAACATAGCGGTGGCCGCAAGTGATACCTTGAGGTAAGTAAAACTTACCTCCCCCGCAACACGACGCCACAAGACCCACACCAGATCTGTCACTGTCAGGAGTCTGTCCCTTTCAGGGATATTTGTGAAATATGAAAAGACCCCCAAAAGTAACAAATCCACGTTAAAGTGCAGCTATTGTACAAGTGATATGTGCATATGGATATTTTTAGAATATCATTATTAATATTCAGCAATGCTATTGACTCTGTTCTGCTTTCTAAAACCATTGAAAGTCAGTGGATCCACTTTAAAGGAACACTATAGTGTTAAGAATAAAAATTTAAAAAATTGTATTCCTAACACTAAAGTGTCCATCTGCCTTTGCCTCCGCTGTGTCCTCCTTGTCATGAAAGGGTTAAAGATCATTTCATTTACTTACCTGATTCCAGAACTGAGAACCCTGAAAACCCTCTGGGCTGGATTGAGATCCTCCTCCCGAAAACTCAGAAATGGAAGGCATTAGGATTTCCCCATAGGATACCATTGAGTTATAGAAACATAGAATGTAATGGTAGACCAGAATCATTCGGCACATTTAGTCTGCCCATTTTTCTAAATACTTTCATTAGTCCCTGGGCTTATTTTATAGTTAGGATAGCCTTATGCCTATTCCACGCATGCTCAAACTCCTTTACTGTGTTAACCTCTACCACTTCAGCTGGAAGGCTATTCCATGCATCCACTACCCTCTCAGTAAAGTAATACATCCTGATATTATTTTTAAACCTTTTCCCCTCTAATTTAATACTATGTCCTCTTGTTGTAGTAGTTTCTTCTTTTAACCCCTTAACGCTGTAATGGCGTTCTATGCCGTCCCTATTATAATGGGCTTTAAAGCCGTTGCGGCGGCATAGAACACAGTAACAGCTTAAGCCCTCAGGAGCTCCGCGGTACTTACCTCCGCCGCAATTCTCTTCGGAAGAGGACTGCCTAACAGCCCAGGCAGCCCTCCCCCGGCAAACCACAGAGCGATCACATGGCCGCAATAGCTAGCTGTGGATCTGCCAGTAGGGGAACTGTCTGGACTGGTGGGTAGTATAAATTTTTTTTATTAAACATGTAAAATAAATTAAAAGTGTATTTATATATATATTATATATATAATAAATATACATCTTATATATATGTAACGTCTTACGTAGAATATTTTAATATTAATATAAGTACATATATTAGTAATAAAATACACTTAGAATTAAGTTATATATATATCATATATATAAATATATTTTATATTTATATATATATACGTATAATTCCAATAATAAATAAATAAAATAAATAAATAAAATATTTAAAAAATAATGAAAATAAATTATATATACATATGTAATTTCATTCTAACTGTGTATATATATATATATATGTGTGTAACAAAATACACTTAGAATGCCATTTTACATCTATCTATTTATATATAAAATACAAATAACCACAAATATATATTTAAATATATATAATTACATAAATGATTACATAAGAATTCATGTAGAATTTAAATACATATATATATCTATATATATTAAAATTCTACATGTATATTTAAGTCATCTTTTAAGATAATTATGTGATTTTACTAATTAAAATTTGATTGACGTGCCTGACAACCCAGGCAGAAAATGTAGAGAATTTAATTCGCAAGCACTATATTTAACCCTGTAACTTTCCAAGACACCATAAAACCTGTACATGGGGGGTACTGTTTTACTCGGGAGACTTCACTGAACACAAATATTAGTGTTTCAAAATGATAAATTGTATTACAATGATGATATTTTCAGTAAAAGTTTTTTGCATTTTCACACACGAACTGCACTTTTACTGACAACATTATTGTTGTAATAAGTTTTACTGTTTTGAAACACTAATGTTTGTGTTCAGTGAAGTCTCCCAAGTATAACAGTACCCAGTGCACAGGTTTTATGGTGTTCTGGAAAGTTAGAGAGTCAAATATAAGGCTTGCATTCCATTTTTTTCACATTGAAATACGCCAGTTTGGTAATGTTGCCTTTGAGACCGTATGGTAGCCCAGGAATGAGAATTACCCTCAAGATGGCATACCATTTGCAAAAGTACACAACCCAAGGAATTGCAAATGGGGTATGTCCAGTCATTTTTAGTAGCCACTTAGTCACAACCACTGGCAAAATATTAGTTTTTTTGCTTTTTTCACACAAAAACAAATATGAACGCTAACTTTGGCCAGTGTTTGTGACTAAATGGCTACTAAAAAAGAGTGGACATACCCCACTTATATATAACGTCATACTAAGTGTATTTTTTTTTTTTTAATATATACATATATTAATATAAAAATACACTTAGAGTAAAATTACACATGTGTATATATATATATATATATAATTGTGTGTATATATATATATATATATATATATATATATATATATATATATAGATAGATAGATAAATGAGGAAAGATACCGGCACTCCAAGGACTTATCATTCAAAAGTTCTTTTTTTATTTAAGAAAAAAAACGATCGACGTTTCAGCTCCCCTAAGGAGCTTTCATCAGGACACCTGTCCTGTCCTGATGAAAGCTCCTTAGGGGAGCTGAAATGTCGATCATTTTTTTTCTTAAATAAAAGAAGAACTTTTGAATGATAAATCCTTGGAGTGTCGGTATCTTTCCTCATTCATACTCTAGCAACCAGAGCACCAGGTATTTTGAATTTTTTGGTTGGAGTGCAGGGGTTTTTCCACATATATATATATATATATATATATATATATATATATATATATATTATAAAAAATAAATAATAATTAATAATAAACAAAAAATTATATATATATCTCGAAATACAGTTAGAATAAAATTAAATATATATATATATATATATATATTATAAAAAATAAATAATAATTAATAATAAATAAACAAAAAATTATATATATATATATATATATATATATTTAATTTTATTCTAACTGTATTTCGAGATATATATATATATATATATATATACACACTTAGAATGAAATTATATATATATATTATATATCTATGTATATCCCCTTAACGACCGTGGACTTCCGTGGACCGTGGACTACGTACGTCCGACAAAAAAACGGTTGTGAAGGAGCAAATAGGAGCCCTGGACTTACCTGGACCAGCGATCCGCGACGATCACAGTCGGGGGGGGACTGCCGGAGACCCCAGCGGTCCCTCTGCAGCAGCTCCGGCCACCCTGGCCCTCCAGGGCCATGTGATCACAGTGATCACATTGCCGCAATAGGACTCTATGAGCTGTCAGACAGTGCCCCAGGCTTCTAAAAAGTAAAATAAATAAATATATTACACATATATATGTATAATATATTATAAAATAATTAAAGCATTTTATAATATATTATACATATATAATGCATATATATGATTTCATAAGTGTACTTTGAGATATATACACATATATCTCAAAATACACTTATAATGAAATCATATATATGCATAATATATTATAAAATGCTTTAATTATAATATATTATACATATATAGGAAATGAAAGTGTGCGTGTGTATGTATATATATATAGGTATATGTATATATATATATATATACACACACACACACACGTATTATATGTATATATGTGTGTATAAATATATATATATATATACACACACACGTATTATATGTGTTTGTGTGTGTGTGTGTGTGTGTGTGTATATATATATATATATATATAATTATATACATACACACGTATTATATGTGTGTGTGTGTGTGTGTGTGTGTGTGTGCATGTGTATATATATATATATATATATATATATATATAAAAAATACAAATAAAAAACTCTTATAAACACAAATAAAAACGCTAACTTTGGCCAGTGTTTGTGACTAAGTATCTACTACAAAAGACTGGAAATACCCCTTTTGGGATACCCTGGGTTATCTAAATTTGAAAACAGTATGCCATGATTAGGTTATTTCACATTCCTGGGCTACCATATGGTCTCAAAATGCAACACAGACCCAGCAAACCAATCTGGCAAACTAAATTGGGCAAGCCCTATATTGATCCTATAACTTTCCAAAACACCATAAAACCTGTACATGAGGAGTATTGTTATACTCGGGAGACTTCGCTGAACACAAATATGAGTGTGTAAAACAGTAAAACTTATCATGACATGAAATCACCAGTAAAATTGCAGTTTTTGTGTAAACAAAATGCAAAAAACAAATATGAATGTTAACTTTGGCAAGAGTTTGTGGCTAAGTGGCTACGACAAAAGACAGGACATACCTATTGTCTATTTTTACAAATGGTATGCCATGATGGGGTTAATTTTCATTCCTGGGATGGTATACAGTTTTAAAGGCAGCATAGGCTCAGCAAAGCAATCTGGCAAATTTCAATGTGCAAACATGGAAAAAGGAAAGCCCTACATTTGACCCCTGTAAGTTTGCTAAAACCTGTACATTGGGGGCACTGTTGTACTCGGAAGATGTTGCTGAACACATATTGGGGTGTTCTTTGTCAGTAATACATAACAGGAGCTGAGAATCCATGCCTAAAGTACAATGTGTGTGAAAAATAACACAAGAAAATAACTACCCAAAAGGTTGACAAAGACTGGTGGTAGAATTAGTGCATGGAAAGTGTTACAATACCACCATTTGAAATACACTAGGGTGTCTACTTTTCAAAAATATATGGTTTGATGGGGGTAAATTACATTGTCCTGCTCCATAAAATGTCCCAAATAGGACATGGGTGCATGATGACCAGCTGTGAAAATTCCAAGTTGGAAAACTGGAATGCGCACCCTCCAAATAAGGTCTTTTAGCCCCCAGCGAACCCAACACACCTGTACATGGGGGGTATCACTGTATTCAGTAGATGTTGCTGAACACATATCGGGGTGTTCTTGGCAGCAACTCTTAAAGTTCTCCGTACATGTATTCTTAAATTGCCCTGTGTAAAAAAAACACTTTTTTTTTTTTTTGGCATTGATTGGTGGTAAAATGGTTGCAAGAAAAGAGGCAAAATACCCCAAGTTCAATTCCTTGTCTTCTTTTAAAAAATATACACTTGTGAAGGGTTATTCAGGGATTCCTGACAGATATCGGTGTTACAATGTAACTGAAAAAAAAATGGTTTGGAAATAGCAAAGTGCTATTTGTACTTATAGCCCTATAACTTTCCAAAAAAAGCTAAGAACATGTTAACATTGGGCATTTCTAAACTCAGGAAAAAAATTTAGAAACTATTCAGCACAGGTGTTTTTTGGCGGTTGCAGATGCGTAACAGATTTTTGGGGTCCAAGTTAGAAAACGTGTTTTTCAAAAACAATTTTCATCATATTGTATAAATTGTTTTTATAGTAAATTATATGATATGATGAAAATAATGGTATCTTTGAAAAGGCCATTTAATGGCGAGAAAAGCAGTATATAATATGTGTGGGTACAGTAAATAAGTAAGAGGAAAATTACAGCTAAACACAAACACCGCAGGCAGCGGCGGGCAGCGAGGGCGCATACTCATTTGAGCTCTTCCTGCTCAGCTCCCTCCGCACTTAATGAAAGCTGGGAGCCAGAATTTGACATTAGACCGGCTCCCGGCATCACTAAGCAGCGCGCAAGGGAGCTGAGCAGGAAGATTAAAGCTCCCTCGCCGCCTACTCTACCTGTCCACCCCCTGCCTGCTCGACCAGCAGCCCCACTCAGAAATTGCAATAATTAACATTGCAGGGTTAAGATTACAGGGGAACTACATTCAGACCACTTCAATAAGATCAAGTAGTCTGGGTGCTTATAGCGTCCCTTTAATTTTAATTCACAAAGTAATTAACAGCCCTTGTGTGTCTGCTGTGCAGCAACAAGTAACGTAACACTATATCTAGTAAAAACAACAAAACACAAATAAAGTATTAGAAACCACATGGAATCTAATTATTTGAAGCTACCACTGGTCTCCCTGGGGAAATTAAGCACATACACTCTGATGTGCTTTTCGCTGATCCCAATTTGTATTTTTTTCTTTATTTAGTTTTGCATCTTTGCTTAAAACCATTAAATGTGATTGTATGGGGCTCCCAACTTAATTTTAAACCTCTCCAGACCTTCAGTTGGTTTTACATTCACATAGAGAATCTCGCTAATGGTTCGTGGCCGCAGTACTTAACAAAAAGGGAAATTGCCGATCACTTCAGAAATGGACACTTGAAATTGTATTGATTCTGGAATCCCATGTATGCGGACAGAATTCAAAGATGATTAGACTCCATATAGAAAACAGATATCGATTAATTTACAGACGTGAAGATCCTCTGCTCTTTACCGTGACCTGTTTCATTAAACAATGGCAGAAAGCTGCTGGATATTCCGACATTAGCCATCAATTATTCTAATGTTTAAAATAAAGCGTTCTATCTTTTAATATTAATACAGAGGGTATTTTTCACAAACTCCTTGCTTTCAGCAAAGTGAAACAATAGAGGGTTTGGTTTAAGATTGCTGGACTCTCAAGTTAAAGTACCACTATAGTGCACTATAGTGCCCTGAGGGTGCCCCCACCCTCAAGGTCCCCCTCCCGCCGGGCTCTAGGGGGTGGAAGGGGTTAAACTTACCTCTTTCTCCAGCGCCGGGCGGGGGACTCTCCTCCTCTTTTCTGCCTCCTCTCCTCCTCCTCGGCTGAATGCGCATGCGCGGCAAGAGCCGCGCGCATTCAGCCAGTCTCATAGGAAAGCATTCACAGTGAGAAGCGTGGAAGCGCCTCTAGCGGCTGTCAATGAGACAGCCACTAGAGGCTCGATTAACCCTATTATAAACATAGCAGTTTCTCTGAAACTGCTATGTTTATAGAAAAAACGGTTAAACCTAGCTGGACAGGCACCCAGACCATCTCATTAAGCTGAAGTGGTTTGGGTGCCTATAGTGGTCCTTTAAGAGCTCCCTGAATTAATTATTCCCTGAGCAACACAGAGCTTCATCGAGAAGTCACAAACTTAGACTATGGGGGTGATTAATCAGTGTTCTGTTGTAAAAAGTTGTAGAAGGTACTAAAAATAGGGCAATCAATATGGAAACCAGTGCAACCAGTAGGTACATCTCCTTGGCAACTCCTTTTTCATAATTTTGCACCACTTTTTAGAACACAACACTTTCATAAATCTCTACCTATTTCCCTAAAAGGCATATCAGTTAAAAGAAACTATAGAAATTACCTTTTATTTACACATTTACCTGCAATTCAGACAGCGCGATGTAGAGATGAAATTGTATTCAGTATTAGGATTCTTCACTAAAGAGAGAATTCAAGGTTTTCAGATTTAAGGTCCCAATATACCAGAGTATTGCAGTAAGCAATTATTCCTTTTTTCAGGATTAACTAAATAGTTAAGAGATAGGCTTTCAAATTTTTTCCTCTCTTCCTCAGGTGTGAAGCAATACTCAGTTTAAGGTCAGAATAGCTGAACTACAATAATTCTCTATTTCAACTATACACTTGGTTTGACTGTTCTGGCCTTAAATTTGAAATTCACTTTGAACATTCACTTTTGAGCATAACCTGTAAGTGACTACAATTCAAAACAGGTGTCCATTAAAAGTGATAGGCATGCTGTAACAAGTGGAATAAGAAAGGTATGTTCTATATCAGGGGTTCCCAATTAATTTTTCCAGTGGAACCCTTTGACATAGTGTATCAACATATGTGTCAGTGTGTGTGTGTGTGTGTGTGTGTATATGTGTATATGTATCTGACACACAGATACACACACACTGGCACATAGTGGCACACAGATACACACTGACACACACATATTGACTCACAAACACACACATACTCATATACACACAGTTGTATCCAGAGACACACACTGACACACTCAGATACACACACACACAGGCACAAACAAACACATTGATACACACTGGCACATACACATACACACACACACACACACTTAGAAACACACAGTGACACATACCTTGACACACAGATACACACACTGACACACTCAGACACACATACTCTTTGACAGACACACATACACTCTCACTGACAAACACACATACTCTTTTACAGACACACATACAAACTTAGGAGCTAAGTGGGGAAATAAGTGAACCTCTGTATTTAATTTTTCAAGATTCTTTTGTTTCAGGTATTGTACCGGAGGATTGGAGGAAGGCAGATTAAAAAGGGTTCAAAATCCTTGCCTGGAAATTATAGACCCGTGAGCTTAACTTCTGTAACTGGGAAAATATTTGAAGGGCTATTCAGGCATAATATTCAGGAATTCATTGGGAAAAACTTTGTTATTAGCAATAATCAGCATGGTTTTATGAAACATAGGTCATGTCAAACTAACTTAATTGCATTCTACGAAGAAGTAAGTAGAAGTATAGATCAGGGTGTTGCAGTGGATGTGATCTACTTGGATTTTGCCAAGGCATTTGATACGGTTCCTCACAATAGGTTAGTCTTCAAACTAAAAGAAATGGGTCTAGATGAATATTCTTGTTCTTGGGTAAAACATTGGCTTAAGGATAGAGTACAACGTGTTGTCATTAATGGTAAATTTTCAGGCTGGACAAAAGTGGTAAGTGGTGTCCCTCAGGGTTCTGTTTTGGGACCGTTTCTATTTAACATATTTATAAACGATCTTGAAATAGGCATTGAAAGCCATGTTTCAGTGTTTGCAGATGACACAAAACTTTGTAAAGTAATAAAATGTGAGCAGGATATTGCTTTGCTGCAGAGGGATTTGGATAGATTGGGGGACTGGGCACTAAAATGGCAAATGAAATTTAACGTAGAGAAATGCAAAGTTATGCACTTTGGGGTTAAGAATGCACAAGCAATTTACACCCTAAATGGTAGTAAACTAGGGATAACCACAAACAAGAAGGATTTGGGAATTGTTATAGAAAACAAATTAGGCAGCAATATGCAATGTCAATCTGCAGTTGCTAAGGCCAGCAAGGTTTTGTCATGTATAAATAGGAGCATATTTTCTCGGGATGAAAATATAATTTTGCCTCTTTATAAATCGTTGGTAAGACCACACCTTGAATATGCTGTCTAATTTTGGGCGCCTGTTCTAAAGAAAGATATCATGGCACTAGAAAAAGTCCAGAGACAAGCTACAAAATTGATAAAAGGAATAGAGCATTTTAGTTATGAAGAAAGGTTAAAAAAAAATTAACCTGTTTAGTTTGGAAAAACGGTGCCTGAGAGAGGATATGATAACATTATACAAATATATTCGGGGCCAGTACAAACCTTTATCTGGATATCTATTCATAAACAGTGCTATACATAGGACACAAGGTCACACAGTTAGGCTGGAAGAAAGGAGATTTCATCTAAGGCAAAGAAAAGGTGTTTTTACAGTAAAAGCAATAAGGATATGGAATTCTCTGCCTGAAGAGGTGGTTTTGTCAGAGTCATTACAGATGTTTAAACTGCAATTGGATAAATACTTGCAAAAACATAACATACAGGGATATAATTTCTAATTAGTGGGGTAATAGCTGCTTGATCCAAGGAGACATCTGATTGCTATTTTGGGGTCAAGAAGGATTTTTTTCCTAGTTTGTGGCAAAATTGGAAGTGCTTCAGACTAGGTTTTTTTGCCTTCTTTTGGATCAACAGCAAAAACATACGTGAGGACGGCTGAACTTGATGGACGCAAGTCTCTTTTCAGCTATGTAACTATGTAACATATACAGGGAGTGCAGAATTATTAGGCAAGTTGTATTTTTGAGGATTAATTTTATTATTGAACAACAACCATGTTCTCAATGAACCCAAAAAACTCATTAATATCAAAGCTGAATATTTTTGGAAGTAGTTTTTAGTTTGTTTTTAGTTTAGCTATGTTAGGGGGATATCTGTGTGTGCAGGTGACTATTACTGTGCATAATTATTAGGCAACTTAACAAAAAACAAATATATACCCATTTCAATTATTTATTATTACCAGTGAAACCAATATAACATCTCAACATTCACAAATATACATTTCTGACATTCAAAAACAAAACAAAAACAAATCAGTGACCAATATAGCCACCTTTCTTTGCAAGGACACTCAAAAGCCTGCCATCCATAGATTCTGTCAGTGTTTTGATCTGTTCACCATCAACATTGCGTGCAGCAGCAACCACAGCCTCCCAGACACTGTTCAGAGAGGTGTACTGTTTTCCCTCCTTGTAAATCTCACATTTGATGATGGACCACAGGTTCTCAATGGGGTTCAGATCAGGTGAACAAGGAGGCCATGTCATTAGATTTTCTTCTTTTATACCCTTTCTTGCCAGCCACGCTGTGGAGTACTTGGACGCGTGTGATGGAGCATTGTCCTGCATGAAAATCATGTTTTTCTTGAAGGATGCAGACTTCTTCCTGTACCACTGCTTGAAGAAGGTGTCTTCCAGGAACTGGCAGTAGGACTGGGAGTTGAGCTTGACTCCATCCTCAACCCGAAAAGGCCCCACAAGCTCATCTTTGATGATACCAGCCCAAACCAGTACTCCACCTCCACCTTGCTGGCGTCTGAGTCGGACTGGAGCTCTCTGCCCTTTACCAATCCAGCCACGGGCCCATCCATCTGGCCCATCAAGACTCACTCTCATTTCATCAGTCCATAAAACCTTAGAAAAATCAGTCTTGAGATATTTCTTGGCCCAGTCTTGACGTTTCAGCTTGTGTGTCTTGTTCAGTGGTGGTCGTCTTTCAGCCTTTCTTACCTTGGCCATGTCTCTGAGTATTGCACACCTTGTGCTTTTGGGCACTCCAGTGATGTTGCAGCTCTGAAATATGGCCAAACTGGTGGCAAGTGGCATCGTGGCAGCTGCACGCTTGACTTTTCTCAGTTCATGGGCAGTTATTTTGCGCCTTGGTTTTTCCACACGCTTCTTGCGACCTGTTGACTATTTTGAATGAAACGCTTGATTGTTCGATGATCACGCTTCAGAAGCTTTGCAATTTTAAGAGTGCTGCATCCCTCTGCAAGATATCTCACTATTTTTGACTTTTCTGAGCCTGTCAAGTCCTTCTTTTGACCCATTTTGCCAAAGGAAAGGAAGTTGCCTAATAATTATGCACACCTGATATAGGGTGTTGATGTCATTAGACCACACCCCTTCTCATTACAGAGATGCACATCACCTAATATGCTTAATTGGTAGTAGGCTTTCGAGCCTATACAGCTTGGAGTAAGACAACATGCATAAAGAGGATGATGTGGTCAAAATACTAATTTTTTTTTTTTTGTTAAATACTAATTTGCCTAATAATTCTGCACTCCCTGTACACTCTCGCTGACAACAATAGATACACTCACACGCTACAATTATTTTTACATCTTACTCCACCCCCCTACCTTTAGGAGTGCTGGCATTGAATCCCTGGGGTCTAGATGGGCTGTTGAGTGGCTGGTGTGCTAAGTGTGCAGTCCCTGGGGTCCAGTGGGCTGCTGAGGGGCTGGCAGTGATCTCCCTGCTCAGCTCCCTTGCGCGCCTCTTAGCTATGCCGGAGCCGGAGTGACGTCATATTCCAGCTCCAGCATCACTGCTGTGCGCGTGAGGGAGCTGAGCAGGGAGATCACTGCTCACTGCTCCCTCGCCGCCTGCGGTCATTTAATTTTTTTAACTTTTGGCAAAACCCCAATTGGTGTTTTGCGGAACCGCAGTGTGCCACGGAACACCAATTGGGAAACGCTGTGCTATATGAAGGGAAAAGCGAGTAAACAGTGATGTCATGTAGTGTGTGTATATAGGTTCCACCATGTGATTTGAGGGGATCATTCTTAAAGAACACAATGTATCTGTGTATAACAGCAAATAAACATCTAACAGACTTTAATCTGTAGAAAATGCATTTAGAAAGGACTTTGTCTAAATAAAATAATTAGATTTTGCTCTTGATTACCCATTTTAGTTATCATATGACTAACAGTAAGTCATAATCCATGATATAACTTTAAATGGTCTGAATAAGACCTATTCTCTGTTTTCACCCTTTGCCAAAACTTTCAAAAAATACCGCCCTTTAGCTATTTTTTAAACTTATAACATTTTAAGGCTTTTAAAAAAATTGTTGTTTTTATTTTACTACTTTAATAATTAATTATTATTGCATGCAGTATCAAATGAAAGCTCTCTAGGTAGGCCTTTTAAAAAAACAAAACGTAAAATATGTGTGGAAGCGTACAAAGTCAGATTATGAGTGTACATATACATAACAAAATGCCAATATTATTCTGGCCCTTGTGCTGCAAAACTACATAGCAAAGAAACTTGGCCCTGAAATGGTTAAATATGGAACTCATTATTATAATCCCCAATGTGCTTTTAATGCATGGAAATATTTCATATCTGTCCAGCGCTATTTCATATCTATCAGCCTCTATTATAATAGAAACTTTTTACTAGAATGAGACTATGTGCCAGTAGCTTAAAGGCATGGCCAATAATGCACAGTAAGAGATACATCGTTAATATATATTTTATTGAAGTAAAGAGTTTGTTTGCTGTTTAAGCAGAATTCAATTTACAATCAGTTTTCCAGAGGAAAAAAAACATGGTAAAAACTAGATGCTATGAATGGATTTTCAAGCTGTTGGTTCTAAGACTATTGATAATAAAACTCTGAGGGTTTAATTATTAGTTGAATGACGGAGACCCTTGAAACAAGGGGATCCCAGAAGTAGCTGCTGAACTAAACAGAATAAATAGTATAGTTACCAGGTGGCAAGTAGAGAAAAAGAGGGCGCTGTACTTATAAATGGATAAAAGGGTGAAGGGGGATAAATCAAAATACCCATATATACCCTATATAAACCACTGCTAGTTGTATTTAATAGCAGCAAAGGACTGTCCCTTTAACAAAAAAAAAAAAAAAAAGGGGGGACTCTAGCATTTATACTAGATAAAATGTCCAAAATAAGGACACCTAAGCTGCAAAAATACAATAAGGCAACACAAAATATGTGTAATACATAAATCACCCCACTAATATAAAGGCAAGCAAACAGGAGCCTATACAAACATGCATAGGAGAAAAGAGAGCAAAGGAGGACAGGGGCAGACCCACTAAGGACAAGCCCTAAGTCCAGAGGAGAGCCCCCAGGACCAAAAAATGCCTGCCTAGAAGAACTCTAAATGCCAAATAATAAATAGCTAACTATACTAACTAACTAAATCAAACATACTAACTACCTAAGTGCTACCTAATGTGAGAAAAAAAAGTAAAGTCAAATAAGGCGCTCGACGCGCGTTTCAGCGTGCATACACGCCGTCGTCAGGAGCTATTGCAAATGCAGTTCCTATTGAAACCGGTTAAATACCTAAGCAATCAGAGAAAAGTCCATCCAGCTGATCCAACATGTGGGAGGGGTGGGTGATTGACATGGAGTCACCACTCCTCCTCAACCCTGTCATTGCTTAAGCTAGAGTCTCATTGGAGGATAACAAAGTCAATCACTTTCAAGGATAAAGGGTACCCAAACAGAGTTCTTAAAAAGGCATACTCAAGGGCATTAAACTCAGACAGAGTGAATCTTCTTGAGGACAAAATTTTACCCTCTAGCCATCAGATTCGCTGTATTGGGACACATGATGCAGGTTGGCACACAATGCTGCAGATTCTCAGCAGATATTGGCCGATCCTGACATCAGATGTCCATATCAAATCAGTCATCTCTCCTTTTCCTTCCGTTATGGCACGTAGAGGGAAGAACTTTAAGGACCTTTTGGTACCTAGCCACTTTGGTCCATTTAATAAATCTTCTAAATCCTATTTACCTAAAGGCACTTACAGATGCGGTCACTGTAGTGCCTGTCAGTACATAGGTAAAGAAACAAAGATTTTTTTCGACAGTTTGAATCTTGACTCTCATTCTGTACAGTCTTTCTTCAATTGCCGTACAGAGTCATCTACCTTTTGACATGTTCTTGTGGCATGAAGTATGTCGGAAAAACATTCCGACCTTTTAAGTTCCGCATTAGAGAACACGTCAACTCAGTCAGAAGCAAACTGGAAACTCCCATCTCAAGGCACCTCAAGACTTGTCATGCAAATTCATCCAGTAGGATACGCTTTATGGGCATAGAACTCATAACCCAAACACAACGTAAAGGGGATTGGGATCGTAGGCTCAAACAAAGAGAATCCTACTGGATATATAAATTGAAAACATTGTCACCACAGGGATTGAATGAAGGTTTTTCATTCTCATCATTTTTGTAGACTGATAGGTATTTCCACCAACAGTTTCTATACAACCATCTGATCTACCTTATAATAATCATTTGCTGTCTGTAAATATGTAAATAAGTCAATAATAAAAATTCTCTTTTTCTCTTTTGCATTAGTCACATGGTTCCTAATAGGTTTCATACCTTATTATATTACATAGCTGCCTTAAATGGTGGTGAATTTCTTTTGAGATTAACCAGTAGTCACAGTCAATCCTGATTTGAAACGCTGTTTCATTATTTGTAAAGTATAAAGAATATATAACCCTCTGCAGTGTAAACCTAACTTAAGCCTTATACTTAATTGCCATTATTAATAAATATGAATCCCAGTGGAAGCATTATACAGCAGGGTGCCATATTTTAATGTCCTGGCAAATTTACGTGTATATGTCCAGGTATATAGAGGATAATTAATTAATTACTTTTTACAACTTAATTCTTTTTGACTGTTATTATAATTTTTTGGGGTCACCAAGTTACAAGAGCTGTATTATATGCCTTTAATGCTTTTATGCATCTGGAGGCATTTTATATATCAATATTTGGCATAATGACTGACTGTGTGATCTGTCAGCCAGTTTCATGCCAGAGGTGCAGTTAGAGGGAGCCCCTTCCCTGTGCTACATTTTGATACTTCTCATTGATATCATATATATTGGCTAGTTAGGTTTATGTCAGTTTTGTTATCAGGAGGAGGGATGCTTGATTTTGCACCCTCCTCCTGTATTGATTGACTGATAGATCTTCCAATGGTTATCCCCATGTGAGCAGCAGGGTTTGGATAGGTGTGCTCTGATTATGCATAAGTCCCTTCCCCACCTCTCAGTGATTGACTTTGTTATCCTCCAATGAGACTCTAGCTTAAGCAATGACAGGGTTGAGGAGGAGTGGTGACTCCATGTCAATCACCCACCCCTCCCACATGTTGGATCAGCTGGATGGACTTTTCTCTGATTGCTTAGGTATTTAACCGGTTTCAATAGGAACTGCATTTGCAATAGCTCCTGACGACGGCGTGTATGCACGCTGAAACGCGCGTCGAGCGCCTTATTTGACTTTACTTTTTTTTCTTACATTAGGTAGCACTTAGGTAGTTAGTATGTTTGATTTAGTTAGTTAGTATAGTTAGCTATTTATTATTTGGCATTTAGAGTTCTTCTAGGCAGGCATTTTTTGGTCCTGGGGGCTCTCCTCTGGACTTAGGGCTTGTCCTTAGTGGGTCTGCCCCTGTCCTCCTTTGCTCTCTTTTCTCCTATGCATGTTTGTATAGGCTCCTGTTTGCTTGCCTTTATATTAGTGGGGTGATTTATGTATTACACATATTTTGTGTTGCCTTATTGTATTTTTGCAGCTTAGGTGTCCTTATTTTGGACATTTTATCTAGTATAAATGCTAGAGTCTCCCCTTTTTTTTTTTTTTTTGTTAAAGGGACAGTCCTTTGCTGCTATTAAATACAACTAGCAGTGGTTTATATAGGGTATATATGGGTATTTTGATTTATCCCCCTTCACCCTTTTATCCATTTATAAGTACAGCGCCCTCTTTTTCTCTACTTGCCACCTGGTAACTATACTATTTATTCTGTTTAGTTCAGCAGCTACTTCTGGGATCCCCTTGTTTCAAGGGTCTCCGTCATTCAACTATATTTATTTCTGGGTTACCCCCTATATTGTAGCTCTGAGGTAGGCTCTTTTTAAGACAGCTCTCACCAATTCACATTTTTTTTGTGATTATGGGGATCTGTCTTTTCATTCCTTTTTACACTTGGGTTTAATTATTAACCCCTTAAGGACACATGACATGTGTGACATGTCATGATTCCCTTTTATTCCAGAAGTTTGGTCCTTAAGGGGTTACAATGTGCTGAGGTTGTCATGGTGATTGGCATCTGTATGTGCAGCTTTGCCAGAAGAGTAACTCCACCTCCGGTAACATCATCCTTCTAATGTTATTTCTGTGCATAAGGGGAATTTGGGGTCAGGGACAAAAGCTGTGTGTTATTGTTAGTGGTGTAAGTCGGTTGTGATGTGCCGAAACTGATCATTCTGGTAGACTTGAGGGGCAAATTGAGAGGAAACCCCCCAGGATGTACTAATTGCCAAAGGGAGTAAAGAGTGGGCTGAACTAGTGATGTCGGCCCAGTGTAGGGGGTGTCCTGAGTAATTACATTTTATAATTTCAGGCTCAACCTTTCTATTTGTCATCAGCATGCATAGCAATGACCAATGGGGCACTTTCCTTCACTTTCCTTCCCTTGTGTGCGACTAACATCGCCTGAGGAGAATCAGACTGCAGTGAAAACGTGGCCTCTCCTCTCTTTCTTTCAGGATAGGCCATGCCAGCAAGTGTTACTCTAACAGTATTTTAATAAAATTGAAGCGAAAAACTAATCTCTACATTTAGATTAAAATATCCAAACTGCAACTATATCTGAACTGGAGGGTTTTTTTTAGCTTCACTGTATTTGCTTATATTTTTCAGTTCTCTAGAATTTTCTTTTTGGTAGACAAAAATTTGGTGGTCAAAAATTTAAAATGATTAGAAGAAAGCAAATTTTGGCCATGTGTTGTTTTGGTTAATTCAAATTTAGTGTGTATATTTTCTTTCCAAATGAACTTTGGACATTTAGTTTCCTCCTAGACAAATAAGGAAGGGGAGCATGACTGCTGCCCATGGTTGATGGGCTGGATTAAAAGTGCAAAAATATTTCAAGATATGGAGGAGTTTTATAGGGAACAGAGGGGAGGGGACTTACCAATCTTCAGGAGGAGTTGAGGGGCCGTGACTGAAATGCCCACCCTCACACACTGGTTTTTGTTTGTGTTGTGTGTTTTTTCTTTGTTTTCTTTATTGTCACATCTGGCCGGTTCCCTGGACAGCGCAGTTAAAGGAAGAAGTATGTAAAAGTGGCACCTGGGGAGACAACAGTTCGCACAGGGCTGATTACTAGTGACGGCTGTGCTGGGCTCTTGGAAAATGTAATGGAGAACTGTCTGTTGGACTCTCACCCAACAGCTGACAGGTTTTATAATGTTATGTGATGGTTAATAAAGTTGTGGTCGTTGCCCTTATTCACTTAAAAATGGGTCCATCAAGTTTTTGGATGGGGGCAACGGTGGGAGATGGAGATGGGTGAGCAGTTATGCAAACTCTCACTCAATGCCGGATAGGGAGGGCTTAAAAACAGAAGTGGCAGAGTTCCCTCCCACTTCCTTTCCACGATTCCCCTAGCTACTGGGTCTGGGCAGTACTATTTAAATTCCTTTATCCTTCACCTGAGTGGGGAGTTAAATTAATTCTACATGTTTAGTTCAGGATATATCTCCTAAAATAAGCGACATATAAAAACCTATGGGTAGCAATATGACCCTATATTAGGTTTAAAACAGGTGGAGAGAGACATAAGTAGAATGCATGAAAAGCAGCAACATACTGTTGGTATTAACGTGATTATTTTCTGTTTTGTTGTTTTTTTACTGAAAAGTATGGAAATGATCCCCAAGTTATTCTATTCCTAACTAATGAATGATTCAATAAACCAGTGAAGGAGTCAGTGGATTTATTTTAATGAGTTTTGTATAATTTGTCCCATATGCCACTGAGTCGGCTCTGTTCATTTAAAATAATCCCTCACTTGTCAACTAATACCTATGAAATGTTTACAGTAATTGGAAAACTCAAGCAGAAATCAGCAAAGGTACATAGTGAATAATAATATACTGGAAAGTTGGCAAGTCAATGGGGCCCGTATACTTGTGGGACCCCCGGGAAACTGTCCAACATGCCCATGCGTTAAGATAGCCCTGCTACAAGGAGGGACAGGCAAGTACATCATTAAATGTGTCTATTCGGTTCCTGCCCCTGCCTCCCTGCAGAGGTCAACTAAATGGCATTTACATAGCCCAGTGCGTACTAGGAAACAGAAGCACAGTTTAGTTCACCAGTGCAGGGAAGTAATTCTAATTGTTACTGGCATTTCAGTTTGTGATCTGAACTTATAAATCTGCTGTTTGGTCAAATGTGGAACCAGGAAAACGAGGTACATCGATTCATAGATTCTCATGATGATTCTTTTTCAGCCAGATTCTTAAAATGCACAGGAAGTGTCTGGCTAGCTGCAGGAACGCAACTAGTTCAGAGAAAAAAAAAAGTTAAAACAAAAGTATGCAGAATTATTTTCTGCACGTTTTATTAAATGCACACCTCTTTATCGTGCACATCCATCATTTGCATTAAAAAAAGTACTTTGTTTTAACACATAGAATTTCCCTTTGATCAAGAATTCTAATGGCGCTAAAAGCTGTGTAGGTGAATGCAATTAAAAGGACAATACTATTTTATTATTATTACTATAATTTAATGGAACTCATTTTATCGACCTGAGATAGATTAAAGTTAATTGGAATCAGACGGTAGCTTATATTTATAGTTAATGCTGTTCTTTTACATCCATTAAAACATTACTTTCTCTTTAACCCTTGAAGTTAAAAGATTGATGTAGGCACCCAAGGAGAGTTAAAATGCAAAAGACAGATAATAAGTAAATTTTCTTGATTTATGTATGAAGACATCTACAACTGAAACACACAAAGATTCTTCATTGAATCTAGCAAAACAGCTTCTGAATGGACATAAACGAGCACTGCATTGCTCCCTCTTACCCAGATACTTAGAAATAGTTATACTTGCAAATGCTTGAAATTCCCGAAAGGGTTTTAAAAATCAAAATTTAATGATGGGAACACAACACGCTCTTTTATGAACCCTTACACTGCCAACTATGTTGTAAAGAAATAATGACTACAGGTAGTCCTCACTTTGCAACTTACCTGCTTTACGACTGCTTCAACTTACGACCAGCTCTCTAGCGCAGGGATTCAAGGGATTCCCCCAATAGAGAGCTGGTCTATGTTAGGGAAATTTTCCCTAACATAGATTCGAGGGATTCCTTGCGTTAGTGAGCTAGTCTATGTTCTGGACCTGCTATTTAGTGCATGCTTTCTAGCACATCCTTACTTACTGACCAATTCATTTTATGACTGAGTCGTAAGAACAGAACCTGGAAGTAAGTGAGGACTGTCTGTATATCTGAATTGCTCATGGTTAAAGAGACCCTATAAGTCACCTGTTATGTATTGGGGTGTTATGCAGTCCACCTTCCATCAGATGGCAGCATAGATTATTTATGCACCAGTTTCCTGTGGTGTTAGTGTCTCTTGTGTTATATATATGCTGAAGTGTAGGAGAAGTCCTGTTTTCAATACTTGTCTGCGAGCCACTTATTAAATATATAACATTCAAATACACAAAATCACCCAAACCACTTCAGCTCAGTGAAGTGGTTTGGGTGCAATGTCCCTGTCCCACTTAGTACTGCAATGTAAATCATTGCAATTTTTGAGAAACTGCAATGATTGCTTTGCAGGACTAAGACTGTCACTAGTGGCTGTCAATCAGATGCAAGGTAGCAGATTTGTATTCCTAACACTATATAATCCCTAGTAATCCCTAGTTATAGTCAGCGTTAATACTTGTTTGTGTGCGAAAAATGCACAAAAAATACTTTGAACATCTGCAATACCTTGCGCTGTCTACTTTTGCAAATGAGCGTACAAAAATTCAAATACAACCTGGGAAATAGTATCCAAGGCTGAAAAATTCTATACAAGAGTAATAATGAATCTAGAATAATAGAAAATACATATCATAGCGTAACACAGTATAATGAATGTGGGAAATGAGGTGCTAGTAGCAAACTCACAAACAGAAGTCGAAATCAGGCCTCTCACCCCCCTGGGGTAACATATAATGTGGACTTGATAGTAGATCCTTGTAATAGGAGTGTCTTCAAAGTGGAGATATGTCTGTTTACATCTATCTGTCTGTAAGTGTAATCTAATAAATCTATTTTGTACTTTTTTTTTACATACTTCACTATGTATGGTTCTTTTCATCCATTGGAGTTTAATACATACATTAATTCTATAGAATATTATAACTTGTATTGGATTTGTGTCTGTGAATTATTGATCATAAACACCAGATTTTCGAATATGACATATGCATCTGCCTGATGATTTCCAAACGATTCCCTTCTCCGTTAGACTCCCACCCAGTCTCCACTCCTTCAAAAAATCATTGGAAACTCACTTCTTCAGGAAAGCATATCAAATAAACTGTTAACATCATTCCCTCCCCACATCTTGATTCCTCTCCTGCAACTGTCATTAAAAAAAGCCACTAAGCCCTCAGTGAATACTTTTCTATTAACCTACTTTTCTACCCTTACCTTTTGTGTAACTTTACCCCACTCCCTCTAGCATGTAAGCTCATTGACCAGAGCCCTCAATTCCTCTGTTCCTGTGCGTCCAACTCGTCTGGTTACAATTACATGTTTGTTAGTCCACCCATTGTACAGCACTGTGGAATTTGTTAGCACTATATAAATAATAATAATAGTTTAGTATATACCGTGTTTCTCCGAAAATAAGACCGGGTCTTATATTAATTTAATTTTAGTCATAAAAAAACACACTAGGGCTTATTTTCAGGGTAGGGCTTATTTATTTACGGTACCGGTATGTACATTGAACCCCCCCTTTAATTAATCCACTCCCCCTTTAATAAATCCACCCCCCTCTAATTAATCCACCCCCTCTAATTAATCCAGCCCACCCTTTAATTAATTCACCCCCTCTAATTGATCCAGCCCACCCTTTAATTAATTCACCCCCCTTTAATTCACCCCCCTCTAATTAATCCAGCCCACCCTTTAATTAATTCACCCCCCCTTTAATTAATTCACCCCCCTCTAATTAATCCAGCCCACCCTTTAATTAATTCACCACCCCTTTAATTAATTCACCCCCTCTAATTAATCCAGTCCACCCTTTAATTAATTCACCCCCCTTTAATTAATTCACCCCCCTCTAATTAATCCAGTCCACCCCACCCCTTTAATTAATTCACCCCCTCTAATTAATCCAGCCCACCCTTTAATTAATTCATCTAATTAATCCAGCCCCCCTTTAATTAATTCACCCCCCCACCCCCTTTAATTAATTCAATTAATCCCAGACATAAAATATCTAGCGGTACTCACATTTCAAAGATTCCTTGCCGAGTCCGACCACTGGGAGCCTCACCGCCCGGAAATGGATCCTTCCACTGAAGATCCGTGAAGGCAGACTGACGGCGCTGCGAAATGTCGTCATCACGTTGCGCGATGACGTGGCCCACAACGCTCCTCCTACAGTAGAAGAAGGAAGTCTTGCCGCAAAGGTACAATGCCTAGGTCTTATTTTCGGGGTAGGGCTTATATTGCAGCCCACCCCGAAAATCCGACTAGGGCTTATTTTCGAGGTAGGGTTTATTTTCGGGGAAACACGGTAGCATTGCTCAACTCTATAGCATCGTTCCACTAATGAAAAAAAAAATATTCTGTAACAAAAACTATGCCTTCAATTTCTTTCAAAATAAGGGATTATCCTTTAGAACGGTATGTAGGAATGACTGATAGTGTCTCTGGACAGTGTACCTGGCACTGAGTGTGCATAGTTTCCATTTAGCACTTGATCATATTGCAAACATTACAGGGTAGATCATATCACAAGTGTCATCAAGTACAGAGGAACACAGAATGACAAGATGTTTTTCTGCCTCAAATAAAATCTGCACTGAAGACCTTAATGACAAAAAGTTAAAGGGACACGCCAGACACTCCAAAACAACTAAAACACTTTATGTGTGAAGAGTGTGTCCTATTTTTATAATTTACAAAAAGTGCAGATTTCAGTATAAATTGGCATTTTTGTGAAGTAGTCTTGTTACACTCCCTGACTGTCAATCAAACGCTCTTGTTACTTCCTGGTTTGGTTAGCTCAGTGGAGCTAAACTCAAGAGCCAGCAATGGCCAAGAACACCTGCATTGTAAATACTTTACATTGAGCTGCACTGAAAAGTCTGTGACTGGACAGTAACAGAAAGTCTGGGCTAAAGAAAAAAGGGAGGCCTGCCAATGCTATGAACAGGAGATCTGCAGTGTTTGCAAGCTATTGGAGATATACCTCGAATAAAAATGTATATTTAAATGCACACATGTTTTCATTGTGGGTATATCTACTAGATATTTTTTTTAAAGACATTGCTCTAAAGAATTTTACAAAATCTATGTCTTAAATGTTCACATCACTACCCAAATACCCCCAAAGATAACATGCATACATTTAATTATGCATTCTTTCATCGCGAGTGTGCTCATATTTTGTGAAGAAGGGCTTTTACTCTTAAATGACAAACTAAAGTCCTCTTTATGCTTTATTTTTAGTTTTTGGAAAAGAGTGGAAGCAATGTAATTAGAAATGGAATTAACGAACAATCAACTGCAAAGCTGCAATCTTAACAGCGCACACAAAGTTCAGTTTTTTATAAAACCGGCAGCTGATGATGCCACTTGCGCACACACGGGTATTTTAATCTTAACACTAACTTTAGCACACAATAAAGATGAACAGTCACACAAATGTTAATTGCATTACTAAAAATCGGCACTATGTTTAATCAACAGTAACCACGATTACATCAGGCCTAAGCCTTTTTTCTCGTATGCTACTAGTTTTATATATAAAATGATATTTTGTTTTTTTAAGAGTCATGCATAGGAAGCACGTGCTTAAAGAACACAAGTATAAAAATGATATGGCGACACTATTTAAAAAATAAATAGCTCTACACAGTGTGGTAGTGAAAATGATAGCAAATGTATTGCAATGCTATTAATTTAAAAGAACACTCCAGAGTTAGTAATAAAACCATATATTGCTAAAGCTAGAGTGTTACACTAACTGTTTAGATATCTGGTTCCCCTTAATTAAGCAAAATAAAGAATTGTACTCACCTTATTTCCCCCCGCACGCTGTTTTCACCACAGCCACCCATTTTCCGCTAGCTGGGATCATCAATACTGATGATCTCAGCCAATCCAATGCTGCCAATAGGTAAGCATTAGGAGGCTAGTGCTCATGTACGGCATTGCGCCAATCAGCTTCTCTACAGTGACTCGGTCTTTGCCGGAACGTATCCAGGAAATTCCTCTAGTGTCTGTCTCTTGGAAAAGCCAATAGAAGTGACAGCAATGTAAATGCTGCCTTTTCTCAGAAACAGCAGTGTTTACACTGTTTAACCTGCAGGAACAATCTCTTTGCCTCCAAATTATTACATTAAGCTATAGTCTGTCCCTTTAATATTTTAGATTTAGGCTTATATTTCTATGATGTAGTCCATGGTATAAACTACCGCTATTCTAGTCACAAAGATACATTGTTTCCTGGTATTAGGATTCAGACATTGTGAGTACAATAGTACTCAAACTGGATTTCCTCATTGCTATATTTACAAGGGATATATTAGTTCTGCAGGGAGTGGGTCTGGTCTTCAATGTGCAGTCTGGCAATATGTGGAATTCACATTCCACATATTGGTGTAAAATCAATTAATTGATAATCCTACTGAGTCATTTATTTCACACCTGAAACACATGGTTTCCACATATTAAAAGGCAGTACTCTTATGTTGTATCTGTTGAACTGCAATATGTTTCCAAAATTTATATTCAAGTTGGTTTCTGCGTAAGCCCAAAAGTTTATGTAAACCCGCTGTGTCTATTGAGCAAAATGAAAGAATTAAAAAAAAAAAAAATCCCTTGGCAGGTAGCCAAATAAGCATATCACTACTATAAGCGCTGGATTAGCACCTGTATAACTACAATTGAATATGTTTGAGACTTATTGGGCTTTTGCATAAGCCGTAATGTCAATGTTACCTGGCTACTTTTGTCAAGATGAAAAAATAAAGAATAAAAAAAAAAAAAAAAAAGGCAGTACTTTCAAGCCCGCTCAGTAGAATGCAGAATTACAAAATATCACATAAAAACACTGTAATACAAAACTACAGCATTTTGTATTTCCTTGTTTGTTTTTATAAAAATGTTTTTTAAACTGACAAAAAAAAGGACCCTATCTCAACTTAAATGCACTACTTCAGCTAGATAATTAAAAATAATTTGACAAAATAATTTGAGGGAGAGCAACCTATCATACTAGTAGCCAAACTAATAAGTTGAAATGGTTATGGTGATTGGAGTGTCCCCTTAATTAACCACCGGGAGCCAATAAATTACACATGATTTCTGACAGAATCGTCAAGCACTATTCAAGAGCATTTTTAATCAGGTCACATAAATAATCATTTATATATGTGATCTAGCAACCCCCAACGAAATACAACGAGCAGGAGGCACATTTACAGTAAACTTGATTTAAGTATTCGTTCCATATTTCCACTTGTGATATAGGACAAAATATATGTTTTATAACAGTGCTAATCTGTGGATGAAAGATCAACGTGAAAGATAGGATTGCTTTTTGTAATTAGGCCAACTGGAGATAGACGACGAGGACAGGTTTAAATAAAAATGTTAAGATAAAAAGAGAACATCTATTGTGTAGACCGCAGCTTGATGCAGCCAAGAGAGCGAGCACTGCTCTGAGAGACATTGCTGTAAGGAAAATGCTAATTCTGAACAGGGCTAATTTCGAGAACTGGGTCACTTAAATGTCCTGGGCTTTCAAACCATAATGTGTGCGGCAAGTGCAAGTATTCAAGGAAAGGGAATATACATGTCAAGGCAAACACTTTCAAGCTCCCACATAAAATGTAGGTCTATGAGCCATGAAAAACTGTTCAATTACCCAAATGGTGACTTACCAGGCCTGAGGCTTTCTCTTCATAAGACCTTGACGTCTCCACTGTGAGTGAGGGCTGAGGTGGTATGTCAACTGCCGGCACACTTTCTCCATTGCTCCAAGTGAATCTCCTTCCTGCAAGGAGACAAAGACAGTCTAAATACTTCAGAAACCATATTATACACTCAGCCAATCAGATTAAATCCTTGCCCTGGCAATTTAGTATCAGGATCCAAGTAAAGCTAATGGTAAATTTCTTTACCCCTGTCTTATGTAGGTAAGGGTGTCAGGGGCAGTGAGACCTATCTTTGTTGCTCTGCCTCTTGGAGTTGCTTTCTACAGAGATTTAGTTACGCCATAAGGCCATACGCTGGGGCATATTACTCCTGTTCACACACTCTTCCCTCATTATAGATGTTCAAAGAGGCACAGAAATTAACAAAAACCAGCCACAGTACAACATAAGCAAGATCCCTATAATGTACATAATAGAGAAGCAATCTTCCATTTATAAAATATTTTCCTCAGCATCCTGGATGCAGTGCATCCATCCCAAGATTCGACCACTGCCCCAGTCCAAAGTTTGGACCTCTGCCCCAGCCCCAGTCCCAGTCCCAAGTTTGTCCACCTACCCCAAAAAATAGGTTCCAAGTGAAAGCATTTCTGCAGTACTCCGCACATGAGAATGAATGAGTGGCTGCCCTTTTCCAAGCCACTGCACATGCAATTTCCTATTGGTATCACTCCACTCCCTCTCACCCACATTTCCTACATCCCAATGTCAAAGAGAGATTTATAGGATTTGCTACTCATCCTGGGCAGGTGTCCTAATCATAAAAAAATATGGATGTCACACTGCTTGTGCTTCTGTCAGCTTAGCATATATTTCATTTATATAGTTGCTTTAACTGAAACTATAAATGCACCCACAGCACACAGCCCTTAATGGGTTACTCCAAGCACCATGACCACATTAGTGATTTAAAGTGGTCATGGTGTCTGGAACCTGTATGTGCACAGAATTGCATTCACTGGCTGAGAGCGGACTATTGATGCTCTCAGCCAATGAATGGTAAGGTATATATATCTATAAATAAGATGGTGCAAAAAGTAATAATCAATATTGCAACAGGCAGTACAGAATTCAGCAACCAATATACAATCCTGGTAATGATTATTTAAGTAAAGACAACACATCAAAGTAACGGTGCGCAATATTAAAAAAAACACCCTCTGTGGATATATCTTAAAATCAATAAACCTCTTAAAGTGATATTACACAACTCACAAACCTAGGTGTATTCTAGGTGTATTAACAAGCAATAATTAGTGACTTTGTGAAACATACAACAAAACTGTGGGACATATGCATATACTTGCAAACTTGTACAGTCACAACTCTGGTATCTACAAGGGAGACAAAAAATTAGAAGGAACTCCTAGTGCAATAGAGTCACAAACATGAAATAAAATAATAATCTGTAGGTATCTAACTCACGAGTTGAGAGTGGTAAGAGCCCCACTCATAGCTATATCACCCAGGGAGGATCAGCCTCTAGAGTGCGTGGGATCCAATGGATGCACTAACGACCAGGATAGCAGGTAAGTAAATGCTCTATTCCACCAATAAGTAAAAAAAAACATGCAGCAAGTAGTACACTCCACCGTCCGCTCACCAGCCTTGGGGAAGAGTAAAGTCCTGTATGCAGTGTGTAAACCGTACTTGACTCCCAAATATGACCGGTCTTGTCGATGTAGACAGTAAGATAGCACTTCCGCATTCCTAGCCCGTGACGCGTTCTCAAAGGTGCAATGAATCCTTCCACTCTCATTTATCATTTATATGCGAAGGTTTTCGCCATGATCCAATCGACGGTTCTTCATGCATATATATACGAAACAGATATATATATATATGTTCTTATATTAAAAAATCATTTGATCCTCTAGTATTAAATACATCTTATCATTACAAAGGACAGATTATGCAAATATTTAAAGAGACCTAGAAAGACAAAATGATTCAGAAATGGGACAGTCATATGGTAAATTGAAACATTATCCATAAATGCTTTTTTCATAAGTTAAAAATTGTAAAAATCATGTCTTCACAGTTACAAAATATAAACACCAACATAATACATCAAATGAAAATACTCAGAATTAAACTACACAGCAGAGAAAAAGTGAAAAACACCAAAATGTAGAAAAGGGATAGATCATCTAAACCAAAACACCATAAAAATGAAAAATACAAAACAATAAAAATGTAAAATTAGGTAGTAAATGTGTTGCGCTGCCCACATATTGTAGCTTACAGGGACATCTGAGCAGGTAGACCACATCATTACTCTGGCAAGTGATATGTTCCCTAATGGAAAAGTCTTTCTGTGTCCTTTCTGATTTAAACTTAAGATTCACACTCTTTTGTGCATGCTGTGTATTCTTACATGCGTAATAAATCTTGCCTCTAGAAAAGCCAATGAGGAGCCCCAGAAAATTCCCTGACGGTTCTTTATTTTTCTCTTTCAGGTAACTGTGAATCAAAGTGTTCCTCAAATTCGGAGCCCCTCGATATGTAATTTTAGGTCTGGATGGTAGCAATTCCCCTAGGTTTCTATCCATTTTTAATATTGGCCAGAATTTGTTAATGTTTTTTTTTTTTATAAGTTTATGTTGATTATAAAAATCAAATACTAAAACCACATTAAAATTCTCCTGATCTTTCTTCTTTATTACATGCTTTTGAATTAATTCTGATTGTTTGATTGCCTTCAGATCATTAAGGGCTTTATCTCAAATATCTTCTGGATACCTTTTTTCTTTTAACTTATTTAAAAGGTCCTGTGCTTGTTGCTAAAATATTCTCTCCTCTGTGCAATTGCGTTTTAGCCTCATCAATTGACCTTTTGGGATGTTATTTAGCCTTGGGGAGTAATGTCTGCTGTTGTATGAAACATACCCATTCACATCCACTTTTTTTAAAGAAGGTTTGTGTTTTAAGGACTCCATTGTCAACATAAATTTTAAGGTCTAAAAAAATCAATTGATGAAATACTAATATTATTGGTGAGGTGAATTCCCCATAGGTTATTATTAAGAAAAAGTAAAAAATCTCTAAAATCATCCTTGGACCCTTCCCAGATAAAAATCATGTCATCTATGTAACGACGATAGACAAGCACTTCAGTCATGCTGCCCATAGATTAATTAATTTTTCCAATAGGCCATAAAAAGATTTGCATAACTGTGTGCATAAGTACTGCCCATCGCCGTTCCTCTCTTCTGTAGGAAAATGGAAGAGCAAGTAGGTTAGAATTTTTAGAGATCAAACAGGTGTCTAGGGACTGGAGAGGGAGAGAATTTATTCGTAAGATCGGACAGGAGGAAATGAAATCCATCTTCCAACTGGAGACATTGGCTCCAACCGGTCTTAATAAGGACTTAGAATTATGTACATTTTTATAACTATATATATATTTTTTAAATTTTTTACTATTGTTGATTCATTTCCCATAGTTATATATGCTATTATTATTATTATTATTGCCATTTATATAGCGCCAACAGATTCCGTAGCACTTTACAATATTATGAAAGGGAATTTAACTATAAATAGGACAATTACAAATAAACTTACAGGAACAATAGGTTGAAGAGGACCCTGCTCAATCGAGCTTACATTCTATAGGAGGTGGGGTGTAAAACACATTAGGACAGGAATGTGCAATCAAATAAGGTGGGCTGCCCTTTAGGAGAGGGCAAGAGACGGGTATGTGAGGTAGGGGTTAGTCTTGGAGGCCATAAGCTTTCCTAAAGAGATGGGTTTTAAGGCACTTCTTAAAAGATGCAAGACTAGGGGAGAGTCGGATGGCGGTAGGCAGGCTATTCCATAGGAAGGGAGCCGCCCGCGAGAAGTCCTGCAAGCGCGAGTTGGCCGTACGGGTGCGGACAACGGACAGGAGGTGGTCACGGGCAGAGCGGAGAGACCGAGAAGGGACATACCTGTGGATCAGTGAGGAGATATAAGAGGGGCTAGAGTTGTTCAGTGCTTTATAGGTGTGAGTTAGTGCCTTGAATTGACTCCTATAGCACACAGGAAGCCAATGTAAGGACTGGCAGAGGGGTGAGGTGTGAGAGAACCGACTAGAGAGGAAAATCAGTCTAGCAGCAGCATTCATTACAGACTGTAGGGGTGCAGTACGGCTTTTGGGAAGACCAAGCAGGAGAGGGTTACAATAATCCATGCGTGAAATTATTAGAGCATGGACAAGCTCCTTGGTAGTATCTGGTGCAAGAAAGGGGCGGATGCGGGCTATGTTTTTAAGATGGAATCTACAGGATTTGGCAACATGCTGGATGTGAGGCTCAAAGGTGAGACCAGAGTCAAGTATGACGCCAAGACAGCGCGCTTGCAAGGATGGGCTGATGTTGGTACCACAAACTTGAAGGGAGAGTGAGAGAGGAGGATCAGTATTAGGAGGAGGAAAGACAAGGAGCTCAGTTTTTGAGAGATTGAGTTTCAGAAAGCGGGAGGACATCCAGTCAGAGATGGAAGAAAGGCAAGCAGTGACACGTTGCAGGACAGCAGGGGAGAGGTCCGGGGAGGAGAGATATAGCTGGGTGTCATCAGCGTACAGGTGGTAGTGGAAACCAAATGAGGTAATAAGTTTGCCAAGAGAGGCAGTGTAAAGAGAAAATAGAAGGGGACCAAGGACGGAGCCTTGGGGGACTCCAACCGAGACAGGGCGAGGGGAGGAGGTATCATTAGAAAAAGAGACACTGAATGAGCGTTGGGAGAGATAAGAGGAAAACCACGAGAGGACAGATATACATCTCCCGTACGAACCCCATTTTTAACCTTTTTTAATTTTTATATGTATTATTTTTCCATTTTTTTACGTCCTATAATTAATATTGCCTGATGTATCAACCTTGTGTGTTTTTTTAGCCATATACTACCTAATTTTATATTTTTATTGTTTTGTATTTTTCATTTTTATGTTTTGGTTTAGATGATCTACCCCTTTTCTACATTTTGGTGTTTTTCACTTTTTTTGCTGTGTAGTTTAATTCTGAGTAGTTTTATTTGATGTGTTATGTTGGTGTTTATATTTTTTAACTGTGAAGACATGATTTTTACAATTTTTAACTTGTGAGAGAAACATTTATGGATAATGTGTCAATTTACCATATGACTGTCCCATTTCTGAATCATTTCATCTTTCTAGGTCTCTTTAAATATTTGCATAATCTGTTCTTTGTAATGATAAGATGTATTTAATACTAGAGGATCAAATAATTTTTTTAATATAAGAACTTTCGGGACAATATATCTGTTTCGTATGTATATTCATGAAGAACCGCTGATTGGATCATGGCGAAAACTTTTGCATATAAATGATGAACGAGAATGGGAGGATTCATTGCACGTTTGAGAAAGCCCCAAGGGAGGGGCGAAATGCGTCACGGGCTAAGAATGCGGAAGTGCTCTCTTACTGTCTACATCGATGAGACCGGTCATATTTGCGAGACAAGTACGGTTTACACACCGCATACAGGACTTTACTCTTCCCCAAGGCTGGTGAATGGACGGTGAAGTGTACCAATTGCTGCATGTGTTTTTACTTATTGTTGGAATAAAGCATTTACTTACCTGCTATCCTGGTCATCAGTGCATCCATTGGATCCCACGCACTATAGGGACTGATTCTCCCTGAGTGATATAGCTGGGGATCTTACCTCTCTCAACTTGTGAGTTAGATACCTACAGGTTATTTCATGTTTGTGACTCTATTTCACTAGGAGTTCCATCTATTTTTTTTATCTCCCTTGTAGATACCAGAGTTGTGACTGTACAAGTTTGCAAGTATATGCATGTGTCATGCTGTTTGGTTGTATGTTTCACAACGTCACTAATTATTACTTGTTAATACACCTAGAATACACCTAGGTTTGTGAGTTGGGTAATATCACTTTCAGAGGTTTATTAATTATAAGATATATTCACAAAGGGTGTTTTTCTTTAATATTGCACACCCAGTGGTGTATTTAGGATCTGTGCTGCCCTAGGCAGGACGGTGCTCGGGCACCCCCACTTAATTTAAATTTTCCCCACCCCTTCCTGTCAAGAATGCACTTTGACTGACAGACGCACACACTCACTGACAGACGCACACACTCACTGATAGATGCATACACTCATTGACGGACACACACTCTCATATACACTGACAAACAATGACATACACAAACACTCACTGATTTGACACACTGATAGACAGATTCACACTATTACTTTAACATACACTGACAGACTCACACTCACTGACAGATGCACACTGTCACTGACCGACACACACACACACTCACTGACAGACGCACACACTGACAGACGCACGCACTCACTGATAGATGCATACACTCATTGACAGACACACGCACTTACAGACACACACACATTCACTCACAGACACACACACGTTCACTCACAGACACACACACATATACACTTACAGACACACACAGATTCACTCACTCACAGACACACACACACACACATTCACTTAGACACACACACTTACAGACACACACACACACATACACTTACAGACACACGCACACACACACACACACATTCACTCACATACTCACACACACACATTCCCACCAACACTCACAAATTATTATTTTTTAAATTTTATTTTAAATCCACTCAGCCTCCCTGGGAGAGCTGGAGTGGATTGCTTATCTGCAGTCCAGTGGCACTGCTAGTCGGGCAGACAGGCAGAGTAGGTGGCGAGGGAGCTTTAATCTTCCTGCTCAGCTCCCTCTCGTGCTGCTTAGTGATGCCGGGAGCCGGAGTGACGTCATATTCCAGCTCCCGGCTTCATTAAGCGGCGCGCGAGGGAGCTGAGCAGGAAGAGCTCAGGTGAGCATGCTCCCCCGCTGCCCGCCTTGGGGGGGCTCAAAAGTAGTCAGCCGGCCAGCTCTTGAGCCCCCCAGGACACGGGGCAAACAAGGGATCTGCCTGGGCGTTTGGGGATGGCTTTTTCTTCTTTTAACATGATTAACTGCAATTGCTCTCTTAAATATAGCTTTAGCATCATTGACCCTGCACTGAGTTTCCTAAATATGGCCTTACTATTGTTGACACCAGCGGCGTTCATACCGCAGTCGCAGGGGTCGCAGCTGCAAACTAGCCCGTCACTCCAGGTGGCCCGGCTGCCCTGCAAACTATCGGGGCCGCCGTCCAAGGGGTCCATCGGGTGGCCTATGCTGTCAGGGCCACCTGATGGATATGGATTGTAAGGGGGCCCGGTCAGCGCTGGGTGCTTTAACAGCGCGACCTGGCCCGCTGAGATGAGATCACACACTGGGAGGAAGTGACTGCACGTCACTCCTCCCAGCTAACACACAGACCGCGCGGGAGGAAGGAAGAGGGAGTCTGGGAACTCTGACTCCCATCAACCTGAGCCACCACTGGACCCCAGGGAATGTCACCCTCCTGTACCTTAAAGGTAGGAAACAGGAGGGTGACTTAAACATTTTGTGTGTGTGTGTTTGTTTGTTTGTATGTGTGTATGTGTCTTTGAATGTATGTGCAGTGGTGTATCCTGGTTTTGTGCTGCCCTAGGCAGGACAAAACTCAGGCACCCCCCAAGCATCCCCGCGCGCGCGACCCCCACCCATCCCTTCCCCCCGCCCCGACTTCTAAATACACACACACACTCACTGACAGATACGCATACACTAGCTAACAGAAACACAAACTCACTGACACACACACAGACACACACTCACTCACTAGCAGACACACACTGGCAGACACACACACACTCACTGACACACAAACACACTCACTCACTAGCAGACAAACACACTCACTGACACACACACACAGGCAAACACACTCACACTAACAGTCAGACACACACACACACACTCACTAACAGACACACACACTCACTAATAGACACACTCACTCACTAACAGACACACACACTCACTAACAGACACACACACTCACTAATAGACACACACACTCACTAACAGACACACACACTCACTAATAGACACACTCACTAACAGACACACACACACTCACTCACTCACATTAACAAGTGTATTTTTTTTTAACCTCCCCCCCCTCCAGCCTCCTTACCTTTGGGAATGCTGGGGGGGGGTCTCTATCTCCCTGGGGGTCCAGTGGCTGCTGGGCGGGCGGGCGGCTGGCGAGGGAGTTCTTCCCCTGAGCTGTCTGCTCAGCTCCCTCGCGTGCTGCACAGTGAGGCTTGGAGCCGGAAGATGACGTCATATTCCAGCTCCCAGCCTCACTCTGCGCCGCGCGAGGGAGCTGAGCAGACAGCTCAGGGGAAGAGCTCTCTCGCCAGCTGCCCGCCCAGCATGTCTGTTAGCCGCAAGGCTAACTAGACATTTGCCCTGGGCATTTGGGGGGCGGCTTTTTTTGCCGCCCTCTGAAAAATGCCGCCCAAGGCAAATGCCTTGTTAGCCTCGCGGCTAAAACGCCCCTGTGTATGTATCTTGTGTGTGTGTGTGTGTGTGTCTGTATGTGTGTATGTCTTTGTATGTATGTATGTGTCTTTCTGTATGTATGTGTGCCTGTCTGTTTGTATGTATGTGTCTCTGCATGTGTGTGTGTGCCTGTCTGTGTCTGTGTGTCTGTATGTATGTATATGTGCCTGTCTGTTTCTATGTGTTTTTCTATGTATGTGTGTCTTGTGTGTGCCTGTCTGTTTGTATGTGTGTTTGCCTGTGCGTGTGTCGGTCTGTATGTATGTGTCTGTGTGTGTCGGTCTGTGTGTATGTATGTATGTGTTTGAGTGTCTGACTGTATGTATGTGTGCCTGTCTGTTTGTATGTGTGTGTGTCGGTCTGTATGTATGTATGTGTCTGTGTGTGTCGGTCTGTATGTATGTATGTGTCTGTCTGTATGTATGTATGTGTGCCTGTCTGTTTATATGTATGTGTGTGTGTGTGTGTGTGTCTGTCTGTCGGGGGCCCATGGATCAGTTTCGCACTGGGGCCCCATGGATTGGGTGTACGCCACTGGTTGACACTGCACTCAATTTTTTAGGTATAAACTCTGATAGCTATCCTGAAATGACTCTCACACATAAGTCGTGATTATTAGTCATGTAGTGGACTTGTTCTGTTAAAAAAAAATCCTTAATAACTTGTGTTTAAACTCTGAAATAAAGACTTTTCTTTCAGCTAATCCATAATTACTGACTCAACTATATTCCAGCTCTATTTTTGTTAATGCTGCATCAGTGAATACTGTGTTTTGTCTACACAATTCTCTACACAATTTGTATCGATATTTTGTTTTGTTTGTCATTTGTACATTGATATAAATGGTGTGCTGTCTGTAAACTGTGCAATGTTTGCTTGTAGCATGCACAGTCTGTGTATTGATTGGTGCTCCTATGAATAAAAAGCTCATAAATACAAAGTCTTCTTTTCTTCTTGCCAGTAAATTATAATATTGGAGCAAATGCCCTCAGCCAAGGAATTCTGCAAGACCCCTATCACATTTGCACTATTCTGGCTCTGTTCAAACACCAATGCAATTCACTGCTCATCAAACAAAAAATTTAAATAAAATAAAAATATCAATTTATGTCTATAAATTATCTTTAATTCTTCCTTCCTGTGCCATTAACATGAAAGAAAAGTGTGAGAAATTATATTTCTGGTCGAAATTTGCAGAGATATAGATCGCTTCAAACAAGTCTGATCATAGGTGGAAATAATGATGATGCTTGTAAATTTCTGATCTAATGCATACTGTCAAAGACTCTAAATCACTATAATTCTGTACATTTAAAGGGAAACGATAGAACCACGAAAATAAAGTTGTTTTCCTGACACTATAGCTCCCTATACTGCACCCCCTCCATCAGAGCCCCCCTTTTCCGTGGTACAGAAAGGGTTAAAAAAAAAAACTTTTGTCACTTACCTGAGTCCAACGCCGATATCCCTTTGCGCTGGTTGGGGATCCGTCTTTGCGCTCACATGTATAATGCTTTCCTATGATGTTTTACATGATGGTGGATGTCCTTGTGCATAGCAGGAGAACACCCAGCACGTCAGTTAGGCGACCAAAAGTCACCTAACGACCTTGAAATCCCTCTAGCTAAGCAGCCACTAGATGTGTATTTAGCCCTCAGACGTAATCATTGCAGTTTATTAAACACTGTAATAATTACCTTTACAGGGCTAAGGAACCTGGGACTATGCACCCAGACCACTTCAATGAACTAAAGTGGTCTGAGTGCCTCTACTGTCCCTTTAACTCAGGTTAATACTGTAATAAAAAATAACTGTCATGATCTGGATTTGGGATGGTTAGAAGATAAAATACTGCTGGGATAGATCAAAGCAAAAAGAATCAACAACTACAACTCCATCTAAAAAACCTATGCCATACCTGCAGGATTAGTTTTACCTTTCTTCATATCTCATGTGATAGTAAAACTTTTCTTTAAAAAAATAAATGCAGTCCATACTGGCCATTATCACATAGAGTGAAATCACTCTAACTCTTATAGACACTTCTAAAACCGAATAAAGGTCTGTTCTTTTCACATTAGGTTGGCAGCGGTGACATTTGAATTTTGTCCTTAGAATTCTGATCATAATAACCTTCCATCTGCGACACTTCTCCTGAGTTCTAAGAACAGCCTTCCACCCTCCCCGCACTATACACCTTACTGGCACCTTCACAAGAATCGTCTGTCACATGACACACCACAATTAGTCTGAGAATAAAATTAAACCGAGAAATTAGAAACTGTGAGTCATCACTAGATTGGCTCAAAGATAAATGGATTAATAGTTCACATCTAGACTCTAATCTGCAACCGTATCTATAATTAACCCATGAAGCTCTAAAATGTCCTTTAGAATCCACTTTACATCAAAACTGGTGTTAACAATAGTAAGGCTAATACAATATAGATTAATGTATACAAAATAGGTAATTTTGGAATGGGGGCAACTCTTTTAGCTTGGTGGCATTGCTACAGAGATAAATGGCAGTGTATTTTTATTACAAAATGTAATATTTCAAATATACGAGGCATTTTCAGAAAAACAAAAAAGTTTTAGCCATGGAGACATCTAGATGTCTTTGAATGTGATATATCGTATTCTTGATCTTTTATGTCCTTGTGGCATTGAAAGTGGCACCACAATTAATGCAATTTACAGTTATCAAGTTTTTAGTTCAGGAACAAATTTGAGAACATGCAGTTTCTCTGTTTGACAAACTGACTGAGCACTAATATCCAAGGAGGCACAACATGTCGGCAAAACAATTATAAATCTTCCAGGATGATCAACAGCTGGAGATTGGAAGAGATTTGCGGCACAGTTGCCTGGGGCAGTAACAAACACGAATTCCATGTGCAAAATACTTCAAAGACACCTCCTCAATGTAAGCAACAGTGGGGAGCTGAGGAAATGACAGCTTGATGACTCGGTTACAGTATTACTGTGCTTTATAAGTCATTATGGCCATATAGAAGAGACTGAGGCAGAATGGAGGCATAATTATTTATAAATTGTACTATGTTTCTATGTTTTTGCTGAAATGCATTTGTTCGGTTTGCTCACTCTTAATAAGTTCTAAGAGCTGCATTCACTGGAAGATAGATACATTTATGTTTATTGGCACGTTAAGGCAGAAGGTTTAATATTCACTAAAGTCTGCAATGAAATTGGAATTATACTCGAATCTACTGTATATTCAAATAGTAAGAGATAGTTCTTGAAATTTAGCTCAGAACAGGGATAGCCTTTTGTGACAGGAAAAGGCAGCATATACACTGATCAGCCACACCATTAAAACCACCTGCCTAATATCGTGTAGGCTGTTTCATGATTCCAAAACAGCTCTGATGTGTCAAGGCAAGGACTCGTGTTCGGTGATATCTGGCCTCAAGACATTAGCAGCAGATCCTTTAAGTCCTGCAAGCTGTGAGGTAGGACCTCCATGGATCAGATTTGTTGTTCCAGCACATTCCACAGATGCTCAATTGGATTGATATCTGGAGAATTTGGAGGCTAAGGGAACACCTTGAACTCTTTGTCATGTTCCTCAAACCATTCCATGTTTTGCAGGGTGCATTATCCTCCTGAAAGAGGCCACTGCCATCAGGGAAAAACATTGCCATGGAAGGGTGTAAGTGGCCTTCAACAATCTCTAGTTAGGTGGTACGTATCAAAGTAACATTCACATGAATGCCAGGAACCAAGGTTTTCCAGCAGAACATTGCCCAAAGCATAACATTGTCTTCACCAGCCTGTACATCTTGCTGCCATCTCTTCCCCAGGTATACTACACACACACACACACACACGGCTATCCACCTGATCTAAAAGAAAACATGATTCATCAAACCAGGCAACCTGTATTTGCTTTCTACTTTACAACAATTGTCAAATGACAAATCCGTTTAACAGAAGATGAGCCTTTTATTTTTGATAATTGAATTGGCAGTGGGTTCACCCAAGGTTTGCTAATTCAGGAAATCATCCTGCTCTTATCAAGGAGTCCCACTAAACAAACTGGGTTATTCATATCGATGTTATACAACCACCCATGCAGTGGTTTTCCAACTATACATGAAGCCACTGGCAAATGAACAAAGCTAGAAAAGAAACTAAAAAAGACTCGGATAAACATTTCAAGGAACTAGCCTCTATATCAGAAAAGGGTAAGATATGTAATGACTGACAAACCAAAATGCACAAGCCACTCACTAGATTTTCTTATATCGATAGAAAGGAAGGACTCACAGGATTGTCAGGAATTGAAAAAAGATTTCAATGTGAATTGCAAATGTAAAGGGACATGTATCACTTTGAATGTATAAAATAATCGAGCAGCTTGACAAAAGACCCGGTCGGGTCAAAATGTTGCTCTGCTCTGTGTTTGCTCCAATAAAGCAGCTGTCTGCTTTGCTATCTATTTGAGTGCCTGGACCATCACTTTATTTTATACATTTGACGTGGGGTCTGCCCTGCCTCAGATCTGGTGCATCTTGGTAGCCTGGTGAGTGCGGTCTCCTTCAATTTACTACTATGCATGACATTGAGAAAACTGTCTAATTCAAAAACTTTAGCCCACACCTACATGGGGGACACTGATCTATCCAATCAGTGTCCTATTCTTAGGAATGCTAATAAAGTGAATTGGGCAGGCCTAACAAATTCCCAACTGTGCAGCTGGAAGATCTTTTCACCTTGAAACATCTTGAAAGCGGGAGATCATGCAGGTTTCTCTCTCCTGCAGCTTTACAATGATGCCATGTTTCTGTCATAAGTGGAATCATCTGAAACTGAGCTGGGTATATTATTATTATTGCGATTTATATAGCGCCAACAGATTCCGTAGCGCTTTACAATATTAAAATATGGGTAGGTAAAAGGAAGAAGGGGGATGTTAAAGAAACTTCCCTAGCTGATAGGCATGCCCAACATGCAGTCTAACTTTATAGTAAGATTGAAAAATATGAACTTTTTTCTTGCTTTAGTTTGGTTTGTATTTTTGTTCAAAGGGATGTATGTTTCTTTAAGGTCAAAATAGCCCATTTTGAAATTATCAAAGCCAGCAATACTTCCAGTTCAGCTACTTTGGGCTTATATTTGAAATTCACTATGATTTCACTTTGAGTTTCTGACAATCCTCACTTTAGTGAATAGACCTCCACTGGTTAATCAATAAAAGAAGAGAAATTAAAAGGTGTTTGCATTTTACAGGAATGAAAAGGTTTTGGTAATTATTTATTATAAATTAATTACAAAACTTAGTCTGACAAGATTTTGCTTTGCTGCAGAGAGATTTGGATAGATTGGGGGACTGGGCACTAAAATGGCAGATGAAATTTAACATAGAGAAATGCAAAGTTATGCACTTCGGGGTTAAGAATGCACAAGCAACTTACACACTAAATGGTAGTGAATTAGGGATAACCACACATGAGAAGGATTTGGGAATTGTTATAGACAACAAATTAGGCAGCAATATGCAATGTCAATCTGCAGTTGCTAAGGCCAGTAAGATTTTGTCATGTATAAATAGGGGCATAAATTCTCGGGATGAAAATATAATTTTGCCTCTTTATAAATCGCTGGTAAGACCACACCTTGAATATGCTGTGCAATTTTGGGCGCCTGTTCTAAAGAAGGATATCATGGCACTGGAGAGGGTCCAGAGACAAGCTACAAAATTGATAAAAGGAATGGAGCATTTTAGTTATGAAGAAAGGTTAAAAAATTAAATCTGTTTAGTTTGGAAAAATGGCGCCTGAGAGGGGATATGATAACTTTATACAAATATATTCGGGGCCAGTACAAACCTTTATCTGGAAATCTATTCATAAACAGGGCTATACATAGGACACGAGGTCACACATTTAGGCTGGAAGAAAGGAGATTTCATCTAAGGCAAAGAAAAGTTTTTTTTACAGTAAGAACAATAAGGATATGTAATTCTCTGCCTGAAGAGGTGGTTTTGTCAGAGTCCATACAGATGTTTAAACTGAAATTGGATAAATACCTACAAAAACATAACATACAGGGATATAATTTCTAATTAGTGGGGTAATAGCTGCTTGATCCAAGGAGACATCTGACTGCTATTTTGGGGTCAAGAAGGAATTTTTTTCTAGTTTGTGGCAAAATTGGAAGCGCTTCAGACCAGGTTTTTTGCCCTCTTTTGGATCAACAGCAACAACATTTGTGAGGAAGGCTGAACTTGATGGACACAAGTCTCTTTTCAGCTATGTAACTATGTAACTATGTAAACAGACATATAGTTTGTGAGATGCTTATTCTTTCCATTTTCCCATACTGTACTTGAAAAATAATAATTAAAAAAAACTAAGCAGATAATTGAAAGAAAACAGACAGAATTAGGCGCTCACTATAGTGATATATAGAAAATATATTATTGGCTAATATGGCGCCGCGTCACTTCGGGTATGATGCGCACGCGCGCCATGAGTGAAACCAGGAAACAGTAAGTAATTGTTTTTTTGCCATATGAAGCTAATTATTTCAAGCACTATTTTCTATATATTTGGACACTACCAGGACTCCACCCAAACTTCTGAAGAAGCCTCCATAGGTGAAACGCGTAAAGTGGATTTTTTTATGGACTTTTCTCATAGAGTGATTTTTTATACATTTGTTTTTATTGTTTTTTATGTATAATAAACAGTTATATTACTTTTTATCACTCTGAGATACCAATTTATAATTTTTTCCTGGTTACCATCTTATTCCTTGGTGGGGATTATACCACCTAAGCTTTATTAACTAGAGCGAGGCACGCTCTAGCAAATAAGAGTACGATACTTTATACACATTTATTATCTTCAAGGTATTAGTATATACTACACTATGTGGATTCCTATGCCTGTCTATGTGTTCTTTGTTTGAGACCATCAAGACGCTGACCATCTCTAACTAATCCAGAGACGGGGATTATTCTGTCTATGCGCAAGAACAGTAGAGCTCTGTATTAGCTCTGATAAATGTGAGTGTGCATTTATCTATTCGTTGTTTATTAATCATATCATCTACAGTATTACACTATCACTTTGTATATTTTTCTTTTTGAGGTTAATTATTGAAATAACACGATCATAAGGATCCGAGTACGTATATTCGTATCACAATAAGGGCGCGGTTTCCTTTTTCTTGTTCACAGATAATTGAAAGAAGTTTATTATATATATGTCATGCCACCAAAAAATCCTATGGGCAGTACTCTTGCATAATTTACAATTACTTTAATATGCTATCTAAATGTAAAGTTTAACAGTTAACTGTAACACACAAATGTTACAAAAGCAAAACTAAATTAAAGAAAAATAACAGAAATACACAATTTTCTATTTAGTGTTTAATGTAGAAAAGTTCGGTTTGTACCAGTTTTCATTAGGTCTACTCTGTAGACTAGATAGAATTAGGCTATTAGTACCAGAGAAATGTGCGACATTTCCCCAAACATATCAAACTATGTGAAAAGAATATAACATATATTACTTCATGTCTCCCTTAAGTAGTTCATTGAGTCTCAGTACATCCAGTGAAGAAGGTAATGTGTTCATTAGCATATCTGTATTGAAATATTCTAATCCACTGACAGAGTGTTACCATTAACAGAAATGAATCTCTGAGAAAGACAATCCACGAAATTCAGGCCAGATTTTAGTAATCCTGTGCAAAGCCAAGTCCTCAGTGATTTACCCATATTTAATATTCCCCATGGCAAAAATGTTTGTGGATTGGAAAAACTGTGTGTCTGTGTATGTAGGTGAAAGTGGTTTGTGTGTGTTTATGTGTGTTAATTGTTCAATTCTGTACGTGTATTTGTGTGTGTGAGTGTGGGGTCAATGTGCCAGTATGTCTGTGATTGTATGTGTTCTGATGTAGAAAACATGTGATCTAAGAGGATGCACGAGTGCTGCCCACAATTATAAGTATTAATGATAAACAGAAATCACTTGTACTTTACTAAATGTGTGTTACGCTTGGGGGTAGTTTAGCCCTACAATATTACAATTTATATTATGAATCTTTTAATACCTTTCATGCAGCCATATTGCTGGTGACGATCTTTTGTTCAGCTTGTTCTAATATTATTTCACAATGTAGTTTGTTGTTTTGATGCATAGAGATGGCCTGGATTTAGAGGCTGCATTAAAAAGTACAGAATTTGCATCTTTTTGGCATTTTAATGTCCATGCAGATGTGGCACAGACTGTACATGTGACTTAGAGTTATTACATCCTTGTGTACTTTACATGTAAGAAATATATGAAATGCCATTTATATAGGAGTGGGGTCAAATTGTGGATGTGCACATTGTGGCCTTCATTACAATCAGGCAATAGTTACAACTGATAATGTTCCTTACTTTCAACAAGTAGCAGACGACAGTTTTCAGAATCACAATACAAATTTCACAAGCCAATTTTGTGCAACAAATGATGATGATCAGAAGAAAAAAAAATGTATGGTCTCAGAAAACCAGACCTGAACCATGAATTTATTAATGCCAGATTTAGAGCTTATTTTCAACCTTGGCCACAGTTTTCTTAGCAGAGTAAGAGTTGACTCTGATTGCTGAGTAGCAATTCCTCCTCTGAAGTCTCTGAAGGTATTGTGTTTGTGTTCCCATAGAATATAACGGGAACTTCCAACCTCTGCTAAGCGATTAGTTACATAGTTACATTGCATCAATCAAGTTCAGCCTTCCTCACATATGTTTTTGCTGTTGATTCAAAAGAAGGCAAAAAACCCAGTCTGAAGCACTTCCAATTTTGAAACAAACTAGGAAAAAATTCCATCTTGATCCCAAAATAGCAGTCAGATATCTCCTTGGATCAAGCAGCCATTACCCTACTAATTAGAAATTATATCCCTGTAAGTTATGTTTTTGCAAGTATTTATCCAATTGCTGTTTAAACATCTGTATGGACTCTGATAAAACCACCTCTTCAGGCATAGGATTCTATATCCTTATTACTGTTACTGTAAAAAAAAACTTTTCTTTGACTTAGATGAAATCTCTTTTCTTCCAGTCGAAATGCGTAACCTTGTGTCCTATGTATAGCCCTGTTTATGAATAGATAATGGTTTGTACTGGCCCCTAAATATATTTGTATAATGTTATCATATCCCCTCTCAGGCACCGTTTTTCTCTCTGGTTTCCAACCTTGCCTCTACAGTTTACCAGCAGCCACTATAGATCAAAATGTACAACCTGCGTTGTAGAAACTGACAAGAATCAAGAATTATACACACAGAGCCGAATGACTCTCTCTACTAATACCGTTTGTAATAAAAGAACATAATAATAAAAAAAAAAGGCATGGGTTCCTCTGGCCAACTTTATTACTGGGTAGGGGCTTAATGAGTAGCTCCTACCCCACCCTTCACCTTACTGGTAGCAGGGTGAATGATAACACATTCAGCTCAGGAGATGCTATTTAGTGCAACACTATGCAATGTTTTTTTCATTAAGTGTTCAGCTATCCCTGCTGCCACTAAACATGTCCACGGCTAAGCCATAGTCCTGATAGTTTTCACAATATGACCATTTGTTTGCAACTCACGCCGTCCATTGACATTCATTGAAACTCCACTCTAGCCAGCTCAAACTTGAAGGGCAATTTCTAAACTGCGACTGTGCCTTCATTTTTAATATTAAAATGTAGGTCTGGGTCTTGTGATTCTCACAATATAAAGCTCTTCGCTGTAGGATTTATAGTTTTTTAAAATACGACCGTTTGAAGATGGCAACCGCCAAAATACTCTGACCTGTGCCAGGCTGCAGCAGCAAGTGATGTCATAGACAGGGCCTTTTGTACACCTGCTAATGTTTTTATAAATGTATGTTTAATGTAACTGTGAATCACTTTGGGCAACAACATTGCAATTAAATGTGCTATATAAATAAATAAAAGTTGAAATGCATTTCTCACTCTGTCAAGCTTGCCATGGGCACTTTTTAAATTTGATCAATCAATTGGTTAGTGTGATGTTTACTATCTTTACTCACTCCAAACACTCCACACAGTTACTCTGCCCACTCCACAAAGTTACTCTGCCCAGTCCAACTTTTCCACAGTTACTCCAGGCACTCCAACAGTTACTCAAGCCACTCCACCCAGTTACTCCACCCACTCCAGTTGTAGACTACTGGTAGAGGCAAGAACACTTCACACAATTTCCCCAGAAATTGTAGCTTTTCTAGTTGTTATATGCACTTTTTCAGTGTTCACACTACGTGGTGATCGCTATCAGTTGTGGTAATTGTTACTAGAGGTAGGCTTTGTTTTTGATACTTGACAGTACTTATTGGCCGATACTAGCTACTGCTTAATGTTAATGTTAACAAAGCTTGAGGTTTATTTAGCTACATACTTTTGAACAAGTCCCTAGAGTTTTGTATGATCCCATCCATCTCTTCTAATAGAATACGACTATTTTAGAATTACGCTTGTACCTGTAAAGCTCAAAATATTTTACCCAATACAAATATTTTACCCAATACAATACCCAAGTCTTATTTTAGATCAGGTGACGTCTGTCTGTCTTTATGGATTTAGAATATTAGTCCCAAGGTCACATATCATTTTATTCCACACGGAATCTCGGCAGTTTGCACAAATCTGAATTCTTTAATTGGAATGAAGAACAATTTCTGCTTTTTTTTATCTTGTTTAATATAAGCAGATATATGATGTGGTTTTCTCTCTGTGCTCAATGTACTGTGTCAAGAATAATCTTATTCCATATACACAAAATACAATTTTTTTATTTTTTTTTCCCAGTAGAGCAATACTTCTTGATAGGCTACATATTCTGCCGACTAATTTATACTCAACGCACAATGCAAGTTACATTGTGCAGTCAGAAGGCATATGTATGATTGATAGGAAAATGTCTTTTTTTGCAAGTCAAACTCACTCTGACAAGCTGGATAAAACTCCTTTTCCTGAATTTCTAAACTGAGATTTAAATGTTCTAGGGAACAGCAGAAACATGAAAATAAGATAAAATGAATGATGTTTGTATTATTTAATCGATTTAAAGGAAAAGCGTTCAATTTAATTCAATGCACTGCCGATTTCATTTAAAAAAATTGATTTTTAGTCTGCCTTTACTCCGTTAGCCACTTCTGCTGGAAAGTTAATACACTGACATCATGGAGTAATAAAATATGGCCATTGTTCTCACATTGGTGATGGCAAATCTTATATGCTTATAATTCTTTGACATTCTTTATTTTACGTTATTAAATCACAGCATGTATATCCGTTACAATTTAACAAGTTATAACAAATAAACGGGTCAGTTATGTGTATAACAGCATTGAGATGGTTTCAGCAACCTACTGATAGGCTGTGTTCGTATTTTTAGCTTCGATAAAACAATAAGCAAACTTGTGTGTTGTGTTATGTCGTTAGCCCTGTAATGGGTTAGTCCACTGTGTGTTTGAGAGTGTATGGGGTTTGCGGTTAATCCGCAAGGTTCATGCGTGCTATCAAATAGCCTGTTTCAACCGCTCTGGGTTGTCCTCGTGGGGCAGGGGGGGATTTGTATATCCCTGTGATATTCTCTGATCTACCTCATTTGTAGGTATAACCGTAATGGGGAGTCTGGCTCAGTGCGAAGTTTCCTTTCACTTACATATTGGGTCTAGTGTTTCCCACGGCACCTTGGAGTTGGGGGAGTCTCTATGGGTGTGCGTTGTGGTTCTTCTTTGCCCCAAGCATTGCACGGAATGGTTTGTTTGTGTTACTAGTGCCAGGCTGGTGGATATAGTGCTATGTCTCAGTCCGTGTTGTGTCTGCCTGCGTGTTCCGACCCATGGAGGGCAACGTCTGGGGCTCTGATTGGGGGTTCCAATCTGGTTAGTGTCTGAGTTGCGTGTTGGTTCAGGTCGTATTGGGCCTGGTGTGGTTGTGTTCAGTCCTAGATCATGAGGGGGCCGATTGTGTTGCCCCTGGTACCGTGTGATCACCCCCTGTTCTCCCTGGGTCGATCTGTTTTGGGGTTTCTAGGGATAGTTGTCCTTGAGATGCTTATAATTCTATCCCAGAGCATTGTCCTTCATTCTGTGGATGGTGGGAGATTGGCTTTATTTTCTAGGTTGTGAGAGTGTTTCTTTCTTCAATTGTTGAGCGGTGGTAGAATGGATTTTTTCATTAAAGTGATATAGTTACCTATAGTTTGGAAATTTATAGCGAACTTACAATCTTGTGTCTGCTGTTTATAGAGATTGATCACAATCGTCCCCTTCCTATACTTTTTGACACGCTTTTACTATTACTGGATTGGTGAAAATTTACCCTATACCTTAAGTTAAAGTGATAGTCCACTGTTCAAGTATAAAAATAACTTAAAAAATCAAACACTGCTTAGTTGATACACCCCCAAATAAACAATGCATGCATCTAGCTATGCATTTTTTTTTTCTTTGGAGTTACATTAAAAAACTGAAGATCTCTTGTCTGCAGCCTTTGCAATCCCTCCCCTTATAACCCCGCCCAGACTTTCTCTGGCTGTCCAATCACAGACTTCCCAATGCAGCTCAAGGCAGGTGCTCTAGGCAATTGCTGCCTCTTGAGTTTAACTTCACTGAGGTAAACAAACCAGGAAGTAATAGAACCCGTTGTCTGGTGTTACAAGGTTAATTTATTAAAGTGACAATTTCTATTGAAATCTAATTTTCAAAAGTATTAAATTACAACAATTAAATGAAATGGTAAAAACTGAGTGGGTGGAACATTTCAGTGGAGGAGGATGTTAATAATCTACACATTAAACCCTTGGATGGGCCATAGAAACTCATTATTTTTTTTAACAGCAAACATCTTCTGGTTGTTGTTATTAACGTTGCGTAACAGGTGCCTTTTACCGATAAGCACAAAAATGAGCCCGTTTTGTACAAAGTATTTCCAACCACGCTCTTTTTATAGTGGTAAATGAAATGCGTTTACATACACGTAGAAAAAAAATGATAATTAAAAATGACTTATTAAAATAATTAATTTCTATACTCGATATGTTTTCCAGTCTGCATCTAATGAATTTGCACAATTGTAAATAATAAAATATGCTTCCGATAAGATAAAGCAAACGTGTGACGTGTGACAATTTATATTATAGCTCTTTTTTTTCTTCTCATTATTAGTGTGGGATATTGCAACGTATGTTACTAAGATTTAGGTGAAATATACTTTTTAATATATTCAGGCTCTATTTCTATCCCGCAGCTTTGTCAGAATATTACATTATTATAGATACATTATTATGAGTCACGATGCAGAAGTTTAATATTGTTTATGTAAACAGTGTGTGGTGGCACATTGCAAATACTGTTATTTAAATAACATATGCTCATCATCTTACTTATTATGTCGCAAACTATTTCAACATTTTAGAACTGCCTTCCATTCCCAAATTTAAATAATGCTTAGATTTTATTTTTAGATAAATGAATATTTACCATAAGGAATTATATGCCACCCTATATATATGTATTGCCTACCGGAAACTCAACCTAAATACTCTTCTGTTTGTATATTATCTGCCATAAATTACATTTTAGCACTTTAGTCTAGATTTAAAAATGCAGTTGAGGTTAATTAACTGTTAATTTTAGAGAATTGACAAGGAATCTCAAAATGGTTGTCAAAGGGAGCAGGTTATTATATGCCCATAGTCTGATGCCACGCCACTAGTGTCCACATGTTACAAGCAGCCACTTGCACAACTTGAAACTGTATGAAGCACTTTAATAATATATACCACTATTTGAGTTCACCAATGGCTCCTCTTGCTCTACATATAATGATTCCTGAATAGGCAAATGGCGTTTTTATTTAAAGTCTATACAATTTTCTTTTGTTTTTAATGTGATACACAGATGAAGTATGAATTATACTCTCCCTTACATCTGATGGCCAAGGCTATCATCGGGGCACGAATGTGCACCATGTGTTCAGGAGCAAGGATCTTTCTCTCTATTCAGATTGGTGCAGCTTGTTTGGGAAGTTATTTCAAAGTCCTCAAACTGGATCACGTTAAGGAGTCGTACTGACTTTGGTCCTGGTTATGCTCACTATCTCCTAGGGAGGCAATGATGCACTGCGATTTCATATATGTTTCTCCCAGAGCGCAAAAACACAGAGACATTAGGCTGCTACAGGGAGCTCCCACTGGACCCAAGGGAAGTGACTCTCCTGCAGCCAAATGGAATGCACACAGAAATCTGGCTGAAAGGCGGATTGGTGTCAGTGTGTATGTCTGTTTATGTTAATAATCTGACTGTGTGTTTGTGTCTGTATCTTAGTGTGTGTTAATGTATGCTTGTTTGTGTGTGTGTTTGTGTCTCTGAGTTTGTGCCTGTATCTTAGTGTGTGTTAATGTATGCTTGTGTGTGTGTGTCTGTGTCTCTGAGTTTGTGCCTGTATCTTAGTGTGTGTTAATGTTTGCTTGTGTGTGTGTGTCTGTGTCTCCGAGTTTGTGTCTGTATCTTAGTGTGTGTTAATGTATGCTTGTTTGACTCTGGCACTCTAAAACTGTAGCATGTAGAAATCAATACGAATTCATTGAAGTATCAGGAAATCCTAGGAAAACGTTGTGCCATCTGTGAGGAAGCTGAAGTTTGGGCGTCATTGTACCTTCCAGCAAGACAATGATCCAAAGCATACCTCAAATTCCACCAAGGCGTGGTTGCAGAAGAAGGCCTGGTATATTCTACAGTGGCCATTACAATCCCAACTTGAAACCCATAGAAAATCTCTGGTAGTATTTGAAGAAGGCGGTTGCAGCACGCAAACCCAAGAATATTACTGGACTGGAAGCCATTGCTCATGAGCAATGGGCTAAGATTCCTCAGGAACGCTGCCAAAACCTGGTGTCTGTCTACGCATCTTGTTTGCAGTAGGTCATAACAGCAAAAGGGTGCTCTACTAAGTACTAAAGATGCTTGCATGAAGGGGTTGAATCATTTTCAGACTGGAGAAGTCATTATAAGTTGCATTTTCGGTTGAATTTAGGGAAACCACTTGAAGCATCAATTTTTCACTTGTTTTGTTTGATTTGTTCATTGCAAACAGCTAAAAGTCTGTACATTGCGACAATAAACCTGATTTCCAATGTGGGTTGAAACATTTAGATTACAACTGAATATATTACGAGTCTTTTAAGGTGGAAGCTCTGGAGAAAGCCCTTTCTAGCTCCATACCTGGTAAATGCCATAGTCTTTTTGTTGCTAATAGTAATTAGTAGACATGTCTAATAAAAAAAAAATGTAATTGCAAATTAAAAAAAAAAGGATTAAAAACAAACAAATTATTTTAGCAAACTAATATCCAGTAACAATACCTCCCTTTGAGTACACTGTAACCTTTTCATTTAGTCCAAAGAGACATTATTTCTGTAACGATCTCTTGAAAAATAGGCCAGGAGACACAATGGTATTTTGAATAAAAAAAAAAAAAAAAAAGGCTCTACATGGCAAAAATAAAATTAAATAAAAAGCTGTTGTGACATTATGAGAGGTTGTTTTCTAATCCTGCCATGATAAATTAAAATGAAATCAATTAATAAAAAGCCTCTTCTGACACAATGTTTCTAGTGCTGCCAACCTCATTTATCACTGTCACCATGAAACCCACATCGCGCCCACATATATTCTTACACAACTTTCTAGATATCAGTATGAGCTAAATTCCATCAAAGCCACATCTGTAGCACAATGTCAGGAAATATTCAAACACTCACTGTACTACCATAACACAATTGGCAATACCCATGGTACAGAAATGGATGCATAAGTGGCATATTAAGAACATTTGCTGAACTTCTTGAAACCTAACATATTTCCAGCACAATTTGGGACCATTTGTATGCTTGTTGGTTAAAAAGAAAGCAGCACAACTTTAAAAATAAAAATCAGTCATGTTGGAAACTTTCCGTCATGTATCCTTATGGGGCTACGCAGTGTTACGGGAACATTTCAAGCATTATAACAACTAGAGCCTCCTGATGCCAGGAATGACCTACTGCCATCTGAAATTAAACAAATAATTAAACAGAAAGGCTGCACGGGGTATAACAGTAAGAATGAATATGTGGCTATGCATTTTATGCCATGGCACACTTGTATAAGAAATTGGATTTATGGCTAATGATCCTCCCTTATTCCTACAACTCTGAGCAATAGGAGATTGTGTTGGATGATTTTTAATACCAGGAAAAGCCTATGGAAGGCATCCGTGACTATTGGAATCAATAGATAAAGAAAACAATATTCTGCCAATAATTGCCAATAAAACAAAATATTCCAGCAAAGTGTTGGGGGCACATCTGGCCTCTTTAAGCTAAACTTACCAACGTATAATTCAGTAACTGGATAACTCACTAATTCTAGCATTATACAAAGGGTTTTTTTCACAATACATTGGAATTTTGTGAATTAAAACTTAAATTTAATTTCAAATTACAGATCTAGAAAAATTCTCCTATTGATTGTAATCACAGCGTGAATATTTCAACCTAAAATTTACAGCCTGGTTTTCGCTTCACTAGAATTCACTCTTGAGATCACACACTATTGTGGATTCTTGCAAATTGACTTTGTGTCATAACTGTGCCAGAGCATCTTTCAGTTTTACAGAATCTGTAAAGTGTACATTCGGTTGATGCAGAGAATACTCAAGCTTCTTGTTTCTCATATGAGTGCACCTTACAAAAGCATAAACAAGCACATGTTGTGATCAACACTAAAATACAGCAGTGCAATGTGTACGGCTCTGACACCATAGTCCACAGAGAATCCACAAGAACAGATCACAACACCTGCAGCGATGGACTGTGTGAATGCAATGACCTACCCATAGGTCTTAAAAACTAACACCTACTGGGGCAAGCATAACAAAAAAGGAGTTCAGTTATCATCGACACAGGAGATGCAGCACTGAGAAATTCTGCTCTAAGATAGAACAAATGAGGAGTCTGAGGACCATATATTAAAATAAACTCTAGAGTGGCTCTACATTATTGCTAACCTCTACTTTCAGCCGTCTTTATTTTTTTCACTAAATAGCTCACTCTCTGTCCTTGCGATGTGCATGAAAAAAATATATAAATAGAAAAACACCCTTTTTATCTGTCAAAAACCATGTCCATTGTTCACTCACCTAGAGAGAATGTGTCGTGAACAATAAATGAAAAAAATATCTGAAAAAAATATATTTGTGCTTTTTTTCCCCGTCAAATGTACTGCAGTGTCATGTAGTTCAGTAAAGTTGGTATCTCAGTCTATTTTTCTTGCATAATGTTTTACTGATCAGAAATCTCCCTGTCATTTATTTTTCGTTTTTCTTTATGATGTTAATATGCCACATTTCTGTGGGTCACTTTTTGGCATTCACTATCTAATATCATAAAGTATTTCAACTACCTATTACTATTACAGTACTTACATTATTAATGTTACTTGGGACTACTGTAATTGCATATAAGATAAGGTTTAGGTGATATAAATGTCATGCATAACATTATTTGGAAAGCTAAACAATAGTCATAATAACACAAAACTATTTAAAATCATATGATTATTCAAAATGATTTGTGTTTTCATTGACCTCTAAATAATTTCTTGTTGGTAAATCCCATGCATAACTAAAAATAATGGCCCTGGCTTTCAGACAACAGGCCTGTTACTTCCTGGTTTGGTTAGTTCAGTGGAGCTAAACTCAGGAGGCAGCAACTGCCCAGAGAACCTGCCTTGCAAAGACTTCTCATTGTGCTGCATTAGAAAGTCTGTGCTTGGACAGTCACAGAATGCCTGGGCGGGATAAGAAGGGGAGGGCTTGCAAAGATTTTGGATATATGCGATTTGCAGCTTTTGCTGGCTGTTTTTAGAAATACTCCAGTAAAAACTTGCATAGTTGAATGCATGCATGTTTCATTGGTGGGTCTATCTTCTAAACATCAATTTTATTTGCTTTGAATTTGGGCAGTGGAGTGTCCATTTAAGTAAAAGTCTTTTTTTTTTTGCTTCCTCTAAACCTATTGCCTTGTTCAATCCTCTATCATAAAATCTCATTACCCCTAATCTATAATTTATCCACGTTCCTCCACACACCCCGCCTCATGCAAACATCTCAAATCCCTTTTCTCTCCTCTCCAAACTTATATATCACCAATCACCATTCTTCCAAACTTTACTCAATTGATCTTCCTCACCTATACATTATCCATGCTTCCTCTTCTAAACCTCCCTAAACCACCTTCATCCATGTTTCTTCCTGCCACTAACTTCTTTCATCTATGTTACCCCATCCAAAACTCGCTCACCTACTCTACTTAGTTGATGTTCAAGTACTGAATATAATGGTAAAAAACCCACAAACAAAACCAGCCGAATTGTAGATAAAAGTGTATAAAGTTTTTTTGATAATGCACAGCCTAATCAAATCTATTCTTCCAATCCACATACCAAGAAGTCAATAACAGTCTGTACTTATAGGCAATGCATTAATGGATTTTTTAACTTCTCTTTGTATTTTTTCCTCTTTTGAATATTGCACTTTTTCCGACCTTTTATTCAAAGCTCTGTTCTTTCAAATTATCATCCTGATCAAGCATGCATGCATTAATAAATATATTATATTCTTAACATCGCACTAGATCAAATATTTAATAAACTTTGCTAAATGTAGAGGGAATTATATCTTTGAGGGTAGTTACAAACCAGAGATTGCTTTGCACTCAGAGACTTTACTGGACTAGTCTGAAAACATAGTAGAGACGAGAACACTGTACAGTGCTGGGCAATTCATCATTACTTTATAAATAATAATAACAGAGAAAAATAGTACCCACATTTAACAAATCCTGTCCATCTATAAAAACCTGTTCTACGTCACATGATGCATAACCAAGTGTTCAATGCAACATATTGCTCTACAATGTGAGCCACAGACTTCTAATGCTAAAAGGGACATTATAGTCACCAGAACAACTACAGCTTATTATATTTGTTCTGGTGAGTAGAATCATTCCCTTCAGGCTTTTTGCTGTAAACACTGTATTTGCAGAGAAAATGCAGTATTTGCATTACAGTATTTACATTACATTTGGGATACCTCCAGATGGCTGTTAGAGGTGCTTCCTGGGGCAGTGCTACACACTGTGCAGAGCTAACATTCAGTGTCTCCACCTTCTGCATGAAGACACTGAACTTTCCTCATAGAGATGCATCGATTCAATGCATTTCTATGAGGAGGTGCTGATTGGCCAGGGCTGTGTTCGGCTTGTACTGGCTCTGCCCGTGATCTGCCTCCTTGACAGTTTAAGCCAATCCAATGCTTTCCTTTGGGAAAGCTTTGTGATTGGCTCAAATCACCACTTCTGATTATTTCAGCCAAGAAGGCAGATCAGGGGCAGAGCATGCACCAGCGGACTGGAATAAAGGTAAGAATTATATTTAGGGGGACAGGGAGGGCTAGATAGTGTTTTTTTTTTTTATCAGTATAGGGTCAGGAATATGTTTGTGTTCCTAATTTATAGTGTTCCTTTAAAGTGATACATTATGCACTAAAACACCATTTATGCATTTTATAGATTTTTAAAGTGTTCCTTTAACCCCTTAAGGACACATGATATGTGTGACATGTCATGATTCCCTTTATTCCAGAAGTTTGGTCCTTAAGGGGTTAAATGAAGATCTGGTGACATCGCTCATTTTGTTGTGTATTTATAGTTTTATACCAATAAGTTTGCATTTCCCTGAAGAACAGACAATTGTGCTCTAATATTTCGCTTTCTTCTGTTCTAGAGGGTGGCATGAGAAGCCACATCTCTAAAACCTCCTAAATATGGAGCCCTTTTACTGCCAAAAATGCACTGCAGATGATTTGATGCTAGAGCCAGTCTCCAATTCTACAGTTATCAATAGGATTCATCTACAGTTTCATACAGCAACAATATTGCAAGAGGAAGATCAGTCAAGGAAATGTGTATCCTTTCCAGCTTGCTGCTATAACACATATGACTAGCTGAAGGTGTAAGGTGGGTGATCAGTCACTCTGTAGGTTGATTAGATCTTGGGAATGTGTTTGGGATGGAGGTATGCACAAATTTCAGAGGTGCTGAGAAATTCATCAGCCTCAGTTCACTCAAGAACTGCACAGCAGAGAAGCTGTTAAATGAAGATTGCATTACAGTTTAGCACCTTGACTGCCAGTCTGGCCCAGTGAAAGACTAAAATATTGTTCTATGTAGGAAAAAAAAAAAGAAAAAAAAAAATGCAACTTTAACAGTTTCAAAGCAATTACCAATTGGGATAAAAATGGATGGAATATTTCCTTCTTGTACCAGCTCTGACCACTCACGTTTGAGGAATATGAAATGCCTGGGCAATAAAACTTACAATCTAACTTGTTCTGAGTAACAATAATAATATAACAGTAACATGGATTATTTTTCATTGAGAGAAAGGGCTCAAAGTTTCTAGTTGGAAGCAGAAACATAATTTCATCTACATGCTCTTTAGATGCTCACAGGATTAATATATGCTGCAAGTATGTGTATTTTAGGAAAAAGGAAGACAATTAAGCATGGTTTGATACATGCTGATGTTCTGTATGATTGGGAGTGGAACCAACATCACAGATCTCTCCAATCAATATACCGTTAGTCCCCCTGATAGTCACTGTCAGTCTCGTTGGCTTTTGTTTCTAGTTGTTTGAATCATCAATCATAGGCTCTAAGCTTCATCATAACACAAAGAGATTGCACACCGATGGCATCCAGCTACTAATTTATAAACAATGCGTCAGTGCTGACCCTAGGTGATCATATCTGTCCGCTGGACAGGATTGACTGATAATATTGACCAGTGTCACCTGCTAGGTCAGACCCATTTTGGAGAAATACAAAGTCTTTGAAAATGATCTGTCAACTTGGAAATGTATGCTGAACAACCACAACATTAAAACCACCTGCCTAATGTTATGTAGGTCCCCCTCATTCTGCCAAAACAGCTCCTGATGAGTTTAGGCATGGACTCCACAAGTAAAACACAAAAGTGACAGTGCTCCTTTAAGACAGACAAAAGTCTTAAAAATTAAAGGGACATTGCAGACCTCTAACCTGCTCGTTGAAGGGCTTTATGTTTGCAGAGTTTGTCATCTTTTTTCATTTTACAAATAGAACAGAGTTCAATAGAAATTGGCACATTTATAAATTAACCTTGTTACACCCTATTGCCTCTCACTCAGATAAAAGGTCCTGTTATTTCCTGGTTTGGTTAGCTCAGTGGAGCTAAACTCAAGAGGCAGCACTTGCTCAGAGCACCTGCCTTGCAAATACCTGTCATTTAGCTGCATTGGGAAGTCTGCGAGTCTGTGTGATAAAATCTGGACTGGGGAAGAAAGCAGCAGGCAAAGACCTGCAGCTTTTGCAAGATCTTTTTAGATATATCCCAATAGAAAATAATAATAATAATTGAATGCATGTTTTCATTGGCGTATATCTACTAAACCGATTTTAACTTTTTTTTTTTTATTTGGGCAGTGCAGTGTTCCTTTAAGAATGCTTTAAATTTAGTCATATTGTTTGTCGAAAACGATTTGAGATGTGTTCCGAATGACTGAAGATGATTTTTGTGAAAAAAAAAATAACCATCTGCATATAAGACATCTGATATATATATATAAAATCAGCTATCTGCAAAACACTTAAAATGACAACGCATCATGGGAATTCCAGTGGTACATCTTGGGTTCTACATTTTGGCCACCATGATTTCAACTTTTCTACAATAACCTTACCCCCTTTCCTCCCCCCTTTATGTGTCCAGCCACAACACTCTAAATTCTAAAATTAAAGGGTCCTTCTGTGATCATTTGAATTGTAGAAGGTATGTCCCTTTTTGTCACTGTAAGTAATAACTTCCTATATTCTATGAGTAATTCAGTGATGTAAACACATTGATGAGCTTTTTTGTTTAACCCATTCACTGCCTATATCTACAGAATACGTCTGTCAAACAAAGTGTTAATTAGAGACAATATCTAGTGATCCCGCAGGGTCTATGTAAACAAGTGACTCACACACCTGCAACTTGTTCTCCAGGTTAGAGACTGTGATATTTTCTTATCTACGCAGTGCAGAGCAGAATCAACCCAAACACACACACCCACGCACAGACTGATAGGCATAAAGCCCAAAACACATCACCCACACACGTTCAGACCTATAGGAAAAGCCTGTGGGATAAACAACTCCAAACAAATATATCTTATGCATGATTATTGCTAGTTTGGGTATCTACAAAGGCATAACGAAAATATACTTGCTGCTTCACATCACAGGTCTGCTGGACATTCTTTGAGGCTGTTTCAACCACACAATTAATCAAGTAAGCAGTAGGATCTTGACGTGGAGATTTTAATCAGGAATTCTTATAGAAAATGCATAGTTTACGGCTGTATTGGGTAAAGACTGTCTTCTGCTTTTTGCTTATTATAGTCCCAAAGGATGAATATGTTCTCAGTGTCTGTAATTAAAATAATTTAAAAGTATAACGACTGTATGTGTACACCAACTTGAATCTCTATACCAAAACAGCGGAGAGGTTCGCTCCTCACTCATTTTACTTAACCCTCCCTAAAAGTTTGTAAATTATCTTTGTCGAACACCTCATTACCTAAAGCCATGAGCCTGTGGGCCACAAGCCTATGGATGAGTCTATAACGAGATTTTTATGGACCATTATAACTTAATTTTGACCCAAGGATAACAATTAGACACCCATTGGAGTTTGGCTGAGATGAATGTGAAGTGCCCTCTTTATCTCTCCTTAGAAGCTCATCAATTTCTCTCTTCATTGCTAATCTGGTCTTTTACATTCTCTACTGTCCTTTGCTCTTTGTTTTATGTACACCAAATCTGTGAGTCTAATTTGGCAGGTTTGAAATTAGGAGAGTGGTGGGTGGGGCAGCACCACTATATAGGCATGTCCATAAGGCTAAATGCAACAAGAATCATGTGACCACTTCTAAAGGAGGGGTGTTGTGTAATGCTGGTGCACATGTATGGTAGGATGACAGGCTGTTCAGCAGAACAGGTCATCTGGACTAGTCAGGGCTGAATGCAGCAAAATACAGAGATATCCTTAATGAAAACCTGGTCCAAATTGCTCAGGACCTCAGACTGGGCTGAAGGTCCAACAGTTCACCTTCCAACAGGACAATGAGCCTAAGCACACAGCCAGCACAACTCTGTGAATGTCCTTGAAAGGCCCAGCCAGAGCCTGGACTTGAATCCAATCAAACCACTCTGAAGAGACTTTTAAATGGCTGTCCACCAACGGTCCCCAGCTAACCTGACATAGTATGAGAGGATCTGCAGATATGAATGGCAGAAGACACCTACATCCAGTTGTGCAAAGCTTGGTCCATCACAGCTAAAAGACTTGAGGGTGTAATCACTGACAAAGGGTGCTTAAACTAAGTGGTGCAGTAAGGTGCAGACTTAAAGGTCTGAATGCTTAAGTCCAGGGGTTCTCAACGTTAGTCCTCAGGACCCCCTACCAGTCCAGGATTTGGGGATTACCTGGGTGTGTCTAAGGTGTTTAGAAAAAGAAAAAAAAACACCTTAGAGTCAAAGGTGTTTTTTTCCCCCCTTTTTCTAAACACCTTAGACACACCCAGGTAATCCCCAAATCCTGGACCGGTAGGGGGTCCCGAGGACTGGGTTGAGAACCCCTGCTTAAGTCTATGTGGTATTTTTTTATTTTTTTTTGCATTAAAAAAAAGTAAGGGGTCTGAATAATTTCTGAATGCACTGGTTTTATTGCAGTACATATTTTTTACTGTATGAATTATCTATGGCAACTGGTGCATTTGTTACTAACTCTTGGAAAATAAATAAAATAGTAATAAAATAGAGTTAAACACGGAGAGCACTGTGGATGTGCGCTGACATAGACAGAATCCCCTTGTAAGTAGTCTTAAAGGAACAGGCCAAGCACCATAACCACTACAGAAGTAGCCTGATGCCCTCCAGCCCCCCATTAAAGGGGTATAGCTGTTTTAGATAGGAGATACAGACAAAAGGATCAGCGCTGAGCAACCAAACCAAATAAAGTTTAGAATGTTAGCTATGTATGCAGCACACCTTAGGATGTAGGGCTCCCTCTTAGCCCCACACAATAAATACAATAGTAAAAAAGGATAAGGGGAAAGGTTATGCCAAAACAATATTATTCTAATGTGTATAAGCAACACAAAAAACTTTGCAACAGGATATAGCAGATATATAAATAGGATGATAATAATAAAAATAAAAAACAGTGGGTATTGTTATAGAAAATGTCCAGTATAGGGAAATGAACTTGCCAGAAGAAATGGTTATGGTATTCTTCAGAAGGTATTCTTCCGCCAGGAGATCGAGGTCAGAAAAAATCTTGGAATTCGCATATATCTTTTTTTTAATCTCCATTTGATAAAGCCTTAAACGTGAAACGTGTTGTGGATATTTTATTATTGTTAATAAAGTGAGGACTACTCCAAAGAATCCTAGGTTGGGATTATACCACTCAAGTGCTATCCATTGAGCAGTTGGCCTGCTCAATCAAATGTGAGTACTAATTTACATTTTTATACTCCTGGAGTTTGAATACAGTGAGCACTATTGTTGTTCCTTTTATCATGTTATGGTCTTCACGTTATTGAAACTACTATCAACTTCTCACGTATCTTAGAAGTGGGGATTGTTCCACTGTACGTTATTCATACTAGAGCTGGTCAAAGCTCTAGAAAACGTGAGTAGGACCATGTAGACTTTTTATTATACACCAATTTCTGGGAAATATTTCCCCATTAGTCTCTATTTGTTTTTATATACTAATTCCAAGATTTCTTCTGACCTCGATCTCCTGGCAGAAGAATACCCTCTGAAGAATACCATAACCATTTCTTCTGGCAAGTTCATCTCCCTATACTGGACATTTTCTATAGCAATACCCACTGGTTTTTATTTTTATTCTTATCATCCGATTTATATATCTGCTATATCTTGTTGCAATAGTTTTTCGTGTTGCTTATATACATTAGAATAATATTGTTTTGGTGCAACCTTTCCCCTTATACTTTTTTTTACTATATTATAGCTGTTTTACAATGGTTTGATTTCATAATGTCATTTTATTGTTATTATGCGCCAACACATTCTGCTGTGCAGTACACACGTACAATTAGTACAACTAAAAATACAAAGATACAATACATCTGAGACAAAACAAATGTTGACAAAAAAAATACATAAGTTGTTTAGGGCTCTATTGCCATGTAAACTTACAATTAGCCTATGAGCTAGGCTCTGTAGCCACAGTTAATGGCTCTCACTGAGCAGTAATGGAGGCTTGCAGAAGCATTTAGGGGACCCGTGGTATGAAGTCAAACTGTTCTAAAATGGTTTGTCTCCTTACAATGGGGGTGGGTATTAGGTTATCTACTAATAATAATTGCTTGGAGGTAATTAATCACTGGGCATTCTTCCACACATGAAATTTAATTCCTCTTGTGTCACAAACTAAAACAAAACAAAAAAGAATCTAGAAGAATAAAGGAACACATCTAATGTTAAAAAAGTATTATTTCAAGAGGTCGACATTCAATCCCATTAACAGTGCATGTACTAAGTTTGTATGTAATGAGTATAATGGGGGGAAAGGAGCCACAAGTGGCATGGGAGGAGAATGTCCAGAAAGAGGATAACACGTCCAACAGGTTTTACGATATGAACTGCATTAACATACGAAAGCGCATGAGGGCTTCCTAGACCGCTACAGTTTATAGATAGCGCTCAAGAAAATCTATCTTTCTTGAAACCACACATAGAAGATTGAATGATTATCTCAAACTATTAGTACCTATTGGTAATGAAATCAGTGAGAATACATAAAGTATTTTAGGATGAAGGGTAGCTTGTAGTGGCGTATATTCTACCCATTAATGACACCTGTAGACCAGGTTTGCAGAAATTGCTTAACAGAACATAGAAATATGTTCCCTTGTACAGGACTGCGGAATGCAGTACAATAGTAATAATACCAATCAGGGAAGGAAATATTTGAGATATGGTGAAAGCACTGCGGGAACAGCCATATATATAATCATATAAATATAATCAATGCAAAATTAAAATACATTTGTTTTAAATTAAGTGAAAGAGCTATGGTTTTATAAAATGTTTATATGTTTAAACTGTAACAGTAGCCTGATTTAATAGTAAATATCTATGTATTTATTGTTTTGCATTCTGTTCACATTCCAAAAGAAATAGTTTGAGTGGGTCATTATCTCTTACAATACACTCTTACACATGGCACATTGCTGTATGTTCTATTGCTGTAGTTCTCGGTGATACACATTGCACATTCCAAGTCCCATAAAAAGAGTCCACAGAAAGCATGAGCATGGCAATTTAATAGCTTTGCAGTAAAAAAGGTTAATTAGTTTTAAGATATTTATTAAGACTCATTCGTATTATTCGCAAACAGCAAACACAGGCCCAAGGGCTGACATGAACAGTTACGTAACGGTAAGTGAAAAGTAACTCATGCAAAACTTAAAATACATCTATGATAGTAATAATAATAATAATTGCTGTACTGCTAAGCAGTAATCATTAAAATGATGCAATAGTTTGAATATAGCATCCAGGCTAAATATTCCAGTCCTATTTTTATTTGGGCTATGCTAGAACCATAAGGCAGATTTGTATTATTGTTCACTTGATTATTCTTCAAAAATAAAATAACTGCATTAAAAATGGAACATTCTGCACAACCGACAGATGACAAGTAACAGTTCTATTTCCGGCTAGCTGATCACAATTCTATAAACGGAGAACACTTCACAAGTGTGGAATAAAACCAAGAACCATTCACTTGGATAAAATGTAGTACACACTCACCATTAACTTTATAGGAAGGTGAAGATGCCCTGGTTTTGTTAAGCCGGTAAATACATACAGGTAGTATCAAAAAATGTCCAGCTCTCCTCCATGAGTGAAAAAATAATGTGTATTGTTGTTGCAAACATAACAATGTTTCATCCACGGCTGATCTTTGTCAACCCTACAGTGAACAGTTTGTCATTTAATAAGTACAAGACAAATACAAGTTGTGTGATACTTAAGGTCTCTCTAGCAATTGATGCATCTGAGGTTAAGTCTCCTGGCCCTGTCTACCTTTTCATAGTTGTTAACATTGCCAAATTAAAAAAACAATGTTTTTGAGATGGAAGTTGCAGGAATTGGTGAATGACTGGACATGAGGGGTGAAGGAGAGATCAGAGTCAAAGAGAATACTTAGGCAGCGATCCTACATGGAGGGAGGCAGAAACGGTAGTTGCAACACTTGAAGGAGGAAAGATTCAAGGATGCAGGATATGACACCAATTGAGTGGGTTAAATGATAAAAATGACTTTATTAAGGACAAAACAGTAAAATATTTATAATTACAAGTTATTAAGGATGACATAGTATAATTTTCCTAATTACAAGAATTGTATAAGTATAATGTAATACATCACCAATTAATCTATTGTAGAACTATATCCCGGCTAACACAATCACGGCTGGGAAGGCCTGTAGCAGCCTTTGCCAGGAGTCTCAGGATAATCTGGAAAATTTCCACCCACTGCGTTCCATTTGCCAGGAGTTGCGTCAGACTGCAGGAGCCTCCAAAGATGAGAGCTAGACCACAAATAAATTATGGTTGCTAAGAATAAACAAAAGTTTACAGCGGAACTTTGCCTTTTGTCAACCTCAGATTTACCATAAGGCAATGTAGTACCTACTTTGTCCACAGGAATGGGTCTCTACTCTTATTACGTTAAAAGTTCTGCATTGGCATTTCTAATGCAGTCAGCATCAGTGTTTCATAAAGAGTATATCTATATAAGTGACGGAGCCGCTTTAAATGCGTGTCTACATTTGTAGCAGATATAATCCGAACCATTAATTAGTAGTCTGTTGACTGACAAGCGCATGTCTTCAGGCCCTTCAAAAACAAATTCATTCTTAGAGCTTTGGGACAAACAAGACAGCAAAATAATGAGAGAGACCAACTATTGCAATTAATCATGGAGAGCCTGAACGCTTCTCATGTTCATTCTTTAACCCCATGAAAGTACACCAATAAATGTTTTGAACCCATTAAAATGTGGAAGTAAATTGGTTAGTATTTGCAAATTTACGGATCATTTGTCCCTAAGGATCAGATTCTAATTTAATACAGATGCCTGCTTCCCTGTGCAATTAAACTGACCAGAACAAATACAAAATTCAATTGTCATGCATTAGCATATCACGACAAAACACAGTGCTGCCACTATGTAAATCTCTTTACAAAGCAAGACTGTGTTATAAGGGAAGAAAGTGACTTTTTCCCATAAAACATGCATATAATTTAGCGTCAGTGTGGATTTTTCTATGTATTCTTTATGGAGTTTGCCAGTTAAAAGTTTGTAAATTAAACCACTTCTAGATTTTGATACCTTAGAGAGGGTTCAGAGAAGGGCTACTAAACTGGTTCATGGATTGCGGGATAAAACCAGGAAAGGTTAAAGGATCTTAACATGTATAGCTTGGAGGAAAGACGAGACGGGGGGATATGATAGAAACATTTAAATATATAAAGGGAATCAACACAGTAAAGTTGGAGACTATATTTAAAAGAAGAAAAACTACCACAACAAGAGGACATAGTCTTAAATTAGAGGGACAAAAGTTTAAAAATAATATCAGGAAGTATTACTTTACTGAGAGGGTAGTGGATGCATGGAATAGCCTTCCAGCTGAAGTGGTAGAGGTTAACACAGTAAAGGAGTTTAAGCATGCGTGGGATAGGCATAAGGCTATCCTAACTATAAGATAAGGCTAGGGACTAATGAAAGTATTTAGAAAATTGGGCAGACTAGATGGGCCGAATGGTTCTTATCTGCCGTCACATTCTATGTTTCTAAGTACAAATGCAATTCAGTTCCAAATTCTGCTCAAAGGCCTAGTTGATTTCTAACGATTTTAGTAAATTTAATTCGGTGTTATTTCTAACTAACTCGAATTTCTCCCTAAAAATAAATAAAAGGAAGTTCCTTAGCGCTTCTTGTTTTTTTCATGTATGGACACTTGAGCATAGGTGAACTAAAACTAGGATTTCTGTATGGTAATGTTGATCCCCAGACAAATATACCTAGAGTACCAAGGTAACCACAGATCCGCAGGGCCTTCTTTGCATATGGGGCGTACAAATTATGCAGAACCTTTCCTGTCATTTGTGTTATTAGGAGCTTGTGCTGAATTTATGAATGTAACTGGACAGTACATCTCCAACTGAGCAAGGGTTTGGAGACAGGAGACCAGCATTTGCTGTAATATCAGGTAGAGGGGAAATTGAGATGCCACATAATTGTGGATGCAATGTCTGAGGATTCTGACCAGTTGCAAACATAAGCAAATAGGGGGCGTGTCTAGCCGTCGGAGAAGATGGCCGCATAACCTAACTGCTCCTCGTGGTACCTGCGATAAAAGTCTGCAAAACTCTAACCTCTCCTCGCATAACCCTGATGATGGGTCGCGCAAATAGGCAGACTGATACCGCCAAAACTCCAAAACCATCAGGGTCCGGCGGAGAACCGCCCATCTGCTCCTTCCTCACAGCACCTAGGGAACCGGCAGCGCAGCCTGAGATGGAGGCCACAAGCCCTATTCATGACTCATTCCCCTCAATCCCAGCGAGGTTCTTGCCGACACCCTCCCAATCATCGAAGGCACCAACAACATTTGAGGGTGAGCTGAGAGCCATTCTCCCCAGCCTACTGACTAAGGCGGATTTTGAAGCCCTCTCCGACCGTCTGGGCCGTGTGGTGCAGGAGAAGGTAGCCCAGTTGCGCGCGGAGTATCGGTAGCAGAGGCTGAGACTAGATTGCTCTGCACAGACCTCTAACAGCAACGATAGGGTGAGAAACAGTTCTGGCCCATCTCACAACGTGGGTTGATGATCTGGACAACCTATGCTGAAGACTGAATCTACGCATGCGGGTAGTGAGAGAGGGAGGACCCTCCGAAAACCTCCCTGAGCTCCTGAGGTCGACACCGGCACCAGGCAACCAGCCCAGAGACATTGTATGCTGTCTAGACAATTACCAACTGAAAGAAGATGTCTTATGTACGGCCCGCCGCATGGGCACACTCCACCTTGACGGCCAAAACATCTCTATTTACCAAGATCTATCCCGCTACACCCTGCAGGCCAGGAGAGCCCTGCAAACTGTGGGCATACAATACTGCTAGGGATATCCCTTCTCCCTGCTGGTGTGCTGAGGTCAAGACTCACTGGTGGTACGGAAACCAGGAGATGTCCCGAACTTCATGCGCACCTTGGGACTCCCACAGGCTCGGGTCTCCAATTGGCTGGCCACATCATTCCTACAGCAATTCTATGGGCCCCAACCACTTGGACGAGAAATAGGCCAAGATAGGCCCCAACCACAATGCTTCAGAACAGGGTGACCAGGCCGCGCTGGGCCCGAGGAGTAAGGGCCGACTACACAGCGCTACAACCCGTGCACGTGCGTGGCTGGGGACCCTTTCAATGGCCTGGAAACAAAGCGAACTGTACATGAGGGACACTTGCCAAATTTAATCTGCTCAAACCTTACATATGGGGAGGAGGGGGGCTCTTCAGCTCTTGAGCTGGGGGACTTGGGCTATACCTGGGCGTAATGTGACACAGTATTGGGGACTTGGAAGCCTCCACCGGACACACTAGCATCCTCACCCAACCGTTACCGAGAACACCTCCGCTCCCAATAATCAGTCAACCAATGAAAATGGGACTGACTCATCTTAAAGATGCCTATATGACAAGATAATCGGTACAGACACTCAATGTGGGGGACGCAGAGGGTGAAGGAAATTCCCTGAGAGCGGAGACCTAGACACAAGACACCATGCATACAGAGCAATGAGGGGTGGGGAACACAAACACAGACAAGGTGGGGGAGACACAAAGGGGGGAGGAAAATACAAATTTGGAGGGGAGAGGGGGAATATATATCTGTTGGTGAAGAAACAGGGGGAGAGGGGATGGGGGAGACAAACCAGCAAAGTATGCACACATTATGGGATGCTGCCCCTTTTGCATAACCGATATCGACTTTATGCCGCCCACAATATACTGCTTGTACTGAACTATTAATTGTGACAAATACCCCTTTTCAGGTGTCATCGAAGCACCCCAAGTGACCTGAATATATGTATATAATTACAATAGGGGGAGAGGTGTGGAGGGGAGGGAGGGAGACAAAACGGAAAAGGTACGCAAACCTGAAGGCATGATGCCCCCTCTGCATAACCGGTATTGCCTCTATGTCGCCCACGCTCTACAGCTTGTACTAAATGCACGATTGTGACAGGTTTACCCACCTCGAGTGTTATCAATGCAAACCAGTAACCTGAACGTATATATCTGCTTACAACTGGAGGAGGGAGTGGGACACACACACAGGGGAGGGACAGGGAGGGAGCTTAGAGGGAGAGTGGGGGTTTCAAAAGGGACAGAAACTAAACAAGAGCGGGATTTCACCCCCCTCCCAGCACACCATGTTCTACCACTGTGTCACTCACACTTTCAAGACTACCTTGAACACATGCTTGTGACCAATGCCTCCACCTCACCAGTCATCACCTCTCCCTAACTGTCTTCCATACATTCCCCTACTAGGAAAAGAAAAATGGTCCACCACCCCGACAAGGAAGGGGAAGAGATTGACGATCATGCAGTACCGGTAGATATAGAGGACTGGGACTCTGATAGGAAGCACCAACAAGAACCCCATGATAGCTAGCATGTCGACAACCTGCCCACCCCCGCATGCTACTAAATATTAGGCTCTAAGTACCCGGAATCCAGAGAAATATAGCTTGATACACGTGACGCCACCACTCAGTCTCACACACACAGACTACACTCACCCAAACAGAGCCACCATTCCAACCATGAGAGGTTATTAATGACAAAGGACCATTCCCACATTTCAGTCAACGCTCACCCACACCGCTGCAGAGAGGTGCAGTGACTACTTGCCTACACAGTTCATACAGAGGTAGTATACTCACACACATTCCCCTGTAAAGAGAGAGATGACTTGCAGACGATCACCTGACGGATGCACCCGATTAGCCCCGAGTGCTTAGAGGCGGTGACGCCTCCCCCCGAGAGACATTACCAGATAACCCATCCCCCCTCAGGGATAGGACATAGCGAGCCCCTTATATAAGGGCGCAGCTTCGCTCCAGGAGTAGACCCGGGACTTCAGTTATTCTGAACCCACAACACTCTTCTGCCTGGTACCTTGTCCATTTACCTCCGTCACCCCTCAGATGGGACAAGGACTGAATGAGCCGTGGCCGGTCTCTGCCCAATCCCCCACCTCTGCATACGTGCCCCCTCCTTTTCTTCCCCTCCCCCTGTGCCCACATACCCTCACCCCTCCAAACTAGCTCCACCCCGCTGACCACCCTCGGGATGTCGGCCCCGGGGGGTAATCGGTACACCTGGGAGGATCTCATTCTGAAACTCTCCCGACTCTTATGCGATCTCAAACGATACAAAGCATCAATAGCATTCCTCCAAGAGACACATTTTCAGGAAGGCTGGGCAGCGGCTCTACAGGACCGCAACTATCCACTGGGATACTTCAGCAACAATGCACTACAACGCACCCAAGGAGTGGGAATACTGTTCTCGAGACGGGTACCCTACACTAAACTAGCCACCCTTTGATGCATGCAAGGTAGATATATTTTCACGAAGGGCACTCCCCAGGATCAGACTTACACTTTCGTGAATATCTATGCTGCCCTCCACCTTCGGCTTTGCTCATCCCTATTCAGGCCCCACCAAACGTCATGGCGACTGAACGAATCAATCCTCTTGGACACACTACTGGTCGACTCGGCGAGAAAGACTATCCAGGACTACTTCACCACCAATGAGACGGGGGATACAACACCTCTGACATGCTGGGAGGCACACAAGGCGGTGACACTTCATGGCGATATGCTCGATGCGCAAGAAGGAATTGAAACAGGCGACAATAGACCTACGCAGAGAAATAGTGACCCTGGAATCCTTCCAGGACCAGCCTCAGACATTCCTACATGTAATGGCAAGAAAACAAATAACACAATACACCTTGTCGATTCCACAGAAACCTTGCCTATTTAGAGACTGAACACATTTCGAATCACTCTGCATGCAGGACAAAAAAAACCCGAAAACAATATCCCTGATCTACTCAACCCTAGTAACAGGTCGGTATCTTCTAGCGCCCCCATGCATCAGACTTTGGAAGGAAGATCTGATCTACAACGTACACAACTAACTCTTGATTGCATGTAACAAAACCCCTTATATTGTTTGCAAGTTTATTGTTTAAAACGCATACATTGTACATATTGTACAAGGACAGAAAGTTATAACGAAAACAACAACAAAAAGTGAGGAAAAGTTAGAAACAATACTACATTGTACCTGTTTTTCCATACTCTATGCACTGTTTACGCTTCATCCCCTGTATGGGAAAACTTTTTATTGTGATGACTTCAATAAAAATGGATTTAACACAAACATAAGCAAATAGCACACTTTAAAGCCTTTCTGGGCTAAGTGTCAGACTCAAAAAACGTACAACTGTTTTGCTACATCTGTGGCTTCTAATCTGTACATTCACTTGGTTTCACACTGTATACATCTTTCTACACCATGATTACTTAGTACACACTGCCAGGGTGTGTGTGTACCATAGGATTCTGATCTCTAAGAACTAGTCATTTCTTTTCCACTTCCACCACTTAAATATTCTATATTAAACTATAAAGTAGTGTGGAATAAGGGTGCAATAGGGTATCTTTACATTTCAAAACATAACCAGCCTAAAACAAGTAATTCTCACATGTTTTGCACTTCATGGTTTTAAAAGGATACTATAGGCACCAAAACAACTTTCACTTAACGGAGTGGTTTTCGTGCATAGATCATGCCCCTGCAATCTCTGCCATTTAGGAGTTAAATCATTTTGTTTATACAGCCCTATCTACACCTCCCTGCATGTGAATTACACAGTATATATGGATTTTATATACCTTCCATTCTGATTGGAGATCAGAAAATATTGCATTTTATTTTTACCAAGTTCATTTTCACTGGTCAAACAGGCAGTTTCGTGCATTTACCAGATACCTTTGGTGCTCTATTTCTGTTATTAGTTTAATACACTTAGTAAAATATAGCTAATGGTAACATGACTTTTGGCAAAACATTAAAACAATGTCAAACACTTTAACATTTAGATTTTTTTTGTTTTAAATGTATCAAATTGACAAGATTTCCTGGACCTATGTGTTTCCCAGCGCAATCTGGCTGAGAAGATATCTAACACAGCTGTTGAGCTAAAGATGAACCGCCTTGAAAATACCCAGAAGGTAACAAATTTAGCATTCCACATGTTAAAAAAAAATAAAACATATTGAGAAACCATTCCAAGTAACAGATTTATTGAAAGAGTTCTACAGCTCAATTGCAGTTCATTTTTCTAGTCCCCAATAAAACTTATACTTGGAGTTTCCCAGTCGGCTAATTACCTGAATAAAATGAGAATTACAACCTCAACAGATTTCTTCTAAATTTCTGCAAACGTTTCTATTTAATGGGAAAGATCTTTGATTTAATTTTGCTGTCATTGTATTTGTGACAAAGTCACTTAAACGGCCTTCTTCGCAATATTCTAAGCAATCCTGATTCTGAACACGGAACATTGGAAAGGTTCCCTCAAAAAAACATCCCTGATGTCAGGCTGTGGATCTTCAATGTTTGATTCATTGATTCAATGCACAGTAATCACCATTTCATAAACTAATTGTGCAGCACTAACAGATTGTTCTGTAACTGACCTTTACTGAGCGTAGTGTCTGATAATAAAATAAATGAAGGCAACTGTAGGCAAAACAGATGCCTCCTGCCACATCTGCAAGCTGGAACTAAAGGTATTTTTCCTTGCCAGATTCTTCTCTCTCTTTCTTTTTAACATATTATACATACTGATAGAGAAAAAACACATAAAAAAAAATGAATACAATTATTTATATAGTGCCAACATATTATTTATGTAGCACTGTTCAATGGGTAAACAAGAATTAAAAAAACACAATAAATTCTATCAAAACGAGTTTGACATACGGGAACAAAAGGTGAAGAGGGTTCTGTTCCAAAGAGCTTACAATCCAAAAGGATGAGGGACAGAGGGAAGTGAGGGAATCAAATGATCTGTAGATACCCGAAAGGATGGGATGGGTGTTTGGGAAGAGGGAGCACAGCGGATAGGAGATGGCAGAGGAAGGTTTTAAGGAATTAGGAATTAGGGGTCTGATAGGTTTCTCTAAAGGAGTGAGTTTGAGTACCTCATTATGGCTTTTAAAAAGCACTTATAGAGCTGAGGTGGTGAAAATTAGGCAATCCCTAGTTCTCTTTGTAATACACAATGTAGCCTTCTTTTGACCATATAAAATGGTTCTTTTGTGATTGTCAATTTTTAAAGTCTAGGGTGGAGTTGGGGATGGGTAGAGTTTGACATAGGTACACAAAAAGGGGGAGTAGGTTAGTTTTGACTGATGCAAATCTACCTAACCATGAAACAGAAAGGCCTTGCCAAGATTTAAGCTCTTGTTTTGCTTTAAAAAAAACCCAGAGTGAGGGAGACAAAATGATCTATAAGATTAGGCAGAAAGAGGCTAAGCAAGTTATAAGAGCTTCCAAATCACAAACAGAAGAGAAACTAGCACAGTCAGTAAAAAAGGGGGATAAAATATTTTGTAGATACATAAATGAGAAAAGAAAAGTAAAACAAGGATTAGTTAGATTAAAAACAAAAGAAGGAAGGTATGTAGAAGAGGATAAAGGTCAGGCTGACTGCCTCAATGAATATTTTGTTCTGTATTTACAGTAGAAAATGAAGGAAAGGGACCTCAGTTGAGAAAAAGGATAAATGAGTCATTTATTACACGTGAGTTTACAGAGGAAGAGGTTCTATTTCAACTGTCAAAAGTAAAGACAAATAAGTCAATGGGACCTGATGGAATACACCCAAAGCTATTAAAAGAGCTTAGTGGTGTACTAGCAAAACCATTAATAGATTTATTTAACCAATCATTGTTAACAGGAGTAGTCCCAGAAGATTGGAAGTTAGCGAATGTTGTGCCCATTTACAAGAAAGGTAATAGGGAGGAGTCGGGCAACTATAGGCCAGTAAGCCTTACTTCAGTAGTGGGGAAAGTGATGGAAACCATGTTAAAGGATAGGATTGATGAACATCTAAAACACATGGATTTCAAGATCAGAGACAACATGGGTTTACTTCAGGGAGATCATGCCAAACAAATCTTATTGATTTTTTTGATTGGGTAACTAAAATTATAGATCAGGGTGGTGCAGTAGACATTGCTTACCTAGATTTCAGTAAGGCTTTTGACACTGTTGCACATAGAAGGCTTATCAATAAACTGCAATCTTTAAGTTTGGATTCCAATATTGTTGAATGGGTAAGGCAGTGGCTGAGTGACAGGCAACAGAGGGTTGTAGTTAATGGAATATATTCGAAGCTTGGACTTGTCACCAGTGGGGTACCTCAGGGATCTGTACTTGGACCCATTCTCTTTAATATTTTTATTAGTGATATTGCAGAAGGTCTTGATGGTAAGGTATGTCTTTTTGCTGATGATACTAAGATATGTAACAGGGTTGATGTTCCAGGAGGGATAAGCCAAATGACAAATGATTTAGGTAAACTAGAAAAATGGTCAGAATTGTGGCAACTGACATTTAATGTGGATAAGTGCAAGATAATGCATCTTGGACGTAAAAACCCAAGGGCAGAGTACAGAATATTTGATAGAGTTCTAACCTCAACATATGAGGAAAGGGATTTAGGGGTGATTATTTCTGATGACTTAAAGGTAGGCAGACAATGTAATAGAGCAGCAGGAAATGCTAGCAGAATGCTTGGTTGTATAGGGAGAGGTATTAGCAGTAGAAAGAGGGAAGTGCTCATGCCATTGTACAGAACACTGGTGAGACCTCACTTGGAGTATTGTACACAGTACTGGAGACCGTATCTTCAGAAGGATATTGATACCTTAGAGAGGGTTCAGAGAAGGGCTACTAAACTGGTTCATGGATTGCGGGATAAAACTTACCAGGAAAGGTTAAAGGATCTTAACATGTATAGCTTGGAGGAAAGACGAGACAGGGGGGATATGATAGAAACATTTAAATATATAAAGGGAATCAACACAGTAAAGGAGGAGACTATATTTAAAAGAAGAAAAACTACCACAACAAGAGGACATAGTCTTAAATTAGAGGGACAAAGGTTTAAAAATAATATCAGGAAGTATTACTTTACTGAGAGGGTAGTGGATGCATGGAATAGCCTTCCAGCTGAAGTGGTAGAGGTTAACACAGTAAAGGAGTTTAAGCATGCGTGGGATAGGCATAAGGCTATCCTAACTATAAGATAAGACTAGGGACTAATGAAAGTATTTAGAAAATTGGGCAGACTAGATGGGCCGAATGGTTCTTATCTGCCGTCACATTCTATGTTTCTATGTTTCTATGTTTTCTCAGTAAGGGGGTACAATTCAGGGTGTTTATTTGAAATCGATCCACTGGGAGTTCAAAACTGACATTCAAGTTTGTAAATTGGAACGAGTAAGATGCTTGTAAATCTTCTATTGTCTGTGTGGCCAGGTTGAGAAGGAGAGCTTCAGTCGTGTTGATATTTAGTCTGTATCCACAAACTTTAGCATAGTCTTCTAGGTTATGAGGGTTTTCATTTGAATGGCTTGTAGCAGTGGCTCTAGTGAACAAATGGATGAGGGATAGTGGGCAACCTTGTTGCGTTCCATGACATATATATTAAAGGTAGGGGGATTAGTGTGTGGTATGAGGAGGCTTGCTGTTAGGTTAGAATATATTACGTGCAAAGTTTTTAGAATGGGTTTAGGAAAGTGATATTTGGTCTGGGGTGAGGTTTAGTTTATGCCTAGAGTCTCGGCCATGTATAGTCATTAAGAGAGATACAGGCACTGTATTTTGTCTAAGAGTTTTATGTACTGTGTGATGGACCGCTGGCACTCCGACTGAGTATCTCCGCCAATCGATGCTCCTAGTGCTCGCTGAGGACTCCAAGCACTCCAACCGAAACCATCAGCACTGCAGACCCCACTTCCAGCGATGGGTTAATGTAATTTATCACAGGCAGGAAAAATACACTTTTTACACATATACTGTAACTTTAAAAATATGCATCATATTCACATAAAACATACATATTAAGAATCCGCATACTTTAAATATAAACATAACCAAAAATCATGCAAATCCTTCCATTAGTTCAAAAGTTAGTCGGAAGTCCTTTGTGACCAAATGAAGCATGGCTTTTCTGCCCAAAACCAGTTCCACAGAGTCTTCTATCCTGGAGATAATTGGGAAGTAATCCAATTATCTCCAAGGACAGAGGCAAAACTCCACTGAACACATGGCAGCAAAAGACAATAAAATACATAAAAATATATAACTGTGCAGCCATTGCATAAAACAGGTACATTCAACATATCCCCAGATAGCTCAGATCTGAGCGCACATTATTACTGAATGGCGTTCAGATCACACACATACAGTTCAATTGTCATGGAGCCAAAGTCTTTCCCATAGTCTTTCATTATACGAATGGGCTCCATGGCATAGCTATCTGGGGTATCACCGCTGAAACAGGGCAAGCACCGAATGACCCGGCTTTCGTGTCTTTGCAGGGGAAAATCAAGCATTTCAACATGGGGCCATAGTCTAAAGGCAAGAGGCTGGCAAACAGGCCCCTTCAAAAAGCAGTGGCGAGGTTATTTTCGCCACATACTGCTCAAAGAGTTCAGGGGGATGGTACTGAGTCTTGATGAAGAGGGAAAATATTCTGTGAATTCGTTCTGTATCTCTGTAATAATTTGTGTAAGTAGATGTGGTTGAGGCTCCAGAACCATCGCCTAGAAATGTGTGGGAGTTTTAGGGTGATAGCTATATGAACGTGGTTTGACTGCCAATTGATATTGAGTTAGTGCGAGATAAAACTGAGGGTGAGATTAGAAACAGGTCAATCCTGCAGTATGATTGGGGTTGTTGAGAGAAAAACCTTAAATCAACTGTTGTAGGGTGGTGTAGTCTGCAAATATCTAATAAATGGAATTGGGCTGTGAATGTGTAAAAGAGTTTGTCTCATCTGGCTGCCGGTGGTAAGGTCAGGGAGGACTGTCTTGATCTTTATCTGTCAGCTACAGGTGATGGAATGGCACAAAAGTCACCTCCGACCACATGATGATGGGACAGGAATAAAGCAGGATGTGTCTGCAAGACTTGCTAAAAGGGGGGTCGGGTGTCGTAAGTGTAAAATTGAGTATGTTGTTGCTGGACCCAATAGATGACTCTAAGTGTTCGAGTGAGAAGATCTGACAGGAGTATAGTGAGTTGACACAGAATGCATTGATTTGAGAACACATGTCAGAGCAGACACCAGAGCAGACTACCCTCCCAGACCATTGGTCCTAGCCAAAAGTTGACATCTCCTATGTTATTGATTGCAAAAATAATGATAAAGAATTTTCCTTTTTTTTCCTTTCTCCCTTCATCAAGGTCTCCATCAGAAAGAATGTGGGTCACGTTATCCTTCCAAACCATGAGTTTAAATGGATTACCCAATTTATAGCTTATACACACCTGGTTAAGTACGATAGTGAGTGGCTTCAGCTCCTGGTTTTTACCAAATGTGGTTTGGGAAAAATCTTGATAAAAATTTAGTTCCATATCTGGGAAACTGTCGTGGTCTTTCTACCTGCTATCATCAGGGCCTCCTTAGTAGCGAAGTAGTGTAATTGTACAGTCACATCTATGGGTGTACGCTGATTGGGAGCAGGAGGTTGCAATGTCCTATGGGCCCTATTGATAGTAAGCTCCTCTTGTGAGATTGAAAAATGTACCATAATGTCGGGAGTATGGTTTCAGAGGGAATTTTCTCGCTGAGACCTTTTGATGCGGATATTATTCCTCCTGGAGCAGTTGTTGAGGTCCTCCAACCTGTCTGCCAAAGACAAGATACGGGCCTTGAGAAAGGTGGGTAACTAGCCATGTGTGGTGACTGAAGTAAAGAGATTTTCTGTTTTTTGTTTGACCTGGCCCATTCTCATGGTTAGGTCTGCAAGTTTTACCTTGATGCCCGCCAGTTGCATTTCAAGTCCACGTCCATGTGGTGTTTAATTTCTGTCATGGTGTCCTGAAGCAGGAGCTTGAGGTCACTCTTGGTAATTGTGGGAGCTGGAGTCTTCCGGGCCTTCGGAAGATGATGGTATTCATCTGGTTCTCTGGGAGTCCGTAATAGTTAAGCAACCAACGGGGTCTGGTCTTTGCTTTTATTTTATTGCCACCCAAGAGGTAAAGGTATTCTTGGTGGCTAATAAACTTGTATGTGGGGGTCAATCTCCTCGATTCAGTAAGGGTTAAGCTGTTTTTTGCTAATATTTGCCCAGGGATTTTGGAGCGGACGCCTCACGCAACCATTTTAGTTTCTGGTCAGACTCCGCGCCCCATCTTGATTTTTTTAAATATACTTTTGTTGTAGATATTTTCAATAACACTGGTGGAAATGCATTATATAGACACGATACAAATGAACGCACAGTTTACACATAACTTACAGTTCTTATGCACTTAACTTCCTGTAACACTGACTGAGAAGGCAAACTGATTCCTGTCACTACACATTTAATAAACTATATGGTATACTCTGATGGATGGTTATAATCCAGATAATGATAAAGTAATGATTTCTACCCAGCATGACTAATTTATAAAAAAAAAAAACACTGTGACAAATTATCTACTAAACAGATCAACAAAGAAAACTTAAGAAATATATATATAAAATGCTATCCCTTATTAGTTATAATAAGCATTTGAAAAATAGGCAGTAAAACTTGCTGACAGCATCGGATCTCCTCTATCAGAGGAAAATTACACTTTGCTAGTGTTGAGGACTTGCCAAACAAAACTTCTATTAAGAAGCAACCCAGAGGAGGCTCTAGAGGCCTTAGGCAAAGAATGAATGTGAGACCCTGATTGATGCATTCACAGTGACAACCATTCTCTAAGAGGACATAAGGCGAGGCCCCAACAAGTGTGAGGTTTAAGGCAGTGTCTACATAACCTAATTATGGAGCCAACTATACTGTCACCCCTTGTATCAATTAACTCATCACTTATCCAAAGCCTCGGGATTTAAGCTTACCAGTAACCAACTGTGGAATAGACAAAATGCTTTGGTCTGTTTTATTTGTATATACCTAGACTTATTTCTTAAATATGGCTACAATTTGTAATGCTCTTTTAAATGTGTGGAGTAAAGTTTTTTTTTCAATTTACACTTGAGTGACATTCCACTGCAAACATACCAGGGGAGAGGTACATGGTATTTTTAACGTATTGCTATGGTATGCTGAGGACTTTAACCCCTTAAGGACACATGACGGAAACATTCCGTCATGATTCCCTTTTATTTCTGAAGTTGTGTCCTTAAAGGGTTAAAGGATGAAAGAACAAGTTAAACAGACAGACTCTAAGAGTCACAAAGTCAGGAACAGGCTCCATATTTCACACTGATTCAATAGCGTCCCCATTCTTCCGCATATGGTAACTGTGAATTAATGGCTGAAGAAACGGGACCGAGTCAAGGATATATTTACATCCTGAAGAGTTGAAGTTTCCACTGGGACATATAATAGAGCCATTTGGTTGGTAAATGGCTATAAAATATTTATCGCTGTGATAAGATCCAAGGTCAGTTCATTTAGGAAGTTCCCAATGAATACGTATCTTTGTCCATAAACCACTTCTGTGATGTTGAAGATAATTGCTATTGTTTCAATCCCCACAGGAACGTCCATGACATTAAGATCTATGACAATGTAAACCGCTGGTAGTTTCAGCCAAGGTATTAAGGGTGGACAAAATTCTATTTATTTATATATTTTTAGAAGGCACTAGTAATTGGAGAGAATTGTATTTTGTAGTCGATGCCCCTACGTACCAAAATCTCGAACTGAATTATGCAAATGTTCTTTGTACTGTGACGGGTCAATCATTATTGTTTACAGTTTAAAATAAATAAAAAATAAATATATATATATATATATAAATGGTTTGCAATGTTAATGTACATATATTATAAGCATTTATATTGCAGCAACATATTCTGCAGCACTTTACATTTCTATAAAGGAGATAATTGTAAAAAAGCTTGCAGTCTATGATGATATGAGGTTGGCCGATATACGGTATAGCTAACCAGTCGATACATCTATTGAAATTGAAATGACTGCAATGCATTCGTTCTTTACATAGTAATTTCAACAGAAGACAGTATGTCCAGGGACCCATTACAAGCTTACTGACAGCCAAAGAAAACAGTCATTATTAGACTTCAGAACACTGGAGACGGGGTGGGGGAGAACCAGCTGTTTTTAGAAAACATGAACTTCTTATACAATGAATCCTTCTTCACAGTTTATGAACTTCTTAACGTCTAAATCAAAACACTTTACAGTTTTACAGGTGACGTTCGTATTAATGATTAGAATTCACTCACCCCCTCCCTCCCTCTGTCACTAGTCACCCCCTCCCTCTGTCACTAGTCACCCCCTCACTCTGTCACCAGTCATCCCCTCACTCTGTCACCAGTCATCCCCTCACTCTGTCACTAATCACCCCTTCCCTCCCTCACTTTGCCACTAGTCATTTCTTCCCTCCCTCACTCTGCCACTAGCCACCCATTCCCTCACTCTGTCACTAGTCACCCTCTCTCCCTCCCTCTGTCACTAGTCACCCACTCCCTCACTCTGTCACCAGTCACCCCCCCTTCACTGTGTCTCCCCCTCACTCTGCCACCACTCAACCCCTCCCTCCTTCACTCTGCCACCAGGTACCCCCTCACACTGCCATCTGTCACAACCTCCCACACACACTCTGTCACCTGTCACATATGCATTCACACTGACACTATATACAAAAAAGCACATGTAGTTATCCAAACATGCACAAGTGCATTCACACAGACTCAAATACAAACATGCATTGATACGCAGGTCTTCACAATATACACATCCAAAGGAATTCCGTATTATATGAGAGTTATATTTAACATTTATTTAATGCACATATGTTTGGCCTTTAAAGGGCCTGGGATCTAATTTTGCCCAGGGGCCCCAAAGGCTCTCAGTCCGCCCCTGAGTGTGTGTGTATGGGTCAGTTTGTGTGTGTGTGGGAGGGGGGGATCAGTCTGTGAGTGTGTGGGGTCTGTGTGTGGGGGGGGTCAGTCTCTGTGTGTGTGTGGGTTCTGTGTGTGTGGGGGTCAGTCTCTGTGTATGAGTGTGCGTATGTGTGTGTGTGTATGGGTCAGTCTGTGTGTTTGGGGGGAGTCAGTCTGTCTATGTATGGGTCAGTCTGTGTGTGTGGAGGGGTCAGTCTGTGTATGTATGGGTTAGTCTGTGTGGGGGAGCAGTCTGTGTGTGTGTATGGGTCAGTCTATGTGGTGGGGGAAGTCTGTGTGTGGGGGGGTCAGTCTATGAGTGTATGGGGTCAGTCTGTGTGTGGGGGGTCGGTCTGTGTGTGTGTGCGCGCATGGGTCAGTCTGTGTGTGAGGGGGTAGTCTGTGTATGTATGGGTTAGTCTGTGTGGGGGAGCAGTCTGTGTGTGTGTATGGGTCAGTCTGTGTGTGTGTGTGGGGGGGATCAGTCTGTGTGGGGGGGATCAGTCTGTGTGAGGGAGCATCTGTGTGTGTGTGTGTGTCAGTCTGTGTGGAGGGGACAGTCTGTGTGTGTGTAAATGGGTCGGTCTGTGTGTATGGGTCAGTCTGTGTATGTGTGAGGTCAGTCTGTGAGTGTGTGTGTGTGTGTGTAAGTCTGTGTGGAGGGGGTAGTCTGTGTATGGTGTGTATGTATGGGTCAGTCTGTATGTGTGGGGGGTTCAGTCTGTGTATGTTCGAGTCAGTCTGTGTGGGGGAGCAGTCTGTGTGTGTGTTTGGGTCAGTCTGTGCTGCCCCCCTGTGTAAGATCAGACAAAGGGGAATATTCTTTTTTTTATTTTTTTATTATTAAAGTAAAAATTGTATGCTCTTCCCTGGGTGTCATGTGACATGACGAAGGGATGGATGTACAGACAGGTGGACAGAGTGGTGAATAGAAAAAGAGATACATTGACAGAGGGATGGATAGACAGAAGGATGGATGTACAGGCAAATGGAAAGTAGGACAGACAAACAGACAGATAAATAGATAGATAGATAGATAGATAGATAGATAGGATTGCAATTCACAGACAGGATGTGAACAATGACTTTGAATTGTAAAAGAACACTTGGTTATGTTTTGGATATAAAGTTGGTATGCTGCTTAGTTCTAGCATTCTCCCTCTTCCTGTCTCCATTTGCTGTGGATGTGTTTTTGCCAGGAACAGTCTGGCCCTGGAGGCAGGGATATAATAGGCCACCAGATGCACCAACACTGGCCAAGGTCTATATTAACTGTCAAACCATCGCTAGTGGCATAGTAACACTTGAATAAACAATTTCAATGCCAAATAAAATTAATAAATGAATTATTACCAATTTTTGCGATGCAGTGAAATAAAATTTGCAATGAAAACATTATTTTCATGATTTTGTTATTGTTTTGTGTCATTGCTAGAAATACATGCCAGTGCATTTAAGACAACATTACTAAAACAAAGACTTAATCAAGGCATATCCTGGTACATTTCATCCACTGTAGCAGGTCGCCTCAAAGGCTATATACCTCGGATACAAACATTCAGTGTAACCATGTAAAATAGAAAAATGTTCGATATATAGTATTAAATCGAGGTTTCACTGAAGATCTGTGCTAAGGGCAAGTCAGTTTCTTGATAAATCCCTGTCCAGCAAGGGTTTATGCTAGGGGTCTCAAAGTCAATGTAGTCATCATCTCACATGGGCACCACAGATCTTACATAGAGACATATGCTTGGGACTTGGACATTATTCTGTACCTTTGTATGGGTGTGGGCCAAAATAAAGGTTCGAGGGGGATGGATAATGCACACAGATGGGTACTTTGAGTCCCCTGTTTTATGTGACATGCAGTTTAGATTTTTTTTTTTATTTGACAATTTTTATTGTTTTCGAGCTGGGAGGGGTACAGAAAAGAAGAGGGAGGGGGAGGGGGGGGAAGGTAAAAAATAGATTCCATCAATGCACTGTATCCACTGTTATACAACTGGCAAGTAAAATACATACAATATACACAATATATACATATGACATACACATTCTATACCTATTAAACAGTATGTTCTACTTCCTCTATGGGACAAAGTACTGCAGTCATACACTTAGCGTATCCCTATGGGGAGACCTAATAGTAATTACGTCTAGCTCTTTAACTCCGTGTCCTCACGGTGGTTTGCTGATTGCTGATTGTCGCCCACCTGGTAGGTACAATCGCCTGCACCCGACAGGTGCATACACAGTTATATATAGGTACATTCACAGCTATAGGTACATTCACTTTCGTTTATTACGCGATCTCCATGAGTCCCACATATCCCATGTTTTCAAGGAAGTATGATTAGGTGGGAATAATGTTTTTAATCCTTTCTCATATGAGCATTGTGTATCCAGATCTGTTGCAGTTTAGATTTTAGCCACAGACCTGCATGGCGCTGGGAATAAGGTGAGTTTTAAACGTTTATAGGGTGTCAAGCTACCTAAATGGTGGGTTAAACACTATAGGCTCAGGAATACATGTTTGTGTTCCTGACCCTATAGTGTTCCTTTAATTGAGGGCAGAGGTACAGCTAGGGGGGTGATAAGAGAAGGAAGTGGAATGATAGTGAGAAAGTAAGGGGTGGCATACTCACAGGAAAGAGAGAGCCCTGGACTGTGGCTCTCCCTAAATCTGAACATAGCCTGGTTCACTAAACAGTGAACTGGGCTATGTGAAACTGATAGCTGCTGTGGTACTTGTTATCAGTGCTCAGAGCAGTTTCAGTCATTTTAAACACGGATAGCAGGTACCACAGCAGCTATTAGTTTCACATAACACAGAACACTGTTTAGTGAACCAGGCTATGTTCAGCCTTAGGCAGAGCCACAGTCCAGGGCTCTCTCTTTCCTGATTCAACCCCCCATTGTTGCCCCTAACCCCCCTCTACAAATTTTAAATCCCACTACAGTCCCCTGCCCCCATTACAGGTCCTAAATACACTTTGCCTCTAAGCAACCACTACAGCCCATAACTTCCATTACAGCTCAAAACACCCCACTATTGCCTCTGATCAACCAATACTGCCCCTGAGCCCTCCACTACAGGTCCTGACTCTTCCCTACTGCCCATCACACAGGTCCTGACCCCACACAACAGCCCCTGACCTCCACTACTGCCCCTTATACCCATTACAGTCCCTAACCCCCACATACTGCCTGTGATCCCAATCAACAGCCCCTGACCCCCAGTACAGGTCCTGACCTGCCCCTCACCCACCACTACAGTTCCTGACCACCACTTTTCAGCCACTAACCTCCAGTACAGCCCCTATGCCATAAATACAGCCACATCTCTGGTAGCTGCCTTTAAACCCACAATACAATTGGAGCTAACCCTGATTCTCCCTTCCCATCTTATGCTAAATGGAAATTCACATACTTTTTACATGTTTTTCCTACAGCTCACACATTGCCACACATCACTCACAGTGGCTCAAACTGTTCACTCATGGCTACTCACACAGCTACACATACCACTTATGTCTACCCACATGCAGCCACGCACATCACTCACAGCTATAAACAGAGCCAGCCTTATAAATCACACACAGAAAGCCACAACAAACACATAGCTACAACACTTACATCCACCCTACACAAGACACACACCCACACCACACAGCCACAAAACATTTGAATAAATATTCACATTACATAACATTACAAAATTAACACAGGGGAATAGAGATGTCCCAAACGGTTCGCCACGGACCCATCAAATTAAACTTTGACCCTGTACCTCACAGTCAGCAGACACATTCCAGCCAATCAGCAGCAGACCCTCCCTCCCAGACCCTCCCACCTCCTGGACAGCTCACTAAGAATGCAGCTTCAAAATGGATGCTGTCCAGGAGGTGGGAGGGTCTGGGAGGGAGGGTCTGCTGCTGATTGGCTGGAATGTGTCTGCTGACTGTGAGGTACAGGGTCAAAGTTTACTCAATGATGAGTCCCTATATCACTATAGGGGAATAATTTCCTGGCACACATCCTATTGAAATGCACTGCACATCCCTATGCGCAGCATGCAACACTGGAATCTGGGCAAATAAGCTGAGATTGTCGGTCATATGGTTGTGATGTCACAACATGGGGGGGGGGTGAGGGCGGCAAATTATTTTTTTGCATACGGCGGCAAAAATCCTTCCACCAGCCTTGTATAGCTGCTCTCTGAAAGTAAATTCTTGAACTGCACATGTTAGAGCCATGTCCAGTGGCGGAACTACAGAAGTACCTGAGTATGGAAGTGCGACCAAGTCCTCTGTGTCCCCCTATCACAGGGAGCCCAGGAATTGGCCGGCAGATCACCTTAGACCCCTGCTTCTTGAGGTGGAGTTTATTCACAGAGTAGGCTCTACTTACCCAAATGGCAGGTGCCTACTCTGATAAAATATACTGTGTTCAGAAGGGCAAAAAGAAGGAGACAGTGGCTGCGGCAGAGTGCCAGGATCCCCACTGGAACCCAGGGAGAGAATCCACACCAGCTCTCTCACAGGTTGGGTGGGCATAAAGTGTGTGAGAGAATGTGTATATGTGTGAGGGTGTGAGTGAGTGTGTCTGTCCGTGAGAGTGTGTGTCTGGAATCTGTGAGTTTGTTATTATATGTCAAATCAGTAAGTTTGTGTCTGTCAGTGAGTGTGTGTGTATGTCAATGAGTGTGTGTGTCAAATCAGTGAGTGTGTTTGCCTGTCGGTGCGTGTCAACTAAATGAGAGTATGTGCTTGTCAGTGGGAGTCTGTGTCAGTGAGTGTGTTAGTGCATGTCAAATCAGTGAAAGTGTCTTTCAGTCAATGAATGTGTGTGTCTATCATTGAATGTATTTGTCAGTATGTGTCAAATCACTGAGAGTGTGTGTCTGTCAGTGAGTGTGTGCGTCTGTCAGTGTGAGTGTGATATATACATTTTAATTACTGGGGTAATAGCTTACTGATCCAAGGACATATCTGACTGCCATTCTGGGGTCAAGAAGGATTTTTTCCTAATTTGTTGCAAAATCATATAATTATAAAAAACATTACTGCTCAACAGGACACGGTCGAGTGCTGCAGCCCTTTAGGATCACGACCGGCCCCCTGTAATGTCGGCTGGCTGGGATGAAGTGACAGCCTGTTACTTCCTACCAGCATCCTGCAGGGAGACAGCGTTGGAGGAGGCAGCTGCAGCGTGAGGGGAGAGGAGCACGAAGAGTTCCAGAACCCTCACACCGACAGCAGCAGGGTTCCACGCCACCTTCCTGGCACATAAGGTAAGCTGACAGGAGGGTGGAGATATTAAAAAAAATCAATTGTGTGTGTATGTGTATGAGTGTGTGTATGAGTTTGTGTATGGGTGTAAGTGTGTGTGTAGTAGTTTGAGTGTGTGTATGAGTGTATGTGTATGAGTGTGTGTATGAGTATGAGTGTATGTATGAGTGTGAGTGTATGAGTGTGTGTGTATGTGCATGAGTGTGTGTGTGTGTGTGTGTGTGTGTGTATGTATGTGCATGAGTGTGAGTGTATGAGTGTGTGTGTATGTGTATGTGCATGAGTGTGTGTATGAGTGTGAGTATGAGTTTGTGTGTATGTGTGTGTGCATGAGTGTGTGTATATGTATGAGTGTGTGTATGAGTTTGAGTGTGTGTGAGTATGAGTGTATGTGTATGAGTGTACGTATGAGTGTGAGTGTGTATGTGCATCTGTGTGTCAGGGTGTGCATTTTTATGTCAGTGTGTGTATCTGTGCCATGGTGTGGGCATGTATCAATGTTTGTGTGTGTCAGGGAGCATGTGTGTATATGTCGGTGTTTATCTATGTGTGTATATGTGTCAGTTGATATACTTATATGTGTGTATGTGTCGGGTGTCGGTGTCTATATGATGTTGTATGTATGTGTCGGTGTATTTATATGCATGTGTGTGTTAATGTGCATGAATATCTGTGTAAGTATGTATTTATGTAAGTGGTAGTGTATGTGCAGTCAAACTCCAGACACCAGTATGTGCAGTCAAAAAAATACAAACAGGGGGCGTGGCTTGACTGCCAATCAAAATGGCCGCCTAAAGACAGAGCTCCGCACCGAGACCTGCTATATAGCCCTGTAACCCGCTACAACCGACCCTGAACGGGCCATAACCTGATCCAAACACAGCCCACATCATCCCCTCACCATCGCCGCGGGTGCCCGGCCGTAAACCGACGAAACAAAGCCACAGGGAGGCTATGTCGGTTGCAGACATGCTGGCCACACATAGGCCTTCTGCACGAGGCGCCCACACGGACCAAAATCAGAAACTCGCTGAGGCAACAGGCCCAGCCACAACACAGGGGACCCCCCCCCGACACCTCCAATGCTACTATTCTGCAAACAATAACGGAGGTGAAAGGATTCCTAGCGGCAGAAATCGCACGCACAGCGGCAGAAGTTAAGGCCGAAATAGCCGCAATTGGGACCCGCACCACAGTCAACGACCCGCGTGGTCACGGCCCAGAATGGCACTACAAGCCTCACTAACACGCTCCAGCACCAGATCACAGACCTGGAAATCGAAATCGAGGATATATCCAACAGAGCACGCCGCAACAACATGCGCATACGCGGCCTACCAGAGACGGTCGTTGATGCGGACCTAGAAACAGCGTTGGTGAACTGCTTCCGGCGAGGCCTACCTGACATACCCGAGCACCTTTGGTGGATCGATTGGGCACATAGAGCCCTCCGGGTCAGGGGCCCCAACAACAGTCCTCCTAGGGACGTTATAATAAAATGGCACTATTTCAAAACAAAAGAAGCCATCCGCAGACACAGCAGAACGCATCCGTACACATGGGGAGGCACAGAACTGCAACTGTATCCAGACATAGCACCGGCCACTCTATAGCGACGTAGAAATTGGAAGACTGTTACAGACCTCCTGCGAGAAAAAGGCCTTAGATTCGCCTGGGGATATCCTTTTAAAATATCCTTTTAAAATCATTGTGTTCGTAAAGAGGCGGGCCACAGAGGCCAAAGTTAACAGTGATGTCTATGAATATGCTTTAATATAATGCGGCTTCTGCGCAAGCCTTCATGTTGATATGTTCTTGCATTGCCTATCGGGCGCAAAAATAAAAATTAAAAAAAAAAAAAAAAAAAAATCATTGTGTTCAACGGACCCAAGCCCTCAGTGCTACTGCCCTCTATGGACATACCAGCATTTTTAACTCATCTCAACATCATGGTTCCCTTGGACTTACAGCTACCCCACTGGGGTCAGGACAAACTACCGCTTCTGCCAGAGACCTGGGAACAACACTGCTCCAGTGATGCCGGGACCTGAACTGAGATCCTTGGACGCAAAAGTGACTTGGACTCAAACCGACGCGCAAATTACCATGGCACAAGTTCAACAAGTTTTTTTCTTTTAATAGCAGCGGTTTCTGCATATGGGACTAATCACAAATATGGTCTATTTAGGGATTGGGACACTGCGACAACGTATTATCACCATATTATTATTATGGTGGGATGGGACAGAAAGTGGGGACCTAATCCCGAGTACTCACATTTAACCTAACTGTGATTCATGCATAACAATACCTTCATATGTAACCAGCCTTTGGTTATCACTTATGCTTCCGCTATGCATGAGTCTGGCCACAATATGGCATATAACACGAGGGAAGCTCAGAGTATTTAAAAAAACTAAAACAAAAGGGACTGACATATTCACGACACTGACATGTAATAGGGCCTAAAGGTGATGCAGGCAGGGAGGGACGGGAACATGGTTACCCGAGCACTATACACTAGACGGGATAGGCGACACGGTACAAGCAGGTAACCTACCATCAATATACTAAACGTAGGCCCCCCCAGTACTGACGACCCCTATGCGCACTCCGCTAGACACCTCAGCATTCGACGTTTACTGATTCACTAACCTAGGCGCTAGGCCCCGGACCAATGGCCCACAACATAGTGTAACATGAGAACCTACCACAGACCCCCACAAACACATGACGGAGACCTTCCATTACGACACCACGCAGTCCCACATAGGACGAAATTAGGTCCCCACTAGAACACCCCCCCTCCATCCAGGGATCAGGATGGTCAGAACAACGGTTGTATTTACCTAACTATGGGTCTCGACAGGGTGCTGGGAAATGGAGCCTCCGCCCCGCTAGAGATGATCCCCTTAGCGCTGTGGACGCACACCCCCATAGCTTCTGGCGATTGTTATTATTGTTGAATTTTTAACCTGCAATGTTTTAAATTGTGTACCTGTATGTTGTTTTCTCTTGGGTAGTGGACGGATAAAGCCTACTACCCTATTCCTCTCACTTCTTTCTCTACTTCTCTCTCTCACCCATAGCCTTACCCCCATGCCCCCCTCAACCCACCTCCACCTTCCCCTCTCTCCCACCACCCTCCAGAGGAGCGGCTGTATTGAGGGGTGAGCAAGCAGATCAGGAACTGGGGGACAAAGCACATACCTACCACAAGACGTACGAGCACTTTGTGAGTACAAAACCACATCACATACGAACAAAACATGGACCTACTACTGACCTCACTAAATGTCAATGGACTGAACACCTCTACCAAATGTAGACTGCTCCTAAGGGAAATTCACAGACAAAAGGCTGACATAGCATTTATTCAAGAATCCCACATACCAAGCACCTCGAAGATACAACTGACAAACCACATATACACGAGAACCTACACCTCCAGGGCACCCCGTAAAAAAAATAGGGTAGAAATACTCATACACAAAAGATGCCCCATCACGGGGGTCCAAATGGACACAGAGGGCCGGTGCGTGGCACTCTCAGGCACGGTATATAACAATACATACCACTTCATTAATGTATACGGCCCAAATGTATACGGCCCTACTCCGCAGTTCTGGACGTACCTAGAAACATTAATAAAGACCCTCCTGAAAGGAATACTCATACTAGGGGGAGACTTAAATGCCACTCCCTGCCCAGTAGCTGACCGTATTGGGGGGCAACATCTACCCCGATCACACAACAGAGGGGGACAAGATAAACTCCTCCACAAATTCATACAAAACACATGCCTCCTAGATCCATGGAGGCTCCAACACCCAGGAGAAAGGGACTACACGTTCTTCTCAGTGGCACATAAAACCTACTCATGCATAGACCTCTTCCTCACAAACAACATAGGCATGCAGTGGACTAGAACCTCAGTGATTAACCCGATATCGTGGTCAGACCACGCAGACATTGCGCTCACTCTAAAAACACCTAGTAACCACACACCCTGGATGTGGAGACTGAACGGACTCACAAACAAAGGAAGACACCCAAAAAGAAATTGGGCACTACTTTCAGATCAATGACACACCAGACATATCCCCAACGACCCTTTGGGCGGCACACAAAACAGTAATACGTGGAATCCTCATACAAGCAGTGACCCAACGCAAACAAAAAAAATCCGAAAGACTTGCAAAAACAATTGTGAAAAATCGAAATACAACATAAACAGAGGGTTACCCAGACCACAACCAGGGAACTAATGGAAATCTGAAGACTAATTAAAGAACTAATGTTACTGATGTAAGCAAAGAACTCCCAATGCCAGGAAATGCCACATGGCTGTACAGATATAACACCTAGAAATTTTTACTTGGGGTGCCTTGGGAAAATACTGAAATATTAAGGGCGCCTTAAACCTAAAAAGTTTGGGAACCACTGATAAACTGTTTTAACGTTCAGTAACAGTTTAAACCCCATTAAATTAAAGCTCACTGTCCATAATACTTTAATAACATCTTAATTGCTATATTTCAAATCCATTGTGGGGATGTACAGAGCCAAAATCTGGACAGTGGACACAATTGTGTCACTGTCCAAACACTAAGGTACCTAACTGTATACTCAATTTTTTATTTTTTTGAATGGTTCTGCTAATGCTAACTCAGTACTTGGCAATGTCCTATGTATAGTGAAAATGATATTAAACTAATTTTACCATGAGAGTGCATGACCTTTATCTGTTATCCGACTCTTGATTGCACCACATCCACTTTGCTCCACTTACATACTGATTATAGTTATAGTACAAATTATAGTTAAAAATAGCACCTGTTTGTCCTCATTGGCCAACCTACTGTTGTGGATTTAAAGCATTAGAAGAAGAAAAAAAAATGTTTGAAGAATGATAAGCCATATATGATATTCGTGTTCTAAGCAGATATTACAACATAAAACATAAAAATCTATTCTGTAAGAGTAGATAAAAAAACACCGTTATTCAGGAGGGCAGGAAGTCTCCACCCAACACCTAGCATGCTTAGCAAATACCATCAGATGTTGGCTGAATTTAGCTGTAAAATTGATTATCACTTTTTATGTTATGAGAATAGATTTGAAGCTTTTTTTTTTTTTTTTAAATTCTTTATTTTTCTTGTGCATTTGATTACATAACAGAGGTATCTGTAGTGCCACAACAGCGATTACAGGCAGTTCAATGGCTTACATTGTCATGGCAGAAATAAACAGCACATTTTTTGTAATGAGAAAAATAACAAACTGGAAACACTTTAAAGATTTTAAACATGCTATATACAGGCTAGCTTTGTATGACTGTTGCGGTGGGTCCCGATGGGGTTTCGAGCTTGAGACAGTAAACATACAGTGGTACTAGAGATTGGAGTAGTCAAGTGCTTAGAGAGTGGATTCAGGTTAAATTCGTAGTCATATTGTATAAGCACGGTTGCAGTTAGCAGTAACTTGGTGTACAACTACATTAAAAAGTTAAACTGTGTGTATTTAAGCTTAGACACCATATACAGCAGTTAACATTGCTAGAGTTAGCCTTCATTGTGTAGTCCTGTTTCTATTCACTCTGAGCCTAAAGGTACCCTGCCTAAAAACAATGGTAACATTCAAAAGCAGTTAGTGGAATCTGCACATTTTTAAGATTATGGCACAATATTTATATATATTCGAAGAGTACATGAACTGAATAACAGAGAACGTATAGCATGGCATAAATTGGTGCCTAAAGTAGAATAAAATAAAATAAAATAGAATTTGTGATTACATTGGATATCCCTTTATTATGTCCTATTTCCTGGCGACCTATTCTTAGTATATGCGCATAGACCACCTGAAATGGGCAGTAATAGGTGCCTACAGCTGGTAATATAAAAACTGGTTAAACGTAAGGTGTGGATATCATTCTACATGGTACTCCCATAGGAGATGCATGGGTGCATGTCTAAGGTGGTGATTACAGTAGTAGCACAGGTTGGTAAGATTACATAGTTAGGCATATTGACTTAAATCCTGTGTCTGCATCAGCGATCAGCCACTGGGAGTGTATATAGGTCGCTAATAGTAGTTAAACTGTTAGGTGCGATACTGCTTGCGCACTGGTGTGATATACCGTGGAGCTTAATCGGCTCGCCAGTTGGCATAGAGCTGGGCTAAGCATTTTGTGTTTGTATGCGTTGAGATCATTAAACCATTGGGTTATGAGCCTGGACCTAGATAGCTGCTTATTTGATCAAGACCACAATATTAGCAACCAAAGATATTAAGCTTAGTCATTACTGTCTCATAGGGTACCCTGTTATTATGCATAGGCTATGCTGGTGTGGGTATCTAAGGGAACACTCAGTTAGTAAAGTTTTGCTAAGTTTTATGCGATTAGGCTTAGGCCTGACATGACATTAGCTCCACTAACCCTAGTTTTGGTTGAGAGTAGAGTAACAAATTGCCTAGCACTGCAGTATACTTCTTGGTCTAACTTATAACTTTAAACATGAAACATTGTACATTCCGCAGCTGAGTGGGTGAGATGTCCAGCAGTGGCATCGGCCTGGGTTGAGGGGTGCCGTTAAATAGAGTTAGCCCTCGCGAGAAGTGGGCTGCAGGCCCTTAGTTTTGGTGGAGTCAACCAATGTTCTGGTTCGGAGGTGGCAGGGAGTTCTGTAATGTCACCAAGTCAAGGTGAAGAATCGAGTGGTAATGTCACTTGGGATGGGTCTCTTGTAAGTTGCATGAGAAGTACCGTACTCTCGAGAGGCCAAGGGCAGGTGAGTATGTCCTGGAGTGATGATGTCGTCAAGGTTGTTGATCCGCGTTGGATCCCTTTGAGCCTCGGGTGGTCAGGAAGAGGGTAAGACTGCAGTGTGTCGTTTTTGGGGAGGGGGGTCAATGTTAGCCAATCCTGGGTTTGTTGAGATTCTTGGAAGTTTAGTCGGGCAGGTGTAGGATACTGCGGGTGGTCCCGGCGTCCTTATAATCATTGCCTTAATTGGTGGTAGGGTTGGAGCGTGGGCCCTACGGCTCTTCCTAGGTGGTGACCGAGGCGTATGTGACCGGTGTGTTGTTTCGTGGTACAAAAGGGGGGCAGTTGTCCGGGTCCCAGCTGTGAGCCGGGGTGGTGGGGGCTCGGTGATCTGCTTGGGAGAGAGAGTCCCGCGGTAGGCCCATGGCCTGTAGAAGATCCACTGCGTCCTGTGGGCCGTGGATTTGGTGAGTTGTTTCTCCCTGTTGCACAAGGAGTGTGTGGGCTGACCTCCAGCGGTAGGAGATTTTGTGCCTCTGGAGTGCGGCAGTGAGGGGTCTGAGTGATCTACGCCACGCCAAAGTACCGTTCGAGAGGTCATTATAGAATGTTAGCTTCATATTCTCAAAATGCACAGGAGTTTTTCCCCGAAGGGCAGTGAGGAGCGATGCTTTGTCTGCTCTATTTTTGAAGATAAGGATAGTGTCCCTTGTGGCCGCGTCTGGGGCCCTGGCAGGTTTCGGGATCCGGAATAGATCTGTGGGAGTGATGGGTTTAGTTTGACCTGGGGGCAGTATAGTGGTTAGCAGGCGCCTGATCGTGTGTGGCAGTTCTACCTCCGGTAGCCCCTCCGGGATCCCCCTGACCTTTATGTTGTGTCTCCTTCTTGCGTCCTCCTGGGCGTCCAGGCGTCTTTCAAGTATCGTGTTTTTGCGGCTCAGTTCTTGCACGTCTCTCTGCAATGTGGTTATGGTGCGCTGACTTTCTTGAGAGGAGTCCTCTAGCACAGCCATTCGGCCTATGAGGCCCTGCAGCGTTGACCTTAATGCTGTGACATCCGCAAGGATGTTTTTCTGCAAATCTGCTAGTAGGGTTTTCAGCACCCCTGTGGTCACCAGGTCGGCATCAGGATCTGTCCTTGCTTTGCCTGGTTGTGTCCTTGGTGTTGGGTCAGGGGCTCGGTAGTACTCCTCCTCTGCCCCCTCTGAGCAGTCGTCCGAGAAGTCCGTGCAGCCTCCGTGCAGCGCCGCCATATTGGCCTCACTCGGGCCGCGTGTTTGCCGCCACATTTCCCCTATTGTTAGTCCTGGGGTTGTTTTGTCCGGCATCTGTTTTTTATTTTTGCGTCCCATCGTGCTTGAGGGGTTCCTATGTGTGGTCGTGGTTAGTGGGGGGTAAAGTAGGCTATGTTTAGGCTATATTTCTCCGGTTGTAGCACGGAGCTCCGAGGTTTTGCGACCGCTCGTTTCGGCTGTCAGGCTCCGCCTCCAGATTTGAAGCTTTTAGTAAAAAAAATACACGTAAGACTATTTTTTTTATTTTAAGTGATAAATAATTCTAACTATTTATCAACTATAGTGAGATATTTTTAGTGGTGGAATAAAAAATTCTGTATATCTCAGCACTAGTGATGTCCTGAACGGTTCGCCGAACGGTTCGCCACGGATGGCGAACATATGCGCTGTTCGGTCCGCCCCCTATTCATCATCATTGAGTAAACTTTGACCCTGTACCTCACAGTCAGCAGACACATTCCAGCCAATCAGCAGCAGACCCTCCCTCCTAGACTCTCCCACCTCCTGGACAGCTCACTAAGAATGCAGCTTCACAATGAATGTAAAATGGATGCTGTCCAGGAGGTGGGAGGGTCTGGGAGGGAGGGTCTGCTGCTGATTGGCTGGAATGTGTCTGCTGACTGTGAGGTACAGGGTCAAAGTTTACTCAATGATGACATAGGGGGCGGACCGAACGGCGCATATGTTCACCATCCGTGGCAAACCGTTCGGCGAACCGTTCGGGACATCACTACTCAGCACATGTCTTGAAGGATACCAGAAAGTAAAATGGTGTAATAATGCCTCTATTGCCAGACTTAGGGCAAAACAAGTTAAACAGGAATGGTAGAATTTTCGTTTCACGTTCCAAGGGTAATTACAACATATATTGAGAGCTGTTGTTTACTTATCAAATCATTAAAAAGAAACACTCCCTCGGCACCTGCAGAGAACTTACTCTTCACATAAACAATCGTTTTGCTGCCAGAAGCCCCCTATGTTTAATTCATTGGCTGTAATAAAGTTATTTTTTCAGAAGAGGACTTCATAAACCTAAGCTAGAAAAGCTACCCACATATTCGGTAATATTCCCTGCAGCTCATTTATTCCATTTTCTTTTCTATTACCTAAATCCTTCCTGTTGGCATAATTAAAATGCTCTTCTTATATTTTCTGACAGTGTGAAATGGCTAATATTTGCCTAGACAAGTATGTGTGCTGTATAATTTCAACTGAGCTGTCTGTAGTGAGTTATGAATCTCAGTGAAGACAAAGGGTTAACAACAGATTTGATTAAATTTTCTACAAATCTAGAACACTCACAAATGTAATTTGATTGCTAGCTCTTCTGAGGTATGTACTGCCATCAATATTGTTGCACCATATAAACACACTACAACCAAATCAAATAATACAGCTCAAGAGGAAACACATCTTGACAAACCTATTTATTTAACATCGTTTCTTGGTCTTTGAAAGCTACAAGGATTTATTCAATTTATAATTTAATTTTGAATAGATTGACAGAAAATCAATTTGCAAACAAAACATATAGAATGCAGATGATGAGCAGATTCCCCATCATGTAGAATGGCTGTTTATCCCACTTAACAGTCTCACGTTTCCTGCGATGTACGGAGTATTATTGGAATGCTGCAAGTGGCAATGTTAGAAGGCACAAATAAACTGTTTAATTGAAAAAAAATAATAGAAAGGGAAGAAAACCTTTCAGATTCCACAGTGTCAATGAGATTTTTCCACGAACCAACAAGCTTTTATGTTTAAAATACAAGTTAAATTTATGATTACAAAGCTATTTACTAAAGTTAGAATTCAAAGTGAATTTAAAATGTAAAACCACAGTAACTACACTAAACGGATAGGTGTTTTAGAGAATTTTTCCAGTAGGGCTATTTTGACTTAGAAAATTACTTTGAATTTATTTTGAATTCTCTCTTTTGTGAATATCGCTGTGAATAGTTTACATAAGTTATCTAATCCTTCTTGATGCCATTTAAGAAATGTAACAATTCAGCCATTCTAAGCAGAGAGTCTTTTTCTTTAATCCTCTTATTGTTCAAAAAGTTTTCTACAGGTGTAGGTGAAATCTCATTTTCTTGAGTCTAAGGATCTCTGTGCTTTATAGAGTCATGTTTATTAGGGCTAATTTAAACAATTATCTGGAAGTGTAGTTGTATCATGCTATTATATCCCCTCAAATCTTTTCTAAAATAAAATACTATATAGCTCTATTCTTTCATCATAACTAAAATCTTCCATTCCCCTTATTGATTTAGTAGCCTATCTAGCACTTTTTACAGTTCCATGTTTCCTCCTTGATAATTAGATCTCAAAAGTTCTTTTGTTCAAAGTGTAATCGTACCACCACTGGTTTACCTGACTAGCCTTATAGATCATCCTATTAACAAATTATTTTAAAGGAACAAAAATAGTGTTTCAATAAAGCATTATTTTTATTTAGAGTAACTATTTCTGACATAGTCCCTAAAAAAAAAATATGAATAAATGAAGGAAAACCGCCCTGCAATCTCATGCGAGGCCAAGTGATCCAGGCAGCCAGTTCCTCCTCAAGTGACCTCATTGCTCCTCACTGCAGGGCAGGGATGTCGCGCAGGATGGGCAGAGAGGAGGTCTTGGGCAGCATGAAGGGATGCTTGACTAGGGGTGCTGACAAATATGGACAGAATTAACATTAGCTAGCCTAGAACTAGCATGATAAATTCCTATATATCATAAATGTGCATCATTATAGGCATACATATGTATTTTTTTTCCCCCAGGTCTGAAGAGGTTATTTCCTGTTTCATTGGATGAATAAAGGCCTACAAGGGCTTTAGGATTGTTGTATTTTTTTGTTTGTGTTGTAATTATTTATTTACTGAAAAACGTTTGAGAATGTGTATTAAGCCAGTTACTTGGAGCGTTCCTTTACTTTATACTTTCTCATTTAGAAAACTTATATTGAGGTATGTGAGGCATGGAAAAATTGGAGAAACTTCCTTTCAGGAGTTTATAAAAAGATGATCATATGGCGCCAGGCACACAGAATATACTTCCCAACACTCGGAGATATAAAATCCAGACATCAATGTGTGTACCAGAGAGGGGCGCCAGTGTTCACTTGGCTCTTTTGCATGGGTAGAAATGCCGTGATATGACCTCACACAGCCAGAAACAAACTCACAATATTGCTGGGGGGTTTTCCTCTTAAGAGCAGACCATTATGAGAAAATACAGGCATGCAACAAGACTGTACCACTAGATCGGGGATGAATGGTTCGTGTAACATCAAAGTCCTTGAAGGAATTTATATCAAAGAAGGGAAGACCTCGGATGGAGTGTGTTTAACCATTTATTGGAGATGGCCAACTAACTGAAAGGTTCTTCAGGTCCACTCTGTGGTCTGTGAAAACATGTTTTTTTTAGGTAAACTGAGTTTGTGCACAGGCTGTCAACACCTTAGGCACACAATACTACCTCTAAAACTGTCTTTATATCATATATTACTGAAATAGGCATGGACTTTTGCATATCTTCAAATCACTCTGAACGGATGTAGAGATGCATAATGAATGTGACGTGCATGATAAAGAACAGATTAATGTGCAGTATGCGGCTTGAACGTGGATTATGATAATGTAGTTACTATGTTATCAAGCGACACCATCGTGTGGCATTATGTATGGCATTCAGTAATCAAATCCATTCCCCTTAAAAAGAAACCAGTTGTCCTTGAGATATTACCACATTAAAGTGGAACTGTCACTTCCCAAGTTTTTTTTGTTTTTTTTTTATTATGCTGACTACACCCTATATTTAAAGGGACACTATAGTCACCAGAACAACTACAGCTTATTGAATTTGTTCTGGTGAGTAGGCTTTTTGCTGTAAACACTGTCAGGCTTTTTGTTCAGGCTTTTTGCTGTAAACACTGTCTTTTCAGAGAAAATGCAGTGTTTACATTACAGCCTAGTGATAACTTCACTGGCCACCTCTCAGATAGCTGTTATAGATCCTTCCTGGGTCATGGCTGCCTAAAATGCATCCAAACATTCAGTGTCTCCTCCCTCTGCATGAAGACACTGAACTTTCCTCATAGAGATTCATTGATTCAAGTCATCTCTATGAGGAGATGCTGATTGGCCAGGGCTGTGTTTGAATCATGCTGGCTCTGCCCTTGATCTGCCTCTTTGTCAGTCTCAGCCAATCCTATGGGAAAGCATTGTGATTGGATCAGGCTACCACTTCTGATGATGTCAGCAGACTGTTTGTTTTTCTGAGTCTAACAGCATGCAGAGTTACAGCTTCTGGCTCGAATACTGTAAGATTTTTACTATATTTATGGAGGCATGAGGGGCTCAGGGGGACTAGATGGTGGTTTTAACACTATAGGGTCAGGAATAATGTTTGTGTTCCTGACCCTATAGTGATGCTTTAACACATATGTATTTGTGAAACGTGAAAAATAAACTTAAATGTAGAAATCCACATTTCTTTATCTTGCATTCGGGTGTCCTCCATCTTAGTTTGCTCTCAGTCATTGTTGCCAACTCAGTTCTTCGCACCTGGCAGTCAGCAATGAGAGAGCATACAGAGAAGAAGAGAAATGGAAGATTATTTAGATTTTTCCTCTTCATTTGAAATTCTTGGCTTTGCCTGGATTGAGATGTTACTTGATAAATGTTGTCTTGTATAGTTTGAAAAGGAACAAAAAAATGTAACAAAAAGGTTAACATACATAATAAGTTATTCTTAATGTTTTATTTATTTATGGTGTATTACCTTCCTTCTCCCTCACCCCTTTAAATTAAGATTTCATTTTTGTTATAACCTTTCCTCATCTGGCTCCAGTGCATAATCTAGGCAAACAGTAACAGGGTTTCTAAAATGATGTCCTCCAAAAATAACATGCAGTTAAGGTTTTGTATTAACCAGGGGGAGCTTGATTATTTGTTATACTCTTCCCCCAACCCTATATTCTGTAGGATAAAGGATTAAATGGTGAGCTAGTGAGAGGAATAACAGACAAGGTGGATATGAATGAAAATATTTGCAGACTAGTAAGATAAACTGGGCTTGGCCTTGGCCATATTTGGTAAGTTGGACTGTACCACCTTTCCTGTCTGAACTCCACACTTTAACCAGAGGTTCAGCACTAATATTCCAGGGCTGGTGAGTTTCCATGTATGATCATTGAACAGATCAAGACAACATGGATGTGAGTCAGCAGTCCCTTATTTGTTGCTAATAAGAGTCACACAGCTGCAACAAATATTCATTAAATGGTTGTTCTAACGCTTTTGGGAAGAGGGACCTTATCTGTGTAAAAAGCCCTATTGGACTTCCCCAAACTCCCACTTGCTGTAATTCCTGCACAATAAAGATTTTATTTACATGTAATCTAGCACCGGGATCTTGCGCTGCCCCCTCCGACATGTGCGGTCCAATCACAGGTTTATAGAGAAGCCTTTGATTGGACAATACGTATCCTATCTTTCTGGTAATTTTTTTTTATTATTATTATTATTATTCCACAAACTCCTACCCAGCAGAGGTTTTTGGAATAAGGAGCCCAAACCCCAGCTACAGTTTCACTCATCAGACAAACCGAGTGAAACTGCTCAATAAACTGTTAGCAACCATATTGTGTCAACTATTGCCAATTGCACATCACTATTTATCATTTTGTGAACTACACTGTGTGCAGTCATGTCTCAAGTATCCTAGAATGAACACAATTGGGTTCAGTAAAAAAACATAAAAAGATTGTGAGATTGATGGATCTTGGATGGCAAAAGAGGAAGTAAATGGTACAGTAATATAGATGCAGTGACATTTATGTCTTTACTTAAAAGTCCTTCTGGGTAGGTAGGCTATAAGCATAGTACTCTCTACACTATAACATTTGTATTAACACAATGTTTTTTATGAGTGACCCTTTACAAATTGTTATTTTTTTTACTTTTTTTTTTATCTTTGAAGCACTTAGGAACCAAAATTAAAATTATCATTGATTTTTCTTAGCTTTATGAAAAACAATAATTAGATCCTTTTGGAATGAATAGAAAGGTCATAAATCATTCATCAAAGAAAAAAGATGTTACCAAACTTTTCAATACAAATGAATATAATCACAATAAATTGCAAAGTTTGTATTTCAGCTGAGAACTGTTATAAATTCTTCAATCAGTCTCCTTAACTTGTCCTACTGATTACCATTTTTCAATTTGACTTGTAAAAACCCAATTTCCCATGTTATATGCAAACAAGGCTTTAACTATTGTTTGGCCTGGGGGAAATACTGTAGCATTACTGAGAAGGATTTAATTCCCTCTAGATATTTTGTAACCACTTTCCAGTTTTCCCTCTCGCTATTACTTGAGGTGATAGAAAGTCGTGTTTTATCACTAGGCTGCAGATGATTCCGAATACCAACTGCAACCTATTTTTACGCGCGGATTATTGGTGTAAAAATTGAATTAATCTCTGCTATGGATTGTACACTCTCCTCTGTTGTTCTGTGCTGTTGCGGAGTTCTGAAGAGTTTAACATTCCAGTGAGAAGATTGTCCCTAAAGAACCCAAGGTTTATGAAAGAACTAACAAAAATAGAGCAAGGAGGTCATCTGAATAGTTGTGACCATGGGGTAAGAAGGTTATCATCTACAGGATGCTGAGAGCAGAAAGATGTGACCATGTGAATTTTCACAGTTTGACCATGAGCACCAGGGTTCACAACAATGTTAGGGTCACACTGTGAAGGAATCATATATGTTGTGTAAATAGTACATTTTATAAAGATTTGTTCTACCCAAGAATGATAGCCAACTGTTGGTATCAGTAAAGGATGGGGATATTTTTATAAAGGATATATTTAGAAACATAGAATGTAACGGCAGATGAGAACCATTCGGCCCATCTAGTCTGTCCAATTTTCTAATACTTTCATTAGTCCCTGTCCTTATCTTTTATCTAGTATAGCCTCATGTCTATCCCACGCATGCTTAAACTTCCTCATTGTGTTAACCTCTACCACTGGAAGTCTATTCAATGCATCCACTACCCTCTCAGTAAAGTAATACTTCCTGATATTATTTTTCAACCTTTGTCCCTCTTAAGACTATGTCCTCTTGTTGTGGTAATTTTTCTTCTTTTAAATATAGTCTCCTCCTTTACTGTGTTGATTCCCTTTATGTATTTAAATGTTTGTATCATATCCCCATGTCTTTTCTTTCCTCCAAGCTATACATGTTAAGATCCTTTAACCTTTTCTGGTAAGTTTTATCCTGCAATCCATGAACTAGTGTAGTAGCCCTTCTCTGAACTCTCTCTAAAGTATCAATATCCTTCTGGAGATACGGTCTCCAGTACTGTGTACAATACTCCAAGCAAAGTCTGACCAGTGTTCTGTACAATGGCATGAGCACTTACCTCTTTCTCCTGCTAATTTTTGGGAGATATACACCAATGTAATGTGAGAGTGTCATCATAAAAACTGACAGTAAAAATGGAATGTGAGTAGATAAAGTTCCCTGCTACCTGGAACTACTAAGGCACTAATTGTAATTAAAATTAATTTGCAAGAAAAAAAAGGTTTTTTTTGCAATTGTCATAATCGCGTTACACAATTCTAGTGTGGGGGGACTTAACCTTGAAATCATGTATATTTGTTTATGGCAGTGAAGGTGCTAATACCAATGCATTGAATAGGGAAGTCATAAAGATAATTTTATTAACAAATGTGCTACCACATTATCTGAACTGTAAGACTCTTGTAAGGTGCTTCCATAATGGAAAGGCTAACAGTGGAAATGCTGAAAATTCAGAAAAGCATCAGATCCCTCGTGGTCATGGCTGCCCCAGAACACGGAACACTTCTATACAAAAATTTAAGTTCTGGGTCTTTACTCAGCTATGATAAGAAAATGATGTTTATCATGATAAGAGGAATGTAAGATTTATGACGTGAGAATGTTTAGATTCCAATCATACTTTTTAATCAACATGTAAAAAAAAAAAAAAAAATTGTAACCGTTAAAGTGCATGGTTTGTTCGGTTTGTGTGTATTTTAAAGGAATCTTGATTTCCCACTTGATGCTCAACATGTGAGTTTGAAATGATGGGATGTCTTCTTACAAAAAAAAATAAAAAAATAATGCCTATACGCCAAGCCACAGCAATATCATCATGAGGAATGATGCGATTACATAATATCAAATGCTAAATAAGTAACCTTTTCTTGTTTTGTGTCTACTGAATTGTTCCAGAACAATGGGTGACATTTTCACATGGTCTTTGTATGAAGTAAATCTGAGCTTCTCTATAGTTTTCTGTTATGTTTAAATAAAATACTGCTTGAGTTTGACAGCTTTGAGAAAAAAGATATTTTAAAACGGTCATTCTAAACTATGCTCCTATCATGTACATGTGATGGCTCACATGGGATGGAATGATCATCTAAGTGTATTGTATCAAGCTCTAGTTAATATTTATTTTGTATTATTTATATAGCGCCCACCTTAATAAACTTAATACATTATATAATTCGTTCTGCCGCTTTGTACTAGAATGTAATTACATGACCCACCATTGTCACATGCCAAAATAGCTAAACTGGCTGTCGCTGGAATTCCGATGCACTCTTCATCTTTCCCAGCCTTGTGCATAAGAGCATTTCTGGGAAGCTACCACCCTACCGGAGTAGAATGCTCTCCCCGGCTGTTCCCACCTCCTATAACCTCCGATCCAGTACTAGCACAATATTTAGCATACCGCAATACCAAAATAAAGTGGCTCGATCCTCCTTTTCCAACAGAGCACCGCAATTATGGAATAACCTCAGGGACACAGTCAAATCTAAAATCTATGGCAATATACCTCGGCACAGAATGCACCTGTCATGGTTGAATATATTTATTATCTGTTATGTATTACATTTTTATATGTGTGTGTATATATATATATAGTTTGTATATTGTATTTTTGTAATATGGTATCCTATTGTAACAACGCAATATTTTGTGGACAAAGAACCAGGACATACTTGAAAACAAGAGAAATCTCAATGTATCCATCCTGGTAAAATATTTTATAAATAAATAAATAAATATAGTGCCAACTTATTCTGCTGCGTTTTACAATTATAAAATAGAGATATTTGACAACAAGCAATTTATATATGGAATATAACAGAGACAAGAGATGAAGAAGGCCCTGGTCAAATGAGCTTACAACCTATGAGACAAACAATTCACCCTATATTCTATTTTACGCAGTCTTGGATGGAAGTTTATACAGTCTTGGATGGAAGTAAATCCAGTTTTACATTCAATGAATCTGTTTATTTATGAATACATAAAAAAATCAAGAGAAGGAAATGGAGAATTTGACTATGGCAGAGGAAGGACATTCTTTACAGTACGTACAATAATGGTGGAATTTTCTGCCAATAGAAGTTGCTTTACCGGATTCTGTGCAGATTTTTAAACAATGCATGGATTTTTTTGGGGGGTAAAAAATAGTTCATATAAACAGCTTGTTGATCAGAGTAGAAATCTGACTGCCATTTTTGGAATCAACATGGATTATTATTCCATTTGTGGCAACATTGGGCTGTTCATATTTTTTTTAAAGGTTGAACTTGATGGACTTGAGTTTTTCCTGTCCTCTTATTACTATGTACCTACAGTATGTAACTAAACTGTCTGCATGTCTTTACAATTCATTTCAACATAGCAACATTCCATCATATCATATGCAGATCATGAACATTGTGTCAAGCATTTCCTGCTAGTTAAAAGATTTGCTGCTGTCTTATTCATACTATATGAAAGGTGGGTAATGTATTAGAAGGTACCAATAATATGCATCAGGTACCTACCTGCTTGGGACAATGCACATATCTTGCCAGGCTTATAATTAAGTCATGGGTTATGGGATCCACAAGGTTCCGGAAGCTAGCATACCGATACAACACATCATCCAGCGAGGTGGACTCCATCCCCAAATCCTAGAACAGAAGAGAGACCATTACTTGGGAAAATGTTCTAACTGACTATTAAAGGGAAAAAAAGAACAGAAAATTATATATATGTATCGTTAATGTGAAACTAGATAACTGTACAGTGATCCATCAAGACCAAACATGCTATAGCTCACATGAAAATCAAACAATAGGATTTGTATAAAGTAACCAAACATGCAAAAATTCTCCAACTCCGCTAATATGCAGCTCAGTTAATTTGTCCGATTATATGCAATTACATTGTCAATTCTCCAAAACAAACATAAACCCCATATTGACCTTGGATATTAGAAATGTGTAATTCTATACATTATGTTCCAGTGGTCTGCAAAATCCATATTACGGATACAAAGACCACACACACGGCTACCATGAGAACATTGATAATAAAATGTTAAGACAGTTGAAGAGTGGCTGCATACTATACACATGTATCACTCAGGTTTCCCCGTTCAGTATGTACAGACCCTACTCACTTACAGGGCTATTCACTAATGTGAGAATTCAAAGTGAATTTTACATTTAAGACCAGAGTAGCCAAACTGAAAGCATAGCTGATGACTTTTCCAGTTCAGCTACTCAGACCTTACATTTGAAATTAACTTTGAATTCACACTTGAATAACCCTCTAGCGTGAGGGTGACTCCTCTAGCGCATGAACGTACAAGGATTAGGGTATGTCATATCAGTTACAATAATGTGGATACGTGTATCACTAGGCTCTAGCGCACATTAATGGATGGATCACGAGGCTAAACAGAACATTGCGGCTATTTGTGAGTTTATTAAATAAGCAATAATGCAGATGTGTTTTTTTCAGGGATCCACAGGATATAAAACAATGGTATCTGGGTACTAGTTCTAGAGTGATACAAATTAAGCTAATGTGATTCTAAATTGCTACTTATTTAGAATTTTGTATTGTTCTAAATGATCTACTCAGCTACCTAAAAGACTAATATTAGGTCAATTGCTAAACATCATAAATACACCTCTAGTCACATCCCCTAAACTAAAAAAGTACACTTTTGCACAAAAACAACAGAATGCTTCCAGTTTCTGAAAATACCATCAGAGTTATTCACTTAAAGGAACATTATAGTGTTAGGATAACAAAACTTAATCATAGACTTAGCATTTTTCCTGTGCTGCAAATACACCTGGAGCTTGAGCTGTTATTTAAACACAATGATCACTACACTAACAGAGAGGTGTAGATACATCATTACATTTTCCCACCTTGTCATGCCATATTTATCCTCTCTACCCATGAGCTGCTGATGCTCTCCAGGATCTCAATGAAAGTATAGACATCAGGCACTAAAGAGCCCCACTGCCAGGGCTTCAGCCCCCGAAGCCCCAACTAGCAACTTCTATGCCTATAATTAAACCTAAAGGCCCCAAAGATTAAACAGTTACCTTAAAGTCCATGACATCATGATCAGTTGCTTGAAATTGTCACTTTGCCAAGAATCAGTATGTGCAGCATTTCATTACAAAATGTGACATGTACAGAGCTCATAAATTTAGCTGCCAGATGTGTAGGTCCACCTCTAGCTGCATCATTAGACATCTCAGAATGAGAGTGAATTCTGTGCATACAATATGTTAATCATTAGCATGTATAGTATATTGGTGACAGCAGTTTATGTTTATTAAGCCATACACATTGCAGTGCAGAAGATGAATTATAAATTACTGCCATGATGGTATAGAACTCCGGTATTTTTAATAAAATCTATCCTAATTGTACTGAAGAATGTTGGAAGTTTCAGTTGGAATAGGGGAAACACTGTCCCTGGTTTACAAGAAGTAAACGCCGCCATTAAAAGCAAATTATTCGTTGACATATCAGTCAAATAACGCAAACGCCCATAATGTCCTCTTTACCCTCTTTTTTATTAGACCACACAGTGCTAGTATTTATGGCAAGATGTTTTTTATGTCACCTCCATAATGCTGTCAAGACACCAATCCAATTTTTTGGGAAATGCTCTGTTGCTCCTACTCTTAATGACTGGACACTCAGAGAGGAATGCACCAGAGTTATGGAGGAACTATTGTCTTCTACTCCTACTCCTACATATCCATAGAAAATAAAAGACTTATAACGTCCCTGGGCATCCCACTTGAAGCACCCAATTTGCCAGACTTTGATGCTTCTAACATCAAGTTCTAATATATATTTACAAATATCATCCCTTTCCCCTGACATGCGCAGTATAATTTTATGCAGCACCACATTGTCTTCTTGTAATATAATTCATTGTGTGTGTATTGTGATATATAGAAATACGACCTTGTTGGTTTTTTTTTTTTGTAACTTCATTATGTGTTTCATATTTCTGATATCTACTTCATGAAGACGTTATTTGGTTCTGATCTGATGAAAATTGTATTTGATCGTCATCAGGCTGGTTTTAGTACATTTCTCTGATGTTTTATTTTCATCTGCTATATATGGCTCTGTATTATATTGCTGTATGCTTTTAGACATGGTTAATAAATGTTTTGCGGGGGATAGATGGACAGACAGAGATGGATGGATAGATGGATATGAAATGGATTCAGAGAAGCAGATACTCCTTTAACACTGTGACACTAAACATTACAGCACTGTGATTAGTAAACTAAAGAGAATTAAAGTTTAGAGATAATTAGATCTAGATATAGTGAAAAATAATTACTTTTATCAGTAAAGTCTTTAAATGAGGTGAGTATGCAATCTGCAGATAGGAAATGTTTTAAGTTAGTTTTATTTACAGCAGAAAAGGTAGCAATGCCGTATGGAGAATGCATGTAGACACACTGTAGAACGGTTTTTGTAACCCAGTGCTAATGGAAGTGAAGTTTAATGCAGAGTAATTTATCCGAGAAAAAGGTCAGGGGATAGCAGATTACATGAACAAGCCAAACATCAAACCACAGGGTCAAACCATAGGAACAAGGATATCAGTCAAGAAAAGATTCGAAACTTGATTTTACCAAGTCAGAACACTTTTAGCCAATGCTAATATTTGGCGATATTTACTAAAATGTATTAAAATAAAAACTCACTTCGAATTCACCTTTACACTTTAGTGAATACGTTGGCTAATGGTATATTTATTAAATCAGGAATTGTTGATAGTTGACAAGGGGAATTTACATATTTGGACATGGATCAGAGTTGAAGCATTTTTAAGTTTTGACTGTTTTGACATAAGTTTTGTATTGTACTTTCAATTCTTTACAATTTTTGAGTTGAGTGAATAAAATGTTTGCTTTTTTTTTTTTAATTAAATGTATACTACAAACACAATACATCAATGATCTTTGCAAAGGTTATGGCACAACGAGGTTACTTGTTGGAACTGCAGTGATTCCAAAAACTAAGTGCAACAATTTGCAAAAGTCCACACCCTTGCCTCCAACATGGAAAAGCTATGAGAAAAAGCAATCACACCCTCCACTGACAGTCTCCATTCATGAAGCAAAATGAACTAAGCTATCACTAACGTGATAGAAACTGTTTTTTCACAGGGTTATTCATTATAGTCTAAATTGGCAATGTAACCGGGCCATTTGCACAGCACTGTTCACACTATTTAACAATGTCCAGATTTTGAATTGCAGGCTCCCAATAAGTCTGAACTTTGTCAGTATTTCTCTGGCCTGAACACTGCTGGATGGAGGAAATTCGAACCTCGATTGTTAAGATGCAGACTTGGATGCTTCAAAGTCAGGCTCGGATTTACCTGAAATAAATGAGCATTAATTATGTGCTGGCTGGCCAGAAAAAGTTTTTAAAAATTTTTGAAAAATAAATTTAAAACACCTACAGGGGTCAATATTTGTAACCTCTCTTATGCCCCCTTCCAGGTGGATGCATATCTACTAAACATTTACAACTAGCAACTAGGCATGCCATTGCTTCGGGCAGGTGGACCTAACGTCCCCACCACAGATTCCACCAATATGATAGGGGCTCTAATTATAATAATTTAAGGAGGGTGGACATTGTGGAAGTCTTCCAAGTGCTTGTAATCTGCAGCCCACAATTCCAGTGTATTTGTGGTGGGGGAGCAATTGAAAGCCCTTCAATTCTGCTGCCACTTGCTTGTGCAAGTCAGGGTCTTTATTTTATTCTGTAGCTAAGCTGATTTCTGGACTTGGAAAATCCTGCTGCTGCTGCTGCTGCTTGCCTGTGGATTTATTTTATTATATTTTTAAAAAATATGTTTTATCTCATGCATTAATGTGGTGGTCAATTCTAGCCTCAAATTTCCTTTTAAGAAGGTAATTAAATTAGATAATCTGGCTGCACGTCTACAATACATAACTCTACACTTTCAATTGAGAGTAGTTTTTAACAAGTTCTTTACATGACAACTAAAGGCAATTAAATGTTTTAAAATGCCATGTTGTTAAGTATGTTCGACATTGTAATAAAGTAACACGTAGCTATTATTTTGCCGTTAACTAGGTGATCACTGTTTGATAGTTTCCTGTTTGGAAAGCTTTATTCATTACTCTAGGGATACCCTTGCATATCATCAAATATGGATACATCCTTATGAGACCAATGTCTCATTAATGCTGTAAGTATTTATAGGCATGCATTTATTAAGTCGAAAATTCTGCACAAATCAGTTGATTAGACTACCACAGGTAGATCATCAGTTGTTATGAAATCAAGATACTTGTATCAAAACAATGTGAAGTCTTTGTGGCTTTAATTCCTCAATAAATAGACATGCATTTACTGGAATAAATCCAAATACCCAACAAGCATATGAACATTCCCCAATTATTTCCTTTAGTATTAATTATTTCTTAATTTTTTTTTCTTCCTTAGTAAAGAACATTCTGACATTAAAAATAAATATATTTATCTTTAGACCTTTAGACCCAAGGGAAAGTCACCCTCCAGCACCTAAAAAGTAGGAAACAGGAGGGTGACTTAAACATTTTGTATATGTGTGTGTTTGTTTGTTTGTTTGTTTGTATGTATGTATGTTTGTGTGTCTGTATCTATGTGTCTGTCTGTCTGTCTGTATGTGTGTATGTGTGCCTGTCTGTTTGTATGTGTCTTTGTATGTATGTCTTGTGTGTGTGTGTGTCTGTCTGTATGTGTGTATGTGTCTGTCTGTATGTCTCTGTGTGTGTGTGTATGTATGTGTCTTTGAATGTATGTGTGTGTGTTTGTGTGTCTGTGTGTATGTATTAATGTCTGTGTCTATGTGTGTGTGTGTCTGTATGTATGTGTCTTTGTATGTATGTGTGTCTTTGTATGTATGTGTGTCTTGTGTGTGTGTCTATCTGTATGCGTCTATGTGTGTGTGTCTCTGTGTGTATGTATGTGTCTCTGTATGCATGTGTGCCTGTATGCATGCGTGTCTGTATGTATGTGTGTGTGTCTGTCAGGGGGGAAGTTAGAGGGGGGGAAGAGGGAGGGTGGGCAGGGAGAGAGGGAGGGATGGGGGGGGGGCATGGATCAGGTTTGCACCGGGGCCTCATGGATTGTGTGTACGCCACTGCTGCCCTTCTATACATTGCATCCCACTTCTAGAGTTAAATAAGTCTGTGACAGTATAGAAACTTAGAATGTGACGACAGATAAGAACCATTTGGCCCATCTAGTCTTCCCAATATTTCAAAATAGTTGTAATTAGTCCCTGGCCTTATCTTAAGTCTAGGGTAGCCTTATGCCTACCCCACGCATGCTTAAACTTCCTCACTGTGTTAACCTCTACCACTTCAGCTGGAAGGCTATTCCATGCACGCACTACCCTCTCAGTAAAGTAATACTTCCTGATATTATTTTTAAACCTTTGCCCATCTAATTTAAGAGACTATGTCTTCTTGTTGTGGTAGTTTTTCTTCTTCAAAATATAGTCTCCTCCTTTACTGTGTTGATTCCCTTTATGTATTTATATATTTCTATCCTATCCTCCCTGTCTCGTCTTTCCTCCAAGCTATACATGTTAAGATCCTTTAACCTTTCCTGGTAAGTTTTATCCCGCAATCCATGAACCAGTTTAGTAGCCCTTCTCTGAACCCTCACTAAGGTATCAATATCCTTCTGGAGATACGGACTCCAGTACTGCGCACAATACTTCAAGTGAGGTCTCACCAGTGTTCTGTACAATGGCATGAGCACTTCCCTCTTTCTACTGCGAATACCTCTCCCTATACAACCAAGCATTCTGATAGCATTTCCTGCTCCTCTATTACATTGTCTGCCTACCTTTAAGTCATCTGAAATAATTGCTCCTAAATCCCTTTCCTCAGATGTTGAGGTTAGTAGGGTATCAAATATCCTATACTCTGCCCATGGGTTTTTACGTCCAAGGTCCATTATCTTGCACTTATCCACCTTAAATGTCAGTTGCCACAGCTCTGACCATTTTTCTAATTTTTCTAAATCATTTGCCATTTGGCTTATCCCTCCTGGAACATCAACCCTGTTGCAAAGTTTAGTATCATAAGCAAAAAGACATACTTTACCATCAAGACCTTCTGCAATATCCCTAATACAAATATTAAAGAGAATGGGTCCAAGTACAGATCCCTGAGGTATCCCACTGGTGAAAAGTCCAAGCTTCGAATAAACTCCATTGACTACAACCCTCTGTTGCCTGTCACTCAGCCACTGTCTAACCCATTCAACAATATTGGAATCCAAACATAAAGATTGCAGTTTATTGATAAGCCTTCTATGTGCAACAGTGTCAAAAGCCTTACTGAAATCTAGGTAAGCAATGTCTACTGCACCACCCTGATCTATAATTTTAGTTACCCAATCAAACAAATCAATAGAATTAGTTTGGCATGATCTCTCTGAAGTAAACCGATGTTGTCTCTGATCTTGAAATCCATGTGATTTTAGATGTTTTAGATGTATAATCTGTTATTCACTATTTTATCAGTGCAAGAGTTTAGCTTGATTCTCAACCATGAGTTTTTGTTTTTTTTAATCCTCCCACTGCATTTTCATTCTTGCAAATACACTATTTTATTTTGATTAACAAAATGTCAGTTTATATAACATGATTTAATTACTACCCATACTTACTCAACTACTGACATATTTAGCACGAGCATGTTTACTATACTAAAAAATGTGCAGCTTTATTTCCATGTCATAATGTTGTCTGCTTTGAATTGACTGTATTTCTGTTGCTGAATTGCAGGTGTAAATGTACGTCTTTTGAACAGCAAAATATAGAATTATAAAAATAAAGATATAATTTGTGAATCTATAGGGGTGCCAATAATTGAGCCATACATATATATATTTTACCAAGATTTGTTATTTTTCTGGATAAACATATGTTTTGTTTGCAATTGTTTTATATCCATGAGAGCAGAGTATTTTTGTGTATTTTTTGAACAGAAGATCAAATGATTAAACAGGGGAAGACTATTTATCACAGCCTTCTTTGCTCATATTTACCAAGGGTGCCAATATTAGTAGAAGGCACTGTAAGAACTCAATAGAAAAGCTCACCACAATGTTACGAGACTTTACACAGACTATAACAAACTGTGGCTTCCACGGTGTACTTTTATGTCTCATGTCCCCTAATGGGATCCATTTCTGCATCAATTTTGGTTTTCTACTTTTTTCCCCCCTCCTTTTCCCCCTTCTCTTTCTTCATCTTCGATCGTTCACATTTTCCCCATTTCTTCATTCTAATTTGCTGTTCTTCTCTGGGGTCGAGCGAACGGTACCTCTCTTGAAAAACCAAAATTGGGGATCTAATGATTTTTTTTAAAGCAGTGTTCCTATTTTGTTCATGCATTTAAGGCATGTTTGGATTGCTATCTCTTGAGAGGGGATCTGATTAGGGAATTAGAGTAGCCTTACATTTTGACTAGACTTATTTATTACTATGCTACTTTAAGAAAAACAATACCATTGTATTGCTTTATATGATTATCACTGTTCTTACCTTGCAATGTGAAACACCATTTTCAAATACATAAATCAATTTCTTTGTAAAAATATGTTTACAATTGTCATGACCATTAATTAAAGTATTTTGAAACTAAAAAAAAATATATATATATATATATATATATATATATATATATATATATATAATGTAAGAGGGTTCCTTTAAGGACCAAACTTCTGGAATAAAAGGGAATCATGACATGTCACACGTCATGTGTCCTTAAGCGGTTAATGCCTTTTGTCACATAAGACATATACAGATGTATTCAGTAAACTAGGAATCGTAAAAGATTGACAAGGGAAAAGCAAATGTAAAGTCAAAATATCCAAGACGGAAACATACAGTAGGCGAGTTGTGGAATTTTTACATTTTAGTTATTTTGGCCAAAAAGCTGTAGTAACGTGGTTGATTCTCTGACATTTCAGATTTAATTAACTGTCCCAATAGGGTAGAGTGACAATACACCAGTTTGTCCTTTTTTAAGTCTTTCTTTTAGATTCAGAAAATACCTATCCCTTGGTGTATAAAAACATTTCTGTACAATGGAAAGTCTGTGATAACTTAATTCTTTCTCCTTCTGCCACCTGCAAAGTGAGTCTCCGTATCTGACTTGAATAGCTAAATAGACTGGCAGGGGAAAGAAACCCCAGATGCTCAATGGTTTCTAAATCCTAGATGCAGCTGACAGAACAGACAATGTGTTTTCATATGCTAGAACAGGCATTCTTCAATGCTGAAATATCGTGATTGCTATTTACACTGTATCTAAAATTTCAAGGCAATGTGCAACAGGTAGCTAATAGTCTCTGCTTACCAACAACCTCCACCGCCCTCAGCCATCCTTTACTGATCCATGGATATTGTCAAACATTGTAACACACACGCACTCACTATATTTTGAAACTTGCTCCCTCGCAGTTAGAAATATAGAATGTGACGACAGATAAGAACCATTCGGCCCATCTAGTCTGCCCAATGTTCTAAATACTTGCATTAGTCCCTGGCCTTATCTTATAGTTAGGATAGCCTTATGCCTATCCCACGTATGCTTAAACTCTTTTACTGTGTTAACCTCCACCACCTTAGCTGGAAGGCTATTCTATGCATCAACTACCCTCTCAGTAAAGTAATATTTCCTGATAATATTTTTAAACCTTTGCCCCTCCAATTTAAGACTATGTCCTCTTGTTGTGATAGTTTTTCTTCTTTTAAATATAGTCTCCTCCTTTACTGTGTTGATTCTCTTTATGTATTTAAATGTTTCTATCATATCCCCCCGTCTAGTCTTTCCTCCAAGCTATACATGTTATGTTCCTTTAACCCCTTAAGGACCAAACTTCTGGAATAAAATGGAATCATGACATTTCATACATGTCATGTGTCCTTAAGGGGTTAACCTTTCCTTGTAAGTTTTATCCTGCAATCCATTAACCAGTTTAGTAGCCCTTCTCTGAACTCTCTCTAAAGTATCAATATCCTTCTGGAGATATGGTCTCCAGTACTGCATACAACACTCCAAGTGAGTTGTCATAAGTGTTCTGTACAATGGCATGAGCACTTCCCTCTTTCTACTGCTAATACCTCTCCCTTTACAACCAAGCATTCTTTTCAAATATTTTTTATTGAAATTATTATAATTTTTTAATTTATAGATTTTACAACATGTATTTAGTATTATAAAATTAAATAAAAATATTGAAAAAGTAAATCTGTTTACATAAACATTATAATTATACAATAGTAATAACAATAATACAATTACATAATTGCATCATTATCTTATTTGTATCAGCAACAAGTTCATATAATGAATTCAAAAGACAGTTAAATAAATATATATCTGTCTACATAACAGCTGCAGCATACAATAATAACAACAGCATTTCCTGCTACGCTATTACGTCTACCTACCTTTAAGTCATCTGAAATTATTACCCCTAAATCCTTTTCCTCAGATGTTGAGGATAGGACTCTATCAAATATTCTGTACTCTGCCCTTGGGCTTTTACATCCAAGAGGCATTATCTTGCACTTATCAACATTAAATATCAGTTCCCGCAGCTCTGACCATTTTTCTAGTTTACCTAAATCATTTGCCATTTGGCTTATCCCTCATGGAACATCAACCCTGTAAGTTACCAGAGGCAGCAACGATGTCCCGCGTCGCTGCTTCTTCCTCCACTGCCACTCCTCCCTGTGATTGCGTCGGCCGGTGGGCGAGACTAATCTCGCCCACCAGCTGGGAAGACCTAATGCGCAAGCGCGGCATTAACGCTCCCCATAGGAAAGCATTGAAAATGCTTTTCAATGCTTTCCTATGGGGAAATGAGCGACGCTGGAGGTCCTCACACAGCGTGAGGACGTCCAGCCACGCTCTAGCACAGGTTTTCTGTGCTGTGGACGAGGAAGTGCCCTCTAGTGGCTGTCTAGTAGACAGCCACTAGAGGTGGAGTTAATCCTGTAATGTAATTATTGCAGTTTATAAAAAACTGCAATAATTACAGTTGCAAGGTTAAGAGTAGTGAAAGTTGGCACCCAGACCACTCCAATGGGCAGAAGTGGTCTGGGTGCCTGGAGTGTCCCTTTAAGTGTTTAGCAAGTCACATGCATGAAGGCGTGTCTAGGGCTGTATAAACAAAGTGAGTTTACTACTAAGTGGCAGAGAATTGAGCTGTGAGACTGCAGGGGCATGTTCTATACACCAAAACTGCTTAATTAAGCTAAACTTGTTCTGGTGCTTATAGTGTCCCTTTAAGGCCTATATAAAATATACTCAGCAAGTCAATTGGACTAGCTGTTTAGTGAATAGACTCCAGTATTAAACCAAATTCAACAACAAAAATAGTTATTTCTTGGATTTACATTAGTAAATTGTATATTGACTGTTTTTGTCCATTAAGATATCACATTCCTTAGTGCGTTCCTCAGTTTTTTGTTTTGTTTTTAACTGAGAGCATGAAGTACGAGTGCATAATTAGAATACATCCATTAGCACTTTTAGTCACATCGTTTCTACTCCATTTAAGAGCGAGTTCATTATTCCTGTAAGGCAGACAAAGCTGGTAACTCTGCTGAATTGCTAACAGTTGTTCTACGAGGTACGTTTTACTGCTTCTTAACTAAGGAGAGCTGATTGCGTGCATATCCACATCTGGAGCACATTTGCTGTTTGTCTAGGAGATGTTCTGTGGTATGTACTTCCTGAAACCCCTTATCGCAATTTGCGCAATTTAATACAATTCTTACTACATTCTCAGCTTGTCTTCAGCTTAAAGTGGTACTTGATTGCATTAAAAAAAACCAATATCTAACTCAAAGATTTATTTTTTTATAAAATGGTTTTATTTTTTAGTAAATGTTTATTTTTTAGTGCATGCGAGAAACACATTAAAACAGATGACATATCTGTGATTCAGTTTACAGAACAATCATAAATAATAAAAGACTTATTCAATGTCCTGCACTAATTTTTGTATACACACAAGTACGATACGTTTTGGACTACAACTCCCATAATGCATTAACAGCCATAATGCTGGCAAAGCATTAAGGGATTTGTAGTCCAAAACATCTGGAGTGCTAAAGGCTGCCTATACCTGTGGCCTTGGCCTACAGTACGAATGAACCAAAAGTGATGGTATTACAATAGGAACATGGTCTTATAAGAAGTCAAATAAAAATAAAAAAAACACAAGTGGAAAAAATATTTTGTGAAAAGAAAATATATATATTAGTTGTTACAGTGTACATATATTGTACATATTATTGGCAGTATACAGTAGATACTAAATGTAAAATCGACAAATCTTTATATAGCACCCCCTCATCCAGGTATACTGCCTGGAGGCACAGTATGATAAATTGTATACCAATAATACATTTATACGGCGGGGGGGGGAGGGGGGAAGGGGGCTGTATACCTGTATGGTGGCACTGTATATGTGGCTGCACATTTTGAGGCTGAGCTGTGGCTTGTGGCGACAGCTGAAGTGAGAGAGAGACCTCCATAATTATCCACCTTCCAAAGGAAAACTTTGTCATAGCTTGTGACTGACATGTACCAGCTGCACTAACTAGGAGGAGACTGTCAGCGCGATCTTTCCTCCGTCGCGGTGTGACCCTAGTGTGACTCCATCTCCGCATGAGACGTTAAGGTCACGCTACAGGTAAAGGACAGGGGAGGACCAAATCCAACACTATAGTGTAATAAAAAACGAACATGCGCATTCAGAGATTGTTGCGAGCTTAAGGTGCCCGGCTGCCGCATTAAAGATGGCCATATTTTTTTTTAACATTGTTGTTTAAGGGTATTCTAAAGGGGAGGATTGGAACGTGAGAGATCTTGAATAATGAGATCAGGCACTGTTCATTTTGGCATCAGCAGCACTGTGCCGAAATGAAGCAGTGAAGTTATCACTAAGCTGTAATGTAAACACTGCATTTTCTCTGAAAAGACAGTGTTTACAGCAAAAAGCCTTAAGGTAATGATTCTACTCACCAGAACAAATTCAATAAGCTGTAGTTGTTCTGGTGTCCCTTTAAGTGCCACGGCCTACCTGAGTATTGTTGCTGACTGTGTGCACATCTTTAAACACAGTCAATATACTTTGTTTAAGCTTGTCTTATTGGATAGTAAAAGGAGGCCATCGTAATTTTCGTTTGGCTGATTATGTAACTGTAACGGTATGTTAGTGTTCCATATTCATGATTTAGTTCGATTTTCCTGTGAGTAAACAGCCAGGGAGGGGGTTATCAAATACCTACTGTATGATTTTATATCCTCTCCTGGACAGGCATGAAAACAAATCATCTTAAAGTTACAAAGGGATCCCGGGGGACAAAGTTGAATGCTAAATATCATGTATAAAAAGGAGTATATTCCCTAAACAATGACTTATGCTAAGTTGATTGCTGAACAGCAAAAATTACAGCACAATAATAGAAGCGGAAAAATATTTTCAGCTCAAACTCTTTATTTTATTTATAGGTTTTGCATCATGTATAGGTTTATTTGCTAAACAGAAATTTCACTTAACACTTGTAAAATCTACACTTTAATTTTTTTCGAGGTATTATCTACCGGTATATCAATTGAGATAATTACATTCAATTACTACATGTACAAAATGACTTAGAAAAAAAAAAAGTTACACAAATTATATTTATTTAGTTATACTATTTTTGGTTTTTTGTCAATCTCTTTTTTTATTGAGGCATATTTCATTTTCAATACATGTATAAAGGAGTTAGAGCATGAGTGTACATATATAGCCAGGTTAAGCATATGTAAAATGCAAGTAATAGACACAAGGAAATTAACTCCTGAGAAATGCAGCCTTACTAGTTAGGTCATGTTAAGTATGCATGAGTAGACAGCAAAATAATATATAATATAAACCACCCCCTGGGAGCTCCAGGTTTATAAAGGAAATGTCCAAACGTGGTACATTAGGACATCAAGCACAATATAGCAAGATTAGGCATAGGATAATGATTAGGGAGCTGAGTAATAATCAATAAGCTGTGGGTGTTCATGCAGGAAAAAAAGACAAAATCTCAGCCAAGCTTTCATTCTATTCCCATTTCCTGTTATAGGTATACAGTCCTATCTGATGGTGCTTGCTGGCAGATCCAAGGCTGGAGGTGTCAGATGTGCTCCTGCACAGAATGTTTTTACTCTTCGCCCAGTATCTTTCAGCTTATGCCCCTCACTTGCACAGAGAGCGTACCGCGCTGATGCTGGGCTGACTGCCACCTTCCTTGTGGTGTGCCTTTTTTTACCTCTTCTGCCACCCAGGAACATGTACCACTCGGGGGTGCATTTTAAGTGAGGAACAAAACATTTTATTCTTTATCTTCAGAGTGCCATCTTCAAAATACAGGACACAAGTTCCTCTCAGAACTTTTACACTCCATTTAAAAAATCTTCCTAGATCTTGTTGGCGCTGTGGGACAGAAGAGGCTACTCTGCTGCATATGTTGTGGGAATGTTTGGAAATAGTGCCATACTCCACCTTGTGCAGCTTACTGGAGATTTCTCCTTTTTTCTATCCTGCAGAATATCTACTGCATTAGACTAAATTGCCCATCTACATCAAAAATATTTGCTCTGACACCTCCTGAATGCTGCCAAGACTATGAGCACTCACCCTCTATCGTTCCAACAATGGGTTACTAAGGTCGAAGAAAGTAGAACCATTGAGGAGATGATGGCCTTAATATGCCAGAGACAAAAGTGTTAATGCTCCACTTGGGCTCCACGGCTGGATTTCCTGGATGAGGAACACCTTGAGTCTGGGCCCCCCTTCCTGTCTCTTGATCCCTATTATGCTTTGCCTTTTCTGTATTTTACCCCTGTTTTTCTTTTTTATTTTCCTTGATATCTTCCATGCAGGGAATCTGCCCTCCAAACTACCTCCCTCTCTTGTGCTCATTGTTCATAGCTCTACTGAAACACATCAGCATCTTGATTAGTCCAAGTCTTCCTCTGTTCTGCCTGAGTGACATTTTGAGACTACAGAATGTTGTGCACCACTGGTTTGTCATCCCCATGAGCTCTTTTCATTTTTTTGGAAGTCTCTAAATTTCTGGGATTTTTACCTTGGTTACAATATTCATCCTTTCTTTGCCTCCCCTATGTGGGATATTTTCTCCCGATATGTATTTGTCTTTGAGTGTGAATGGATCAAAAAAATGTTAAATAAAGATTCACCACAAAAAGCACCAATTTTATTCTGGACACCAAACATATCTGGACGATTAATGCAGATTCAGTTGGGGCTGACCTAATTCTGACCGCATTTGGCTTTAGTAAATTTGAGATATTGCAGTTGAGGTTGGAATTCGGTCATTTTTCAATTGATTTTGACAATCTGGATAAAATCTGGTGTAGTAAGTACAGTGTAGTAAGTGTTAATGTTTTATTCAATGAGAGAAAAAAGTGGGGTCCAACCAACTTCCCAATTTCCCCCAGAATGTTGATCTTTTGCTAGTGGTTTTCATTTGATAGAAATAAAGATCTTCAAAATCCAACAGTTTGACTCTACACAGTCCTACGAAAAAGGTGGCCGTTCTCTTTAAGAGCAAGAGGAAAAGCAGCGGCTTTTTAAAATAAATTATATTTGTAGACCAGCCAAGAGCTCTTTCTTTGCCAGACAAAGAATATAGGTTTTATCCATTGGAATTCTGAGGAACACTGGCTTCTTCTATTATATTATTTTCAGTTGAATCAGTGCATGAATTATCTTGGAAAGAAAAAAACAACAAATCTAACTTCACAGAAGGATGGCTTCAGTGACATTTGTGTGTAGAATCTCATGTTGTTTGCTTCCTAGCTGACTCTTAACAAGAGAAAATATTTCCAGATCACATTCTTGCAAGATGATTGCATACAAATAAAAGAAACTCCAGCACTGCTCATAATTAGGAATTGCTGGAGATGGGTAAAATGTCTTGGAATGTTTTATCCTCTACATCAAAAGCACCAAAGAGAAGGTGGTTACATATCCTGAGTTGGCTGAGATTGATGGGCGTAACAGAGTATGAGTTTTCCAAGCAGTTGCCTCTTTCACTATACATGGAGCTAGTGGAGTATCTATCCCTAGTGCTGTGTAGTGCATGAGATACATAGCCTCCGACATCAGTGTGGTGGCAGAGTTCTGGCATACCTCCCAAACATGTCACTTGGGGTTAGACAGTCCTGAATTTGAGTTCCTGTCCTGCTATCCCAACTGGTCTGTGGAGTTCCACTTCTGGGGACACCAGAGATCAAGTCCTCAGAGTTAAAACATTCACCCCATAGGCAGAGTCCTTCAACAGCACCATTCACCGTTTCCAGTAATTGAGACCATCCTGACGCAGACCTCCCAACCATCCTGATTTCAGCGGGACAGTTTCAATTTTCTGATTCTGTCCCGCCACCCCAACTTTGTTCCCTGGTGTCTTGCTTTTGGGGACACCAGAAAAGTGCCCCAAAAAGTCTAGAGTGATCACAATATTAGACATACTCATGTTGCCAGTTATTAGGGCAGACCCGTGCCCTTTCTCCTTTTAGGCAGCTATGCATAACTGATCAAACCTCTTTACTCCCCTCCCACCAGTGTCTTGCTTCTCAGGACACCATTGTTTGGGGGGTATGCTGACATTCTTCAGGTATGACTTGACCCTACATGTTTGTGTCTGTTTTACTATTCAAATTGCAATTTGTTTTAATTCAATGTTTTGTTAATAACTTTGTATTGCTATGTGATTGAATGTTGCCTAATCAGAAATTTTGCAATTCACTTTTTATGCAAAACAATCCAGTACAGTTCACCGTTTAGTGACTTACTCCCTAATAGCATTATCATCATTAATATTATTATAGTATCTCATTACTAGGTACGTCCGACAAAAACGGTCCTTAAGGATTACTTACCGTCATTCCCCCACCGGCGATTATTTTAAAAAATAATAATACATTAATTACTTTTAAAGTAAATTACATGTGTTCTAATTGTATGTTCTAAATGTTGAGATAATCCTTTTGTTTTATGTGGTTAATTTTTTTTTATTTTTTATATATATATTTTTAGGCACACTGCTCCAAGGAATTTTAATTGTGGGTAGTGTAGCAATGCAAACCCTCCGGCCACCATAAGTGTTCGTTTTCAGATAAATTACGACAAAGGCAATTGATAGGAATTTATTAATGCTTTCTGTAAAAATTCTATTTATTATTTTGTAGATATTTTTATATGCTATAAAAAAAAGCCATCACAATTGATGGCTCATATTTAATAAGAAGTCATAATGCATACCGTTAAAAAAAAAAAAAAAAACTACGGGTTGGGTGGACCACATAGCTTATATCGAAATAGAGAAAGTATTGTCCTAAACTCAACAAGTCTGAACTTTTCTAGTGATTGCCTAGCTAGCTTATGTGGGAAGAAAAATCCAAGGTTTGTGACCTTATTCTATTGGCTGCTGGCCACTAACCATGATCTCCGTGGGGTCTGCATATTCCCATGATAAGCTCAGCTGTACTGTATCTGGATTTAAAGGGGAACTGACACCGCTGAGATTAATGTTTATCTTCAATAGCATTTATTGAGGTTAAACAAAAGGATTTGTCACCTACAAACTCTGACCCTTTTTCTCTAAAATATACTCATTTGTTTAATGGGGTTTGTGTTATTTGTTATGATCTCAAAAAAGTGAAAATTTTCCTCTGTTCTTGCTGTCAAATAATGTGATTAAAATAAACAGAGATTGTTTTAAATTGTTCACACTATGATTCTGTGTAATCGGTTTACACACTGTATTACATGTGTAGCAACATTCTAAAAGGTTATGTACCTTCAGGTTTGCGAATTTACATAATTGCTGTCAATGCTTCTAAGTACTTTTTTTGGGAGGACATTTTGGCACTGTAATAGTTAACAAAGATGTCTATCACTTTTTCACAACTTGCAGTTTGCATGTAAACATATATTACTCAATGCAAATTGAAGAGTGTGGTTGATATAAAGATTCATTTCTTAAAGGGACATTATAGACATTCAGATCATTCCATTACATTAAAGTGGTCTGGGTGCCGTGTCCATGTTCCCTTAACCCTGGAATTGAAAATATTGCAGTTTTAGAGAAAATGCAATGTTTAAATTGCAAGGTTAAGATGGCCTCTAGTCTGAAAATAAACCAAACCACATGTCTCAGATCAATATTTTATGTTAAGTAAGGAATTTGCAGTTAATGGTCAATGAAGCTGAAGTTACAGAGACACTACTTATGTAGAAAACTTGCAACTGAACTACACTTCCCATAATCGCCTGCTCTTAATAAAACTAAGGATGAACACAGAGGGCTTTGACATTTGCTAAATAGCACCTCCCCTAAACATTAGCCCTTGCAATGCTGGGTTAAAGATGGTCAATAGCTCAGATCAGAATGCAAGACTCCTGACCAGTCAACTTACTTCCTGGAGTAGGCAAGGTTCCAGGTTGATCATGTGATAAATGTAGATTTGCATAAACAGAAGAAATGTTTAAAAGCGAGTATTTTTTTTAATTATAATTTTATTATTATTTATTCGTTTGTTGGCTTTTTGAACATTTTTAAATGCATTATTTATACAATGTATAAAAAATGCCATGCCATTTCCAGCATGGGGTGTTCCTGTTACTTGTCCCTTTTATTTGAGTCAATGAAAATAAATAAAAAAATAATTGCTGTTTACAGTAATCCTCCTCCACGGTTAATCCTGTATCTTACATATATATTATGAAACCAGTGCTGGTTAGATTGATATGACTGTTTTCAAAACTGTGGCTACCAAGAATAAAAACATATATTACAATCATTTATAGAAGTTACCAAGCCTTGTGGTGAGGTGGGGGGATGGGGGTTGTGGATGTAACAAACGCATGACAAAGTTGTCAATGCTCATGTGAATGATCCTTTGATGAATTTTTAATCTCTCACCTTTCACTGATGAGAACCAGAGGTGATCATTGTACTGGTACCATACTGGTGTCTAGGCAGTGATTCTCAATGTCTTGAACAGACATCAGTCCTACCATTTAATCACAACACAGTTGAAATAATGTGACTTCTAGGCAGAATCAGTTATTGGGTTGGTGGATGTGCACTCCCACCATTACCCTGCACAGTGTCATACCCAGTAGAAATGGGCACTATTTAAAAAAAAAAAATCTTTATTTTTGCCATGAAAGTATAATATATTCGCAGTGCAACAGCTTATGCAGAAGCCAAACATGTTTCATATAACAGTATTTTGGTGATACAGAAACGGTGTAAGATATACAGATACAGTGGTATATAACTTGGTTGTAATATGTCATGGATTTCTTCTTTTTTCTTGGGTGCATTATGTTATTTATGTTGTTTTTAGCAAGGGTTGTAACATAGGATACCATTCATAGTAGGTAATGTGGCAATTTGCGTGAGCTAATACTCAGGTAACCTTGTATTGGTATAAAATTTGTGTATAAGGTTTTGGGAGTCCCAAAACTGGTGGCCATGGGCATGTTGGTCACGTCTAGAGCTGTGCCACAGTTGTATATGAGTAAGGGTTCGATTTTGGCTCTCACCTTGTAAAGGTTGGTCTTTTGTTGTTTCTGGCATGAGTTGGTTGAGATAATCGGTGAGTAGCTTCATCCCATTGAGAGTGGGAGAGAGGTAAGTAGAGGCGAAAGGAAAGTAACGGGAGGATAAAACAGAAGAGATACAGAGAGAGTTACCAGGTAAGGAAGGAGTTTCGGATTACGAGCGGAGCCGGCAGCGAGCATGGCGGCGGAGCAGAGGGGCAGGGGTCAGTCCTGTGGTTCTCCCCGGGTGCCTAGGTAGTGTTTAAGTGATGCGTCAGGGTTTTAAGTTCCTGAGTATGCCTCCCATGGCTCGTCCCTCGGACCTGTGCCTTCAGTTTGTCCATGAGGTAGTTGTCTTTATGTTTTAAGAGGAGCATAGCCATCGTTGGGGTTGTGGGTTGCAACCATCTCTGTGAGAGAGCTCTACGGGCCGCTGACGTAATGTTACGTACCAGGGCCATTTCTGGTTCCGTCCAGCCCTCTATTGGCCTGGATAGGAGGGACAACCATGGGTCGAGGCTCACATGTTTCTGTAGGATCTGTGAGGCCAGTTTCCCCACTTCTTTCCAGAATGTGGCTACTAGGGGGCCGTTCCACCACATGTGGTGGTATGTTCCTTTCTCTCCGCACAGTCACCAGCATTGGTCTGTCGGGGTTTTGTGCATGTGATACAGTTTCACCAGTGTCGAGTACCATCAGAACATCGTTTTAAAGGCTTGTTCCTGTATGTTACGCAGACCGATGTTTTCTTATTGGCCTCCCAGATATCCTGCCAGTCTATGCCCTGCAGCGTTTCCCCTAGACTTGTCTCCAAGTTGTTAGTGTATGTCAGCTCTCCCCAGTCTGTGGTGGTGGAGCAGAGGCGCGAGTATATGCTACTAATTAGACCTTTCTGATCTGACTCTGAGTCGCACAGCTTCTCGTAGAACATGGGCCTCATGCAGGTTGCTTGTTTTATCCACATAAAACAAGCAACCTGCACGAGGCCCACGTTCTATGAGGGTTCGCGAAGTCCCTCAGCTGTATGTATCTGAAGAAGTCTATGGTTGTTAAATTGTATCGAGTTTTGAGTTCGTCAAAGGGGATTACTTCGTCACCTACATATATTTGGTGAATGCGTTGTAGTCCTGCATATTCTAATCCCTTATAGTCTCATGCTCTCATGCCTGAGGGGAAGGCTCTGTTCCTGAGCAGGGACATCATGGGGGACGGGGAGGAGATCAGGTCGTGTTTTCGTGCAGAGGTGTCCCAGACGTGGATGGAGTTGGTTATGGATAGGCAGGTGGTGGGCAGTGGTGCCCTATGTTCTTTTGGGAGCCATATGAATAGTTGTGGTATATCCGCGCCCATCATCATAGATTCTAAGCCAACCCAGCGCCTTTGGTCTGCGGGGGAGTGTCACAGGGCTTTTTGTGTGAGTTGGGCTGCCGTTTAGTAGTAGTGGAGGTGTGGGAGTCCCAGACCTCCGATAGGCTTGGGGCGGTATAATATATTGTTTGCCACCCGATGCCTCTTGTTCTGCCATATGAACCAGCCTATTTTCCTCTGTAGGGGTGCTAGGTCTTTCTTAGTGAGTGGGATGGGTAGGGCTTGGAATAGGAATAGTATGCCGGGGAGAATGTTCAATTTTATTGCTTGTATCCTTCCCATCCATGATATTGGTTTGTCTGTCCACCTTTCCATGTCATTTGTCAGTGCCTGTATAAGAGGGGTATAATTGGCATGGTATAAAGTCTTAGGGTTAGCTGTGAGATTTATCCCCAGGTATTTGATCTGGTTGTGTGCTATTCAGATATTGTAGCTGTTGCTGGTGTGTGTCGTGTCTGCCGCCGAGAGGCCTAAGGGGAGGGAGAAATGGGCACTTTTATAAATTACTTCTGTAACACCTTCTCGGCTGTCAATCAGATGGCTGAAGAGGTTTTCTTTTGCTTTCGTTGGGCTAATAGAAGTGGCAGAGTTGCTTTGCTAGAGCATATCTGGAACAGCTCATTAAGAAGTGTGAATGAAAACCCACAAGCGCGGGGCTAAACTTCAGAGGCTCGTCAATGGAAACGAGACCTACTGGAATATTACCTTTAGCCAGTCAACTTTTCATTGATTCAGATTAAGAAGTAATTTCATAAAGGATTATTATTTGTGGATGGTTTACACATATCAAAATCAAATGCGAAAAAATAAACCGAAAAAAGTTTTTAAATTTGCTACTAATTTAAATCATTTAAAGTGAAAACCCTATTGTAACTTTATAACTGAAATATAGCATTATATTAGTACATGATTGCTTATTTCATTGCAATACAATATAATAATCCAATAACATTGAGTATGAGCAGTTCTGCTGATTGTCTATATGTGACCTGCAAATGGCACTCCAAATAATGCACATACCATTATCGCTTCAATTATAGAATAAACAACTGTTATTTTTTTTTCTTAAAAAGTAGGAACATGCTCATTAAGGCACTGATGTTTTCTTATATAAATATGTATGGCATTCCTTTGGGAACCTCATGTAATGTCATGCAGTGTTTATTTGTTATTTTAATGTTTTTGTAATCCAGTTTACAATGGTAATTAGTAAACCAATTTACAATGAAAAATACATAATGAAACTGATGGGAATTTAGAATGTCTGTTAAGTATTATATATGTCCATTAAAAGCCCCAAGTTTTGATTTATTTTTCCCATTACGCTGGCAACCTAATATTTTCATATTATTGAAACTGACTACACTAACTGTGGGAATCTTTACTTGATGAAATTGTTCTCGTCTACACTATACCTCTCCCTTGAAAAAGACTGTTGCCAAAATGTTTTTTGCTCTTTTTTCTGCAGACAATTTTTACTTTAGATCTTGTTTTGGGGTAAATATTATACATTTAGTGATTTACTTAGTGAGTTTTAGGTTTATTATATATCTGTCTGATTCCCTTAGCAGGTAACATTTGGATAGAAATTGTATGTTTATGTTATATTGCTACTTCTTTCTATTTGTTCGTGTCACTGCAAACTGTTGTTATATACCCTGTGATTTTTGAATATTATATAATAAAGATTGGCTTTTTTAAATTATTTATGTGCTCCTGTATTTATAGCTATTTAAACTTCATCTCTAAACACATTCCCATTCGAGAGCCCAATTACTGACTTGGACTCTTCCAGACTTCACAACCAGATTGTCTCCTGTTCGCCTCAGCTTACTTGTTGCTCACCTGGTCCATCTGACTACGCTTTTCATGCCATCACGTTCTTACCAAGTCACAGTAGCATTCCAGTCTCATCATAGTCGTGTAGCTTTCTAGTTACCATCATGCTCCTTCCAGTACCCGTTTGATCTTTCTACTTATGCTAGGGGCGTTTGCTATGTGTTGCCATTAGTCAAAGTGATCAACCTGCAGATAAAGGTGTTTTTGAGGTGAAGGATTTGCCTAATCAAGCCCTGCACTGAGACTCCAACAAGTCAGGATCCTACAGTCTAGTCCTGACAACTTGAAAATGTCTTGTCTTTTGTAGTTAATCAAGTGTCCAGTCATGTCAATTATTGCAAAAGGCTTTTCTGTCTTGTAAGTCCTGCCTCACACTGTCACCACAAAATCTCATATGGGTCAGACTTCCTGAGGCCTAAAGCATTGGAATTAAATATCAATGTTTATGCACTTGAGAAGAATATAGAACTGCACATTGGAGTAGGAAGATGGACCAGTACATGTAGGGGGAAAATAATTAAAGGACCACTGTAGTGCCAGGAAAACATACTCGTTTTCCTTGCACTATAGTGCCCTGAGGGTGCCCCCAACCTCAGGGAGCCCTTCCCGCCGCGCTCTGGGGAGAAGAAGGGATTAAAATCTTACCTTTCTCCAGCGCTGGGCGGGGAGGTCTCCTTCTCCTCTCTGCCTCCTCTCCTCTTCGGCTGAATGCGCATGCGCGGCAGGAGCTGCGCGCACATTCAGCCAGTCTCATAGGAAAGCATTTCGTATGGACGCTTGCATCTTCTCACTGTGATTTTCACAGTGAGAAGCACGCAAGCGCCTCTAGCGGCTGTCAATGAGACAGCCACTAGAGGCTTTAGAGGCTGGATTAACCCATTTATAAACATAGCAGTTTCTCTGAAGCTGCTATGTTTATAAAAAAAAATGGGTTAACCCTAGCTGGACCAGGCACCCAGACCACTTCATTAAGCTGAAGTGGTCTGGTTGCCTAGAGTGGTCCTTTAAGGAAGAATGAAGGGAGCATATGGAGAAGTAAGGCTTATAAGAGCTATTACAAAAGTATAGGATACGTGGTTGACATATTACAGAACTAGTTAATGGAATCTTGGAAACATACATGGTCTTATCTGTTGGTTCCAATGTCTTAATCACAAAGCCATGTCACACATTTTGTATTTGATGATGCAAGGTGGATAATTCCAATAATTAACCAAGAATAGTTACATGTTAGCATGGCCATTGGCTTGAGTCTTTGTTGTCATTTTGTAACTGGTGTAATCTGACCGTTATGTTTTTGATGAGCAATTACTGGATTGAGAGGATATCTACAGAGGCTGGTAGAGATAATTTAGAAAAACGGGTCTGACGAGATGTAAAACTAGGATCTCTGTAAACTAAGATTTTGCAAGCCTAAAATTTTAGCCAACAAATGCTGTGATTTGAGTCCAAATGCCAATATGGAACTACTACTACAGGTATCTGTAACTCTCTCATTGAAGATGGTCAATGCTGTACAGTGAGTGCATTGACAAGAACCATCCTAAAGTTTATTATTGGGAGGTAATACAAACAAGCCATATTGAAAGGAATAAAGTTGGAATCAGATTTATTATTATTATTATATATATTTAATTTATATGAATGTAATTTAATTATATTTAGTCTGTATTACTTCAACTCTATGATCCTTCAATGCACACGCCTCGTAGTCTTGAAAGATAATCTAGGAAGTGGTAAGCCATGGTAAATAAAGTGCTATCTATTTTAGGTTCAGTTTTGCAGTATTGAGAGAATCATTCACATTGACCAAGTACTATTGCTTGCGATACAGAGATTCACTTTCCCTAAATAAATGAGGTCTCACTTCTGCACCCAAACATTAAAGAAATCTGTTAGCTGTTTGGTAAAAGGTACAACACAAGGAATTATAAAGGAACATTTTATAGAAGTAATGATACGTTTGTACATGGTTTGTTTTGCGCCTCAACTTTTTGGGATGCTATTTGTACAGTATACTGTATTTATATTCTGTTTTGGCTGCTGAAATTTTGTAACAATAAGCACATATTGATTGTTATTTGTCATCGACTATATCACTTCAAATTAATAGCTTACACCAATTTTTCTGCAATTTAATTGTTTGCATGAGAAATTGTTTTGCTTTGCACTGTTTTTAAGGGATATACACCCATTTTTACTTCACTTGTTTTATACTGGTAAATAATTGTGAGCGCCTGTTTTCTCCAAGTATAATTATTATTTTTTAGCTGTTTGGCAATGCCGTTGCCTACAGTGAAGCAGATGTCGCATACCGCAATTCATGAATATTTTTTGTACACTATATTTTATACATAACATGTTCCAAAGAAACTACTGCTAACAAAGTGTCTAAAAAATAAAAATCAGTTGTTGCAGGTTTTTTATAGGGATTCTTTTATTATTTATTTTATTTCGCTACGCAATTAATCTAAAACCAAACTGAACAATGTGTGATTTCACACCCTTAATAACTTTAACCTCAAAATCTTGACATCAATAGATTTCTTACTTAACGGGAATAAATAGCTTCCACAATTGTTTTGTATTTGCCACATCCGCAGGAAAGAAAAGAAAATGGCACTAGCATCTTCTATGAATGCCTGCTATTTTCTGGAGAAATTTATTATTTTCAGATACGGTAGATAGTCCACGAGGATTGCACCAGACAGCCTGTTAAACACCCAACTCTCTTGCAAATCAAGAAGCACAGATAAAGGAAGATTGACACTAAAAAAGCAAATGTCACACACGAAGATCTTTTGGCTTCTGTGTCTGCTGATGATAGAAGTTCACTTTCAGCAAGTCGCAAAATAGTTAGTATGGATACAATGTCAGGAGGCATGTGTATCTGCCAAGGACCAGATCTAGAGATGACAAGGTATATATAAGGTTTTCAGAGAATCTATACCATTCATTTAAAAATAATTATTACTTTCACCGTTTATTGTAATAGGACAGTACCATGCAGAGACCTCTATTGATTGGTTCACCAATGCCACAGCTTCAAAGGATAAAATGGGTTTGCTCAGTAAATACTATCCTTATATACACTCTATTCGCTAATCTCTAATTTTTGACACCTTTGGTTTCACCTGGTTCAAGCTATAATTACCGACACACTATAAAATACTCTTAACAATTGATATACTATCTCTCTATTTCAGCAATCATAACAAATACATGCACAGTGTAACTACAGACACATTTTTAGCCCCCCTTAGATGTTTTCATATTTTGTCATGTTACGACCTGCAATTAAAATTTTATTTATTGAGATTTTGTGTCATGCTATGAAATCCCCCAAATAATTTTGGGTGCAAAGAGCTGCCTTCATAAGTCACATATTTAGTTGAATGGAGCCTGGTGTGCAGGTAAAGTGTTGCACAATCTTAAAATAAAGAGACCTGTTTCTGGAAGAGCCTACGGTTCATTAAAGAGCATAACGTTTTTACGAGCAGCATGATGAAGACCAAGAAGATATCAAAACAAGTCTGGTATAAAGTTCTTGTGATGACCAGTGACAGCTGATTCTGAAATAAATATCTGCAAATATGAACTTTCTCCTGGAGTCTTCCACTATTAATACATTGTAAAGAATATGACGTAATTTAATAATGCCTCTGCTTAGAAAACACCCAAACCATACAAAACTCCACACTACAAAGCAGTGACTGAGCAAGGAAGATTTGAGATAGGAGAAGCAATCCATCGGAAAACACTAACCCAGATAGTGATCAAACCTGGTCTTCACAGACGAGTAGTAATCTTTGCCAAAAAAATAAATAAAAAAATAGGAGACACCGCAAACATGTCGGAAAGATGCACAGATCTAATAAAATGTTAACATTTTGGCCTTAGAACAAATTATATATGTGAAGTTAAAGTCGATCTGACACTCAATGGATTCCTCTGCAGAAAGCCTCAGGATCCATGTGCTCCCTGGTTCCCCCCAGTCATTTTCAGATATGGGGATCGTCTTTGCTTACTGTTACTAACGGATCCCCTGGTCTTCTTCCTTGGCATGGAAAATCTTAAATTTTCTAAGATGGTGGCACCAGTATGTCAGTCACTACCCATAGCCTGGCATGCGTGAGAGTCAGCATTGAGACCACTGATGTGCGGCAACAGGGTCTGACAAAACAATGGAGGGGGTTGAGTCCGTAAAGGAACACTGTAGGGCCAGGAATACAAACATGCATTACCCCTGTTAACAAGCTGTAAAACTCACCATTAATCAGCAATTTCCTATGGAAAAGCACTGGATTGGCTCAGATTGTCAATTCTGATGATCTCAGTCAAGGAGGAGGGACAGTGGTGGAACCAAATGTCACACTGGCCAATCAGCATTTCATCATAGAGGACTATGAGGAAAGTGCAGTGCCTCCATGCAAAACGTAGAGATGCTAAACATAGCAGTACTGTCACGATTTTCATTGTGCCATACTTATTATTGTGTTCTTGGGCATGGGTTTGAACCTGTGTCTCCTGCTTACCAGTCAGTAGCCTTACCTTGGGCTCCACACTTCTTTGGTTACTTTCAGTTGTTCCTGGTATCCTGTTCTCCCTGTCTCTACGCCTGGACCCTGCATACCTACCTGTTCCTGATGTTCCTGGCTGATTTCATCCTATATAAACCCTGCCTTGGTTATTGCACATGGTCAGATCGTTTTGTTCCTGTTTGGTGTTTCTGCTGTTAATCTGACTCCTGGTTCTTGATCCTCTGCTCGTCCGTCGTTTATGCCTGATTGCCGCCTGTCCTGACCATTGATTCTGTCCCTGACTACGCCTTTGGATATTCCTTGCCTGTACCTCGTTCCTGGAAGCACTGGTTATTATCAGCCCCAGTGCACTGTTACACCTCCTTGGGGATTTCTGCCTTGAGTCCCCTTGGCTGGTGTAACATTGCAAAGGGTGCTTTAAACTCTGCGTGTTGACTCCTATTCAAGGTAAGATCATTACAAGTACTGACCCAGGAAGCAGCTCTAGTGACCGTCTGAGTGACTGCCAGTGCAGGTATCCCTAGGGAGCAATGTAAGCACTACCTTTTCTCTGAAAGGCAGTGTTTACATGAAAATGTTTGCAGCGACATACTGTTCTTACCAGAACCACTATATTAAGCTGTAGTTGTTTTGGTGACTATAGTGTCCCTTTAAATCCTGTTCGAGGTTTGGCCCTTACCCTCTGGATCTGACTGCTAATAGCAGATGCCTAGGTCAAACCCTTCTACTCTGAGTAAGAATCGTAATGTTTCCCACACACATTGCCTGAGGGTGTTAATGTGAAATGTAGCAAGTATTCATAGGGTTTTAGGGTGGTCTCAGTATTCATTCACGGACAACCTTGACCATTTTGTTTGTGGCTATTCTTATTCTTTTGCCTTGAATCTCTAAAGAGAAAGTAAAAGATATAAAACACTGCTCTCCTTGTGCAGCGCCATGGGACTGCTTGTTATGAATGCAATCAATCTCAAGAGATCAGTCGTTTTATGCAGTGCCTCCCAAAGTACCTCTCAGGTCTAGCACAGTATCACAGTTAGAAGTATACAGCAGAAGCTAGGAATATTAGATGGAATTAAAGGGACCCTTGACCACATTTTGAATGCATTATCGAGATCATGAATCAATTGAATATGAATAAGAGACATTCACTTCTAAGTATTTTTTGTTTTCCCCAAAAACAGATGGTTTGCAGAGACCAGGACTTTGCTTACATTTCTCCGGCAGTCCTGGTCCTCCCATTGTTTGTGCGTATCTAGTAAACCTCATTATATAAATCTGAACTTCACGAAGACACGTAAATTAATGCAGCTTTACTGGAGGAAAAATGTTGTGTATTTTAAACTGTCAGGGCTGTTTATGGAGCACAAAAACGCATCCAGCCAGCTAGAGTCGACCGTGTAGTTTAGGTTGGATTAACTTTTTACACTTTTGCATTTGCCGTTTCAGATAAATAAATAAGAGCTATGTGACGAATGCCTGCATTAGTGAAATTTGTTTTTAGACATCCGGATCGTCAGAACGCAGTGTCTGGTGGAATTTACATGAATATGTTCAGTACTGACTAGATTATCACTGTTGCTAGTACTGCTTTGTTAAAATCGCTGTGCATGAATAAAATTATTTGGCTGCACTTTAAACACTAAAAATTTCAATTATGTTTTATTTTGGGGACTCGTTTCCAGTTTAGATTGTTAGCCTCTTGGCACACACATACAGTTTACTTAAAGGGGCACTACAATCACCAGAACAACTACAGCTTATTGAATTTGTTCTGGTGAGTATACTCATTATCTTCAGGCTTTTTGCAGTAAACACTGTCTTTTCAGAGAAAATGCAGTGTTTACATTACAGCCTAGTGATAACTCCACTGGCCATGCCTCAGATGGCTGCTAGAGCTGCTTCCTATGTCAGTCTTGCCTAGTGTGCATCACAACATTTAGGGTCTCCACCCTCTGCATGCAGACACTTAACTTTCCTCATAGAGACGTATTGATTCAATTCATCTCATGAGGAGATGCTGATTGGCCAGGGCTGTGTTTGACTTGTGCTGGCTCTGCCCCTGATCTGTCTCCTTGACAGTCTCAGCCAATCCTACTGGGAAGCATTGTGATTGGCTCAGACCAACACTTCTGATGATGTCAGCAGACAGTTTCACATGCAAACAGGGGCAGGTCAGATGCAGACTTAAATAGAAGTAAGATTTTACTATATTTAGGGGGCCAGATGATGGTTTTAACACTACAGGGTCAGAAATATATGTTTGTGTTACTGACCCTATAGTGCTCCTTTAACAACTGTATTAATGAAGTGGGTTGTATACACATCTGCAATGCATAGTTTGGCAGTCATTTAACAATCCAATGCATGTGGGTGCAGTTTTCGAGTTTTCAGATGTGCATGCAGGTCACAAGCCAAGAAACACACTTTAAGGTATGGATAGAAATTAACCTATGCTTTTTATAGATATTTCATTTTCTGCTCTCTTCGTCAAGTTGTTTTATTCAAATGAAACAGTTTTCAATACTTTAGAAATGCCACAGCCACTTTTAAAACCATTATTGTCAGACAGTTGGTCAGGCTATGATGATGAAAGGAGTTGGGGTAAGTGATTAAGGGTAACCAGACATCAGCCATGGACACTTATTCTAAGACATATACCTGAAGGTGGGGTCATTATTGAGCATTTAGGTGATACACATGTATGTTACTGATTTTTTTAATTTTTTTATTTAGAACAAAATTATGGGTGTTTTTTACTAAAGTAAGAATTGTCAGGAATTCAAAGAGAATTTAAACTTTATAGGGAGACTATAGGCAACAAAACAACTTTAGATTAGTGAACCGGTTTTGGTGTATAGATTATGCCCCTGTAGTCTCATTCTCAATGCTCTGCCAATTAGGTTTTAAATCACTTTGTTTATTCAACTCTAGTCACACCTTCCTCCATGTGCCTTGCACAGCCTTCCTAAAAACTTCCTGAAAAAGAACCTAGATATTTTAGGTTCCTTTATTGCGCAGTCTTTAAATGTAGAATGGCTTACCTCATGCTCTATTGATAGCCTTGTAGAGCCTCCTTTGTGTGATTAAAGTTCAAGTTACAGAGCAGGAGATAAAAGCTTCTAAAGCAAGTTCACATCTGCTTGAAAATGAAACCATTTTCCAAGCAGGCACTATGAGTCACAGCCAGAGGAGGTGTGGCGAGGGCTGCATAAACAGAAACAAAAGTAATTTAACTCCTAAATGGCAGAGTATTGATCAGTGATACTGCATGGGCATGATCTATACCTCAAAACTGCTTCATTAAGATAAAGTTGTTTTCATGCCTATAGAGTCCCTTTAAGGCTAAAGTAGCTGATGTGGAATCAAAACTGACTTTGAGAATGTTTCCAGCTCTGTCACTGGCTTACATTCTGAAATGAACTTTGAATTTCCTCACAATTCTAACTTTAGTATAACCCTGTAAAGAATCAGATTAATGCATGAAACAAATGCTAAACACATTTATTGTTTAAAAATAAATAGTTCAAACATCTCGTGGCAACATTAGCTTCAAGCATACATGGCACCACCGACAGACAGCAAAGATTAATGACACAGTGAAACTACAGACAGAATGCATTCCCTTATATTCTATCGTCCCAACGCAGCATATTCCGGTATTTCTTGTTTATGCTCTATTCCTATTTTTAGATGGGTTTACAAATTGCAGAAAGGGTTGTAGGAAAAAACTTGACCAAGCTGTTGCAAGACTCTGAAGCTGTAGTTGATAGATGTACCAGCTCCACTGTTAGAATTACACACAAATCTTTTTACAGCTGGCTCGTCTATAGCCGAAATAGCTGAAATAACAGATTTGAATGCCTAGCTGCAAGCATCCTACTAAGATACGTGTAAAAGACCCTCAGAAAAGAAGGCAGGTGTTTTATTTTTTAATTACATTTTAATCATCCCTTCCTTCCTACGCGAGCAGAAAAAAAAAAGATACTTACCCTTTAATTACCTGAAAAGTCCACCAGAAGGTTACCGGTGTTTCAAAGAGTTTATATACATTTTCAAGATTTTTTTTTTCTGTGGAATCCAGAATTAAAGCCTAATTTTGTTTCATGTTATTCACTAAAGAATAACAGGGTTATTCAATAAAGTGAGCATTCAAGGTGAATTATCAATTTTTAGGCTAAAGTAGCCGGACTAGAAGAAAGACTGAATTGAGTATTTTCTGGTCACAGCCATTTTGGCCTTGAATTTCCTATTTAATTTGAATTCTGACATTAGTGAACAGCCCTGTACGTTTCTGGTAAAAGGAACAAACTGCAAAAAAAAAAGGGTAAGAGGAAAAAAAACAAACTAAATTTAAAAAAAAGAAATGAATATGAGAAACGTTTGCAACTCAGCTATCTGCGTTTTCATTTTTCCAAAATTCATTTAATATGTACTATAGTCCATGTTGCTGCCCAAAAGTAGTGGGAGTTTGAGAGCAGGACTTAATTTTGTATGTTTGTATTTGCTTTTGGATCACAAAACCATGTTACAATGCTGCCACCCACCCGTGTGTTCCCTATTAAGGATTAATAAGTGTGTAGGGGTTTATAAAATACCCCTCTGTCTTTTTAGAGATTTTGCTGTTTAGCTGAAGACCGCAAGTTGAACTGTTAGTGCAGGACTTACCGAATAGGTTTTGCGCAAGTAACTTTTTTTTTTTGTATGTATTGAGGCCGATGAGTACCATTGCTGCCGCCGAGGAGTTGTGGGAGTTTGAGTGCTGGGCTTAATTGTATATGTTCCTAATAAACAACAGGTTTTATTCGCTAACCTGGAAATTACCAGTAATTTGAAAAGGAAATTCACAGTTTTGGCTAAAAAAGCTGAGCTGAAAGAATAACTGAGTTTATTAATTTAACACATTCATAAATTTTGGAGTAGAACCCAACAATTCCTTGTTTTGTGCATAACCTGTTAGGGAATTGACTGAGAAATTTAAAGGACCACTCTAGGCACCCAGACCACTTCAGCTTAATGAAGTGGTCTGGGTGCCAGGTCCTTCTAGGGTTAACCCATTTTTTCATAATTATAGCAGTTTCAGAGAAACTGCTATAATTATGAATGGGTTAAGCCTTCCCCCTAATCCTCTAGTGGCTGTCTCATTGACAGCTACTAGAGGCGCTTGCGTGCTTCTCACTGTGAAAATCACAGTGAGAGCACGCCAGCGTCCATAGGAAAGCATTGTAAATGCTTTCCTATGAGACCGGCTGAATGCGCGCGCAGCTCTTGCCGCGCGTGCGCATTCAGCCGGCGGGGCGTAACGGAGGCGGAGAGGAGGAGGAGAGCTCTCCGCCCAGCGCTGGAAAAAGGTAAGTTTTTACCCCTTTCCCCTTTCCAGAGCCGGGTGGGAGGGGGTCCCTGAGGGTGGGGGCACCCTCAGGGCACTATAGTGCCAGGAAAACGAGTATGTTTTCCTGGCACTATAGTGGTCCTTTAAGGCATAATCTCTTAATTTGAAACATACTCCAATTTACCCATGTTTCCAGCTCAGCTACATTTTCCTAAAATCATAATGTCCCTGGTCAGTTCCAGACAATTCATGGTTTAGTGACTAAACCATTTTAGAGTTCAGTCGGTGCATTGACGTCAGAAGATGAAACCAAATAGTAACAGGGCTATTTACTAAAGTGACAATTCAAAGTGAATCTCAAATTCAATGTCAAAATAGTTGGTACTTAAAATTTTCAGAGTCGGCTATGCCTCCATTTCGGCTACTCTGGCCTTAAAGAAACACTCTATCTGGACCCAGACCACTTAATCTTATTGGAGTGCCCATGTTCCTTAACCCTGCAATGCACTTTTAGAGAAACTGTCTATCAGACAGCCACTAGAGGCTCTTCCTGCAGGTTCACGAAGTTTGACTCCATTAAATGACTCTGGACACCCTCACTCTTTGCATGAGGATGTCCAGCATAATGAGCCAATGTTTTCCTGTGAGGAAGACCTAATGTGTATTAGGTTCTACAAATTTGTGGTGTTGGAGGAGGATAAACTCAACCCTGCACAGAGCGACCTTCGCACTGGAATCAAGTGTTTAACCCCTTAAGGACCAAACTTCTGGAATAAAAGGGAATCATGACATGTCACACATGTCATGTGTCCTTAAGGGGTTAAAGGATATGGGTGTGGGGGAGAGTGGTGGGCATTGGGACAGAAGGACACCTTAGTGTTACAAATACAGCTTTATTTTCATATTTCACTCACTTTGAATTCTCTGTTTAGTAAATATTGTCGTAAGTGTTATTCTGTGAATTGCTTCACTGGCCCCTAAAAAGGAGTTTCAAACATTTGTTATCCCCTAATCACCTCACTACCAAGTATGTTATCTAGTAAAAATAAGGACGCAGTTTATTTGAAACATGGCTACATGGCATATTTAGCACCCACGTATTGGGCCAAGATGGCAAGTTTATCTATAGATTTTTGCTCACTGATACCAAAAAATAAAAATTATGTAAATGGACAGAATTTTTTTTTCATGGCTTGAGTTTGTCTCGTCCAATTGGAAAAGGAAATGATGCATACAGAAACAAAAAGTAAAATATGCAGATAATTTAAGTTTTCATTTGTTCATTAAATCTTTGCAGAAATCTTAGAAGGATGGAAATATATACAGGTTCACTTGTCTTTTTCATATAGGGCAAGGTCACAAACACACAAGCAAACACAGAGCAGAGAAACTGCTATGTTTACATTGCAGGGTTACTCGTATTCAGCATGCAGAATGTCCATAGGAAAGCATTGAGAGATGCCGCGCGTGTGCATTCCGCTCCACTCGGGAGCTGACGTCGGCGGGGGAGGAGAGTCACTCGGCGCTGGATTAAGGTAAGTGGCTGAAGGGATTTTAACACCTTCAACTCAGCGGGAGGGGACCCTGAAGATGGGGGGACCTAAGTGTTATGTAGTGTCAGGAAAACAAGTTTGTTTTCTTGACACTATAGTGATCCTTTAAGCCCCAATTCTCTAGTGGTGAGAAAGAAGGGGAGCTGTACCTGGCTTACACCCACTCCTTCATTTTCCCCTTGTAGAGTAACCCTGCACCCATTGCCTGGATTGACAAAGCATATATTTACAAGGCTCAGGAGGCTTGAAGAAGCCGTCACCTGCTCATAAGAAAGAATCCTGCCAGCCTCCTCTGTCTTGCCAACTGCCTGTAAGAAGGTTCTCCTGCTCTATCCTGCTACTGTCAGCATTGAGATGTAGACATGTGCAATTCATTTCGTTCTGAATGTAAATTCGGACAAATTTAGGCAATTCAGGCATTCAGATGCTTACGAGTGTTCGAATTGTCGAAGTGCCGAATTTCGGAAGTGCCGAAGTGCTTCGGATTTCTGAAACGTTGCAAAACAGGAGAGGGAGGGAAAATTAAGGGAATGATAACAGGAATCTAACCCTAACCCCAACCCTTCCCCTTCCCCTAACCTTACCCCCAACCCTACCCCTAGAAGTGTAAGTGGATGTGGTGGTTAGGGGTAAGGGTAGGGTTAGGGAATTGCCGAAGTCCTGAAGTCACGGATTTCGGAAGTGCCGAACCGAACCGCTGAAGTGCAAAACTTTGGAAGTGCCCGACCCAACTGATTTTTTTGCCAATGCACATCCCTATTGAGATGTAGGCTAGGGGAAATTTGATTGACAAAAGGGACTAAAACGTAATAAATATATATATTTTATATATATATTTTTTTTTTTTAAATTCTTTATTTTTATTGTGCATGGGATTACAACAGTGCCTGTATAGGCACAACAGCTTCCGCAAGCACAGTAGTATTTGAACATAGATACGTTATGTGTTAAAGTTGCACATTTTTACATTTAGTAGTTTATATAATTGGATTGCGGTAAAGAATCACCGGTGGGAGATTTGCATTTTGTTTATAGCTCATATATGTTAGTCAGGTATGCATAGGTTGAGTATGTGTATAATATTGGTTAATCTGTCTAGGCGGGTGCTGAGGGGGTTTAAGCTGTTTATCAGCTTACGTTTGGTTGGTGGAGGCTGAGGGACCCCTGTAGAAGTGCTACATAGTAGTTCCATGGGTAGCATGGGTCGTTCCTTGGGGGTTTGGAGACGTTGTGCATGTGGATTCGCTATGTGTAGAGCGTTACGTCTGACTGAGCAGGCTCTATACGCAGCCGATTGTCAGGGAGGGTGATAGCAGTGTAGCTTATTGTGTGACAGGTGGGTTGGTAAGTCCTGTACCTGTTGGCTTGCATAGACCCTGCTGTGTCTGAGAGGGGGAAGTGGGGGTGTGGGTCCCTCTGAGTGGTTTGCCCTCATCTGAGAGGGGTGTTAGTGGGGACTTGTGGGGGGTGGGTGCCATCTCGGTTCTTTATATTTTTGCCCAATTTTGGGGTGTTCGTAGTTAGCTGTAGTGCGCCTTAAAGGCATATACATGAAATGAAATTGTTAAACAGATTATAAAACATATTATAAGACACACTGTGAGGCGTTGAGCTCTGCGCGGGTTTTCAGATGCCTTGTCTATTTATTTCAGGATGATTTATGCTCAGTCTTGCCAGGGTTCCAATTTCCCGGATGTAGTGGCTCTTGGTGTGAACGGGGTTGTGGTCGCTGGGTCCCAGGTGTTGGGTGGCTTGTCTCGTTATGTGCTTACGGTCTGGTCTTCTATGCCTAATGATGTAAGGAAGGTGGGTATATCTGCCCCAGATTCTAGTGTGTGAACAGTCCAGTTGTGTGTAGCTAACAAGGTTCCAGGGGGGCCCCATCGGTATGTTACTCCTGCGGTCCTGAGTTGGGAGGTAAGCAGTGTGGCTCGTGTTAAGTCCTGGTAAAAGGTTAGAGAGGTGCTTTCAAAAGACAGCAGTGTTTTATCCTAGCATAATTTGGGCTTTATCTTGCGAGGTGGAGCAGCAGAGTATGATGTCCCGCATTTGGCCAAGTTTTGCCGTGGGTGAGCCTGGTATTCTGTGTGCTCCGTCAATGGATAGTTACCTGGCCGTTGGGTGGGATAGAATGGTCGCTAGCAGTCGTCTGATGTAATGTGGTAGCTCGTCTGCTGTGATGTTAGCGGGGACGCCCCTTATCTTGATGTGATTGCGGCATTGTCTGTCTTCAAAGGCTGTCATCCTGAGTGATAGAGCTGATTGATGGACTTGTAGTTGGGTGACTGTGTCTTTAATTGTGGTCAGTTCAGAATTAATATTGCTGATGTTGGTTTCTGTTTGTGTCACCCTGCCTGTGACTGCCTGTATGTCTGATCTGAGTTGCTGGAGGTCTGCAGCCCAGACCTGCTGGATGTCTGCAGCCCAGACCTGCTGGATGTCTGCCAGCAGTGCTTTCAAATCTGCCTTGGTGGTGGGGGCAGTGCCATCATGGGGCTCTGGGGGTGAAGCCTGACCTGTCTGAGGGTCCTGTGTGGCCCCTACCTCATCGCTTGTTCCTGTGGCCTCCAGGTGTGAGGGTTGCTGCGCATCCGTGGAGGGAGTTTTGGCTGGTGCCGGTCTTTGCAGCATAGAGCCGATGTCTCTGTACTCCGCCGCCGTATTCGGTTTTTGGGACCGATGTCCCATTGCTGGCATCAGGGTTTGTTGTGGGGGCGAGGTGTCCGGTCTGTACAGGCTGTTTCCCGCGGTTCTGATCGCTAGGAAATCGCCCAGGTTGTAGGCTTGTGGTGCGCGGTAGGCCCCAGGCCTGCGTTTTGCTTTAGACTGCTTGGGCGGCTGAAAGAATGGCATCGGTGGGTACCGGATCACTCCGTGAGGCAGGTCGGTTGGGTGGTTGGTTGGGGCATGATGCCTTAGATTGTGGGTATAAATTGGGCTAGTTGCGAGGAGCTGGCTGGTTACAAGCTCCGCCCCCCCAACTTAATATATTTTTTATGAATATCTTTACATTTCCCAGCACTTCCCCAACACAATGTGCAGTATATATGATGTTTTATTTTCTTTACATTCCATTAATTTATGAATGCAAGTAAATGTAAAAAATATAGTTTTGGTTAGGTTAGTTTGGGGTTCTAATTTATTAAAATCACACTACTAGGTTGTGAGAGATGTTACATGCCTACCACAATGTTCTGGATAGAAGAAAATGTATTAGTGGGGGTTTAATAGGTCAGCACCCAATGAAGGTCTTTATCAACCTGTACACATTCAGAAATATCAATGCAGTGTAGACAGTACTTTTATGCCTTGAATACTAAACATCCCTTAGGCTATGGCTGATTTCTCTTGTGACTTTTTAGTTAATGATGAAACCTATTTTGATATAGTAATCACACACTTCCAATCCGCATTAATTAAAGATCACATCATGAAATGTTATTGAACTTAGCTTTAGTGCACACCTCTATATACTGTCTTGAATGTGTGGCAAAAAACTGTTACAAGCTTACTGGCAATATTCAAGGTATGTTTATTTGGCCTACCTAGCACTGTATGTTAGACTCTGAGCTGGCAAATACAATGTGTGTGTGTGTGTGTGTGTGTATGTATATATATATATATATAGTAACTCTGTGTTCTTTTAATCGCTATGAAGATATTGAGAAACTAATGATTACTGTTTCCATACAGAGCCCAGACTCCTGTGAACTCTGATACTATGTGCATGCCGTCTATCGTTGTGGGAATGCCACAGAGATGGAAAGGAAGGCATCAGAGTGGAGTTTTGTGATTCTGGATCACATACAAGCTGGGATGACTGGCAACCCTTTCAGAACAGGGTTACCCCATGCACATAGCATATTGCTGTCAGGGCCTGATTAACATAGGCACTAGTGGAGCTGTAGCTCCAGGTCCATGTGCATGGAAAAGGCCCAATGTTAAAAAGGTATTATATATAATGTTTCTACCCCCACTACTTACGTGCTCTAAAATATTGTGCTGATGGAATGGAGAATGGGAACTTAGAGGGATACAGAGGAACAATATTTTTGTGCATTGAGTATAATTATTAACTCAAAGGGGCAATATAGGCAGTTTAAGACACCATAACAACTTCATCTAAATGGTACCAGGGGTTAAATTGTTTTCAAATGGTTTAACCCTGAAGTTGCCTCCAGCGCGGGTCACGGCTCCCCCCAGGCAGCATCCAGCTTCTGAAATGTCACTTTCAGGAAGCACAGAGTGCTGTGGGTTAGGGGCAAAGCTGATTGGCCAACAGCAGTCAGCTGAGACTCTCAGCCAACCAGTGACTCCCCATTCACAAAACTGGCTTAGAAAGGGTACATTTCTTAAGACAGTTATGTGAATGGGGAGTCCAGTGGCGGATCCAGGGGGGTCAATGGGGCAAAGGCCTCCCCCCCTCAGAGCCGATTCTCTCCCCTGCAGGGCCGGAGAATGGTGGACAAGCCAAGTGAGTCCTAAGGAGAGAGGATTCTGTGTTTGTGATTAGTGAGAGAGAGGAGATGAGAGTGCTTCTGCTTGTTAGATGGACATATAAACTGGGCTGAGAGATGGAAGAAGAGAGAATGACATGGAGTATGTGTAAGCTTAAAATACAAGTGTCCCTCAAGCACCACCTCCACCAGAGACACTTGAGATGTATGGCTGTTTAGTGATTTCTGTCTATACGTTTCTGTAATTAGGCCAATCATAACGGTCAGCACCAGGTCCAGCAGATTCTAAATCCAGCACTGATTGCTGTTGAAGATAATATGTAAGATGGCATAGGGTTTACTTTTCAATGTATATGTATGGGTTGATATAAAGTCCTGATTTACCCCATAGTTGTAGGCATACTGCCACGTGCTCAGCGACCCTAATACTAAGACACTGCACACAGCTGTCAGCATGAGGACATGTGAAGCTATGTGGTTCTTATAAAGAGCAGCTACTATTCAAGATAACTAATTTTAAACAGGCAACATTATCCATGTGGTGCAAATACCCGGCTCTCTTCCAATAAGAAAAATGTGAGAACGGGTTTTTCTTACAAAGTATGAATATATGTGGAACCTGTAAGATGATTAATGGAGTGAGCTAACCTCTTTAATATGTGATATCCAGTCTCAGGTGGATATCTTTTGACTGTAGCATTGCGTTCTGCCTGCTGGGATGTTGCACGGTTAGCAAGTCATGTTTAGATTCAGTTGGCTGGACTCTCAGCAATCAAGTCTTGGTGCACCTTCACAAATTAAATCCAGTTATCAATCAGGGTTATAAAATATTCTGTTTCCTTGGATTCTCTTTGTCTGATATTAAATTTCCTAAGAAGGTCTGAAACCATTCAGCGTGACAAATATGCAAAAACACAACATGCAAAAACTCAATCTGCACATAACCCAATTTTTCCATCACTCAGTGACACTACCACGCCACACAAAGTGCCCTGTGAATGGTGGTGACAAAGTCGAAGCACGCAGCAGTGAGCCCTAAGTGACCGTATTCTTTGTTGAAATGTCAACTTCAAAATCATCGCATTTAGGCGAAAGTAAAAGTAAACACTCCTTTATATGGAGGTATTTTTAACCCTAACCAGGACATGCAAATACACAAACAGCTACCTTAGGATACTAGCTAAAATTCGACTAAAATCTAAAGTGTAGAACTGACCTCAGACTTAACGCTATAGAACTTTTGAAAGCCTGCAGGTTTTTCTATTATTTGGGAGGGAAGTGAAAAATAACAACATAACTGACATCCCTGGGTAAATGGAATCTGTCATACATAGTATAGCTTGTGAAAACAGGGTATGTATATACTGTATGTGTTTCACTAGAAACCAAAGAAAAATACTTGCGTAAGTGCAGTTGTGTGCTATGATGCACTCCTGTTTTGATATTTTTTTTTTTAGATATGTTGCTGTCAGAGTTGTATACTGGAATCCAGAATGAAGTAAGAGATGATGCCATATCCAGGCGTAATAACACATGGCAAATCCAAAAAGCATAATCAGAAAGTCCAACGGTCAATATTCCAGGCAGCACCGGTTCATTAACCCCTCAAGGACCAAACTTCTGAATTAAAAGGGAATCATGACATGTCACACATGTCATGTGTCCTTAAGGGGTTAAAGATAGACAGTCTATGTTAATTCTGTGGGAATGAGGACAGAGAGAGCAGTGTAGGGCTTTGACAGTTGCACTCAAGACGGATACAAATCGCACCCGACTTCTCAACACTTCAGAGTCTGGTAAATCTAGAGTTAACAGTAATTCTTTAAGTCTATAGATAACAGTAACACTGTCAAATATACAATAAAAGGTCACCACAGGGATCAATGAAATCACAAGAATCAGGCTATGCAGAAAGAGAACATCATTTATAGCAAAGAAACGCATTCTTGCTCTCCATTAGCATCATTCTCGCGAATGCCCTAACAAAAATATTCAAATTGTGCACATTTATATAGAAGAATTATAATAGAGATATATCAACTGTAACAAAATTCTACATTAAAACTACACTGACTGCTGATAGCCACAGGCAGTAGATGGTGGGTGATTGCGTTTCATCTTTATACTTGCTGATTGCAGTGGGGTTGTAACTTTTGACATGGCCTGCACATCGCACATTCTGCCTACCAATTTACAGATGGAACTAATGCACTATAATTTATAATCTGGGGCAGAATTGTATAGTTCTAGGTGTTGTAATGTTTCAATAGAGTCATTTTGATTATTTTTGTTGTATATTAAAATATTATTTGAACATATTAAATAAAGGTTACATTTTCCTGACTTCAGAAGAGATGGAGCGCTTATATAAGTGTTTCCATTTCTTTAATGACACCATATTTCGCAACAGTTGAAAGCCCATTGCAAAGAGCAATTTACAACATTAACACTCGGTATATAAGTCAATGGCCCCATATTGCTACCGGTAAAAGCACTTGACAAGCAGTATTCTATTACAAACAGAGAAAGGCTTCTCTGTCTATGCATTCCAAAGCTTATACTCTGTTTCTTTGAAAGATATAGCAACATGTCATCCTTAGTAAACAAAAGAACAAGCTTCTATAAAAAAAATAAGCAAGGTTATTCGCTTGACCAGGAATTCCAGAGATTGGAGACAAATCAACAGGGACTTCAGCACAATTGTGTCATGAATGGGACACTCTAGTCACCAAAACAACTACAGCTTATTGTATTTGTTCTGTTGAGTATAGTCATTCCCTTCAGGCTCAGTGACATCTTAACAGCATTATGGGCCACCGGGCAAAGCAGTGCACTAGGGTCCTACCTACACAACAACTCACAAGAATAAAAATGTAAATTATGGATAAAATAAGGCTTATATTTATTGGTACCTACCATTAACAAATGCAATACATACATACACACAGACTGCTGAATACAGTCACAGACTGCTGAATACACTCACACACAGATTGCTGAGTACACACAAACAGACTGCTGAATACACACAGGCTGCTGAATACACACACATACACTGGTGAATACACACACAGAGACTGCTAAATACACCCAGACTGCTGAATACAAACACATGCACACTGCTGAATAGACACACACACTGCTGAATACACACACACTGCTGAATACACCCAGACTGCAGTGAGGGGTGCGGTGTATATGTTTGTGTGTGAGGGGTGCAGTGTGTTTGTGTGCTAGAGGGTGCTGTGTGTGTGTGCGGGGTGTGCAGTGTGTTTAAGGGGTGCTGTGGGATCTGTGTATAAGGGGTGCTGTGTGTGTGTGTGAGGGTTGCAGAGTGTGATGGGTGCAGGGAGCAATTTTAGTAATAAATAATGATTAATACATTCTTTATGCACCCACCTCCACTTCTTCTTTGGCAAAGGAGGGGGGGGGACAGCCAGCCCTTGTGGTCCAGTGGTGAGTTCTGTGTAGCCTGCAGCTCCTCTGGCTGCTGTCCTCCTGCACGCAGAATGCTGTGTGGAGCGTTGCCATGGCAACGTGTGGCAACGCTCCACACAGCCTACTTGCGCAAGGAGTGCTCTTCCTCCCAGGTCCCTCCTCCTACCTCTCGGTCCTCCCGCCCTCTCTCTCCTCTAACGAAGGACCTTTGGGCCGGTGAGGGAGAGCTTTGATCTCTCCACCAGCCCGATAGGGCCTACGGGAGGAAAACAGGGCCCGCTCTCCATGGGCCGGGAGGGTAGATCAAAGGATCTCCCCTGTCAACCGGGCACGCTGGGCAGCGCGGTGGGGCCCTCATCTGAGTGGGGCCCCCGGGCAACTGCCCAGTATGCCCATGCAGAAAGACGGCTCTGTTCAGGCTTTTTGCAGAAAACACTGTTTTTTTTTAGAGTAATGGCAATGTTTACATTACAACCTAGGTATGAACACCTCTAGTGGCCATTCCTCAGATGGCTACTAGAGATGCTTCCTGGGGCAGTTCTGCACAGTGTGCAGTGTTGACATTCAGTGTCTCCACCCTTTGCATGGAGACACAGAACTTTCCTCATAGAGGTGCATTGATTCAATGCATTTCTATGAGGAGATGCTGATTGGCCAGTGCAGCATTTGGCTCCACCCCCCACCCTGCCTCTTCCACTGAGATCATCAGAATTGGCAATCTCAGCCAATGCTTTCCCGATTGAAATCATTGTGATTGAGATCATCACTTTTGATGATGTCCGCCAAGGAGGCAGATCAGGGGCAGAGCCAGCACCAGCAGGATGGAATAAAGGTATTATTTAACTATATTTATGGGGGCAAGGGTGGGACAGGGGGGCTAGATAGTGATTTAAATAGTATAGGAATACTTGTTTGTGTTCCTGACCTTATAGTGTTCCTTTTAATGCGGTTCTGTTGGGTTATTTAAAAAACAGGGTGTTTTACACTGCACTCCATTTTATATATATATATATATATATATATATATATATATATATATATATACATTCATATATATATTGAAAACAACAAGGTGCACTCCTGGATTTGAAAAAAAGTGTTTGGTTTATTGTGTCCAAATAATCAAGTTCAGCAGATCAACGTTTCAACCTATACAAAGGTCTTTTTCAAGATCAGAACCATATATATATATATATATATATATATATTATATGTTACATCTATCCTATTAACCAGGTGTACAATATTATCTAATATTAGAATTCTTGGCTTCCTTGTATGAGAACTTTCTTTTTGTAATACTGACATCATGCAAACTCGATATCTGCAGACTTGTATTCCGGTACATTAGATACTGTGTTCCTGTAAGTCTATTATTCAAGCCTGATGTCACGTAACCTGATCTTCGTATAATTGTCTGATCCTGAAGTCCTGACCTTAAGCATAAACAACACTGTGGTTTCTCTTTCCTGGTTTAAAATGACACTCTCTGAAAATGTTTTTATTTACAATTTTTTGATTATTATTATTCAAAACATCTAAAATCTGAATTCTAACAGCAGTCACAGATACAGTTTTATTCTGGATTGCTTCCAGAACCAAACTGTTACATTCTATGGGCAGAAACCCAGCACGCAGCTGACAATAACGTATTAGCATGTGCTTTCTTCTTAAATGAAACAGTGAGAGAGCATATACAAGACAAATTGCTCCAAAAACCGCACTGGTCATGGTTAGTTTAATCCCATCAATGAAATGGAACAGTTGTGTTGATGAATATGATCAGAAATCTAGGCAGAAATAAACGGTATAATATAAAGATTGTTACAAACGTGTCACTCATGTCAGTTACCTGAGGTGCAAAACTATTTATTTTACATATAAGATCTGTCATTCAGTTGCCTAGCACGGCGTCTTGGGGTTCCACCTGGACATTTAGCATGTTACATCTAGTCTGCTTTCCAGTAAGCATTGATGTTTTTTCCCCAACTCCCCATCCCCGATCACTACGGGAAGTGTTGCTTTCGCCAGACTATATATCTTCATTGACTCTGTATGGCAAGCTCCCAGGTATACCCAGCCCTATGAATCAACAAAAGTGTACACAACACCATGCTTCAAGTCCTGCCTTCAACTCAATTCCAAACATCCAAGTTATGTCCAAATCCAGATTCCCAGGCAAGCCAAATTAAAGCATACCACCCTAGTGCATACCACTCTAGTTTGAGTCCACATCCTTCCCTTGTGTCTATCGTAATTTCCCTCTTTTCAAAGACCTCAGCATTTTTGGATGTTTACAAAGATTCACAGGAAAAAAAAACAATATCTTTAAATCTCAATAAATATGTTTCGAAATTAGTCAATGTGAACAGTCTTTTGCTAAATTACATTTTGAGCAGATCAACTGATATCAGGGGTGAGCGAGGTGTGATTGTCTGCCTGTGTGTGACTGTCTGTGTGTTTGACTGTCTGTGTGTGTGTGTGACTGTCTGCCTGTGTGTGTGTGAGACTGTCTGCATATGTGTGTGTGTGTGACTGTCTGCATATGTGTGTGTGTGTGTGACTGTCTGCCTGTGTGTGTGTGATTATCTGCCAGTGTGTGGGTGTGACTGTCTGCCTGTGTGTGTGTGTGTGGGTGTGGGACTGTCTGCCTGTGTGTGTGTGTGTCTGTGTGTGTGTGTGTGACTGTCTGCCTGTGTGTGTGTGTGGGGGTGGCTGTCTGCCTGTGTGTGGGTGGCTGTCTGCTTGTGTGTGTTTCACTGTCTGTGTGTTTGACTGTGTGTGTGTGTGTGTGTGTGTATGTGTGTGTGTGGCTGTCTGCCTGTGTGTTTGTGTGTGTGGCTGTCTGTCTGTGTGTTTGTGTGTGGCTGTGTGTGCCTGCCTGCCTGTGTGTGTGGTTGTCTGCCTGTGTGTTTGTGTGTGTGGGTGTGTGTGTGTGTCTGACTGTCTGGGCAGACTAGATGGGCCGAATGGTTCTTATCTGCCGTCACATTCTATGTCTGTGTGTTTGTGTGTGGCTGTCTGTGTGTGACTGCCTGCGTGTGTTTGTGTGTATGGCTGTCTGCCTGTGTGTGTGACAGGGTGTGTGGGAAGGGGGAAGGAAGGGGGGAGGAGTAGGGGAGGGGCAGACAGGAAGGGGGGCCCTGTGAAGATTTTTCGCACAGGGCGCCCAAAGGCCTAAGGCCAGCCCTGACTGATATACACTGAAGTAGTCACATCTCCAGAGTAAAATGATATTGTCGATCTTTCACCATTTCAAGTATTCATTTCAACTCAGCATATTTTGGACATTACTAACCATGCCCCCTTTGCTCTTTAAGCCCTGTAAAAAAAAAAAAAAGTTCCCTGGAATCCAACACTGGGCGATGCACTCCTCGAGAGTTTCAAAGCCATGTCTGACATCACTCCTTCCCTCTCCATTGTCCAATCAAGGGAGAGAAAGAGGGGATTTACAATAAAACAATTGAGGATATAAATATAGAGAGGCCAGGGAGACTGAGAGGTCAGAGGTCAGGAATGGCATTGAAGCGTCTCATTGGAGGAACAACCCCAGCACTGTCTGCAAGGGTAGAAGCTGATGACATCTGTCACCAAAGCACAGTGAGTACTGACACCACACATAATATTTGCACAGAATTGACATTTGTCAGTCTAGAACAGAGGTCTGCCTAAGTCACATGTCTGGGGGGGGGGGAGGGGGACAAGCACAAAAGTTTAAATATATATATATCTGCAGCATTTCAGCAGACAGATTCCTACCACCATGACCACCTCTAAAGTCAAAGTGGTCATGGATGTTGGAATAAACATTTAAATGTTTGAGATAATAATATATAGCTTTTTTCTTAAAGGGACTCTCCAGTGCCAGGAAAACATATATCTGGCACTGCAGGATACTTCAGTGCCCCTCTCCCTCCCACCCCTTCAGTCACTTACCTGAATCCATCGCCGATGTCTCTCTGCGCTGGCTCAGCTCCTCCCTCGCCGACGTTAGCTGGCAAGGGAGACCTAATAAGCATGCGCGGCATTAGACCTCCCCCATAGGAAAGCATTATTCAATCCTATGGGGATTCCGCGACGCTGGAGGTCCTCATGCATAGTGTGAGGACGTCCAGCGTCGTTTAAAACACTTTTCACGTTCTAAAAACATGGAAGTCCCACTAGTGGCTGTCTTAGAGACAGCCACTAGAGGAGGACTTAACCCTGCAAGGTAATTATTGCGTTTTTTTTAAATAAAAATTGCAATAATTACACTTGCAGGGTTAAGGGTGGTGGGAGTTGGCATCCAGAGCACTCCAAAGGGCAGAAGTGGTCTGGGTGCCTGCAGTGTCCCTTTAAGTTATGCTATTACTAGATATAGGCTAGAGATTCCATTTTTAAATAATCATGTATTATCATCACAAATCCATGGTCATTTTCTTGTTTTTCTGTGGGAATTAATATGAAAATATTTGCATTTTCATTCTTGCATTAATGCTTGAGGAAGTTGACAACTGTCATCTTCACCACCCTCATTGACATTTTCAGTACTTATTTTTAGGGAGATGAAAAACCTCTCTAATCTTGATCCTGAAGGCATCAGCTGTATGAATCCAGTCTTGACAGCTTATAAGGACACTTTTCTACAGTGACATGACTTTGTCGTTGAGACTTTGTAGTTGCCATGGTTGGTTTCCTTTGATTTTATTGGATCATACGGTTATTTGAATGCACCAGATGTGCAACATTTTCAATCAGCCACTTTGAAGATTAAACACCAGTAAATAGCACAACAAGCAGTATACTGAGAGTCACAAACCTGCATCCCTATTAATACAATAGCACCAACGCTTTCAGAAAAAAAGTATAGATAATGTTTTATGAGATACCAACGTAACTACTGAAATTAAGGTAAAGAAATAGGCATTGGATAGGATAACGTTTTGGTCTTAGTGTATGGTGAATTCACAACAGGTTTCTATCAATTTGGATATTTTACTAACTACAACCAAGAGATTTTAGGAAAATGATCACAGTGTTTTCATAAAATGATGTTGCGAATAACTGCACAAACATGTGAGACATGTAAGAGAAAGGGCAAGACTGGACCACCGTGCTGACTGGTTCCATATCGGCAAAGCTCCACGGCTACTAAAAGATATTTCCCAAAGCAAAATCCTGGCAGACCCACTACAGATCAACATGAGACAGCTTCTGCAAATGATGAGGGGAGCGCAGCAGATTTATTTGCAGCAATCACAGTCTACAGCCATTGGCCTCCATGGTCATCAAGTTCATATCGGTTCTCTGACCCATGGAGCACGTATCTACCTGTATTATCTCGGCATGCCGTATGGCACATGCGGCTTCCATGGGGTGCTGTGCAGCAGCCACAAAGTCTCTGGTCCCACGCTGTCCCGGCCACAGTAAACAGCATGCTGTGTTTGGTTGCACCATGTGCAGAGCAGCCGCTGCATAATCTGTCTCCTGGCATGACTTCCTGATCTTTTTGGCAGCCTTGCGCCACCTACAGGAGTCCTTGGGAATTACAGGACCCTGTGGGTGCAGGCTTTTTATAGCATGAAAGTGACAGGTCATATTATTGGGACACATCATCTGCCCTTCACAGGTCACACTCCTTTGTGTGATTTGTTGCAGGGTGATGATGCTGTCCAATAAGATTTTTGTTCTCCCTATTTAAACTTCCCTCTTTCTGGAGATCATTGCCCTGTCATGGGTTTTTTCTGCCCGAGGGTGCTTATTGTGAAGTTGTTTTGGTTTTCTCGTTACTGACCCGGCTTTGTATTTGCCTATTCTGATTTTCTGGTTCCCTGACTTCGGCTTGTTTTTTTGTTTTTGAGTATCTCTGGTGTCCTTGACCTTGGCTTGCTATTTTGTCTCTGTATTTTACAGCAGATGATTAGAAAGGTAATGTACCCACCTTCTGATGAAACCAGGGCTCTACAGCTGAAGCTGTGTCATTTGGACATCCCACTGTAAAATAAAACTAAATTACTCAGCTAGATCATGCAGCTAAGATCACCCATACTCTTGCCATGGGGCACGTCTAATCTATATAGGACCTCAGCCTAGTGTTTGAAAAAAACAATCTACCCCTTGTAATATATCAGCATGTACGTTTAATGCTTGTATACAGAGAAATGATTCACACATACACACACACAGACACTTATGCTTGCAGTCGCAAACAAAGAGGCTTGCACACAGTGACACTCACACACACACACACAGAAACTCACATGCGCTTGGACAGTGTATCAATACAAGCTTAAACAAACTACCCCAACTCCTCCCTTTTTTTGTTTTTGATCTCTTATCTCCCCTCCCCCCCTTCTATCTCTCTCCTTCTCTGACACCCCCACACATATCTTTTTTACTTATAGCTCTTCCCTTATTGCCAACATCTTTTTATGATGCCTAACTCTTGGGATGAACCTCTTGGGCGGGTGTTGTGAACAAAAAAGTACCTTGTGCTCGAATTGCACACCCAACCTCTTTTCAGTTTCATTTTTGGGTATGTGGGTCTAGGAGATAATGTTTTTCTTTTTTAACTTTGTTGTTTTGTTGTTTCTAGAAGTTCAAATTTTTCTCTCAAAATGTGTACGCAGTAAGCAGTGTAATATGTACATTTTCTTGCTTTCAAACTGTGATGCATACCTACTTTGTGGTTTGTTCTTTGTACAGTCTATACAGTCTATTTCTAATACAAAAATTAAAACTCTTTTGACATAAATAAAGATTGTTAAAAAAAAAAAAACTCACATGCACATAGAGACACTTTTATACTGTGATTCTCTCAGAGCTAAACTTATACATATGTATGTATACACATAAACATATAGATACATGCACACGCACACTTACACTTTGGAAATCTTCCCTCCCTCACTTCATACAAAATTTATTTGAATAGCAGATGTATGTGTAATGCGTGTTTGCTTCTGTGAGTTGACATAACTGCATTATGCATGTTTATGAAATGTAGTGCATACCGGATGTAGGTATGATGTGTTATTTAGACATTATATATTTCAGAATCCTCACTTTGGTGGGCTTTAGAAGATCTGGGGAGATGCAAGTCAGGTAACTGGGTCCAACAGTATACAACGGAGAGGTACCAGGAAGAGATAATACATACTTAGCAACTTCTACCCCACCTCTGTCTAATGCTTTATCACCATTCTCTCACAATCACTTCTTATGAAGGGTTCTTATATATTCTTCCTACCTTTACTAGCCTGTTCACCTCTCTTTGCAATGTTATTCTAATCCTGATCATAGGAGGTAGGTACCTACTTGTCATCTGGTCATGTGTCTACTAAGCCCTTAGTTGACAGTAGGCCACAACGCTAAATGTAAAACAACTCCTCCACTAACCTTTCTTAACCTTGTCCCTAAACATCATAATAAAAACATATTCAGAAAAATATGATGTTGCACTTACAAGAATAAATATAAAAATGCTGTCTTTCCAACAGTTCACAGAAATAATTAGTAGTCAGTATTAATGGAAAAACATGTTGCTGCCACTGTCCATGGTACTGACTAAAGTACATACACAGCGAACAACAAACAATATAAGCAATGTAAATACCTATCCCAGCAAAACAGAATATACATACAATAAACTAAGAAATGTGAAACCATATAATTATGCTCCAGACCAAATATAATTTTTAAAAAAAGAAAGAAAAAAGACTTCTAACTAGGTTTTAAAAAGAAATTAAATCAAATAGAACCACGTTTTTGCACTTTCTGCATATTCTATTTATCAGACCCAATACATAAATACCCAACTATATAAAATACAACAAAACATAAATGTATATATAAATTATAAACAAGCTATAAAAGGGGGAAAAAGAGTATGCCCTACATAAAATATGCAGACATACAGGGTTATTCAGTAAACTTAGAATTCAAAGTGAATTTCAAATCCAAGGGCAAAGAAGCCAAACTAGAAGTATAGCTTACTTAGAACTGGAATTTTCCCACTTTGGCTATTTTGACCTTAAATTTGAAATTCTCTTTTAATTCTTGTTGAACTTTCACTTTAGTGAATAGCTGTAAAAGTGTACTCTGTAAATCATTTGGCCACGTACCATTCCCATTCACATACTGAATGAATAGCAACGTTCTGCTAAAAAAAAATCAACTGTTCTAATAAATAATGTCCTTTGTTCTACTTTGGGTGAATACCTATTATTGTTAACGTTCAGCATGAAACTGAGCGAATATTATTTCCAGCTGATTTATATCTAAAAGTTACCTTGAAATTCTTGAAAAGTACACAGTAAAATTATAAATTGAATGAGCAATGCTTGCTGGTCTCTTTCTATTATCACATATACTCACCTGTCTCTTTTATCAACATAGCATCGGGTGTGGAGATTTCTTCTATTGCATTGGGTGTCCATGGTAACATCATCATGTCATCACTAAACGTCTCCGAGTTTGTCAATGTCTGGTAGCGCATTGTAAGGAGATCTCTCCTATTGGTAAGCCACTTGTCTCCTATATAAAGATGGTTTGGGGTTTTTATATTTTGATCGTGAGAAAGGCCGAAATATTGATCTCATGTGTAATATTTAATGGGTTTAAATAATCAATTGGATTGTAAAGACCTAGGAGTGCCCCTATCTTCCATTTCATTATATATATATATACACACACAATTGATTAAACAAAATGTGGAAATATGCATTATGAGGTATTGATCTTTTCACAAAGGAAATGCATACATACATATTGTGCATGCATATGTATGAAAGAAACAAGTAAAAATGGAGTTAAAAAAATAATTAAGCTGCACCTTACAACGTGTAAAAGCTCAAAACACATATATCAATATGAAACAAACAATAAAGTGTGCTATGCCTTTAAGACTATACTACTTTAATAAATATTATAATATTAGCGTGCAGTACCTTTAAACTGACAAATAATTCTGTGCAAGATACATTTTCAAGTGCTGCCAAAATATTTTTTTAAATTAAGATGATAACCATTTTATAGTGCTGAGGCTCCCTTGGCGTTGTTCACCTCTCTGCCTCCTGCGACGCAACTGGGGACCTAATGTGCAAGCACGGCAATTGGTGCTCACGCATTCAAACTTCCCCATAGGAAAGGATTGAGTCAATTATTTCCTGTGGAGGCTTTTGTGTCACATGACAGCGGAAGTGCCTCTAGTGTCTGTAAGTATAGCAGCCACTAGAGGTGTAAACACTACAGTTTGCAAAAAAACACTGCAAGGAATTACATTGCCGGGTTAAATGGACAGGGACACTGCACCCAGACATTGAGGTGAAGTGTTTTTTGTGATTATAGTGTTCCTTTAACATGTGTGTGAATTTCTGTGGCTTTATGATAATGGGCACATATAGTCTTGTAAGAGAGTATTACGGATACATTTTATTAGTGTTTACATTGCAACAGAACACAGTGAGTCAAACAAAATTTGTATTAAATACAAGATTACCATTTCTGACATGTAAAACAAATCCACTAGAGTCTCTGTCTGTTTGCAACAGTCCTCCAAATAGTATTTACGGTGACTGCCAAATGACCCCCTCATCCCAAAAGACACTCTCAACTCTCTCTCATAAAAAAAGTTTCAGAATTGTCGTGGGAATAGTTTGGGAATAGTTTTCACAAAATGAGTGCCGACAGATATAATGATCTGCCAGTGCTAGGCAGCCATAAAAAACTGAATGTATCGCACCCCCTAAAGATTTAGCAGAACCTCTTTATGGCTGGTATAGTACCCACAGTACCCACAAGTGAAGAGATTAGGATTCCTTGCAAAGGACATTCAGGCCAGATTTACAATCCCATGGGATGTCCCCTCCTCAATCCATCATTCCACACTCTTCAGACAAAACTAATAGGAGAAATCTTTGGATTTAAGAGCAAATGGGATTTCAAAACATTAATTTCCTTTTTAGAAAGTAATCTCTGTGAATGATTAATTTAGAAGTCTAAAGACTTGGGACATTGTCTATTTTGTAGCAGACTCTATTGCAGCTATGTCCCTGCTGGTGCAGATATAAATACAATGCTTTTTTTTTTACGGCTGATTAAAATTAACATGATAGTCGAAATAATTAAATATTTGAAGAAATACAGTTTTTAACCTCACTGTGCAAATTAGCACTTTGAATCTTTAACAGGACTACTTGTATTGCTCTCTATAAGACATACTACAAATATCTAATGTAGAAGTCACATGTTTTTATTATAATTTAGATTATAAAGTGTGTATTTGTATATATGTATCAAAGGCATTGTGTGTATGCCAGAGGGTATCTGTGTCACTATGTGTGACACTGCTTGTGTCAGCATCTTTGTCAGTGTGTTTGTGTCTGTATGTACTTGAGTCATTGTTTGCATGTTAATATATTTATCAGTGTATTTGTGTCTGGATATGATGGAGTCATTGTTTGCATGTCAATATATTTGTCTGTGTTTGTGTCTGTATGTTTTGGAGTCATTGTGTGTGCCAGTTTCTTTACAGTTAGATTGCATCTGTTTGTACCAGAGTTACTGTTCATCTGAAGTATACATGTCAGTGTTTTGTTCATCAGTATCTGTGAGGTCATTCAGTTCATTTCGGGACTCTGGGCGAAGAGGAAGAAGAATTTTGTATATGTACTGTATATCTTTAAATCTACATGCTTGCTGCCATTTACCAGCACAGTGCATAAATGGAATATTTACCTCAATGTGAATCAATGATCCAATTCCAACCAAACTCATAGGGACATTTCCCCAATCAGAATGGGCACAGTACCCATTACCAGGAATAGGAAAAATAAAACAAAACAACACGGATATAAAAACATAAAACACATACAAATAAAACATATTGATTTCTTTGAACCTTTTTAAATGTATGACTGCTCTATGGTTTAAACTTATGTTTCTGCCTCTGGATGGAAGGTGTGTCTGATACGCTAAAAACCATAACAGTTTATGGAGCTTTCATTTGTGAGGTAAAAATGCGTCGTAAATGGGTGTGGTCCATAATGTGCAGGAGGCACATATTATATTATTTGTGTGCAAGGTCCTGTGCAGGCAGTAATAGATTTTTATAGCTTGTCAAATGGCACAGTCTTCAAATATAGTGACCTTTGATTCCTAATGTCCTGACACCTTCCAATAAAATGACAGTGAATGCAAGGGATTTATTCAAGAAACAGTTAACTATGGTAAACTTAAAATTAAACTTGCTATATTAAAGTCAAAAGAGTTCAGTTGGAAAATATATCTACCTCAGGAATATTGAAACCTGCTATTTGGTTTACTATTAAAATTTGTTTTACCTCCTTACTTTGTACTATTTGGTATATAAATCTTAACCCCTTAATTTGTTAGGACGTTTTATGTCATCCTTACAATAGTGGGACCTAACGCTATTACTACTGCATGGAATGTCCTCACATTTTGATGCGTGCATGGTTAATTTCCTTCTACCACTAGGGGAACCAGGTATCCATCGATGCATTGAGATCCCCTCTGTCAGCCGAGGCCATATTTAGTGGTCCCAGACTGACAGATGAGCATTGAAGAAGAAATGCATACAACCCTTTAAAGCCATTTAAATCACAAAAACTGAACAACCACATTTAGTAGCTGTGTTTATTAGATTTTCCCCAGATAGATGGAGAGCCCTGGGATCTTAAAATATCCTGTTGGGTCTCCATGCATGCCCACTTGTGAATGGTGCTGGGCTGTGCCAACTATGTGATTGGCAAGGGCAGCAGGAGAGGGAGATTTACCCCTCATGCTGCAATCACACAGTACAGAGAAATCTGTACTGTGTGAGCTGGGAAATCATTTTGCTGAAACAAATACTGATGGCTGCAGAGGGAAGTAAGGGTTATTGTAGGATTAGGGATGTGTAGTGTTAGAGTTAGGGGTAAGTTTATAGTAGGTGTACAGTTTGATTTAGTTGAAGCATAAGGTTAGAGGTAGGGTTAGTATGGGGTAAGCATTAAATAATACCAAAAAATATTTATGTGCTAGACATATGGAGCATTTAACAGCCAGGACTGCTAATTTGATCAGTTTTGAGTATTTTTAATTTAGTTGCACTTAATGTGTAAAATTTATTATAAGCGAAACTGGGGAAAAAAATGTTTTTTTCATTAATGCCCCAATTTTTAACTCTCTATTCGTATTAGATGTATGTATAGGGTATTAAAACAGAGCCATCTGTGTCCTTTAAAAAAATAAAAAACTATATAATATGTATGGGTGCACTTAAAGAGAAACATATAAATACTGTTGAACAAATACATAATTCTAGGTTTGGATTTAGTTCAGAAATTTTTTAATTTACATTGAACCACGATTTAATCATAGAATAGAAACAAAGTTGCAAAAGTTGGCACAACATTATAAAATTGTAAAATGTGATGTTTCTTTAACCACATCACAAATTAAATGTTGGTTCGTGCCATAGTAGATCAACAAAGAACCTGTTAATTCTAGGATCAAGGGAGTCAGAAAGGAAGACTCTTCCTGGTTGTACAAATACAAATCCCACTATACTCGTCTATCCCTAAATAAAGGGAAATGTTACTTCCTGTGATTTTTTTTTTTATATAGGTATATATATCCTTATATTTCAGAGGTTTGAAAATGTAATTTAAACATAGAAATCCACACCTCTTTATAATGCAAATGGGTAACTCTCTATTGGCTCCCTGTTAACCATTGTTACAAACTCTGCCCTTTTTTAACTGGTAGTTAGCAAAAAGCCAGCATATAGAGTAGAGGAGAAAAACAACAATTACTCTATTACTCCTCCTTATTAGCAATATTTGCCCTTTCGTTGTCTTGTTTGAACTGGATTATTATGTAATTTACTAAATTGAGTACCGAAGCACTCCAGACAACCTTCGGCACTAAACAATACAATGTAATTCATATATAGTTATACAACTGATAGCTTTACATGGATATATAAATATCCACCTCTTTTATAACTACAACACCCATGATTCTCCTGTGTATTTCCATAGTGCTGCATCTTAAGGGAAACTGTACATGAGAGCTAAAAGATGTTATTACATCTCAGTGAACTTCTTCCACTGGTTATGGAGCATTTTTTTTTTTGTTCAATCAGTTTGAGGCTTGAAAATGACTTATTTTAGAAATAATTGTTCCTGTAAATCCATCGTGATGCTAAGAAAATTAAGGAACCTCTGTGATAAAAAAGGGTGTTTAACCTTGATGATACAGTTTGTTAGTGGACCATAATAACCATGATTCTCTGCCAAGAAACTGAGTATAGACCTCCCGATGTTATACATGACAGCAGGTATAAAGAGTGGTGAATTGTTTTGCCAATATTGTGTTCAACTTTTAATTTGGAGTACTGCTTTTGCACACTGAAAGGACAGTCAGAAAATAAAACAATATTAATCAATATCAAATTTTTTAAAGGGACTTTCCTATCATAAAAACAACTCCATCGCGATTAAGTTGTTTTGGGAATTAGAGTCCCTTGGTGTCATCTTTCCATAAGGTGTAAATCCATTTTTGAATGGTTTAACAGCGGACGTTCTCAGCCTATCACTGCTGATCTATTGCATAAAAAAATCACCCTATACAACTACATGACTCTTTATTTGAAAGTGAGGATTTCTGGTAAACCTCTACTTGCAGGTGATTGCCATTGCCATGCTAACTAGAAGGGCATAGGAACCCTCATTTAAAAAGGTACACTGCCGCCCAACTTAAACTAAGAGGGAGATAGATACTCTGTTAGAGTCTAGTCCCCCTAAGCCAAAAATTAATTTTAAGTTGTCCCAGGTGATAGCTAATATGGCAATTCAGAACACTGTGGATAGCAGCACCAAGTCGTCCACAGCGAAATGATTCATCCAGAATTCACTGTCTTCGTGGTGAAATACGTATGAAAGCATTGAATAACAGTTTGCACCTTAAGCCAGTAACATTTGATGCATCTGTCAGTCAAGAGACCAGCTTGGAGGAATTGTGACCCCAGTGAATTTTAGATGGTTTAGGTCAGGGATTTGACGCGCTGAGTCCAAAACATAAACAACTGCTCTGCTTCAGGCATTCTGCTGTAGATATGCTCATGTGTGTAGGTTGGCTTTCTGAATGATTCGCATTCTGTTATACTTTAGCCCAAGGAAGTGCACCCTGACATTTTCCTGTAGAACTTCAGAATAAATTGTTCCCTCAACGATTGCAAACATTGAGTATGTAATGGAGTCACAAACGATGATACACCCATAATGCTTCAGGATTGGAATGATCTGTACAGTGTGTGCCACATGTCACATTTCTCATGTCTGTTAAAAACATTTAAATATAAATTTTTTTTAAAATAAAAGCAATACTAGCCAGTCTTAGGACTGGAAGCTCTGTTCTTTCTAGAGAGAATGGTTCCTTATTGAATTGCCCCCATGCAAGTCATTTTATTTAGTATTTTCTTTGTGGTGGGCTCATTGTGGGCTATTAGTAAATAGAAGAGATACCTACAGACACTGATAGGGTTATTCAATGAATTGTTAAACATTATAAAGCATTTCAAAATCTAGACCAAAACAGCTAAACGGCATTTAAACTGTGGTGCCATAATGCACAATTTTATGGGTGAGTTTTTAGGTTATGAGACTAGTAAAGTTAGTTTTGCCAGGGAGTTAAGCCATTTATAGACAGTAAAAAGTAAGGTTGCGCAGAGGAAACAAAAAAAGTGTACTTGGTAAGTACATCTTTCACACTAATAAGACAATTCCCCAATTAGGTGGTTTTATTGAATATTACATTTACTGTGCTTTTAGCATTCCATGCCCCCTGCCTATTTCCCTCCCCCCCCCCGCACAGCTTTACGTCTGTCTATTTTATATTAAGTAGGTTGAAGGTTCTCCTACTAGGGCGTGCTGCCTTTAGAGTGTAAATTACATTTTTTTTAATTCTTTTTTATTTTTAATTTTTTTATTTTATTTTATTTTTGTTTTGTGTATTTGCGCCTATACTCTACTCTTTTATTCTTTGTAAGTTGTCGTCTATATTTTTAATTTTAAGGCTGCGTGGTTACTCATTCCCTATTTGTATGTGAAAGCTCGACAGGACATGTGCATGTATGTGAAAGGGCATGCCCATATTACATGGTTACATCGTTACATAGGTTAAAAAAAAACTTGCGTCAATCAAGTTCTGCCTTTTTCATATTTGTGCTGCTGTTGATCCAAAACAACAAAAAACTCAGTTGGAGGCTCTTTACAGTTTTACAAACTAAGAATCAAAATTCCTTCTCAACCCTGCAATAACCGTATGTGTATGATTATATGCATAAAACAGCTCATTGCATTGGTTATGGTGCAAATAATATTTAGGTGCCACCAGTTCCCCCGGTTTATGTCACACCAGCTTCACACAGCCTTTACAGCAGGTCAGATGAATCAAAGAGAACTTCTGCTTTATCCATCAACTTTTAGACAACAACGATAGGCTGTGTGTACTTTAGTGAGCTGTAGTGGTTATGGTGCATGAAATTCCCCTTTAAATATTAGAAAGAAAAGTCAACAAAGTCAGACCTGCATAATGTTACAGCTTTTATTTTAGTAAACGGGATGCCATTTATTTAAAACAATATTTACGTGGACATCTATCAACTAAGCATTGGCTTTATCTAGCAGCATAAACAAAACAGCCCAGTCAGTGCACTCACACGTTGCAGTTTCCATGATGTTCTTGTCATTTTTTTCCCTTTGTAACAAGAAACCTATTGATTACATATGATATGATTAAATCCACAGTCTCTTCATAAAGCTATATTTAGTGTAGCACATGATATTTTAGTAATTTATACCCTGGCCATCTTCTTCAATGTCCCCCTTCCCCCTTATCCCCCCCCCCCCTTATGAATTTCCAAATAACAAACATTCCGTTATGGTACAGATCTCAATGTTGAGTTTTTTGTATATCACCATTTATCATTGTGATGGCTAAAATGTCAGAGACCAAATGTTAGCTGTGGATCACAGGAAAACAGTACACAACAGCTGCAGTGACATAGGTTAACTGCCTCTGAATTAGTGCTTATTTTACCAGTAGACTAGTAAAAAATAGGGTTAATGGCATTTGTATGCACACAATCCAGTTATTAGTAGGAGAGGTCTAGAATGCCAATACTTAGCATTGCTAGTTTAAGATTATATTACCAGTTACTTAAAGGGACACCCAAAGCACCATAACCACTACAACACATTGAGTGGTTTTGGTGCCAGCATGCCCCTGGTGCCAACTCTTAATCTTCAAGTAAGTTCAGCTGTGAAAGTGTGGCAGGTGGACACGATGTAATATTTGTGTTTAGAATTCTTTACTCCATGTTCCATACATACCAGCTATCGTTATCAGGATTTGTGCTCAGAGAAGATCAATTGGAAAATGTGCAAACCACAACAAAGATAAATTATATTTAAACTGTTTTGTGTAAAAATAATGAGTATCATAATTTATTTGTTCATGAAAAAGTTCCAGGATGGAAGCATTGGCAATGTTTATTAACCCCATTCACTGCCAAAATCAAGTATAAACATTTTTATTACATTTAGTCCATACAGCCTCATTCACCATCAGTTGCACTCTAGGACTGATTACAATCCTGTAGAGGAATACATTTGTTTGCCAAAACCCACTAGTCACTGGCATAAGGCCTGCAATTCTGCTGAAAATGTCATCTCACCCCCTGCTTCAAAACTGTAAAACAAGTTTCAATGGGTCATATTATTTTTACTGTCAGAAGAAGGAGTGAGTGGACTCTACCATATCACTGTTAGCATTACCTTAGCATTCCAGAGATTGATAAAGATTACTATAGCGGTTTGAAATACTTTTATTCTAGAAATATATGACTTAACTGTCACGAACACACCCTACTCCAAGAGTGTGCGTGACTTCGTTCTGGCGGTGAAAGGGTTAAAGTTCACTATTTGTCTGCACTAGACCAGAAATAATGATAAAATCCCCCCTAACACCACCCTCACTTAACCATAATAATATAAATATTACAATTTTAACACTGCCACCAAAAAGACTATTCCTAAATAGGGTACCTTTGCCCCTCAGGTAACTTAAATATAAAAACCCACCAAATACAACTTAGCACGATATCTATGCAATTGCAAAACACTAATTAGTCTCTTCAGGTAACGTGATTCTTTACTAGACAAAGGAAGAACTTAATAAAGCAATATTTATTATGAGCAAAAAATAGTCACAGTTCATACAAAAATATAGATTACAATCAAATTAGTTACACTAACAGATAAAAACAAAAAGGATAAAATAACAGAAGTCCTAATTACTTACTCACTTATGTTTTAAAAGTAAAACTTCTGCCCGGGGGGTCTCTGCAAGGAAAATGGTGGCTAACTCAAAAATAAAATTTTGGCCCCAAGCAAGTACAATACACACAGCGGCATACATACCGCGGTCGCAGGGGTCGCAGCTGCGACTGGTCGCGACACCAGGCCGCCCTGCGGACCCCTGTGACCAGGTATCCACCACCATTATCTTCTGTGGCCCCGGCCCACATGGCATGCCGCCGGGGCCGTCATCCAAGGGGTCCATCAGGTGGCCCATGCTATGCCCGATGGATGTGGATTGTCAGGGGGCCTGGTCAGCGCTGGGCGCTTTAACAGCACGACCGGGCCCCCTGTGATGACATCACAAGCTGGGAGGAAGTGACCGCACGTCACACCTCCCAGCTAACAGGAAGAACAGGGAGTCAGAGTGGGAACTCTGACTCCCATCCACCTGGGCCACCACTGGACCCCAGGGAAAGTCACCCTCCTGCACCTTAAAGGTAGGAAACAGGAGGGTGACGTAAACATTTTGTGTGTGTATGTGTTTGTATGTATGTGTGTGTGTTTGTCTGTTTGTATGTATGTCTTTGTATGTATGTGTGTGTGTCTGTCTGTGTATGTATGTGTGTGTGTCTGTATGTGTGTGTCTGCCTGTATGTATGTGTGTGTGTCTGCGTGTATGTGTGTGTGCTTGTCTGTTTGTATGTATGTATGTGCGTCTTATGTGTGTGTGTGTGTCTGTATGAATGTGTGCCTGTCTGTTTTTTATGTATGTGTCTTTGTATGTATGTTTCGTGTGTATGTCTGTCTGTCTGTGTGCCTGTTTGTCTGTATGTGTGTGTGTCTGTATGTGTGCCTGTCTGTTTGTATGTATGTGTCTGTGTGCCTGTCTGTGTGTCGGTCTGTATGTATGTGTCTGTCTGTCTGTATGTATATGTGTGCCTGTCTGTTTGTATGCATGTGTCTGTGTGTATGTGTCAATGTGTGCGTGTGTGTCTCTATGTATGTGTGTGTGTGTGTGTCTGTCGGGGGGCCCACGGATCATTTTCGCACTGGGGCCCAATGGTTACTGAATACACATTTCAATATCATTGGATATATACCCTCCAAACCATCTCAGGTTTCCAAGCCTGGCCCAGAGATGGAGATAAGGCATATCTATAGAAACTATAAGTGACCACCCCTTGTATTCCAGACCAACATCCCTCCAAATATACCCTTCTGGTCCTATCTACTGTTCTGTGCTTGCCACAGAAATAACAATTGCATCTATGAATTTGTTATATTTTCTTTCCATTCCATCGACGGGTCACACTTCTCACATGTGACCTAATATAGCAGACTTTCCAAATGACTTTCCAAATGACATGTGATGATCCCCATATTTACATTCTAATTGAAGGATCTGTGTTTCTCATTCTAAATATGAACAAAATGAAGTACGGTTATTAATCTGTGAGTTATTATTAAGATTTCACCTTGGAATATGAAACTGTGACACAATGGTTTTCTTGAAGGCTAATGGCCATTCATATCAAAGGATTTCCTATCTAAGAGGGAATATAGACATATTTACAGATGAAAATGAAGGAAAGGGACCTCAGTTGAGAAAAAGGATAAATGAGTCATTTATTACACGTGAGTTTACAGAGGAAGAGGTTCTATTTCAACTGTCAAAAGTAAAGACAAATAAGTCAATGGGACCTGATGGAATACACCCAAAGCTATTAAAAGAGCTTAGTGGTGTACTAGCAAAACCATTAACAGATTTATTTAACCAATCATTGTTAACAGGAGTAGTCCCAGAAGATTGGAAGTTAGCAAATGTTGTGCCCATTTACAAGAAAGGTAATAGGGAGGAGTCGGGCAACTATAGGCCAGTAAGCCTTACTTCAGTAGTGGGGAAAGTGATGGAAACCATGTTAAAGGATAGGATTGTTGAACATCTAAAAACACATGGATTTCAAGATCAGAGACAACATGGGTTTACTTCAGGGAGATCATGCCAAACTAATCTTATTGATTTTTTTTTTTTGATTGGGTAACTAAAATAATAGATCAGGGTGGTGCAGTAGACATTGCTTACCTAGATTTCAGTAAGGCTTTTGACACTGTTGCACATAGAAGGCTTATCAATAAACTGCAATCTTTAAGTTTGGATTCAAATATTGTTGAATGGGTAAGGCAGTGGCTGAGTGACAGGCAACAGAGGGTTGTAGTTAAGGGAATATATTCGAAGCTTGGACTTGTCACCAGTGAGGTACCTCAGGGATCCGTACTTGGACCCATTCTCTTTAATATTTTTATTATTGATATTGCAGAAGGTCTTGATGGTAAGGTATGTCTTTTTGCTGATGATACTAAGATATGTTACAGGGTTGATGTTCCAGGAGGGATAAGCCAAATGACAAATGATTTAGGTAAACTAGAAAAATGGTCAGAATTGTGGCAACTGACATTTAATGTGGATAAGTGCAAGATAATGCATCTTGGACGTAAAAACCCAAGGGCAGAGTACAGAATATTTGATAGAGTCCTAACCTCAACATATGAGGAAAGGGATTTAGGGGTGATTATTTCTGATGACTTAAAGGTAGGCAGACAATGTAATAGAGCAGCAGGAAATGCTAGCAGAATGCTTGGTTGTATAGGGAGAGGTATTAGCAGTAGAAAGAGGGAAGTGCTCATGCCATTGTACAGAACACTGGTGAGACCTCACTTGGAGTATTGTACACAGTACTGGAGACCGTATCTTCAGAAGGATATTGATACCTTAGAGAGGGTTCAGAGAAGGGCTACTAAACTGGTTCATGGATTGCGGGATAAAACTTACCAGGAAAGGTTAAAGGATCTTAACATGTATAGCTTGGAGGAAAGACGAGACAGGGGGGATATGATAGAAACATTTAAATATATAAAGGGAATCAACACAGTAAAGGAGGAGACTATATTTAAAAGAAGAAAAACTACCACAACAAGAGGACATAGTCTTAAATTAGAGGGACAAAGGTTTAAAAATAATATCAGGAAGTATTACTTTACTGAGAGGGTAGTGGATGCATGGAATAGCCTTCCAGCTGAAATGGTAGAGGTTAACACAGTAAAGGAGTTTAAGCATGCGTGGGATAGGCATAAGGCTATCCTAACTATAAGATAAGGGACTAATGAAAGTATTTAGAAAATTGGGCAGACTAGATGGGCCGAATGGTACTTATCTGCCATCACATTCTATGTTTCTATGTTTCATATGGCAAATTAGAGAGTTAGGTTATATTGAAGCCAGACTTCCAGGCCACTTATGTCTGACTTCTCACACTTTACAGATTAGCTTTGTTGGGGTCCCAGCTTCTGACCTCCCACACCATCAAATTACCACTTTTGAAATTGACAATACCACCTCTACCAGGCAGCCAGTTCATCTATGCATTGCATTATACAAATCACATTATTTTGCAATATTCTATAGTGCAACAATTAATTATACACCCTTGGTGTGACAAACTGCATTTACTGTACATGGACATTACGCTCAAATACAGACATTTTTTCTACATTATGTTACCAATTTCAGGGTCCTTGAACATTCCTATAACTTATTTACCTATTTTTGTCACACCTTCTCTAGGTGAGAAAATATCATTTTTGCTTTACAGTATTATTTCATACCCTGTGTGAAATATTGTAAGATAAAGGACACAATATACTTTCTGATGCTTTTCATTTCCCAAATCAGTTTTTATTAAAGGGACACTATAGTCACCAGAACAACTACAGCTTATTGAATTTGTTCTGGTGTGTAGAATCATTACCTTCAGGCTTTTTGTCTTTTCAGAGAAAATGCGGTGTTTACATTACAGCCTAGTGATAACTTCACTGGCCACTCCTTAGATGGCTGTTAGAAATCCTTCCTGGGTCATGGCTACCTAAAATGCATCCAAACATTCAGTATCTCCTCCCTCTGCATGCAGACACTGAACTTTCCTCATAGAGATTCATTAATTCAATTCATCTCTATGAGGAGATGCTGATTGGCCAGGGCTGTGTTTGAATCATGCTGGCTCTGCCCCTGATCTGCCTCTTTGTTAGTCTCAACCAATCCTATGGGGAAGCATTGTAATTGGATCAGGCTACCACTTCTGATGATGACAGCAGACTGCTTTTTTTTTTTTGACGCAAACAGCATACAGAGTTACAGCTTCAGGCTTGAATACAGTAAGATTTTGCTATATTTATAGGGGCATGAGGGGCCCAGGGGGGCTAGATGGTGGTTTTAACACTATAGGGTCAGGAATACATGATTAACTTTGCCTGCAAAGCAATCTATACTCAAATGTGCTGTGATTTGATATATATATATATATATATGTTAGCTATACATTCCTTGCTTCAAATAAATGTTGATATGTTTTCAATCAAAAATTGCTCGGTAGAGAAGGGGTTAATGCAGTTGATTATGAGCATTTTATTGCTGCACAAAATACTTTATTACTCTGTAACACATGTTGAACTATTGAACTATTGCTTTGCATGAAATTGTGACATCACAGCAGTCCATGCCACATTTTGTAATTATATGTGTTCACAATTTTTGATTCACATGAGTTTTGTCACCTGTTTGCAAAAAAAACTATTTTTAAATGTCTGTAGCTGACATTTAGACCCCTCCATGGTTGAAACATGGGTCACCTTTTGTAGTGACTGAGTTAAAGTGTCCTTTTTACATTTAGTGTGGTAGATCAACTATTTTTTTAAATTCATAAACGAAGTCTTAGCTCAAGATCTGCAAACAGACTCACATACCTACATTAACGAAAAATGTAGTCAGTCTTCACGGAAAAAACTGAATCGCTTAAATAATGTAAAATCTTAATTTCTTTATTTTCCACTCTATAATATTGTATGTGTGTGTGTGTGTGTGTGTATATATATATATACATATATATATATATATATATATATATATATATTATATTCTAAGTCATAGAACAAAACCTAAATTTCATATTGTACTTATTTTTATTTCTTTAAAATGGTCCACTAAGACCTCTAATGGAGATGATGTGGAGACAGAGGCACATTTATTTATAGTTGTAGTGCTCCAGAGTGGATTATAGGTCTTCCATAGACCTGTTATGATGGTCCATGGTCCTACCTGCTCTTGAGGCCAGTGAAGGACCTTTCATCCTCCGAAGACAAATTGTTCACCAAAGAAACTCTAGCAGGTAGGTGGACTCTGGCCCAAGGCTTGTGGCCCTACATTGGATGCAGTTTTACTCAAACTCAATGACAACTGTCTTCTAGATAAGTTAGTCTCCAAAGTCAGAAACTCTAACTTTCACAAAATCTGGCAACACTGGGAGGAATATTCATGCTGGTAGTCTGGTAGGTCTCCATTCCGGTACTTTTAGTTTTCCAAACCCTACAGAATAATATCCACTTCCCCCCTCTTCTTCTTGTATTCCTCTTACTTCCTCTTTTGCCTTTTTGCATCACTGCTTTTTCTTTATTCGGGCACTATGTCCAGTCTATTTGTTATATTTTGAACTTTCCGTAGAAATAAAGACCCTGATATGATATGCATTGCAGAAAGCTTTGATTATATGACTTTTTTTTGTACTATGTATTATTTCTAATACACTTCAAATAAAGAATTTTAAAAAACAGAAATAGATACACGAATGTCATTGTTGTGTATTCATAATAAATCCTTCTATTTGGGAACTTTTCCTATTGTACCAAAGAAGAAAGAGTATGATACAGTCATCAGAAATGCTAATAAAAAAACATAATCTCTATTTCTCTATTTTCTCAGAAAAGAGCACAAAGAGACTAAATTAAATCATGGTTTGTTTTTTTTCGAGATACAAGCCTGTGAAGAAGTATGTCTCAGGGAAAGAAATCCTGTCTTAGCTCTTTATCTCACAATGCATTTTACACCCTAAAACAAATAGGCTAACAAAAATAAACAATCAATGTTTTGCTACATGCAGAAACAGATTATATAATGTGCTAGCAAAGTTTTCATCTGTTTTTAATACAATTTAAAGGAGCACTATAGGAATGCATGAAGTGGTATGGTCCCCACTCTAGGATATAGGTGATGCGGATTTTCCTCCGTGAATAAATAAAAGAGAAATAAAAAAAACACAATAGTGCATACCATAAAATAAGAGTAAAGCACAGTAAAAGTAATAAAAATCTACTCACATGCTTCAGAGCATTACTTTACTACTTTTACTGTTAACCTTCATAATAAACGTGACTCCGGAGTTTGACCAGCTTATGTTGTCATTTATGGCCTGTGGGGGCAGAGACCCGAGCAAAGGGGTTGAAAGGAGATTCAAGGGGGTGCAGGACCTACTCCTGCACACCATTGGAGCCCTAGCACAAGTTAGGTACCTGGTGGATGACGCCTACGCCAGAGCCGTCACATTTACGGCTGGCATGGTGAGCGACTGGGCGCATGATGTTAGGAAATGGGCACAGAGATGTTTTTGCTTAATGGGCAATACAAACGTGACCCTCTCTGCAGAGAGACGCCGAGCAGCACTCTTCCGAATTTACACTAAATTGGCTGATCTGGGCGATAAGGAACTTGACCTGCAGCAACAGGGCAAACTGTTTGGTGAGGCATTTCTGAAAGAACTGAACAAACACATAAATGTGTATACCTTGCTCAACAAGGCCTAGTCACAGAGTGTCACATGGAGTTTTTGGCAGGACTGTCCGGCAGAGGGTCCGTGCCACCTGCTGCTTTTGGCCCTCGGGTCCCCACACCACGCAACTGTCTGCTTTCTTTTCGATGGCATCACCGGACGCTTGGGTGCTCCAAACCGTGCAGGGATACTGGATCAAATTTTAATCAACCCTGGTCCAGTCGCACCTTCAGGAACACAATCATGTATTCCTGAACCTAGTTAAAAACTCCATCTAGTCCCCCTGGCACCACTTCCTCCCCTAAATATAGTAAAATCCTACCTTTATTCCAGCCTACTGCTGCTGGCTTTGCCCCTGATATGCCTCCTTGCTGACATCATCAGAAGTGGTGATCTGAGCCAATCACAATGCTTTCCCATAAAAAATATTGGATTGGCTGAGCTTGTCAAGGAGGTAGATCGGGGCAGAGCCAGCACAAGCCAAACACAGCCCTGGCTAATCAGCATCTCCTCACAGAAATACATTGAATCAATGCTTCTCTATGCGGAAAGTTCAGTGTCACCATGCAGAGGGTGGAGACAATGAATGTCAGTCACACTGTGCAGCACTGCCCCAGGAAGCACCTCTAGTAGCCATCTGAAGACTAGCTAGTGGAGGCATCCCTGGGCTGTAATGCAAACACTGCATTTTCTCTGAAAAAACAGTGTTTACAGCAAAAAGCCTGAGGGGACTGACTATACTCACCAGAACAAATACCCCTTTAATGATAAGATCACCTCTTGAATATAAAAAACACACAACCAAGCAACAGACAGTCAGAGAAACAACACACAGACAGGTAGTTATATCCTTACTATATATTGGCCTGTGTGTCAATGACTTCTAATGCATGCTTTGTATACAGCAGTTAAAGCGGCACTGTCATACCGAATCCCATTTTTTTTAACCCTCCTCCCGCCTCCACTACATCCAATTGACCCCCTAGTCACCCCCAAATGCCCCTAACCCCCCCATATTACCTATTTTTAAATCTTTATTTTCTGCCCCGATCTTTATTCACGGCGCCGCCATCTTTGTGTGGGTAGAGGAAGTCCCTGTGGGACACGTCATCTGCCCACACTAGACAGACTGTGAGATTCCCACACATGCCCAGTGAAACACTTGGACATGCGAACGGGAATTTCATCTATTCATTCATTCATCAGACAGACGAATGAATGAATAGAAAAATAAGACGAACAAACTAACACTGTGTATCAGTGTTCGTTTGTTCGTTCAGTTTAGTACAAAGGAGGGAGCTACCGGCGCACAGCTCCCTACTTGTAATATGTAACTATACAACTGGCAGGGAGCAGTGCTACCCGCCACTTCATAAGCCCCCCAGGCCCCCCCTCACTCTATGGGGGTCAATATGATCCCCATAATAGCATAAGGGAGATTAAAATCTCCCGAATGCCCCTACTCGCTATACCGCGAGTAGGGGCATGTCTACTAAACAGTGAGCAGCCTATGGCTGCTCACTGTAAAAACAAACCCTACTATCCGACCCCCACCCCTGAGTGGCAGGTGGGGGCCAAATGATAATGAGGGGGGGGACCTACTGTCCTCCCCCTCCAGCCCCCAACCCTGGGCGGCGGGTGGGGGCCATAATGATAATGGGGGGGAACCTACTGTCCTCCCTCCCAGGCCCCCACCCCTGGGCGGCGGGTGGGGGCCATAATGATAATAGGGTGGGACTTACTGTCCTCCACCCCCCAGGCTCCCACCCCTGGACGGTGGGTGGGGGCCATAATGATAATGAGGGGGGGACCCCCGGCCCCCACCCCTGGGGGGACCCCCGGCCCCCACCCCTGGGCGGCGGGTGGGGGCCACAAAGATAATGGGGGGGGACCTACTGTCCTCCCCCCAGCCCCCACCCCTGTGCGGTGGGTGGGGGCCCTAAGTCAAATCCCCCCCCCCATCAAAGGTGACTAGGGGTCCCCAAGACCCTAGTCACCCACCCCCCCACCCAAATAAAAAGGCCCCTACCTACCCCCCTTACCCTAAAAAATAGTGAGGGGGGAATAAAATTACTAACCTGTAAAGTAAAATTAAACTTACTATTCGACGTCTTCTTTTTTCTAAAATCTTCATTTTTCAGCCCCCAAAAAGGGCAAATAAAAAACCATCATACCCGTCGAACTTAAAATAAAATAAAAAACCCGAGCGCAAAGAAAAAAAAAGCACCAAAAAAAAATAATCCATCTTCACCCATGGAGGGCTCCGCACAGACTGAGCTCCGCCCTGCAATTAGGCTAAGAACACTCTGATTGGTGGGTTTAAGCCGATCAGAGTGCTCTTTGTCATTTTACACAGCGTGGGAAAATTCTTTGGATTTCAAGCCATCCAATCACAGTGCTCTGTGTCATTTTACACAGTGTGGGAAAGTTCTTTGGAATTTTCCCACGCTGTGTAAAATGACAAAGAGCACTCTGATTGGCTTAAACCCACCAATCAGAGTGTTCTTAGCATCATTGCAGGGCGGGGGAAGGCTTTATAAGCCTTCCCCCGCCCTGCAGAGCTCAGTCTGCGCGGAGCCCTCCATGGGTGAAGAAGGATTATTTTTTTGGCGCTCTGGTTTTTTATTTTATTTTAAGTTCGACGGGTATGATGGTTTTTTATTTGCCCTTTTTTGGGGCTGAAAAATGAAGATTTTAGAAAAAAGAAGATGTCAAATGGTAAATTTCATTTTACTTTACAGATTAGTAATTTTATTCCACCCTCACTATTTTTTAGGATGAGGGTGGTAGGTAGGGGCCTTTTTATTTGGGTGAGGGGGGGGTGACTAGGGGCTTGGGGACCCCTAGTCACCTTTGATGGGGGGGGAATTTGACTTATGGCCCCCACCCGCCGCCCAGGGGTGGGGGTCGGGGGGGAGGACAGTAGGTCCCTCCCCCTCATTATCATTATGGCCCCCACCCGCCGCCCAGGGGTGGGGGCCAGGGGGGAAGACAGTAGGTCCCCCCCCTCATTATCATTATGGTCCCCACCCGCTGCCCAGGGGTGGGGGCCAGGTGGGGGGAGGACAGGCTGCTCACTGTTTATTAGACATGCCCCTACTCGCGTTATAGCGAGTAGGGGCAGCATTTACTAATACTAAGTAATCTTTACTTAGTATTAGTAAATGTGGCTGAAAGACCAATTTAGGTCTTTCAGCCTTTTACTAGATAACTCCCTGATACCGTGGGAATTAGGGAGTTATCTACTAAGCGGCTGCAAGATGCAGCCACAGCACGAATAGGATCGGAGTTTCATTCATTCGAATGAAATTCCGACACGAATAAAGTGCCGAATTGCATTCTAAAGCAAACGAACATACTGTTCTCATTCAGTTAGAACGCAATTCGTTAGTTTCGGCTAAAATGACAGGAAGCATCGTGGGAACACTGAGGGGAGGTAAGAATTATGGGAAAATTGCTCTGACCAGCGGAAATGAAGCACACTTTGCTGGTCAAGCGGAGGAAACCTCCATAAGGCAAAAAGTCCCTACTTTGTCTTATGATTTTAAAGAAAACTAAAGAAGACAGGAAGAAAAGAAGAACAGATCCTGTGAGGGGGGAGAAGAGGAAGAGATTGAGGAAAGGTAAGTTCGGCTTGACAGTGCCGCTTTAAAGCACATACAGCTGAGATGTGTACATATACTAATTAAAAAGTATTTTTTTCTGGAATGAAGGGTCATGGCTAAGGTGGCAGGCTTACAATGCATTGTGCTAAATAAAAACTACAAAGATTTCAGCATGAAAAAAATACATACTTTTAAACCTTTAAGGACAAAACTTCTGGAATAAAAGGAATCATAACATGTCAGACATGTCATGTGTCCTTAAGGTGTTAAGGAGGTAACACAGTTGTGCTGGTGCCCAGGCTTTTCCTTTAACTTTCTGCATCGACTATTTTGAACAAGAAGTTTTATCTACCTTAAAGGGACATTCTAAACACCCTGATTACTACAGCATATTGTAGTGGTTTTTTGAACACAGATGTGGCACCTTTTTCTGAAGTGTGTTTCCAGACAATTATGAGGATAACACAGCCATTTCTTAGAAACTGCATTAGTCCAAAAACACACCTCTTGTGGCTTTTAGACAGACAATTGCTAGGGGCACTTTCTCCTTAAAGGAATACTATAGGCACCCCACTCCTTCCCTCCCTCCTTCCCCCTTCCCACACACCCTGTCACACACACACACACACACAGGCAGACAGCCATACACACACACAAACATACGCAGGCAGTCACACATAGACAGTGTTGGGGTCGTGACCTAAATATGAATATTAATCTCTTAATACATAATAATTAAGCAATACGGAACAACATTAATATTTTTATAATTCATGGTATTATGGTCGAATATGTGGATAGAAAATACACAAAACGTTGTAATATTAAATGTATATTTAATATAACTATAATAAATAAACAGATGCTAGCAGAATGTCAATTTACTACAATAATGATAATACAAAACTACAACATATTACTTACAAAAGGTTGCTACATGTTACACAACATTTTACTTACAAGGCCCCAGCCCTTTGGCTGGGGTTAAGTCAGAGCTGGTACTACATCTTAGGTTCAGTCAGGTACAGGCAAAGAGACAGAGTTTTCTCCTCCATCTGGTTTTTATTCAGTGTAAGTAGGCTGGCCTGTGATGTCACTGCCAGAAGCACAGGTCTTCCTACACACTCTCCCTAGTGGTGCCCCCAAAGCATTACACTAAATATGCTTTCTTTATGATGTAAAGTCATTAATTAATAAATACCATTACAGACAGCCACACACAAACACACAGACATAGAATGTGACGGCAGATAAGAACCATTCGGTCCATCTAGTCTGCCCAGACAGTCACACATAGGCAGTCTCTCACACACACACACACAAACACACACAGGCAGACAGCCACACACACAGGCAGGCAGTCACACACACAAACACACAAATAGACAGGCAGACAGCCACAAACACAGAGGCAGACAGCCACACACACAGTCACACACACACACACACACACACAGGCAGACAGCCACCCACACACACACAGGAAGACAGTCACACACAGGCAGACAGTCACACACACACACACAGGCAGACAGTCACACACACACACAGTCAAACACACAGACAGTGACACACACACAGGCAGACAGCCACACACACACACACACAGGCAGATAGTCAAACACACAGACAGTCACACACACACAGGCAGACAGCCACACACACAGGCAGACAGTCACACACACACACAGGCAGATAGCCACACACACACACAGGCAGATAGTCACACACACACACAGGCACAGTCTCACACACACACACACACACAGGCAGAGCACACACACACACACACACACAGGCAGACAGTCACACACACACAAACACACACAGAGGCAGATACTCACACACACACACACACAGACAGATAGTCTCACACACAAACAGGCAGACAGTCACACACACACACACACACAGGCAGACAATCATACACACAGACAGACAGTCAAACACACAGACAGTCACACACACACAAAAAGGCAGTCACACACGCTGGCAGACAGTCAAACACACAGACAGTCACACACACAGGCAGAATATCACACACACAGGCAGACAATCACAGATAGTTACCTCTGTTCCTTGTGGAGGCAGAAATGCAGTGCAGCTCCTGGATTCTGGTTGTTGGGGGAAGCAGGGACTCCTTCCCCTGCAGCAGTTACACTGCATTTTAGCTCCGCCCCTGCCGCACGTTAAGCCCCGCCCCCGCAGCAAAATCTTTTTCTTCTTTTTTTTATCCCCGGCCGGCCATGTGTGAGCTGTGTCGGCCGCAGGGCGCCCCCTGCTCCATGGCGCACACCTCACACACCCCTAAGGCCAGCCCTGCACACGGGGTATGTCAGGTGTGCCTAAGCTAAGATCTCCCTCACAGGCCCACAGGCAGGAGAGGACCCGGGGAGCTCTAGCCAGTAGCTCCGCTGGGTACCTCTCGTGAGGTAGGAGCACATCTCGAGAGAGTGAAGTCTAGCCCCGCAGGCTAGAGTTCACTCACCACTGGACCGCCAGGGATGGCAGCAGCACGGTCCGTCCTCCCTACAAAAGGTAAGAAGGGAGGGGGGGATATTTCCTAAACGGACCCTCCACCCCCACACAATACACACAAACAGCACCCACACACACAGCACCTTTACACAGCGCACACACACACTAACAGCACCCTCACTCATACAACACCCACACACATACATCACCACACAGTACCCTTACACAAACATACACACTAACAGCACCCTCACACACACAACACCCTTACACACACAGCACCCTTACACATACACACACACACACACTAACATCACCCTCACAGACACACAGCACCCTTACAAAAACACACACACACTAACAGCACCCTCACACACACACAGCACCCTCACACACACAGCACCCTTACACTCACACACACACACACACACACACCACCCTCACAAACACACACGCACACAGCACCCTCACACACACACAGTGCCCACACACACACAGCACCCTCACAAACACACACAGCAATGTATGTGTGTGTGTGCATGTATCTATAGGATGTATGTATTTTTTTGATCCTGAGGAAAGCCCTCCAGTGGGGCTGAAACGTTGATCGTATTTTTAATGTTTATCTAATAATTTTTTTGGATTTTAATGAAGTCAGAGGAGTGCAGCCATCATTTTGGATATTTTGTATGAAAACAGCCTGCCGACTTATGCACCCAGATTATTCAAGATAGCGTGAGTGCAAGGAAACTTTTGTCTTTTATATATATATATATATACGTGGCATGTGTGTTTGTGCTTTAGGGTGCACAACCTTATGCAATAGGCTGCGCACGCCTATGACAATTCCAAACACAAAACCAGCTAAATCATGTTCTATTTACTTGTTTCCAAAAAACAAGCTTTACTCTTTTTTGCACTCCAAAATTAACAGTGAAAAAAAAACATAAAAACTCTTCCTTATTCCCTACTTATTGCACAGCGCCCACTGCTTCACACTCAGTTCATTCAGTTCTTATTAGCAGAGTGCCATAACTGGCAAACTTATTTTTTTTTTTTTTTTTATTATCAGGGCCTCTTTACATTAATAGTAACTGCCGAAATGTTCCACGTTTAAAGAAATAGACAGTTCATTATAGGTTTAGAATTTGAAGATATATTTTTCTACAATCGGTCGTATTTTTTCTTTCAATCACTATTCTTGTCAGAGCGTTACATAATTCAAAACACAATGCATACGTGAAATATGCATACATCAACCTTAATGCATATGTATGTTGACATGTGCGATTTTTCATGGATGCGTTTGCGCCGTTTCAGCAAGTGGCGCTTTCTGTACCGGTTACAAAACATCTGGCGATCTGTCTTATCACTACAGAGCATTTCCCTCCTGCTGTTAACAATCAGCCAGCTGCACAACAACCAATTACCAGGTGTCTTCCGTATCAAAAATATACAAGAACAAATAGACCTGGCATAGAAATTGGAGAGGAATACAGCTGGTTTCGTGGTTCCTACTGACTTAGTTCCTCGACACATAGATCAAGTTAAGCTAACGCTATTTCTCGACGATGATAGAATTCTTCATGTTTTAACCAAGGGCTGTAAACAAGGGTAAATAAAGCATGGGAGTTTTAATTGTAGACCTATTTCACACGAATCACTGTGATAAAGTAATTCCCAATAGCGCAGAATGTCTGGCTTCGTGCTATGATGAATCGCTTTTGTAATGCAGATGTTTGTTGATTACATTTATCAGCGGGCTCAGACAGCTTGGAGGCAAATTATATGTTTTTGTAAGTTTTACAGTACAATCTAAAATGTCAGAATTGTTATTGCAAAGCTGGTCCAGGACAGTTAGTTATGTATGCTGTCAATCATTGGGACAATAGACACCGGCATGGCTGACAATCCCATATTTAGATGCAGGTACTGGGTAAGAAGACTTATGGACACAAATAAATAACTGCAACAGGTTGAAAGTGATCTGTTTGCCTTGCAACTCCTGGTAACTTCAGGGATCAGGTTTCAGGTAACGTCAGGGATCAGATTTGCTAGCAAACAGAGAAAGCATCCGCCTACAGGTACATGTTTGCGACTGGTACTGACCTTGCTTTTTGCTTTCCTTGCTCACAGTGCCTAGAGAGATATCAATGCTCAATGCCTAACATGGTTGAAACGATCATTTGTGCTTGCTGTATCTCTTGTGCAGAGAGAGCCGGCTTGCATTTTGGATTCATTAGGGTGAGATCAGTCTGATATGCAAATGGCCTGGTTCTTTTTGTAGTGGCACAAGATTTGCTAAAACCAGCTTGAGATCTGAGCAGGCTATTTGATCTGTTGTCCTTTCTCAGTCCTTTCTTGCGCCTTGTTTTTTGCTACTTATCTTCAGGCCCGGACTGGGGATACAAAGCACACACATACGCCATCACAGACACAGACACACACATATACCATGACAGATGACACACACACACCCCATGACAGACACACACATACCATGACACACACACACACCTTAACAGACACACCATGACACAATCACACACCATGACACAGACACAAACACACCTTGACAGACACACACATACCATGACAGACACACACCATGACACAAACAGAGCATGACACAGACACACACACACCATGACAGACAAACACACACACACCGTGACACAGACACACCATGACAGAAACACACACACACCATGACAGACACACACATATACTCACACTGACAGACTGACACATAATATAGCTACCTGTGGGCGACCGGCCAGGGAGTCATGCAGGGCAGTTAGGGGTCAGGTGTGCTGGCGCTCGCAGGGGGGAGCTGGCTCCTGACTGTTCTTGCGAATGCAGGGGAAGCTGGCTGTGCTGGCTCTGCTCCCCAGCGCACAGCTTAATGAGACCGGTGCCAGAATATGACATCATATTCTGGTCCCGGTCTCATTAAGTAGCGCACGGGGGAGCAGAGCCAGCACAGCCAGCTCCCCCTGCATTCGCGAGAACAGTCAGGAGCCAGCTCCCCCCTGCGAGCGCCAGCACAGACATCTGTCTGTCCGGCCCCAGGTGCCGACAGCCCACCGGGAAATTTCCTGGTATCCTGGTGGGCCAGTCCGGCCCTGCTTACCTTGACTACAAATGTGCATTTTTTTCTTGCTTTTTAGTTTTTTGATATATTGTGATCAATTTTTTTTCTTTTCTTAATAACTATTGCAATTTTTTTAATTATAGAGGGAGGTAGAAAGGGACACAGTTCATGGCTCTCTCCTCAAAATAATAGAGAAAGCATCAGATAAATGTTATGTTTTGGGAGATGGTAGGGGCGCTGGAGAATTCCATGCCTACAGGCACTTCAGTTGAAAATCCAGCCCTAGCTGCTGTCATTTATGGCATCTGGGGCTTGAGATTGTATTGACATGCCGAGACACTTATTTAAATAATTTTTACTCCTTCACAGTTGCACTTACGTCATTTCTGTGCTATCCGTTAATTAATTAGTTACCAGCTGTTCAGGACTGCTGATTCAGGCCACATTTTATGTCTTCTGCCTGCATTGTATTGTACAGTGTTCGGTCAGGACCCAGCTTGCATGACAATCCCTATTCCTGTCTTTTTGACTTGCTTTGTTTATCAAATTACTCTATCTTCTGCCAGCCCTGACTATTTGACTTGTCTCTCCTATTCTTTTATTTGTGGCAAGTTCCTGGTTTTGATATTTTTTACTTGATTATCTGGTCTTTCCCCCTAGCTGGTTTTTACATTAAAGGGATACTAGATCACCTAAACAACTTCAGCTTAAAGGGAAACAAACTAATTTTCCTGGCACTGTAGCTTCCCTGTCCATCAAGGCCCCCACCCCCCGTGATGCAGAAAGGCTTAAAAAACCCTTCTGTCACTTACCTGATTCCAGCACCAGGATCCGCATTCTTTCCTCTCCTGCTGACATCAGCCAGTAGGTGAGACCTAATGTGCATGTGCGGCAGTGGCCGCGCTCGCATTAGGATTTCCCCATAGGAAAGCATTATTAATTGCTTTCCGATAGGGTTTTAGGTGACGCTGGACGTCCCCATGCATAATGTGAGGATGTCTAGCTTCAATTAGGCGACCAAAAGTCTGGTAGACAGCCCGGAAGTCCTTCTAGTGGCTGTCTGGAATTATTATTAATTTTATTATTAAAAACTGCAATAATTACCTGCTTAGGGTTAAGGGATGTGGGACAGTGCCCCCAGACCACTTCAATGAGCTGAAGTGGTCTGGGTGCCTATAGTGTCCCTTTAATGAATCAGGTTTTGCAACTGTAGATCATGCCTCTGAAGTCTCACTGCTCAATTCAGCCCTAGCCATACCTTCTCTGCCTGTGTCAGACACAGTTTGCATGAAAAATGATTGTTTCATTTTCAACCAGATGTAATTTACCTTAAAGGACCACTATAGTGCCAGGAAAACATACTCGTTTTCCTGGCACTATAGTGCCCTGAGGGTGCCCCCACCCTCAGGGTCCCCCTCCTGCCGGGCTCTAGGGTGAGGAAGGGGTTAAACTTACCTCTTTCTCCAGCACTGGGCGGGGGGCTCTCCTCCTTTTCTCCTCCTCCTCTCCTCCTCCTTGGCTGAATGTGCATGCGCGGCAGGAGCCGCGTGTGCATTCAGCCAGTCCATAGGAAAGCATTCACAATGCTTTCCTATGGACGCTGGCGTCTTCTTACTGTGAAAATCACAGTGAGAAGCGCGGAAGCGCCTCTAGCGACTGTCAATGAGACAGCCACTAGAGGCTGGATTAACCC